>CM046458.1:41458230-42205730 GCA_025506515.1 Flaveria trinervia | reverse complement strand
ATCTCATCATCATCATCATCATCATCATCATCATCATCATCATCATCATCATCATCATCATCATCATCATCATCATCATCATCATCATCATCATCATCATCATCATCATCATCATCATCATCATCATCATCATCATCATCATCATCATCATCATCATCACATCATCATCATCATCATCATCATCATCATCATCATCATCATCATCCATCATCATCATCATCATCATCTCATCATCATCATCATCATCATCAGCATCATCATCATCATCATCATCATCATCATCATCATCATCATCATCACATCATCATCAATCATCATCATCATCATCATCATCATCATCATCATCATCATCATCATCATCATCATCATCATCATCATCATCATCATCATCATCATCATCATCAATCATCATCATCATCATCATCATCATCACATCATCATCATCATCATCATCATCAGCAGCATCATCATCATCATCATCATCAGCATTGTAACATCCGTCATTTTTTAAAATTTATAAACCCAAACCCGAATCCATATTAAAGTTTCATACGAAGGAAAATTGTTATTTAAAATTATTATGTTTATTTTGATGAGTCAAATGCTTTATAAGTATAGTTTAAACAATATTGTGAATTTATTTCTTATTTCAAATTCTTAATTTGGTAAATCATCTAAAAACTTATAACAAGTCATTAATTATGAATAATTTCTTTCTTTATAAAGTTATAAAGCTTATTTATTATTTGAAAATAATAACTAAATAAAGAAGTCTTATTAAAAAATTATTAGGTTGATAAATATTTTATAAAATAAATGGAATTATCATTTAAATTAAGTTTAGGGTGAAAAGTGTAATTTATAAACTTAAATTATAAGTTTTTTACATAAAATGTTAAACTTTAAAATTAAAGGGACCAAATGTGTAACTTCAATTAATAACCCAAACCACCCAAATCCCCATCCCCGTCGACACCTCCTCGTCACCGGCCACCTCCTTTGACGACCTCCAATCACCCAACAGACTCGATTAAAACGCAATTAAGCCGCATCTTAACTAGCTGAATCAGTCTCGAAACTTAACATTCATCAATTTGAGCAAACCGTAAAGCCATCGCAATTAAACTTAAAACCGAACAACATTCATATCATAGAGATCATTCGACTTGAAACTGATCAAATTGACATTTTAATTCGGTTGTAAATGTTCTAATCAATT
This sequence comes from Flaveria trinervia, assembly GCA_025506515.1. NCBI lineage: Eukaryota > Viridiplantae > Streptophyta > Magnoliopsida > Asterales > Asteraceae > Flaveria > Flaveria trinervia. The sequence goes on along the minus strand of CM046458.1, from coordinate 42,204,511 downwards.
CCCTAAATCAACTTCTAACCCCAATTGCATACGTGATACTCGCCAACTCCCTGTTCGGTTACCACCTTCATATCGAACCTGCAACTTAATCATGATCCATGTTCGAGGCTCTTTTATACAAAATTGGTTGAGGGTTTTTACTTAGAATCAACATCTGAAGCTTCCTGCAAAGTTAATTTGATTAAGAACAACGTTTGCACCATGAATCAACAATCACATCGTCGCGACTCGTTCTTAAACTTAAGATCATCAAATCAAACTCAATCATGTTAGTTATATATATCATTGTACTCGGTTTTACTGAAGGAATCAAAGCCCTATGTTTGATTCCGTTAACCATATCATTTGGATGTTCAATTGATGCAACCCGAAACTAGGGTTCATATGGATTTGGGGGTTTCTAAAACAAGGTTTTTTTTTAAATATGATTTCAAAATTTTAGTAGAAAGCAGGCCTTAGCCTACTGGTTAACTCTATGAGCTAATGCAGCAGGGGTCCCGGGTTCGACCCCGGGCACCCCCAAATCTTTTGTTTTAATTCTTTCTTTTATTAAACTAACTCACAAAAATTACTATTATTCTATTAACTAAAATAAAATTTACGTTGATACTTCAATTAATTTAAAAATATAACACCCGAATATTTATTATTTTGAAGCCGGTGAAGAAAGAAAAGAAAATAAAGTCCAAAAGTCGAGGGACCAAACTCGCCAACGAAAGGAAGTCGGGTGAGGGGAAGTATATAAGGGAGAGGGCAGCCCTTACCCTCTCCCCCACACTCACAAATCAGCCAAAGAAAGGGGAGAAGAGAGAAAGAAGAGAAAAAGAGGAAAAGTGCCGGTTCGGGTCGGTTCGGGTTGCCAAAATCATCGTGAAGCAACCCAAATCGAAGCCCTTAACGTTGTGCTCGTTTGTGTGAGTTCTAGAACCCCACTTTTACTTGTTTTCAAACGATTTTGGGGCTGGAAAGCATAAAAAACCCGTTTTTGTATGCGTATGTGTTTGACCCATTTGGGTGTGATGTGTGTGATGTGTTTCGTGTATGTTTCCGGGCGTGTGTGTGCTTGTATGGTGTTATGATATGCATTCCTAAGGTTTAGGATGGTCGATTTAGGCTTAAAATGGGTTTAGATGAGTTTGGAGGCCGAAAATCCTCGGCTGCAATCGGGATGAACTGCATTCTGCATCAGTTAGGGCTAGGCGACCGACTGGAGGCCGAATGGAGGCCATATGGCCAATTAGGGTGCGATTGGGGTCCATTCGCACGATTGAAGGTCCATTCGCACGATTGAAGGTCCATTCGCACGATTGAAAGGCCAATCGCATGGAGGTCGTGCGACTGAAGGTCCAGTCGCATAAGTGCTCATCCGCATTAATCCCATTCGCATGAGGTCCATCCGCATTGTCCCTTCGCACGACGGGATGTTCATACGCATAGGTGTTCATTCGTATTAGTTCATTCGTATGATGTTCAGTCGCATGGAGGCAATGCGACTAAAGGGTGTCCATACGCCCGAATAGGGTTGTTGTACCCGAGGAAGGTATAGAATGACTTCTGACTTTCGGGGGAAAGTGCAGATGTAAGTTTTGACGTAAAGGTCCCCATAAGAGCATGTAAGATGACGCTTGAGGCCTTAGAAAGCATGTTGGGCATGATGATGATGATGATGTTGCAAGTTTATGCACGTTATGTATGTATGGTGTTGCCCTGTATGATAATGATGACTGTGTGTGTTATGTTCCTTAGTATGATGTATAATATCTTTCCTATGGCTTTACTTATTGTGAGGAATGAACGAAGTATTATGTAACGTAAAGTGAAAGATAATGAAAGAGGAACATGATGATGAATGCATGCATTAATGAATGAATGAAACGTCTTGCACGCATCGGATAACGGGTCCTTCTTTGTGATTGACCCTTAATGTAGAACCTCTACCGCTCACCCCTAGTACTATGGCATACGTTTAGCTTTTCATTTATTGACTTTGGCCCAGTAGCTAAGACTGATGGTTACTCCTAGTACCGTGGCATACGTTTAGCTGTTCATTTATTGACTTCGGCCCGGTAGCTACGACTAATCGGGGTGTAGCACATGGTATTTGTACGGATGATGTCCGATGCGCAAGTAAAGTCATAAAGAACGAATGAATGAATGAATGAATGAATGAAGATAATAATGATATTATCTATGTGTACGTACGATGTGTGATCATGTAAAAGTAACGAATGGTTTTATATGAAAGTAAAGTATGTTTTATTTATAAAACTAGAACTCACTCAGCAACGCTGACTTTGATGTGTTTCCAGGTGGCAGGTAATGATTGCTGAGGATGGCATGGGCGACTACTCAGCTCTTTTGGGATGACATTCTTTTGATTAATGTTTTTGCATTGTAATGCGAACAAGCTATTTTGTAATGAATGTTGTATTAACTTGCAGAAGCATTTACATGGAAATGAAAGATTGTTTTAGTTTTCCGCTGCGATTTATGAAACACAAATGAAATTATACGTTTTATGTGCGATGAGAACCCAACTGTAAGCGTCCCGGGAACGGGGCCTTACAAAAAATTATTAATTTAATTTCTAAAGAATTTTGGTAATATAATCTACTATTTTAAAATAAATAACTTAACAAAAACTTTGTTAATTTTTGTTAAAATGTTATAAAATATATAATTTATAAGTTTAAGTAGTTATAAAAATTATTTTTAAAATCTTTATTTAATTACTAAGACTTCTAAGTAATATATATTTTAGGTCTTTATTTTTGAAAGGTTTTAATATTATGAAACCTTTATAATAACTACTCAAAAGTTTAAAAATATTATAAATCAAACTTAAATACTTTTAAGTTATTTTTCAGGTCAATTAAATAATTGATTATCAAGTTAATTGTTTTGATCAAGTTTTAAAAAAAATTAATTTTAGATTGATTACTTATTTTACACTCCACCATTACTATTCAATTATTATTAACATTAAGTGATATTACTATTTTTACTAATGATTCATTATCATCTTATATTATAATTTCTAATCAACTTATTCCATGTTTATGTAATCAAAATATAATTGGTTATATTATTTATTTAAACCTAATTATCAAAACCCCAAATTCCAAATGAAACCCTAATTCATGTTTACTTCTCAATCCCTTCTTTATTCTAATCCTAAGACACTAAATCTTAGGTTGAATCGTGAAGGAATCGTTGGAATCATCTTATCTTCTTATTGTTATTTTAAGTGCAACTTATAGCACGTGAGTCTTCCATGTAAGTTTCCTTGCCCCCTTTTTACTTTATTTCACATTATTTTAGGGTGAACATGATACTTATACATCATACACTTATAAACGTTTGAGACTTGTAAAGCACTTGCAATTCATCTTTATATTTTGTCATGGTTATTTGTGTGTTGTAAGTGATTATATGATATACATAGTTTGTTTACAATTATTAACTATTGCTAGCCTGGCGACGTCTTAGATCTTTGAGCTTGACAAGCCTATTTGGTGCTAAAGCCGAGATATTGCCGGCTCCTGATGACGTATGCTTGTTCATCATGAGAACCAAATACACTTAGCCAATCTTATATACTTGTAATCAAGTCGAGGTTTGGTTGTAACAATATGTGTTCTATAACCTTACTAACTTATAACCTATGACATGAATTGCTACTTGTAACCTTGTTATATTATGTATGAAAATCTTGGAAACTCACCAACTTTTTAGTTGACCTTTTTATTTTTATCATGTTTCAGGTTTCCTACTTGAAGATCGTCATCGTCATCATCATCGTCATCGTCATCGTCATCGTCATCGTCATCGTCATCGTCATCGTCATCGTCATCGTCATCGTCATCGTCATCGTCATCGTCATCGTCATCGTCATAGTCATCGTCATCGTCATCGTCATCGTCATCGTCATCGTCACGTCATCGTCATCGTCATCGTCATCGTCATCGTCATCGTCATCGTCATCGTCATCGTCATCATCATCGTCATCGTCAACGTCATCGTCATCGTCATCGTCATCGTCATCGTCATCGTCATCGTCATCGTCATCGTCATCGTCATCGTCATCGTCATCGTCATCGTCATCGTCATCGTCATCGTCATCGTCATCGTCATCGTCATCGTCATCGTCATCGTCATCGTCATCGTCATCGTCATCGTCATCAACATCGTCATCGTCATCGTCATCGTCATCGTCATCGTCATCGTCATCGTCATCGTCATCGTCATCGTCATCGTCATCGTCATCGTCATCGTCATCGTCATCGTCATCGTCATCATCATCATCATCATCATCATCATGCTTGTTAATTCATGATCTATTCAACGAGGTCGTTGAAGCTTTGCCTAAGTTTGGTCGAAATTTGTTTAGGGCCACCTAACTCCACCACTATTGTAGGTTAGCCTATGTTGAGTATTAGCAGGATAAAAAACAAAATTAGATCAAGAAAGAACAAGTAATAGCAAATAAAAGTTGAATGTAAACTTTATTAAAAGAGTCAGCATAGATTACATAAGAATTTTCGACTAATGGATAATTTGTATCACTTAAGACTTAGTGTATGCCATCTATCGCACATGTAAATATGTAAGCATGCAATATAGTAAATTCAACATCTATCGCACACATTTGTATGTGGGCTTATATATCACTTAAGACTTAGTGTATGCCATCTTCCTCACAAATATTACCCTATACTTATCATACATTTGCTAGCTACCATTCAAATACAACAATTTCAGAACATAATTCCAACTTTGAAAATGATAGATACTTTACGGTTCAAAAACAATAAATCTATTTGAAACAGGGTTGATATAATAGGACTCACGGTCTAAAATAGTTGTTAAAAAAACAGTGGAGGAATAGAACTCATCTCAAGTAGCAGCATAAATAATCATACAATCCAGCTAACCTTAGGATGCAACTTTTTCTACACGAGTAACTACTTTTCCTAGTATTGTTGTGTTAACGCTATAGGGTCTCATTTTATACTCTTAACACAGTTAATTTCGTAAAGTAAGTTCTATATCTTGGTTACATATCAAATGATACAACCTATGGGCATATTTATCCCAAGTACAGAAGGAATCAACTTTATTTTCAATGATTACCTTAGCCATACTAAATGGGTATTATAACCCTATACCTAATCCTGAGTATCTATTGTGGGTGTTGCGGTAGTATATCTCACAGTTATTCCCTAGGTACGTAGTTTGTGCCCTATGGGTATCTAACCAGGCCTACCCTCCCATTTGGGTCCCTAACCCGACTACCCTAGTCTATAAGAAGGGATGGAACATTTACCTCGCTTTGTCATTGGTCTTCTGGTAGGTATAATCTTATCACATGAAAAATAACATAAGAAAGTAGGTCAAACGCATCGGAAAATACCAGGTTTTTTTACCACTTAGAGAGAAAAAGTAGAATGAGAGAATTATGGAAAGAGCCTAAATCTCAAACTTGTTATTTAAAGGTTGTCTGATCGACAATACACCTTGCATTGTTATCGTAATGTGGACCGTATAACCCATGAAACTGCCTCATCGATGCACCCCACATCGAAAGCTGATGCGGCTCACATCAGCCCAATGAGTCACTAGCCATGTGTTAGATGCTGGTTGAATCCTTAGCCATGTCCATGCACTCACATTCCTCGTCTGATACAGCCCACATCGGCCTTGTTTTTACTTAATTTTGATTTTTCAAGCGGTCTTGGTAGCTCAACAGTAGCTAGGGGCTTTGCCCCTTGGATCCTGTTTTTAGGGGTTGCCGCCTCTAAACCCCCACTGTCCGATGGATGTTTGAGTCCTAGGTTCGGTTTAACTTGGGATTTACACAAGGTGTCTAGTGACATGTCGATATCAAATGAAATAGTGAAAACTTGAATTATTTGCAATGTTTACTTCATTAAAATTATTTGCTAAAAAAGTTTAAACAAGCGCGTATAAGACTATGATGAACCTAGTGGGTATTATTGAAGATATGTAATACAAAATTGCATAACCTAATTAGGTGGTAATGGATCAATCAGTTGGATATAGCTTGACGATAAACGTGAACTTGATTTTTGAACTTAATCATATATGAAGAATTAAAGTGGAATAATACCCATGATTTAAATGATATGAATGTAAACATTATTTGTTCTACTCGTTTGAAAGATTGTCTTGTAGTCAAGCAACATATGGCATAACTTGGAGGACCACAAGTTAAATGGGTGACAAGGTACGTATAAGCCCCAACGGGTAAAGATAAGTGGACTATATATATATAACCACAATCTTGTTGCAATTTCATGTCTTTAACATAAACATGTACTTACGGCATATCCCGATGTTATATTATCGATAATAGCCAATTGTTGGACATGCCCTTAATTAGGTGTTTGCCCATTTGCCATGCACATAATGCAATGGGACTGAACAGATGACACAATAAAATTTGTGATTATTATGATCTCATCATGTAGTGTCTCGTGTTGAGAATTATAAAGTAATATCTCATATTATAAAGCGGAAGAAACATGTCATGCATATAATGTTGTACAAGACCACATGTAATGTCTTGTTGCAACAGGGGCTAAATTATTTTGCATGTAAGTATGTTTTATACTTAAAAATATATGCATATGCATACTTTAATTTGTAGAGTTTGATGTTTGATGCCATCAAGATAATATGACCTAACAAACTAATGAGTATACTAGGTTGACTGTATTACACTTATAATCGGTTACCTGAGTTGTAAGTTAATGAAGAAATTAACTAAAGAAGGTGTGATGACAAAAGTTAAGTATGAAAATCATCAAAATCACAAGATTAATGTAGTTTTCTTAAATTTTCAATGTAGCATTGGCATTAGTTATGTGTTCCTGCTAAGAATAAGACTTGCTAATTAGTAATGTGTTGTTATACCTTTAGCCTTAATAGATTAGCTACGGATCTAAATCTATGAACTAGTGAAGTAAGTGTAGTTACTAGATTATATCACATGAGTTGCATACAGTATTTGTGTCTTAATGCGTAGATGAATTGAGATGCTCTTAATGATTTGGTGCTAACCCTAACTTGTATGTAGGGGTAAGCAACATATCACTATTCTAGAAATGCATCACAAGTTAGGTAATTGATAAAGCTATCATATCAAGATTTATTAGCTTTGCACATTTTTATCATATGGCCATGTTGGTGCTAGACATGGCCATGTTAAAGCTTGACGTGACCATCTCAGTCCCCTTGCATATCTATCACATTCATTTCTAAGTTGATATAATTTATACGTACATATGTAGCATGTTTATTATTTAGGTTCATGATATGATAACTTGCTAATGAATACCATACGCCAGGTCCAATTATAAATATGTTAACAAGGTTGATATATATATATATATATATCTATATATATATATAATATATATATATATATTATATATATATATATATATATATATATTATATAATATATATATATATATATATATATATATGAGTAAATTACCATTTGCATCCCTAACGTTTGTTTATTTTAACCATTTGCATCCATGTTGTTTGAAAATTACCATCTGCCCCTGATGTTTCATGTTTATTTCCATTTGAGTCCAACACACTAACGACGTCAGATTTTTCATTTAAATTTAATAAAATGACAAAAATACCATTATTTAATACCCATCATCTACTCACACCCCACCCCTTTCATCTTCTCTCTATGTCTCTCTCTTCTCCCTCTTTGTGTCCACCATTGCCACCACAACCATCGTGGTCGCCGCACCATCGCGGTTGTCGCACCGCCACCTTCGCCGCACCGTCGTTGTCGCCGCACCACCACCGCACCTCAATGAGTAGAAGAACCACAACCACCCCTATCTATTTTCTTCTCTTCTCTTCTTTGTGTATCTGTGCGATTGATAGACCACAACCACCAAGACATGAAATTGTTGTTCTTAAGAAGCATATCTAGTGGTGGAAGGGTGAAACATGTTGGCAGCCAAGGGTGTTTTGGCAAAAATCACAGATTTAGTATTGATGATCGGCTATGGAGGTAGAGACAAGGGTTTTTGTGGTGGTGATGGGTGGTTGTGATGGAGGATGCAGTGGTGGTGATGGGTGGTTGTGGTGGTGGTGATGGGTGGTTGTGGTATGTTGTGGTGATGGGTGGTTGTGGTTGTGGTGGGTGTTGTGGTTGTGGTGATAGGGGTTGCGATGGTAGTGATGGGGGTTGCGATGGTGGTGATGGGGGTTGCGGTGGTAGTGATGGGGTTGTGCTGGTGGTGGTGATGGGGCTGCGATGGTGGTCATGATAAGGACTACGGTGGTTGTGATGGGGCTGCGATTGGTGGTGATGATAGGGACTAGGGTGGTGGTGATAGGGTTGCGGTGGTGGGGATGGGGCTGCGGTGGTGGTGATGGGGTTGCGATGGTGGTGATGGGGCTACGATTGGTGGTGATGGGGTTGCGATGCTAGTGATGGGACTGTGGTGGTGGTGATGGGGTGTAAGGCCCCATTCCCGGGACGTTACAGTTGGTCAATCATTGCACCTAAAACATGTAATTACATCAATTTTAGGAGAAGGTTGCAGCGGAAACATTAAAATAACCTTTCATTTCGAAATAGATGCTTTGGCAAGTTAATATAACATTCGTTACAAAAACATCATTTATTCGCATTATAATGCAAAAACATTGTACAAAAGAATGTCATCCAAAAGAGCTGAGTAGCCGCCCCGTGCTATCCTCAGCAACATTACCTGCCAACTGGAAACACATAAAAGTCAGCATTGCTGAGTAAGTTCTAGTTTTAAAATAAAACATACTTCATCTTTCGTTTAAAACCGTTCTTTTCTTTGTTTCTAATTATACCAGGCTTTAGAATGTGATCACACATCGTACGTACACATAAATAATAGTTATTATCTTCATCATTGTTCATTTCGTACAATTATTATCTTTTGTTTTCATGCAGGTCCTGTCATGTGCTTAACACCCCTCTAGAGCACTAAGCATTCATCTAGGGTTAAGTGACAAGGACCCCATACATATGGTCAATCACAAAGATTGAACCCATGTGTGCATCCTCATGGGGTATTTAACCCGCACACAGTTGAGCTGACAACCCCTCATTGGGTGTGAACCTTCATACATTTGCTTAATCACACGGATTAAGCCCCAGTGTGCATCCTCTGGGGTAGCTAACCCGCACCCGGTTGAGCTAACACTCCTCATTGAGTGTGAACCTCCATACATTTGCTTGCAAGCCTTTCTTTCGTTCATTCATTCATTAATGCATGCATTCTTTTATTTCGTTCCTCTTTTCATTATCTTCCACTTTGCGTTATATAATATTTTTATTTCATTGATTAACATTCAACATAAAGCCACAGAAAATAATTACACATAAGAAGGAACCTCAACATAAACATACAAACATCTCCATACATGACACCATCATACATACATAACATACATCATACATACCATCATGCATAAACATCACAACATCTATGACCTCAAAAGTCAACTTACATGAAGCCCCGAGAACCTCCCAAGTCAAAGCCTACCTCTACGCATCTCCCCGAAAGTCAGAAAGTTAAACTATGCTCTTTCAGGCACACGAGCCCTATTTGAGCGTATGGGCACCCTTCAGTCGCATGGCCTCCCAGGCGACTGAACACTTAAGCGGATGAACACCAGGCGAATTGACCCTATGCGGTGATCACTATAGGCGAATGAACGCTAAGCGGATGAGCACCTAGACGTATGGACCTCAGTTGCATGACTCCCATGCGAATGAACCTCAGTCGCACGACTCACATGCGTATGAACCCCAGTCGCACGACTCACATGCTATGGACCTTAGTCGCATGGCACCCATGCGCATGGACTTCAATCGCATTCCTTTCAGTCGCACGACCTCCAGTCGCATGCCATTTTGTCACATAGCCCTAGCTAATGCAGAATGTAGTTTTCTCCCGAACCCAATCTGCAATTTTCGGCCTCCAAGCCCTCTCAAACCTGTTCTAAGCTCAAATTAACCATCCTAAATCTTAGAAACACATACCACAACACCATTCAAGCACACGCAAGCCCGAAATCAAAACCCACTCGAATTATACACAACCACAAACACACAGGTTCAACACACACTTCAAAAAGGGGTTTTACTATGTGCTCCAGCCTCAAATCAGTTGAAAACATGCAAATGAGGGGTCCAAGAACTCACACAAACAACCCCGTCGAGTAGAGCTTCAATCCAACCCACTACACCTCAACTTTTGCACTCGAAACCAAGAAAACCGAAGCTTGAACCCTCTTTTCTCCCCCTTTCTCTCTTTGGCCGATTTTCACAATTATGGGCGAGGGTGTGGGCTGCATTCCCCTCTTATACCCCCACTCATTCAAGTGTTTTTCCCGTTTTGGCAAGTTTGGTCCCTCGACTTGGACTTTATTTTTTTCTTCTTTCGTCGGCTTCAAAGAACATAACCGGGTGTTACATGGGGTTGTGGTGGTGGTGATGGGGCTACGGTGGTGGTGATGGGGCTGCGATGGTGGTGATGGGGCTGCGATGGTGGTGATGGGGCTACGATTGGTGGTGATGGGGTTGCGATGCTGGTGATGGGACTATGGTGGTGGTGGTGATGGGGTTACGGTGGTGGTGATGGGGCTGCGGTGGTGGTGATGGGGCTGCGGTGGTGGTGATGGGGCTGCGGTGGTGGTGATGGGGCTGCGGTGGTGGTGATGGGGTGCGGTGGTGGTGATGGGGTTGCGGTGGTAGTGATGGGGCTGCGGTGGTGCTGATGGGGCTGCGGTGGTGGTGATGGGGCTGCGGTGGTGGTGATGGGGCTGCGGTGGTGGTGATGGGGTTGTGGTGGTGGTGATGGAGCTATGGAGGTGGTGATGGTGGTTGTGAAAATGGTGATGCTTAGTTGTCATGGTGGTGATGAAGTGTAATTTAGTCTTTTTAACAATAATTTTAACAGGAAAAACTAATGGTGTTAGTATTCTGTACTCAAATGAAAATAAAAATAAAACAATATAGACTCAAATAAAGATAACATGAAACGTCAGGGGGCAGATGGTAATTTTCAAACCGCAAGGATGCGAATGGTTAAAATGAACAAACGTCAGGGATGCAAATGATAATTTACTATATATATATATATATAATTATGTTGAGTTATACTCACTTGATTTTGAACATTGATTTGATTATGGTCAAGTGGTTACAAGTGATATTAAAGCAGCGGATAGGAAGAAATTGAACTTTAAACTGAAAATATTGGCCGAGCATTTAACGTTTGGAATGAGAATGACTACTTAAAAATATTAAATGTTATGATTGTTTGATATGCCATTAATTTTATCATGTACGAATTGTATTGAATGACATATATTTGGTGATCATAGGTGCTGATGAGATGATGATCTGTCAAATGACTAAGCTCGATGGTATAAGTGGTCAAGGATCATGCACGAGACAACTATGCTGGTTTACTCGGTAATGAGGTTTTATTGCGAATGCTCGATTCGTAAAATTTTCAATTGTTTTATCTAGAGTTGTTCAATTATTTTGTAGTCTATCGTATGTAAAGTGAAATTGATATGTTATTGATTTGAGTCATTGGTTGTAAACAAGTTAATATTCATAAGGATTACTCATTTTTACGAATGGGTCATACTGGAATTTTCTATAAACCAGTGTTATACTATTATGTGTAAAAATGTGTTCAAATCACGAAAAGGTTTAGTGATATAAGATATATTTTACTTTGTAATATCTAATGAACAAAGCGGGGATTTTCTTCTCCGCTAGATGTAAATAAGACGTGTTAAGTTTTTAAGGTGTTACAAGTTGTTGTGGTTTGGGAGATTTAAATACCAAAACTGCTGGAACCCAAACATTGTGATCTTGAAATGAAATTGAAGTTGCCCTGGAACTTGATCATGCCTCCAAAGATAAATTGCAAGTGCAAAACAATTTAATCAAAGGGGAAATGTGAATCATTAGATCACCAGGTTTCCTGCAGATCTGTAAGTTTCTAAATATGATGAACGTATTCAAATTACAATAAAGCCTTGGACTGTTGTCCTCTAGATGAAATCCTAACCTTGTCAAAAACTGCTCTAAAAAGGCTCGAGAGAAGTCTGCAAAGATGAAGTCTGTCATTCGACCGGCACAAGGTCAATTGGTCCAAGCGGATGCCCATCAAAGTAAGCATCTTTGCTAATTGGTCCAAGTGGGTGCCCATCAAAGTAAGCATCTTTGCTAATTGGTCCAAGTGGGTGCCCATCAAAGTAAGCATCTTTGCTAATTGGTCCAAGTGGGTGCCCATCAAAGTAAGCATCTTTGCTTGGAGAGAGAGCCATTATTGACCGCATTCCATACAAATGTACGTCGTCTGATGAATCAAGGTATTATACTTGAACCTTCCTGTCCCATATACGGATTTTTTACCAAACCAAAATCCGAACCATATTTACTCAATTCCGAATACACACACAGCCAAAATATGGGATTAGGTCTTTTGTTGGTAGGGGTGTTTCATCGAATCGAGTCGAATTCGAGTTAATCGAATAAGTAGAATTTTGAATTTTTCAAACCGGATCCGATTTTGATTCGAATTCGAAAAAGATAAATCGAATTCAAACCGAATCGAATTCGAAACTTTCAAGCAGGATTCGAATTCCATTCGTATTCGAATTAAACTTTGAATTCAAATCGAATTTGAATTTATGTGTGTGTATTTGTAATTCAAATTTCAAATTTCAAGCAGGAAAACGACAAATCACTCTTCTTAATTTCTCATAAGCATATTTTTAAATTAATATATAAAATATAAATGTATGTGTGTGTATTTGTAATTCAAATTTCAAATCGAATTGAAAATCACAAATTCACAATTTGATTCGAATTCGATAACTAGATCTCGAATCGAATTAGAATTGGAAAATTCGAATCGAATTTCAAATTAGTGTTTTTTCGACTCGAATTTCGAGTTTTTTGATTCCGTTTACAATATTGAACACCCCTATTTGTTGGTGTAGGCTTTCAAGACAGATTGTTTCAAGCATTGATGATTTGTTTACTATTATAAACTTTTGATCACATATTCACCTAGTCTCAAATATTTGATTCAAGTTGTCTTTCTAAGTTATGGTGTATTTGAGAAGCTAGAAACAACAAAAAAACAATTCAATAATAAAACGAAAGACATGTTCAAGATCGCTCTTTTTCTTTGGATGAAAACTAAAAGGAACAAGGAAATTTAAATTAGAAAAATTAATGTAACATTTCTTTTCTAGTTTTTACGCTTATACTCATCTATTGCATGTCTTGCTAGTGTTTTTTGATTTCTAACTATATTTGATCATTATAAAAATTAATTAATAGTTGTTAGTACTTGTAAATGCATGCTAGGATAATATTCAATTAAATACTATATATGTTTGTGGTGACCCCTACGTTTAAAATTTTAGGACGTGGTGGTTTTTATATAGTGATACAGTACTCTTGGCTCTATTTCTTGTTCATTTGATAGAAAGTTGTATATATGGGTTGTATATTCTTTTCCTCCACCTATATCATATGACGTCGTTGTTATTTTGATGATGTCATATGTTGTATATACATCTCTCTCATTATTTCAACGTTCAAACAAAGCAACTAAATTTAAATACTTGAATGGTAGAATGTCAAATTACTCATCATTTAAAAATATCGGTGGCGAATCTCCCTATGAAAGAATATGATAAATAATGTGCTATTGACATTGGAACTTATCATCTTTTGTAGTTAGAGTGTTGAATTAAAAACACGTATAGCCATATAACTCAAATGATTGAATAGTTTTGTCAAACAAGCTTCTATCATGTTGAACTGTAAATTGTTACTGTTTGTTTTGTTATTGATGAATAAATAATCTTATAAAAGTTACTATTGATAAATAAACAATCTTATAAAGGATGTTGTTATTTTTCTAAACGTCAAATATGCGACCTTATTTCAAAAGATAAACATATCTCTCAGGAGAAAACTCATTGTTAAAAAAAATATTCATTGACTCAACTTTAAATATTTTGCTCAAAATAATACGTAAAAACATGAACTTCCTATATTTACATGTTACGAGTATATTAAGTTAACTAGTTAACTAAAGATCGTTAGCGGTTGTTGCTATTCCCACCCTACTTTACAATACCCTAGTCTAGAGATATTAAAAACTATACTAATCTTTCACTAAATACAACCCAAGTAGTAAAAGCAACTATAAGCATTATTACTACTTAATTAATATAACTTACTATATAATTTTCATATTTGAAAACTGTAAAAGGACGTAAAACAGTATTTCAATTTAAACTAACTATATTAAAACGTATGCTTTCGTGTATTAAAATTGATTTGATACTTTTAAGAATTTTTAATTAAGTTAAAAACTATTTGCATACTTTTTTCCTATATACTTTTTAACACTCGTTATGTAATTTCTTAAACCCATGCCTTTTTGTTAAATTCAACTTTACCTCAATAGTTTTTTTCGGGCCTCTTCCTTTCCATCATCTAAGTTATTCATCGTAAAAACTATTTTAAACAATTAAAGTTCTTTTATAATAAGCATACCGAAATAAATTTAGGCATATCAATATAAAAATACTATAATAAATATAAAATTAGTTATTTTAATAATAGTATGATAGAAAGTTTTTAGGTACAGTAGATGATAATGAAAAGATTGTGTAACTATGGATGCTGATAATGAGGGTGTTATTGCTTATGAGTATGTTAATAAGGGTGTTAACATGGATGTTGATTATGTAAATAAAGCTGCTAATCATGTTAACATAGATATAAATGACAATGTAAATAACAACTTTGAAAATTTTAACACAGATAGAAACTTGAGCATTGCATCTTTTATGCATGGTTTTATTGCGATTTTCATGATATAAACTTTTCTGAGTTTTTTTATTACTGATTTTAATTACAATGATTATTTGTGGACAAGGAAAATAAGTTGAAGGGTGTATAGGTTGATATGAAGGACTTTAGAGATTATATTGATATTGTAGAAGAATTTGCACCACTAAACAACCATGATGAAAGTGATAATGCAGCAATATATATATATATATATAAGGGAGATGATCGTTCAGTGAATAGTTCTTAATTAGCTAGTGAAAATTTGAGCTTTGATCCATTTGATAGTCCAGATGATTCTTCAATGGATAATTTTGAGAACGAAAGAAGAATGAAGTAAGGGAACTTAAGAAAAAAAGTAAAGGGATTTGATTGTTTCATTCATCTAATAGTTAATTTATAAAAGTTGTCTAGTTTATTATAAGTTTTAACTTTGTAATTTAATGTTTTGAAGGAAGAGGCATGTGTTTGTGAAGTGGCATTCTATGTGGGGCAATCATTAAGGAGTGATATTAAACTAAGGTCAAAGCCCTCGTCAAAACGCATGCAATTAAAAGACAACATAAGTCAACATTTTTATTCAAGCCACCTTGGACTTGGAGATTTAAATTCCCAGATTTGCTTGATATTGAACTTGTAAAATCTTGCAAAGTTGAAGACTGTTATGTGTTAATTAGTTAACAACAAGCCCACTTGGACTTGGAGATGAAGGAAGGTTGGTCTTAGTTCAAAGGAATCTTGCTCACTGGAGCAATTAATTATCATTCTTAATCAAGCCACCCTCTCAAGATCTGATGATAAATGGAGTTGGCACATGGGTTCTTCAAGAGTCTTTGAAACAAAGGATATTAAGGTATGTTTTAATAATGTATTTTTATCTAATAACACTAATAAATTCCATTGGAATAATCTGGTTCCAAAGAAAATAAATATTTTTATGTGGAGAGCCGAGATGGAATGTATTTCCACTTTGGAGGCATTATTCAAAAGAAATATTTCTTTTCAATCAACGTTTTGTAGAATTTGTGGTGAAGGTAACGCAACCGTAGATCATCTATTAACAACATGTTCACTATCAAACGAACTTGTGGTGAAGGTAACGCAACCGTAGATCATCTATTAACAACATGTTCACTATCAAACTTTGTTTGGTCTTTTGTTGGGCAATGGTGCAAGATACCTTCAATTTATGTATTCACTTTGGGAGACATCTTAGAACTTCATAAAAATATCCATGTCACTCCGGTAAAAAAAAAGGTGTTGATTGCAATTTTTCTCATAGCTTGTTGGAGCATATGGAAGACTAGAAATGACAAACGATTCAATGACAAGAGTATCTATGATGGATGAAATAAAAGTATTAGGGTTCTTATGTCTCAAAAACAGGTCGAGTCTAAAAAAAAATGATATGGGAAGATTGGTGAAAGTTTAAGTTTAAAAAGTTAAAGTAGTGGGTATTCTTTTTTTCCTATTTGAGTTGAATTTTGTTTATGTTAGAAAATTGTAAATAATAGATTTTAGTGTCTTCCTAGACTTACAGAATTAATAAAACAAAATTTTTCTGGCGTTCAAAAAAAAAAGACAAAGGTGTTGTACCTCATAGGCAGCAAATGGGCAAATTTAGTCAACGGTTCGTTTTGAAAATAAAATATTAAAAAAGAAAGCAACTAATTTCTACAAAAGATTGCTCTTATGTTATGTACTTAACTAAACAGATGGAGCCTTGGATTGTGAAAACCTACAAAACTATTAACACTTTCATCAAATCTAGAAAAAAATATTTCTTTCACCGTGGATTTCATGGAGTTAAAACGACCCAAATTCAAGTAGTATGATTTTCAAAGAAATTTACCTATGTTTAGGACCATTAAAAGAAGGATTTGTTTCGT
The DNA here is from genome assembly GCA_025506515.1 of Flaveria trinervia. Lineage (NCBI taxonomy): Eukaryota > Viridiplantae > Streptophyta > Magnoliopsida > Asterales > Asteraceae > Flaveria > Flaveria trinervia. The sequence continues at coordinate 42,187,684 of CM046458.1, read as the reverse complement.
TTAAACTTTAGATGATGCATTTATAAAGGGGTCTTACCAGTCAGATGTCAACTGTAGTTAGATTGAACCTCAAAAATGAAATCTATATTTCGCTAAATCTAAAGCTAGATTTCAAGGTCCTTTTTTTCATAAAACTAGATCTTCCCTACTCGTGCGTCACGCGGAAAATTCCACCGTGATCCTATAAATAAAAACATGAATGTTGTTATACATCACAACAATAGTCACTCCATCATGAAACTTTAGCGTTTCAAAAAAAGACACAAAAAACTAATCATAACAGTTGTCATGCAACTATAAACTGTAATGCTTACCCCGTGGTAAAATGAGTGTCACTACACCATAAACCACCCCAAAGTACACTGCCATAAAAGTCGTATTCCAGCGTAAATACGATATAAATAAAAATACAATCTTGGTGATCAGGTGCTTGAGTAGATTTTTTTTACATTTATCAGTTTATTTTTGACAAAACAACACCATAATGCGAAAAACCAAACAAACCCACCAAAAGAGAGCCATGTATGTATCTTCAAATTTTGTAAACCAAAAATAATTTCAAGGAAAAAAACAACCTCAAACAAAAACTCACTAAAACAGCCACATATGCATCTTTAAATTATATATATATATATACATATATATGTATATATATATATATATTATATATATACATATATATATGTATACATATATGTATAAATATATATATATATATACATATATATATATGTATACATATATGTATACTATATACATATATGTATATATATACATATATGTATGTATACATACATATATGTATATATATACATATATGTATATATACATATATATATATGTGTATATATATACATATATACATATACATATATACATATGTATATATATATATATATATGTGTGTATATATATATGTGTATATATATACATATATATATATATGTATACATATATATGTATATATATATGTATGTATATGTATATATAACAAAAACTCACTAATAACTTTTTAACGTTTTTGTGTTGTATTTTTTCAAAAGAGCACAAAATTGTGTTGTATTTCATACAACAACATAAAATTGTGCTATATTTAAAAAAACTATCATACTTTTGTATTGTTTTGTGTCAAACAACATAATTTTGTGTTGTGTGTTGTATTTTTTAAAACAACACAAGATTGTGTTGTATTTCATACAACTGAATAAAATTGTGTTACATTTCAAAAAACCAGCATAGTTTGTATTGTTTTGCGTCAAACAGCACAATTTTGTACTGTATTTCATCAAAACAATATAATATTATGTTATATTTCATAAAAAAATTCATAGTTTTATGTTGTTTTACGTTAAACAACATAGTTTTGTGCTGTTTTTGTCAAACAACATAGTTTTGAGCGATTTTACGTAACATGTTCTATGTTGTTTTACGTCAAAACAATAAGGCCTCGTGTATTGTTTTTGTGGTATATTATGTCAAAATATCAAACAATATAATAAACTACACATCTTTTTTCTATTTTAATGTTCACTATTTTGTGTTAATATAACACGTTTTGTGTTGTTTTGCATTAATACAACAATCGATGTGTTGTTTTGTTTTGTTTTTAATAAAAAAACGTTGTGTGTTGTTTTACGTCAAATATTTTTGTTTTCTAACGTGTTGCTTATGATAAAACAACATGATTTCTGTTTATTTACCGTACAATCTAGCACTTTAATAAAATTCAACACAATCTAACCTTTTAAACTAACTCAGCACAATCTAACATGTTAAAAATATAGCACAATCTAGCATATTAAAAAATCTAGTATATTACATTCGAATTTGTACAACATTTTAATAAACTACAAAAGGGACTAACGAATGTGTTTTAAGACCAAAATGTCATCCAACCTAATTTGAAGAGTGACACATAATTTTCTTGTTCCTTTTTAGCATACTAAAGCAAAACTTATTTTTTATTTGAACCTCCACCTCTACTTTATATATATATATATATATGTATGTATATATATATGTATATATATGTATATGTATATATATATGTATATAATATATATATATATATGTATGTATATATATATGTATAATATATATATATATATGTATGTATATATATATATATAATATATATATGTATATGTATGTATGTATATATATATATATGTATATATATAATATGTATATGTATGTATGTATATATATATATATATTATATATATATATATGTATATGTATGTATGTATATATATATATGTATATATATATATGTATATATATATATATATGTATGTATATATATATTATATGTATATATATATATACATATATATATACATATATATATATACATACATATATACATACATACATATACATATATATATATATATACATATATATATATATATATATTATATATATATACACATATATATAATATATATATAATATAATATATATATATATAATATTATATATATATACACACACATATGTAACTTCATTATATGATGACTAAGTTTTATAATTTTCAGTTTTTATCTAATAAAATAAAGAAAAACACTAACGAATCAATTGACATTAGTAAGATGTTAAGGAATTATACTAACTAGTTGTAAACCCCGACGCGTTGCGCGTCTTATGGAAACGTTGAAACTGTGGCTCAAACATAGGTTTTTGCCGTCATAGCCCAAAGACAACTGTTAAAGCCAATAGCAAAGCAATTGTCAATACGGCTCAGAACACACGATCGGTCCCGGCTGCACACCGAGAATGGTTGCCACGCCAAAGAACCTGACATTGGTTTATACATATCATTATAGCCGTAAATCAATCAACCAAACCAAAGATCTCAGAAGAACACATAATGCAAGCAGAGAGCCCAAATAAAACGAAACCATAAGGCTCAATGAATTAGTGCACCAACATATGAACTTCCTTCACATAAACCTCAAAATCAAACATAAGGAGAGGGGTCTCAGACGAACAGTCGCCATCATCATCAAAGCGTAGCACACACATATGAACCTCCTTCATGGCCAAGTCAAAGGCCACCGGCAACCATGTCGACACACAACCACCAACCAAAACCGGCAAAGACCAGAAAGAACAAAGATTTAACATAGACCCGCACATGCAGTAGAAAGTAACAGCCAAAACAATCAACGAGTACATAAAGCATGAGTGGGCGACATCAACGACAGATATCAGGGCTTGAATGTGGCGGTATACGAACACCAGTACCGTCGGTGGTGAAGGAACCAGACTCGGCGAAAAACCCCAAAAACACCATGGTGATTTAGTCCGATTTCCCACCACAAAGCCCTAAAAACCTCCTCATCGCCTCAGATACCGCCACACACTAACGACAATGGTGACGTTGATCAGCGACTGAGCCATGGACAACCGCCGCCAGCCCCCCCTCAACCACAGAAGGTAGACGAAACGGCAACAGAGCAGGGCACAAATCATCTGAGAACTTAAAAAGGTATCAGAGAAAAATAACAGGCTCACCATCGGTCAAGTACCGGCGGTAGGCATGGCGAAGGCGACAACAACCACCGCCAGCGAGAGAACAACCTCACCACCATTATCACTACCTTCAACGAAGAAGGGCGGTAGACAGAATGGAGGTGACACCGCGACGGTGAGAATCATCAATGGCAAAAGAACCATTGACACCAAGAGGACCCGTGAGGTATACTTTTACTAAAAATGTGCAAAGTGAACATGGAAAATAGGTCTTATAGAGGTGTAAGGGCCAAAACCGTAAAACTGCAATATAACTGTGGCCGATACGAAGCAAACATGATACTATTTCTTTACTTTGCTTTTTAAATAGATAGGATAATTACATTTATTTCTGCATTATAAGTTGTATATAAACATTAGTGGGTTATACCCGTTTTTTTTTCTTTTCTTTTATAGTTGTCTTACTTTTAAGTTATGAACTAATACTTTTACATATTTTATAATGTAACCCTTACATATTTTTACTTTTCACATTGGTTCCCTATAATTTTCATCTTTTACAAAATTCTCGTTTTACGTTTCAGTTTGAATTTTATGATGTAACATGCCATAACGTCGCGTGTGTTTTAACGTTTTTATGCCTACTTTTTTCCCAGTTTAATGGCCCTCTATACAACACGCAATTCTTAGATCGACTTGTTATTGTTTTTAATATTTTACGTTTCACGTGCGAGGTTCAACGCTTATACGTGTACTTTTCGTTTGATTTTAATTTTCCGTTTCTATTTTTTCTTAATACGAGTTTTTCCGGTGTTGGTCATCGTTGTTGATAGTGTGAAGTTGATGCTACTTGTCATGATTTTATGCCTTCTGCCACAACACGAGGTCTTAATATTAGTTATTACCATTGTGTAAACTTTGAGAAACCGAGTTAAGAAAAGCGACAATCCCCAAAATGTCCATTTAACCGACTTTTTTCCTTAAAATGTTTTTTTGATCAGCTCATCTCCAAATTGTCCCCACCCCAACATGGGCGTCCCGATGTGTGGTTCGGATGAAACCACATCTCTAAATAATGTCGCTATGAAAGTTCGCTCGGATAACCATAAGTTCGTTCGCCGTAAGTTCCTTCGAGACGATGTAAGTTCGTTCGGGACGACGTTAGTTTGTTCGTGACGATCGTAAGCTCGTTCGAACGACCGTTGAGAATCATAGAACGCTCTTGTCGACTGCTGCTTACCGTACCGTGTTTTGCAAAAAGAAATCAGGCGCTTGATTTTGACATATAAAATATCAAGCTATTTAATTGACCTTCTGCAGCCGACCATGTGATTATTAACCGGGGTCCATGATATACGCTTGCAACCAGCAGCATTAATTATTTAACTTTGGGTGTCCGACCAAACCATTGTTTGATAATAAACTGATACATTTTAGTCAAAACACAGTAGTTAATATTTTAATAATTAATCGAAGATAAAAGTTTTAGTTATACAAGAAACACTATGGTATATAAAAATTATTACTATTATATAATTTAATAAAAACATTTATTTTCTAAAACATATCTAATATAGATCGCTTCTTTATACAATAATTTAAAATGAAACTTCAAAGTTCAAACTTATTAATTTGATCAACTATAGACAAATTTTTGGTTCTTTTATACATAAAATTTCAGCCAATTATTGAAAGAATATAAAAAAAATATTTTGACAGAAAAAATTTAAGTTACTTTACGCGTTCGTGTATTACTTTGCTTAGTGCTTATCCAGTTGACAATATATACTTGCATTACGTCATCCCGCATGAAGGGCATGCCCTTGGATTTTCTAACTTGCCTTAGCTTTTGTTTTCTCACCTTAGATTGTATGACATGATTTTGACTTACCTAATTTTACCTTATCGTTTGTTGCCTCACCTCAAGCTCTCGTGTTCAGCCTTACCTAGCTTCGCATTGCCTCATGCTATCTTGCCTAACCTTGTCTTACCAAACCTAAACTTAGCTCACCTAATGGTGATGTTAACCTCACTTGAACATCTAAGACTTGAAAAGATGATTGGTCACGTGATAACTTATAGAAGATAAGGTAAAAGTACTAGGCTAATACTTTTAAAAAGGTATGCCAACATATTACAAGTAAAAAAAACCTTTTTATCTACAAGACAAGTCAAGCATATCAAAGCCGCCCCACTCTCTTTAATAAAGAAAATGAAAGATCAACCAAGATCTTCTCAAGAACCAACAGTACTAGACACTATAAATATATCACCATACACCCCAAAGGATCCCTCCCATTTACCATGATAAGAAGTCTCAATTGGCATTACATCTCTTTCTTTCTCTCTACAAAACTTGTTTCCGGTTCTTACCATTCCTTGTTATATGGGTGTTTATCTTCTCACATGTGAAGAACACCCCCAATAGCTCATTTCGGGCTCAAATTACCCTTTAACCTTACCTTGCGATCTTGTGTTAGATATAAGACTAGCTACTACTTAAATCTTGTGTTACATGTAAGACTAGCTACTACTTAAATCTTGTGTTACATGTAAGACTAGCTACTATTTAAGCAAGCTTTATGTACTAAACATTTTTCTTTATCACATTATAATACCACAGCTTAATTATTTATATCCCTGTATATATTTGATATAGTGAAAATTTAGGTTGCAAACCTAACCTGACGAATTATATGAAATAACTAAACCTATGAAATATAAAGAAATATAAGAAAATTAAACACTTATGTTATTGTTCTTGTTATAAATCAAAAATTATAATCAAAGATAAAGAACTAATCAGTATTTATTAATTGGAACTATTATAATAAATAAAATAAAATTTACTAAGAGTTTACATAAAATCATAAAAAATTCACAATTTCTTGATAATATCTGACAGCGACCCAATTTATATCCAAACATAAAATATATATATATATATTATATATATATATATATATATATATATATATATATATATATAATATATATATATATATATATATATATATATATATATATATATATATATATATCTACAAAACTACCAAGTCAACAACAAAACACCAAAAAAGAGAATCACCACACGAGTCGACTTCAATACTTCAATCTCAATCTTCCAGACGAAAACTTTAACGAGTCACTCGTTCTCACAACTCGGTCACCCAACCGAGCCGACTCACTCCCGATATCCCTCCTTCCGAGTTTCTTCATATTCACCATCCCAATCTTATCATTCAACTCTTCAACCATTTCCCAAATCGCCTCCACCGGTGACTTTGTGATCGAAAACAACTGCATCGATTTCTCCTTGCAACTCGCTAACCGGTCCAAACCAGAACTCAACTCGACCGACTCGGTAAAACTCAGCAGATCAACTCGTTCTTTGAACTCAGTGAGTCGGAGAAAGACCTCGTTCATCGTTGACAAGTAGTCGTTCCCCAGAAACTCCATGATACAGTGAATCAACCTGTCGTTTTCCACGAGCAGATTATCAGGGACCCTGCAGATCTCCTCGATCACACAGACTAGAGATTCAAAGTCTCTGATCAACACCAAGTTCATGACGGAGGATATCAAATCTTGATGTTTTTCCCTTTCAAGAAACGATGATGATGAAGAGGAGACAACAAAGCCGACGTTTTTGGAGGTGTGGAGGATGGTCTCGATGTAACGGGCGTACCAGCGGACCCAGGCGGAGAGGACCCACGTGGCGGCGGAGGCGCGGTGGCGGAAGGCGGAGAGGTTGAGGTGGTTGCGGCCGGCGGCGGCGGTGGTGGTGACGGAGAGCTGGTCTTTGAGGATGAAGGGGCCGTGTCTGAGGATGTGGTGGGCGGTGAAGAGGCACTTGAGGGCGACGTGGGCGTCGGTGGTGCGGTGGAGGCGGTGGATGAGGGCGTGGGTGAGGACGGAGGCGGTGGCGCGTGAGCCGTCGCCGAGGGAGAGGAGGGCGGCGAGGTGGTGGGGCTGCGGTGGCGTAGAGGGGTGGTGGGTGGTGGCGCGGAGGACGGCGACGTGGAGGGAGAAGGTGGTGGTGGGGCTGAGGAGGGCGAGCTTTGAGAGGGAGACTTTGTCTTTGACGGTGCCGATGAAGTCCCTCATGTTTGTGACCTTTTTCTTTGAGTTATTGATCCGCCATTGATGACTTTTAATTAAAGCAAGTTGTTGCAGGTGTGAGGGGGGGGGGGGAGAGAGAGAGAGAGAGAGGAAGTGTTGGTGTTAATATTTGTTTGGATTTTCAATTGAAGCCACTATGCTATGCTATGCTACGCTACGTGTTTGTTTATATATTGGGACGAATATGGTCAAATTACACACTTTTGATTTTCATAACAAGAGTTTGTTTAATTAATATGATAGAGAGTTGATTACAAAGGTTGTCCTTGTCCAATGTCAATATTGCAACTTTCATATTACTTTCTAGGAATTGCAACTTTGGCCAAGTATTTAAGATTTTGTTACATTGGTAGTCCTTGGATGGATGGATGGTTGTTAAGTGCTTTTAGGTGTTTTGCATGAGAGGGTATTTCATTCAATTCAATTTTTTTATGTGTGTTATTTTAAGTGTTTTTGTGTGTTTTGCATGTGAGGGTATTTCATTCCATTGAATTTATTTATATGTGTTATTTTAAGTCTCACTTTTTTGTTTGTTTGTTCGGTCGGTCGGTCGGTCAACTTTAATTATTCATTTCATCCTCTAAACTGAACCTCAACCTCTTTTTGTAGAGATGTGTAAATATGAGTGATTGACAATTGTTCAAACATCATAAATAGACTACTACTAAGGCGTCATTTTTACTGTTGTCCTAACCAAGTAAGAACTCGAAATTTCGTAATTCACATCTATGTTTCTAATTAAAGACTATATATTTTTTGAAGGGCCCTAGATATCAATTTATAGGTTGGGTTAATCTGACTATATTGTCTCGTGTTAATGACATTATACCAGATCTTTTGAGATCAAAGGATAAGCTTAAAGTTGAAATACAAAACATGGAAACACAAATCCAATTGAAGAACATTATGATACTTGTTTGGTCCTATTTTTAGGCTTAATGTAAAAGATTTAATTTCTATGTTGTAATGGCTTATTGTAATTTCTTTTAAAAGGGCACACACAACCTATATGACAACAAATGCTAAATTTTACTGTAGCAATAATAAAGCCACACATTTGACCATTACATATATTTACTTCTAATGACAATGATAATTTAACTAGTAAAAATCATGTCTTCGTATGGGTCATGGTTCTCACTTATAAATAGGTCAAAATCAGGATGTCACAATCAAAAGCTTTTTGATATTCCTTTGAGTTGTAGTCTTCTTCTAATGAGTATTCATGTTTGAAAGGTCATTTCGGGTCATCAAGGGTGTTCCTATTTGGCCACCTACGGCTATTCCTAAGGGTATTCATGTTTGAGAGGTATATATATTTGCAACATGATCCAGATCTACACATCAACACCAATCTCATCCGGTGACGGAGCTTGAACATTCATGTACGGATGGCGGGGACGAACTCGATATTTATATAAAAATATATACTACCGGACAATAAAATTACCAAATTTTCATTGTTTTACCAATTCTTTATTACTTTCTTTTCCGTAGGGGATCATACCAACATTAGTAGCTCGTGTTTCTAACCTTACGGTATATATTTTGTCTCAGTCATATTCACCGAAAAATGAAGGCACCATGGAGAGGTAAATTATTGAAAGATATCGTATGGGCTTGTGCAACAGCAGTAAGAGGATGTTGCTATGATCTTTCATTTGTTTTATATTATAATTAGGTTCAATTGAAAGAATTGTATGTGGTAACATAAATTTTGCTTAATTATCAAACAGTTCCAGAGTTTCAAAACAAAATGGAACAATTAAAGAGGTGCAGTATTGTGTGTTCAAATCTTGTAAATTGAAGTTGTGATGATCAAGCAAAAATTAAACAAAATAACTTCATTGATAATTAAGTTTCATAGTTTTTAGTTAATCAACTTGAAAAAATCACTGAAGAATCTATTAAAATTAGTAGGACGTTTAGGAATTGCTAGTATTTTGTAAAATTATGCTTTTTATATATTTTATTTCGTTTATGTTTTGAGAAACCAAGTTAAATAAATTAGATAAAATGTATTGAGAACTCCATGTTTTGGAAAAAAAAACACGCACTTGATTTGACATATAAAATGTCAAGCTATTTAATTAAACTTATACCATCAATCGTTAGGTTGAGTTGTAGCTTTATGACTTTCTTCAGGGGAGGTTGTGAGTTTGAGTTCTAACGGTAACAAAATATTGTTGGTGGATCGTGTTTTACCGCAGTGGACGTTCAGGTTGTAAATTTTCCCCGGATTTAGTGGTTGGTTGTCTTGAGCTACCTAGCATTGTCTGTACTCACCAGCGTATAGAATATCTTTTCGTCAATGGTGTACCTCATTTAGCCGGTCTTTAATTAGTGGGCCGTTAAAAAAATAAATAAAATGACCTTCCCCGACCATGTGATTATTAATCGGGGTCCATGATATAGCTTGCAAGCAACAACATTAATTGTTTAGTTTTGTGTGCCTGATCATTGTTTGATTTTTTTTAACGGTAAAGTTTTTTTTTTTTATCATATACAGGGTTATCTACAAACTAAAACTAAAAAAAACAACTTACAACAAATAACACCAAAACAAAGGAAGACTATTTTCGATTACAACTTAACTTCTAGACGAGGACATCCGTAAGGATCACTTTGAGGCTCTTTCATTCTAGTCTTGACTGATAAACAACTTAAAATTTTCACCTTCTCCACATCATTCAAACACTAGTCCTTTTACGATTAAAGACAACATCATAAAGTGATACATTTGAGACAAGACACAGAATTTAATATTATAACTAGCCAATAATTTCTAAATTAATTGTTATGGCAGTAGGTATCCTATATATTTTTAAAGTGGATATCTTAGAGTGTTATTTTGATATAATATACTTTAAGTGTGTTTGGTACTACAATGGGTTTTATGATGATGAATTTCCCTTTAAATGGTGATTGGTATATGTTACGAGCGTTGTCTGTGTTTGTGGATGCAGATAACTTTTATTCATGGGTTTACCCGGATAACCAGACTCAAGTTATACGTTGGCCGTTAAAAAACATTATAACTATTAATTGAAGATAAAAGTTTTAGTTATATAAGAAAGTAAGAAACACTGCGGTTTTGTAAAATGAATTACTATTATGTGATTTAATTTAATTATTATTTTTTCTAAACACATATGTAATATCTAGATCGCCTTTTATATAATAAGTCAAAATGTTACTTCAAACTAATAATTTGATCAACTACAGATTTTTTGTATTTTTTTTGTTTGATACAAAATTTCATTTAAGCCAGTTGTTGAAAGAATGTAAAGATAAATATTTTGACATAGAAAAGTTCATTTATTTGTAGATTTTTATTTTTATCCACAGGTAAAATAAGTAGGCTTTCTATTAAAAGTTGACCACCCAGACTAACATGGTTATGTGGCGAGCACCAAATGAAAAAACACCCGAGGTTACTCTATGGGGCTTGTGTTACTTGGCTTGGCGCTTGATGTAGTTAACATTGTTATACTTGCATTAATGTCTCACCTCGCAAGAACGGCATGCCCTTTGATTTCCAAACATTGGCTTAGCTTTTGTTATCTCATCTTAGGCTACGTGGCATGAACTTGAATTACTTATTTTTTATCCTATGTTGTCTTACCTAACTTTGCGTTGCCTCATGCTACCTTGTCTGAGCCTATCATATAGCTCACCTAAGAGCATCTCCAATAATGAGTTTTTAATGTTTTTGAGGCAAATTTGATAAGGTAGAGGAGAGATATAGTGACATGGAAGAGAGAGTGTAAGGGGATGTTTATTTTCATGAACATCAAAATAAGAGTGTGTGAGAGGAAAGAAAGAGAGGGAAAAAAGAAGAGTGTGTGATTTTTATAAAATGTGAGTGGACATGTGAGAGAAAAAAAGAGCAACTACCACATAAGCATTTGTTTTTCACATTTTATTGGTGATACGCTAATGGTGATGTTGCATCACGTGAACATCTAAGGCTTGAAAAGAGGATGGTTAGTTGATAGCTTATAGAAGATAAGTTACAGTACTATGCTAATACTTCAAAAAAAAGATTTTAAAAGATAAGTCAACATATTACACATAAAAAAGACATTTGTCACGACTTGCCTAAAATAAGCTCAAGTTACTTGGAATCCGGAAGGTTCCGGACACATACTGATGCGTTTAGAGCTGCCCGAAGTCTCTGGAACAGCCCACACGAATCCACACGAATCTGGAACAACATAAATGCGCTTGAGCACTTGGGAGCAGTCCTAAAATGGCCAAGAAAAACCTGGAATCATCAAGATCTAGAGCTTCTAAGAAAGCTCTAGAAAATGATTGAAATGTCAAAGATATTTTCCATAGAAATCTCTAGATAATACCATGTAAAAATCTAGGATACTTAGTCCTTAGAAATCTCTAGATCATGAATGATCTAGAACCATATGTAGTATAAATAGGGTTGAATCCCCCTCATTTATAGTCACCCAAAACACCCAAAACTCATACAAGTCTTGTGTAAGCATACTTGTAACTCACTCTTGTAAGGAATACAAAGTTGTATGTATTACGAGCTTGCAAACACTTCCGCATCGTTACTTGATACGATACATCTTTTGGGTCACAAAGGCTGAACATAGATCGAATCTAAGTGCAGCATGGTAGTTGAAGAAATCACTCCGTGACAAGTGGTATCAGAGCGAGGTCAGTTCATTCGGGAATGACAACCGAAATAAGCAAACTCGTAACCATGGAAGAGAAACGAGGACGAGATGAATCCCAAAAGGGATCAAAGAAGGTGTAAGGATTCCTTAAGTCTGATGCAACCCAAAACATCCAAAGTGTCTCAGCAACATGCACTAAGTACTGAAGTGAAGAATGCTTCGGAAGTTTTACACAATGCATTAGAAAATACTCTAAGTGTAAAATCTTCCGAAGCCAAGACCAATATCTTCCGAAGCCAAACATGAAGTCTTCCGAAGCTTGAGAGACAAAGTCTTCCGAAGCTTCATCCTTTGAAGACAGATTTCTTCCGAAGACTTTTAGTACACATGCTTTATCTGGTGTACTGTTCCATAAAGCACCTTTTCCACTGCAACTCTGATAGTCACCAACTAACATGGTTTGGTGAAAAAGTCCATGCTTTTGGTAACTGTACATTGAGGTCTTGAGTCTGTATACTTTCTACTTTATGTACTTTATCCTTTTTGTAATAGATACGGATGTGAGCTATGGCATGCATAGTCACAAGTCAAAAGGCAATCTGCGTTTTGACTTTACAATTGATTTTGTTTGCGTGTTTAGTCAATTGTATCCAGCTGCCTTTCAAAGTATAGCCAGCTGTAGGATGTAGTATAAGTATCTCATTCTTGTATCTTTTATTTTATGCTTGTAACACTTGTAATAGAACATAGAGAAAGCAATATACTGCATTCTTGAAAACCATACTCTCTTGTTCTGTCTCTTACTTTACTTGTGCTCTTTGTATCACTTTGGTTAACCCAGTTCACTGTTTGATTAAAGTTTAGTTAATCTCCTTTTTTGTGTCGTTGTGTTGTAATTGTGTTAAAGCCCTTAAACAGTCCTGCAATTGGTATCAGAGCATTCCAGGCTCTTGATATAAGATCTAACCATCTTAAGATCCCTCACACACACAAAAAACTAAACTCTTCAAATGGCTTCCATCTCAAAGACTGATATGGAGACTGGAACCATGAACAAATCCCCACTGATCACTCTTGATGATTTGACACTTGGTGCATGAGGATGGAAGGCTTCATCAGGTCTCTTGACTCAAGAATGTGGGAATCTGTTGTAAATGGACCTTTCATACCCAGCACCCCCTCTGCTACTGGTGCTGGTATGATCCCTAAAGATATGGCCAACTACTCAGATGAAGATAGGAAAAGAGTAGAGATTGATAGGAAGGCCATGACTGCTCTTCAGACTGCTCTCCCAAACTCTGTATACAGAGGTTTTAAGAAGTGTAAAACAGCTAAACAGCTGTGGGATGCACTGAAGCTGATGTATGAAGGCTCCTCTGAAGCCAAGGAGAACAAGAAAGATCTTCTGAAGCAGCAGTTTGAAAATTTCACCTTCAAGCAGGTGAAACCATGACCCAACAATACTTCAGGTATGTTGAGATTGTGGATACCCTAGTGGATGGAGGAGTACCTCTTGAGAACAAGGACATTGTAAGGAAGTTCATGTCCTCACTTCCTAGGCAATGGACACACTATTGTGTGGTGATCAAGAGGACTGAGAACCTTAAAACTCTTACTCTGACAGAGTTGTATGGGATTCTCAATGGATACCAGATGGAAGAACATGCAAGGTTCATCTGGAAACTCCAACAATCAAATGGGTTCAGCCCTTCATGTAGTTGAAAGGAACAACATAGAACCCCCACATCATCTCAATGTTACCCTGACAACTCACATAAGGGTCCTTTCATCACCTTCCCGGAGACACCAAGAGAGAACTTTACTCAAGGAAGTCCATTCCAAGAGACAAGTTCTTCTCAGCCTTTGTGTCTACTGATGAAAGCTGTGGGATTTCTCTTCACTCTTGAAGATCTAGACTGTATTCATCCAGATGACCTGGAATACAGGGGATAGTTCAGCAGATGGCTCTCCTCACTCACAGAGCCAAGAAGTTCTACAAGAGAACATGAAGAAGATTTCCAAGCAATGCTATCAGTGGAAAGTTTGGGCTGGATAAAAGCAAAGTTAAGTGTTACAACTGTAACCTTATGGGTCACTTTGCTAGGGAGTGTAAGGCACCTAAAGAAAATGGGGGCCAAACACAACCCAGACCAAACTACACTAACAAAGCTCCTCAGTCTGAGAAGACTAAGCAACATGCTGCTGTCGCTGTTGAAGGTTTTGACTGGAGTTTTCAGGTGGAAGATGCTTCTCCAAACCAAGCACTGATGGCTGATCATGATGAAGCCAAGGTATTGGAACCTCTCTGTACTCCTGAATGCATTGCTAAAGTAAATAGATACAGGTCCTACAACTTGGAGATGAGATTTGATCTTGAGTCCTTAAACATTTTAATATCTGATTTTAGAAAGTCTGAAAATGATTATAAACTGAAAATAGACGACTTAGAGAAAACCATTTCAGCTCTAAAACATGAACACACAGACTTTAGAACTCAAATTCAAGATCTCATAACCAAGCTAACTGAGTGCCAGGCTGAGCTTGTGATGAGCAAAGCCAGGGCAGAAAAGAGTGTTCTTGAAGAAGAGACCTTCAAGAACATGATATCCTCATCCCTGCACAACAAAGTGTGCTATCAAAATAGACAGCGACTGGGATCAAATGAGATAGCTCCTCCACACACAATCTTGTTTGTAAGATCTCCTAGATATGGAACTTGTGAAGATGAGCTTCCTCTCATAGATCCTATAAGTGAGGATGATGAAGAAGAGATAGTGAAGAATTCCTCTGAGAAGAGTGAAGATGAGGATTCTTCCAAGGGCTACTATCCTTCTAAGGAGAACAAATCAACTGTGATGACCAAGTCTAAGAGAAAGAACTTGATCAGGAAGAGCAAAAGGAAAGCAAAGAAGGCTCAAGAAATCAAGGCTACTTATAATGCTAAGCAGAAACAAGTTTTTATCTCTACAGGTTTCAAAGTAGTAAAGACTGAAAACATCAACCAAGACTCCTCAGCTAAGAGTACTGGTTCATGTTCAAATCATCACAGTGCAAAGAAGAAGACTGAGCTGCTGTATACCACTGCTGCACAGCCTGGACCATCAAACTCCAAGAACAGTTCACAGCCCAAAAGAACTGTCTCAGCATCTACCAAGATGAAGGTAGAGAAGGAATGTGACCAAAGCCAGTCTTGCTCTCAAAAGGAGACTCCTTTGAAGAAGAAAATGTTATGTGTCATGTGTGAAAGTACTTCTCACATTGCCAAGGATTGCCCATACAATCCTAAAAGTACCATCCACATGACCAATTCAAAGACTTTAAAGAATCTCAAGAAGTCTCAAGCTTCGGAAGGAAAGTCTATTTCCTTCGAAAGCTCCAAATCAAAGAAGAAGGTAAATGGAAAATTACCTTCGGAAGTAAAATTGGTCTCGGAAGAAAGGAGTTCTTCCGAAGCACTAAAGTCTGCTGCAGTGACTGTAGAATCTTCCGAAGGGTTAGTCATCAAGATGTGTGAAGTTCCAAAAGCTTCTAAGGTTTTGAAGGTCAAGTCCAAGACTCCAAAAGTGGTGTGGAAGTCTAAGAAAGACCAAATGACTGAAATTTCTCCATCAACAACAGCTGAAGATCTCCATAGTACAACCATAGGATCTATACTGTTGCATTACCTTCTATTACACTTAGTAAGCCCAAGACAAGTAAGGATTGGGTTTCCAAATGTAACTAATCATTTTCTTGTGCAGGAACAGCTCAAGACAAACAGGAATGTCTGGATAATGACAGTGGCTGTTCCAGGCACATGACAGGCAATAGGTCTCTACTCCATAATTTTGAGAGAATTGATGGAGGACTAGTGCTTTTGGAGGACATGAAGGTGGTTACATTTCTGGAAGGGGCAAGGTCACAAATGGTAAGCTCAGCATCAAGAAGGTAAACTTTGTTAAGGGCTTGGGTACAATCTTCTGAGTGTATCCCAATTTTGTGATCAGTCATAACATGCTCTTTACTGAGCATGAGTGCATTGTTTTCAAGCCAGGAGTGGTCATTCCTCATGAGCATATCCTCCTCAGAGCCCCCAGGAAAGGGAACATGTATAAGATGGATTTGCAAGAAACATCTCCTTCAGGAGAAGTTTCATGCTTTCTATCTAAAGCAAATAGTGATGAGTCTTTCCTATGCATAAAAGAATATGCCATGTAAACTTTAAGAACATAAATAAATTGATTAAACATGATCTGGTAACTGGAATGCCAAAGAAAGAGTTACAAGTGATGATCTTTGTGTTGCATGCCTGAAAGGGAAGCAACACAAGGTATCTCACAAGCCTACGGAAAAGAACTCCATCACTACTCCCCTACACTTGTTACATATGGATCTCTTTGGGCCCACCAGTGTAATGAGTTTAGGAAGGACCTCTACTGTTTGGTGATCACAGATGACTTTACAAGATTCACTTGGGTCTTTTTCCTTAGAACTAAGGATGAAACCCCTGAGATTCTGAAGAATTTCATCTTAAAGTTGAGAATCAATGTGATCATAAGGTCAAAACTATAAGATGTGATCAAGGAACTGAATTCAAGAACCAAATCCTTGATACATTTTGTGATGAAAAAGGTATTACAAGACAATATAGTGCTCCCAGGACTCCTCAGCAAAACGGAGTTACTGAGAGGAGAAACAGGACACTTATTGAAGCTGCAAGAACTATGTGTCTGACTCTAAACTGCCTATCACCTTCTGGGCAGAGGCAGTTAATACTGCTTGCTATATGCAGAACAGATTTTTAGTAGTTAAGACACATGGTGAGACCCCTTATGAACTTTGGCACAAGAGGAAACCTTTCATTGGTTTTCTTAGGTCTTTGGATGTCCCTGCACCATCTTGAATACCAAAGATCAAATCACCAAGTTTGCTGAGAAATCAGACGATGGACACTTCATTGGATACTCCTCTCAAGCTAAAGCTTATAGAGTATACAATCTCAGAACTAGAATTGTTGAGGAGTCAGCCAATGTGACTTTCAATGACACACCCCATGTGTGGCTGGTTCTGGTCCGGATTGGCTGTTTGATCTTGATTTAGTTACAAACTGTTTTCACAAATCTTGTGAGCATGTTTCAGGATCTGCAGAAAATTTAAATACAGGTGATCCTGACCAAGATTTGAGCTAGGAAGATCTTCAAGTCATACATCTTCAGCTCCAGTTGAAACTACTTCAACAAATGAAGTTTCTATAGCACAACAATGACAAATTCAGCTGATACATCTGGTATCCTTCAAATTCCAGCTCAGAGGCTTCTCAACCAGATAAATACACCTCAATTGTAGAAGACAACAATGGTGATGGTGATAGTGATCAGGAATTTCTTGATGCTACCCATACCATAGATGACAACATCAATGATGTCACACACTCATTGGATCAAGTTAATCTTGATAAGTGTGATAATGTGGAAGGTAAATCTTTAAGCCCAGATCTAAATTTCTCAAATTTGGATCTCTCTCAGCAACTTGTTGTGATCCCTCAGCTAAGGATCCACAGTCTCACCCCACCACAAACATCATTGGAGATGTTGACACAGGGGTAAGAACAAGAGGACAAACTCATGAAGCAAATATTTGTCTTCACTCTTGTTTCTTATCTCAGATAGAGCCAAAGAAAGTTGATGAAGCTCTAAAGGATGGAAGTTGGGTTGAAGCTATGCAACAAGAGCTGCTTCAATTCAAAAGGCAGAAAGTTGGAACCTTTGTCCACTTCCTCATGGGAAGAGTACCATTGGCACCAATGGGTTTTTAGGAATAAGAAGGATGATAGAGGAATCATCATCAAGAACAAGGCAAGACTAGTTGTTCAAGGATACACACAAGAAGAAGGGATTGACTACACTGATGTCTTTGCTCCTGTAGCGATACTAAAGCTGTTAGGATATTCCTGCATTTGCTGCATCCAAGAACTTCAAAGTCTATCAACTTGATGTAAAGTGTGCTTTCTTATATAGAGTGATTGATGAGGAGTGTTTATGTCAAACAACCACCTGGTTTTGTAGACCTTGATAATCCTGATTATGTCTGCAAGCTTGACAAAGCTCTTTATGGGCTGCATCAGGCACCCAGGAAATGGTATGAGACACTATCTGAGTATCTCTGTAAACATGGTTATAGGAGAGGTGCTATAGATGGAACTCTCTTCATCAAGGATAGGGAAATGACTTATTGCTGGTTCAAGTATATGTAGATGACATCATCTTTGGTTCAACCAATCCAAAGCTCTGCAAAGACTTTGAGAAGCTGATGAAAGACAGATTTGAAATGAGTTCAATGGGAGAACTCACTTCTTTCTGGGAATTCAAGTGAAGCAGGTTGAGGATGGCATCTTCATAAGTCAGTCAAAGTATGTTCAAGACATACTCAAGAGGTTCAACATGACTGATTGTAAGATTGCTAAGACACCCATAGCCAGAAACCACTCCCTTGGTCCAGATCTTGAGGGGCAGTGTGTAGATGACACTTATACAGGGCTATGATTGGGTCTCTATGTATCTTACAGCTAGCAGGCCTGATATCATGTTTGCTACATGTATTTATGCAAGATATCAAGCCAACCCTAAGATGTCTCACTTAATCACTGTGAAAAGATTTTAAGATACCTCAAAGGTGCTTCAACACTTGGTCTATAGTATCCAAAGAATCCTAATTTCAATCTGTATGCCTATACAGACAGTGATTATGGTGGTTGCAACATGACTGCAAAGTCTACATCTGGGGGATGTCATTCCTTGGTGGAAGGATTGTCTCATGGCAATGCAAGAAACAATCCTGTTGTGTCTGCATCAACTGCTGAGGCTGAATACATTGCTGCTGCAAGCTGCTGTGCTCAAGTGCTTTGGATTCAAAATCAGATGCTGGACTATGGATTTAACTTCAAAGAGACTTCTATCCACATAGACAACAATAGTGCTATCTCTATCACTGAGAACCCTGTGCAACATTCAAGGACCAAACACATCAACATGAGGTATCATTTAATAAGAGATAACTATGAAAAGGGATTAATTAAACTAGTCAAAGTTCATACAGATGAACAATATGCTGATCTGTTCAAAGCTTTTGATGACAGAGATTTAAGTATCTGATATCAGCTATTGAGATGATTAACTTTAAGTAGACTTTTTCTTAAAACTGACTCTAATTATTTCTTCTTAAAATAAGTGTGTCCTAAGTTGTCTAGTTTATCACTTTCATAAGCTCATGTTTTCTTTGGATGAAAAACTTTTTTTTGAAAACTTTCCTTAGATTCTTGAAAATTTTCTGATACTTCAAAGATAAAGTTTTATCTTCGGAAGAAAAACATTTCTTCAAATAAATAACTGTCTAAGAGAGTTTACCTTCGGAAGAATTCAAATTCATCTTCGAAGCTTAAAATTCTTAACTTAGACACTTATTCATTTTTAAGGACTTTTTCCTTCCGAAGCAAAATTAACCTTCGGAAGCTTTGTTCATTCTTATACAAAGCATCCAAGGTTTTATTTCTCTTCCGAAGCATAAATCTCAAGACTCTCAGAAAATTCTTCCGAAGCCATTTTAGCTTCAGAAGCTTTTTCCAAAACTTCCGAAGACAAATTACCTTCGGAAGCTTTTCGAATTCCAAGAAAACTACTTTTTGAGCAAAAGAAAACTATCTTTTCAGAGGTGGGACCGACTTCCGGATTTCAAAGTTTATCCTCTTTCATTAACTTTGGTTCAAATCACTTTATATGAATACCCAACGGTTCCCCCTCTCTCCCACTATCTTCCTCCTTCCTCTATCCCTCTAACCTAATTCTCTAAACCGCTTTCGTTTCTACCTTTCTTCACCCTTAAGCTTCTGAAATGGCTAACCTTAACCACAGAAACAACCCAGATTTCTCCATGCAACTTCACAGGCAACATAATCAAGTTGCTCTGTTAAGCTCTGAGAAAGATCGCGTTTCTCAGAGATTTGCCAATTCTTGACTCTGTCAAACTATTTCACCTCCCTGACCATTGATCCTACTATATGAGGATCACTTGCTTGAATTCTGGAAGACCTGCCAAGAGGTCATTATGGATGGGGAGAAGGCACTGTCTGCCACAGTGCAAGGGAGGACAATCTTGATCACTCCAGCCATCATTAACCAACATTTGCAGCTGGATGATGAAGAAGGTGAGGTGTCCTTCCAAAGGAAGCGGTAATCATTCCTTTGAGCAGATGGGCTATGAGGGAGATTTCTCTGTAAAGACTTCAGGAAAGGGAAGGTCTCATCCCAGTGGAAATACCTGCTCCACGTGGTTATCCACAGCTTATCAAACAAGCATGGTGGATGGGACCAGATTCCTGAGGATCTCTCCTTTATAGTTCATGGAATGGTTCAGGGGGTCAAGTTCAGGTATTCATAATTTGTTTATACTAATTTACTTGCAAACTTAGACTCCTTAGAGTATTACATGTTTCCTAGATGTTCAACACATTCTCAACTGTGAACTGGGCTCACAGTTGAGGGAAACAAGTAATATTCTTAAATTGGGACAGATGAAGCTCGGCATCTTTAAAATAATGAAGAAGCGCACTATAGGCTTCTCAGGGGTAGAAACAGCCCTAGTCCCAAAAATTTTAGAGCTTATTGCTCAAGGTGACAACCTAGCAGCACAAGCTAGTGTTGAACCCACACCTGTTGCTTTCCACCACCTACACAGCCCCAAATATCCATCACCTACCAAAGAAAATACAACGAACCCCTGCTCAGACTATTCAGTCTGAGGAGGCCCCATATACTCACTCATACAGGAAGAAGTGGATACTGGAGCTCCCACTTCTCTGAGGAGCAGACCACTCCCATTTTTCCAAGAATCAGTGCTGAGGTTCCTCATGCTCAGCCTGATCTCAGAGCTCACTAGCCAACAGTCTTAAGCCTTCACTCTGAGTCTCAACACTCAAGTGAACAACCTTCAGGGGACAGCTACCATCCCCAACCTTTGGATCTCAACCAACCAATTCCCACCTATCCTTCTATACTGATGAAGACTTAGGATTCAGTGAGTACCATGAGTCTCTCTTCCCATCCCCTACTCAAAGAGAGATGAGTACCTCTGACTCTCCTCAGTCTATCCCATATCAGTCACCTATTACTGAGGTGGACACTTCTGAACTTGTTCAGGATGTCCATATGGAAGAGGCTCTCACTTTTGAAAGTGATTACATCATTAAGACCTCCACCATGGCAACTCAGCTCCCTGACATCTCAACTGAGGCTGCCAGTGAGCAGAGGAAAACCAGCAGCCAAGAAACTCAAGCTGGTGGTGAGCGAGAGGACTTTGGTCCAATCATCTCATCCCCCACTGATTCTTCTGATGAAGATGAGGGGAATTTGAGACTAAAGGTGCAGAAATTGTCAAAAACATGCACCTATTTAGTCTCTAAGGTTAGTCACTTGGAATCTCAGGTGACTACCTTACAAAACCAGGTCAATGATCAGCAACTTCAGATTTCATATCTGCAGGAAAAACTAGCTGAGAGACCTTTAAGGACAACTCAACCAGGAACACAAGAACCTGTGGAAGAAATTGACTTATCCTCCAGCTCACCTATGTAAGTGGATGCTGCTACCAAAAAGGGGGAGAAAGTTGTTACAACCACAGAACCTGGGAGTTCTTCAAAGAGAATGGACATAGAGGACTCACCATCCTCACTTGCTGTTGTGCATTCTCAGTAACTTCCTCAAGTTCACATTAATGTGGACTCTATAGACTCAATCATCAGGAGTCTCTTTGAGGAAGGTATACCAAGGGCTGTCTCATCTCCACCATAAGGAACTGGCAACTACATCATAAGGTGGAGGTATGATGAGGATAGAAGAGCCCTTATACTTCACAGAGTTCAAGGCCAACAAGAAGTTTTTCAGTCCTAAAGCTTGAGCTTCTATGAAAGACTGGATTTAGTCAACATGCCACTTGTCAATCCAAGCAATTCAAGACAAGCTGACAGGCTGGCTCAAAGAATCCAAGAAAGGATCCTTGCAGAGTTCTCTCTAAGAAGGAGACATAGGCAATCAGGCAATGTCATCGGTCAACTGGATGTTGAGGTGGATCCTAAGATTAGTTTCATAGGGGAAACCTTGACTGAAGGCCCAGTGGCAGAACCTGAGACCCCTGTCTTATCATCAACAACTGTTGCAGAGGTCCAAACTCCATCTGAAACACCTGCTGGTGAAGGTGTTTCTCAGCCTCTCTCTGGCCAGAGCATGGAAGCTACACCAAGCAATGAAGGCCAAGCCTCAATCCACCCTGAGTCACAAAGGTCTGTTGGTGACAAAGGGAAAAGGAAAATGACTCCTGAGGAAATTGAGGAGGAAGAGAGAGAGGAAAAGGAGGCTAAGGGGAGAAAGTTCTTCTGGGTCCTACCTTCATGCAAGCTGCAATCAGGGCTGCCTCCAGACCAAATACTCAAGATGATGAGTTAAGGGCAGTCAGGATTACCTATTTACAAACCAGGAACTATGATATTGATGAAATCATCTCCCTCCCCTTAGAAGAGTTAAATGAACTGGCTAACATGGAAGTGTCAAGAGAGATGAAGGAGAAAGAGGATGCAAGGTTACTTCTCCAATTCAAAGAGGAGAAGAGACAGAAAAGGCTTTACAAGTATGCTCCCACTCTCTCTCCAGTTCAAGAAAGTCCTGCACAGGAAGATGTGGCTCCACAATAACCTCAGGTAGATAAAGAAGAAGTTAGGATCAAGATGATCAACTACCTGAGTGCCACAGGCTTCTATCAGGAAAATGCACTTCTTCCCCTGTCCTATGACTTCATTGAGTTCGAGTACCTAAAGCAACTGAGCTTGAGCTAGTCAAAGAAAGAAAAACAACCAAAAGGAAGCTAAGGGAAGAAGCTGCAAAGTCAAGAGCCATCATTCAAAAGAATGCAAAGAAGTCTGCTGACAGACAAAGAATGATGAGCTTCTTGAAGCTATATGGATTCTCCGGAAGGAGACTTGGCCCCATGTCTCTATCTACAATGGATGAGCATATAAGGGTGATCAAGCAGAAGATTAAAAGTGGAGAACTGATTGACTTGCACTCTCTTCCAAGTCAAGTCCCACCTGAAGTGGAGGTCAAGTTTGAACAACCTGAGACACCTCAACCAGAACCTCCAGCTAAGCCTCAGCAAACTTCATCTTCTGATCCAAGACAGGGTCAAACTCCCTCACCTTCTGAACCTGTGAGGGAGGAACACCCAACTGAGAAAGACACTGATGATCAACATGGTGCTGCAGACCAGTCTTCTCAGTTAAAGACATCTAAGAGGAAGAAGAAAATGGCTTCTAAACCAAAGACTAAGAAGAAGAAGCCAAAGTCATCTACCTCTACACCTCAGGCTAAATCAGATCAACCTAAGGAAGTGCATGATGAGGCAGCCCAATCAACTCCTATGCAAGTGGCTCCTCTAACAACTGAGACACCCATCTTGTCCTGGACTTATTCTACCAATCCAGAAAGATGGCATGTTATCAGAGATCAAGGTGTTGAGAATGTCTACTCCTGGCAAGACATAATCAACTTACCTCTGCATGATCTCTTTGAGATGAGAAGATACTATGAGAATCTTGATGATCCTGACCATCTAATGAAGAAAGGAATGGTCTGATTGTACTGAAGACTACCAACATCTGAAGATCTTCTAAGTGTTTTGGTAGCATCAGCCTAGGGGGAGTTTGTAAGGATTCCTTAAGTCTGATGCAACCCAAAACATCCAAAGTGTCTTAGCAACATGCACTAAGTACTGAAGTGAAGAATGCTTCGGAAGTTTTACACAATGCATTAGAAAATACTCTAAGTGTAAATTCTTCCGAAGCCAACATGAAGTCTTCCGAAGTTTGAGAGACAAAGTCTTCCGAAGCTTCATCCTTTGAAGACAGATTTCTTCCGAAGACTTTTAGTACACATACTTTATCTGATGTATTGTTCCATAAAGCACCTTTTCCACTGCAACTCTGATAGTCACCAACTAACCTGGTTTGGTGAAAAAGTCCATGCTTTTGGTAACTGTACATTGAGGTCTTGATTCTGTATACTTTCTACTTTATGTACTTTATCCTTTTTGTAATAGATAAGGATGTGAGCTATGGCATGTCATAGTCACAAGTCAAAAGGCAATCTTCCTTTTGACTCTACAATTGATTTTGTTTGTGTGTTTAGTCAATTGTATCCAGCTGGCTTTCAAAGTATAGCCAGCTGTAGGATGTAGTATAAGTATCTCATGTTCTTGTATCTTTTATCTTATGCTTTGAAACACTTGTAATAGAACATAGAGAAAGCAATATACTGCATTCTTGAAAACCATACTCTCTTGTTCTGTCTCTTACTTTACTTGTGCTCTTTGTATCACTTTGGTTAACCCAGTTCACTGTTTGATTAAAGTTTAGTTAATCTCCTTTTTTTTGTGTCGTTGTGTTGTAATTGTGTTAAAGCCCTTAAACGGTCCTGCAGAAGGATCGGGGTACTTCCAAGGATCATACCTTGGAAAACGAGTCAGTGACATGGAAACAGGTCTTGTTGAGATAGGATTCAAGTAGACTTGTGTTTCCAACAATTGGATGCTTTAGAAGCAGACTTCATGGAGCTTAGAGATGGACTCAAAGCTGTTGTGGAGCTGCTACGAGAGGAGGTAAAGATAATGATCAAGGACGCAATCAGAGATGTTACTACCAAGCTACAAAAAGACATGGATGAGACATGCATCGGAGTCTACTAGGCTTGGAAGCTAAAGTTGTCGATTGCAACAAAGCCATGATCACAACTGGAGGTAACGTCGTGAACTTTACTCCAAGAGTCAAAATTCCCAAACCATCACCGTTTATGGGCAAACAGGAAGCTCGAGTGGTTGATGAAATTATTTGAAAAATGGAGTAGTACCTAGGAGGGGTACAAATTATGACATCCGTCACTATTAGGTCCGTCAATTGACTCGAAATCCGTTAACTCTCTTTTCGCACATTTATTATTTTTGCGTAATTAATTCGTTTTCAAACCAAATCTTGTCGTACCTACCTTTCATGCCAACCTTAATACTAAATAACATTAATAATATAAAATTTCTTTTATTATTATTACCATTAATATTAATAATATAATTATTATTAATATTGTTATTATTATTATAATTATAGTCCAGGGCTTAAATTGTAAATTTACAAAACTTGTGGGAATAAATAATCTAAAGTAGAGGGGCTAGAGTGTAAAATAATTATTATATAAAAAAATGTTGGGGTCAACCCTAATTCCCAACCCCCCCCCCCGTGAACCCGTCGACCCCCTCACCCATCGCCGTGCACCACCGAATCAACCCCAATTCGCTGCCGTTAGCCACCACCGGTTTCCGTTGTCTTTCCGTTTAGCCTCTTCGCAGGTAACTGGTCATCATGAATCTCGTTTTGTCTCATTTTGTTTCGTTTCAATTTTTCGTTCTGTTCGGTTGTTCGGTTTGATTCGTGTGATCCCATATGTGTACGTATATATGTGTGTGTCCCGTGTCGTGTGCCGATTGTCGAAAGAAACTGAACAGCCTTCGGTTGCTGTGTGTACACCGCAAGTATATATATATACACGGCAGGGATATGCATATATATGTATGTCGTGTGTATGCGTATAAATATGCTTGTGTGTGCGGTGAGTGTGCGCAGAAGTGTGTGTGCAGTGTGTGCATGCGGTGTGTGTGTGTATGTGTGTGTGCATTGCGTGTGTGTGCGATGTGTGTGTGTGTTGCGTGAGTTTGTATGGTGTGTATGATTGCTTGTAGGTATAGATGTGTGCATGGTTTTCGTTTGTATGTATGTACATATTGCGTGTGTGCGTTGGTTCGGCATGTTATATATGTATTGTGTGTTCGTTTGTATGTGTATATATATGTATGTATGTATTATGTGTGTGTATGTTTGTGATGGTGTGGGTGCTGGTGGAAAGAAACAAGGTGGTTATGTATATGTGTGTGTAGTTTTTATTATATTTTACTTATTACTATTATTATAATTATTATTATTATATTATTTTATTAATATTATTATCATTATTATTATTACTTTAACTACTATTATTATTGATAGTAGTATATAGTGTGATATGATGTACGAATGATAATAAGTATTGTGTACCCTGCGTCACACGTCGACCTAAACCAAACCAAAACTAGCCGAACGAATCTATTCTCTCTAGACTCGTCTTAAGATCTTATTATAACTAATTATAGGTGCTTGATTGATTGTTGATCTCACTCGTCAAAGTCCTTTGTTTATTTATTTTTCATCTTATTTCAAGGTGAGTTTCACGGGTTGTTTTAATTTTAAATATTTATAAACTAGGGGAAAAGTATGTTCACCCTTTTTATGCTGTGAACTAATTCTTTCCTTTTTAGGACTGTTGTGTTTACTGTTTTGTAAGTATTTATCTAGTACATGCATGAGTTGTCTTTGTGGTTATGTACTTACAACTATTTAACTCCAGTGTTGGAGCCGACAGACAGATATTGATAGTACTATTGGGCTGACACCCCTACCCTTGTTTGTTAGTATACTAGTTGGGACTGACAATGGCCAGGAACGGGCCCTAGGGTGAATATGTTCTGACAAATTCTTTGTGTAAGTCGTAGGTTTAGTTGTGATGCTCATGTGATATCACTTGCTTATGACTGTATGCACTCATGTCCTACAAAACTATTACACAACATCAAGTTTGTTTATTATTTAAACCTGCGAACTCACCAACATTATGTTGACCTTTTTGAGCATATCTTTTCAAGTAACAATCATTGAGGATTGCTAGGGATGCTGCCTTAGCGATGACCCTAGGCTTACATTATTTAAGCTTGGATGTCTTTGACAATTACGCTGACTTTTATTTGTTATTCATATTTTGATCACTTTCTCCCGGGTTGTCGGACTTATACTTATTTGGTTTGTATGACTATGCTTGTCGTGGAAATTGACTAACTGCGACACAAGTCTCCATTTGTTTCGGGTGACATCATGACACATTGACTTTCATCATTATGCATTTCTATTAACTAACAATGTGTTATGACGATCCCATCCGTTACATCCTCGTGTTTCCGCTACAATCGGGAGTGTGACAGATTGGTATCAGAGCCATTTGTTATAGAGAATTAGGTGGATCACTCGACCTAAACTATAACCTAAGAACCTACATGTAGAATTCATATTAGGACTTATGTGCATTTGACTATGCGTGTCTATTCTTTAATTATTGAAACTATTCATGATCCGCAATGTGTAAATGATTCTATCACATTTCCTTTGTTCAACTTCGGATAATTAACTTTTGGTTATCGATCATAACTTTGATACTTCTATCTTGAATAACACTTTGTACTTGACAAGGCGGTTTGATTCGGTTAGGATGAGCTGGGGTTGACCATACAAAGCAAATTTCAATTACGGGTGCACACGTAAATGCAATTTGTTGTGCATGCGAAGCCTAGTCAATCTTGCCGCGAGATAATAGTCATTGTTAGTATGAATCCTCAATTCCATACCTTAGGACATTAGTGTCCTGTTTCTTATGAGACCTTATCAATCTTGATAAATCATCCATCACCTTATTACTTACGTGAGTTCTAACTCACCTAAAGACTCATGGGATCATATTGTGACATTAGTCTCAGTCCCTATGAGATAACACCCTCTCTAGCATTTCAATGGTTATGCAACCAACTGTTTCCTTGAAAAACATCTGGTCTTCAAAGGTTCGTAGCTCAGTAATGATACTCACTGTACATGTATTACTTTATTGATTGACTTTAAGATTTGGGGCTTACGTATTGTCTATGTTGATTAGAAAGATGCCGCCCAGAAGAACTACTCGTAGTGCTAGTCGTGGCGGTGCTGCCCCAAGAGGTAGAGGTAGAGGTAGAGGAAGAGGTGCAGGAGGTAGGGGTGAAGAACCTATAGGTGTAAATGAAGGTGGGCAGGGTGGTAATAATCAAGGAGCTGGAAACCCTGATATAACCGCCATGATTGCTCAACAACTGGCAGCACTCATTCCGACCATAGTGGCATAGGTGAGAGACAACATCATGAATCACAACAATGGGGGTATTAATGAGAATAACAAACACAACGATGAAAATGGCGGGTATGAAGAGAACAATGAAAACGAACATGGAAATGGAGGTGGAGATGACAATGGAGAAGAAGGTGGAATGGGTAATGCAAACGGTAATGGAAACATGAATGGGAATGGCAATG
This sequence comes from Flaveria trinervia, assembly GCA_025506515.1. NCBI lineage: Eukaryota > Viridiplantae > Streptophyta > Magnoliopsida > Asterales > Asteraceae > Flaveria > Flaveria trinervia. Next base: position 42,159,178 of record CM046458.1, on the reverse strand, counting down.
GAGGAAGGGTTGGTTGTACTTACAAGGAGTTCATGACTTGTAAACCAAAGGAGTTCGATGGAAAAGGTGGAGCCATTGCCTTGACCCGATGGATTGAGAAGATGGAATCTGTGATGGACATCAACAACTATGCTGAAAATCAGTAGGTGAAGTATGCTACATGTTCACTAGTGGGAAAAGCGTTAACATGGTGGAATACCCAAGTGCAGGCTCGAGGAAGAGAGGCAACAATGGCCATGACTTGGGTGGAATTCAAAACATTGGAAACTAAGGAATATTGTCCAATGAATGAAATACAAAAGTTGGAGCATGAATTCTGGAATCATACGATGGTAGGGTCGGGTCATGCTGCTTACACCGACCGGTTTCATGAGTTGGCAAGATTGGTGCCACACCTGGTGACACCTGAATCAAAGCAGATCGAGCGTTACATTTGGGGTTTAGTACCTCAAATACGTGGTTTGGTGACTACTGCAGCACCCCCGACTATACAGAGTGCAATTTTGAAGGCGGGCGCTCTAACTGATGAGATGGTAAGAACTGGGGTACTAGGTAAAGGTAGTGAGAAAAGAAGAGATGTGGGAGAACCAAGCAGACAACTAGGGGAAGATTCAATAAAAAGGCAAAGGTGACTAGAGGTTTTGTGGCAGTGAACCAAGGGAGAAGGGACTATGTTGGGCCACATCCTAAGTGTGGGAAATATGACTATCATCATCCTCCAGCGGCGCAGTTTCGAGTTTGTGCAAATTGTAGGCGCCCGGGGCATCTTGCAAGGGATTGTAAGATGGCGCCCAATTTGGTTGCACCAATAAATGCAGTCAATTCAACTAGAAACATTAGGGTCTGCTATGAGTGTAGGAGTCCCGACCATTACCGAAATGTGTGCCCTAGGCTGAATCGGGCACCGAGTCAACAAACGAATAACCAGAACCAAGTGATGGCAATAGCTTGTAATCAAGGGCAAGGTAATCAAGGAAATTCTGCCCGAGGACGTGCGTTTGTGATTGGTTCAAACGACGCACGCCAGGACCCGAATGGTGTTACGGGTACGTACCTTCTCAATAATCACTTTGCATCTGTATTATTTGATACCGGGGTAGACAATAGCTTTGTGTTCACTAAATTTGCACCCTTACTTGGTTTGAACCCTAGTTGTTTAGAGACTAGCTTCTCAGTAGAAATGGCGAATGGTAAATTTGTGAGAGCTAGTGAAATAATTAGAGGGTGCACGATTACATTAGAAGATCATGCCTTTGATATAGACTTAATACTTTTGAATTGGAAAGTTTCGACGTGGTAGTGGGAATGGATTGGTTGTCGAAGTGTGGAGCTGAAATTGTTTGCCGAGAGAAGGTGGTGCGAATCCCTATGCCTAATGGCGATGTCCTCAAGATTCAAGGAGAACGACCTGGAAGGAGTCTAAAGATCATCTCATGTATGAAAGCTCGTCGTTGTCTGCAGAAGCAATGTCATGCATTCCGGGCACATGTGGTGGAGAAGAAACCCGAGGAAGGGAAGTTGGGAGAGATCCCGGTGGTGCGAGACTTTCTGGAAGATTCCTTAACGACTTGTCCGGTTTACCCCCTCCTTGACAAGTGGAATTCCGCATAGACTTGGTACCTGGAGCGACACCAGTAGCAAAGACGCCATATTAGTTAGCATCATCGTAAATGCAAGAGTTATCGAGTCAACTACAAGAGTTGCTAGATAAGGGTTTCATACGACCAAGTCAGTTGCCATGGGAAGCACCGATACTGTTTGTCAAGAAGAGGATGGAAAATTTCGAATGTGTATAGACTATCGAGAGTTGAATAAACTAATGGTGAAAAATCGATATCCACTTCCCAGGATCGATGATCTATTTGATCAATTATAGGGAGCTTCGTACTTCTCTAAGATCAACCTTCAATCAGGCTATCATCAATTATGGGTTCATGAGGAGGATATACCAAAGACAATGTTTAGAACTCGATATGGGCATTACGAGAGTTCTTAGTCATGCCGTTTGGGCTGACCAACGCTCCACCAGTGTTCATGGATCTTATGAACTGGGTATGCAAACCCTACCTAGACAAGTTTGTGATCATGTTTATAGATGACATTCTCATCTATTCCAGATCAAAGTAAGACCATGAACAACATCTTCGAGCGATACTCAAATCATTGATGGAAGAGAAACTTTACGCCAAGTTCTCGAAGTGTGAATTTTGGTTGCGGGAAGTGAAGTTTTTAGGACACGTGGTTAATGAAAAGAGAATCCACATTGATACTGGAAAGATTGAAGCGGTTAAAAGTGGGACGCTCCTAAGACGCCCTCAGAGATACCACAGTTTTTGGGATTGGCTGGTTATTATCGACGATTCATTGCAAACTTCTCTAAGATCGCCCACCCGTTGACGATGTTAACACAAAAACATAAGAAGTTTGATTGGGGACATAAACAAGAGGAGGCATTCTAGACGTTGAAAGAAAGGTTATGCAATGCACCTATATTAACCCTCCCTGATGGGTCAAACGATTTTGTGGTTTTCTACGATGCATCACATCAAGGCCTAGGTTGTGTGCTTATGCAAAGGGGTAAGGTGATTGCTTATGCCTCACGTCAACTTAAGGTTCACGAAAAGAACTATACGACACATGATCTGGAATTAGGCGCAGTATTGTTCACCCTAAAGATATGGATGCATTATCTATATGGGACTAAGTGTGTTGTCTACACTAATCATAAAAGCCTTCAACACATCTTTGATAAAAAAAATTAAATATGCGCCACAGGAGATGGGTGGAACTCCTAAATTATTATGACTGTGAGATTCGATATCATCCTGGAAAGGCGAACGTAGTAGCTGACGCCTTGAGTAGGAAGGAGCGTGTTAAACCCCTATGTGCCCGAGCATTAAGGATGATTATTCAATCGAATATAAAAGCGCAAATACAGTCAGCGCAGGGTGAAGTGCTGAAGGAGGAGAATGTTGCAAGTGAAGAGTTCTGAGGGTAGACAAACAAATAAACTGTAAAGAGGATGGTGTACAGTACTTTGTGAATCGTATATGGGTACCTAAGTGGGGCGATGTTCGAACCCTAGTTATGAACGAAGCACACAAGTCCAAGTATTCTGTTCATCCTGGCGCAAATAAGATGTATCACGATCTTAAGGAGTTGTAGTGGTGGCCAGGCATGAAAAAAGATATTGCAAAGTATGTGAGTGAATGTTTGACTTATTCAAAAGTCAAAGCTGAACATCAAAAACCATCAGATCTATTGCAAAAACCAGAAATTCCTGAATGGAAGTGGGAGAATATAGCGATGGATTTCATCACTAAGTTGCCTAGAACCAGTAATGGTCATGATTCAATTTGGCTCATCATGGATCGAATGACAAAATCTGTTCATTTCTTGCCTATTCGCGAGGGCTATAAAATGGAGAAGTTAGCAAGGTTATATGTGAATGAGATCGTGGCTAGGTATGGAGTGCCTGTGTCGATTATATCTGCTCGAGACAGTAGATTTACATATTGGTTTTGGCAGACTCTACAGAAGTCGATGGGTACTCGTTTGGACTTAAGTACTGCCTATCATCCACAAACAGACGGTCAAAGTGAGCGAACGATACAAACTCTAGAAGACATGCTTAAGGAATGTGTGATTGATTTTGGTGGGAGTTGGGATACCCACTTACCGTTGATTGAATTCTCTTACAAAAACAGTTGGCATACGAGCATTGGATGTGCTCCATTTGAGGCATTGTATAGAAGGAATATAGATCTCCGGCGTGTTGGGTGGAAGTAGGTGAAAGCCAATTGGCAGACCCGGAGATTATCCAAGAAACGACTAACAAGATATTTCAAATCAAGGATAGGCTTAAGGTAGCTCGAGATCGTCAGAAAAGCTGCACTGATAACCGTCGTAAACCCTTAGAGTTCAACGTTGGTGATCGTGTCTTATTGAAAGTTTCTCCATGGAAGGGAATCGTAAGGTTTGGAAAGAAAAGGAAATTAGCTCCGAGAAACGTTGGACCATTCGAGATCACAAAAAGAATTGGTCCCGTAGTGTATCGATTAAACTTACCTCAAGAACTTAGTGGTGTACACGATACATTTCATGTATCGAACCTTAAGAAGTGTTTAGCCGATAGATACCTTCATGTATCGATTGAGGAAATCAAGATTGATGAGAAGTACATTTTGTGGAAGAACCAATAGAAATTATGGACCGAGAGGTGAAACAATTGAAGCGCAGCAAGATTCCAGTTGTCAGAGTGAGATGGAACTCCAAGCTAGGGCTTGAGTTTACGTGGGAACGGGAAGACCAGATGAAATCCAAATATCCGCATTTGTTCATGGATACAACTTCAGGACCTAACTCCAGCTGAATTTCGGGACAAAATTCTTTCAACTGGGGGATACTGTGACATCCGTTACTATCAGGTCTGTCAATTGACTCGAAATCCATTAACTTTCTTTTCACGCATTTATTATTTTTGCGTAATTAATTCGTTTTCAAACCGAATCTTGTTGTACCTACCATTCATGCCATAATACTAAATAACGTTAATAATATAAAATTTCTTTTATTATTATTATTACCATTAATATTAATAATATAATTATTAATAATATTGTTATTATTATTATAATTATAGTCTAGGGTTTAAATTATAAATTTACAAAACTTGAGGGAATAAATAATCTAAAGTTGAGGGGCTAGAGTGTAAAATAATTATTATATAAAAAAATGTTGCGGTCAACCCTAATTCCCAACCCCGCCGTGAACCCGTCGACCCCCCCCTCACCCTTCGCCGTGCACCACTGATCAACCCCAATTCGCCACCTTTAGCCACCACCGGTTGCCGTTGTCTTGCCGTTTACCGTCTTCGTAGGTAACTGGTCATCATGAATCTCGTTTTGTCTCGTTTCGTTTCGTTTCGGTTTGTCGTTCGGTTTGGTTGTTCGGTTTGATTCGTGTGATCCCTTATGTGTACGTATATATGTGTGTGTCCCGCGTCGTGTGCCGGTTGTCAAAAGGAACTGAACACAGCAGCCTTCGGCTGCTGTGTGTACACCACAAGTATATATATATATATATATATATATATATAATATATATAATATATATATATATTATATATATATATACGGCAGGGATATTCATATATATATATATATGTATGTCGTGTGTATGTGTAAAATATGCTTGTGTGTGTGGTGAGTGTGCGTAGTGTGTGCATGCGGTGTGGTGTGTGTATGTGTGTGTGCAGTGCGTGTGTGTGTGGTGTGTGTGTGTGTTGCGTGAGTTTGTATGGGTGTGTATGATTGCTTGTAGGTATAGATGTGTATATGGTTTTGGTATGTATGTATGTATATGTTGCGTGTGTGCGTTGGTTCGACATGTTGTATATGTATTGTGTGTTCGTTTGTATGTATATATATATTGTATGTATGTATTATGTGTGTGTATGTTTGTGATGGTGTGGGTGCTGGTAGAAAGAAACAAGGTGGTTATGTATATGTGAGTGTAGTTTTTATTATATTTTACTTATTACTATACTATTATTATTATTATTATTATTATTATTATTATTATTATTATTATTATTATTATTATTATTATTATTATTATTATTTTATTAATATTATTATCGTTATTATTATTACTTTAACTACTATATTATTGATAATAGTATATAGTGTGATATGATGTGCGAATGATATTAAGTATTGTGTACGCGTCACACGTCGACCAAAACCGAACCAAAACCAGCCGAACGTATCTATTCTCTCTGGACTCGTCTTAATTATAGGTGCTTGATCGATCGTTGCTCTCACTCGTCGAAGTCCTTTATTTATTTATTTTTCATCTTATTTCAAGGTGAGTTTCGCGGCGCCGTTTTCATTTTAAATATTTATAAATTAGGGGAAAAGTATGCTCACCCTTTTTATGCTGTGAACTTATTCAATTCTTTTGGGACTGTTCTGTTTACTATTTTGTAAGTATTTATCTAGTACATGCAAGAGTTGTCTTTGTAGTTCTGTATTCACAACTATTTAACTCCGGTGTTAAAGCCGATGGACAGATATTGATAGTACTATTGGGCTGACACCCCCACCATTGTTTGTTAGTATACTAGTTAGGACTGACAATGGCCAGGAACGGCCCTAGGGTGAATATTGTTAGAACTCTAGAAAGATTAACATGTTGTCTTTATGTGTGTGTTTACTATTTGTAATAGTATATGGACTAGTTTTGTAATTTGTTAGTTCCTTGTGTTTCATTATATATAGCTTAGACTTGTAGTAGTTAAAAAAAGAACAACAGTTTTAGAACAGATTTAGATCTGCTTACTTACTTTGTAATTGTCTTTGCTTGATATTAATGAAACTATGAATTTTGTTGATATCTTGCTTGATTTAATTACTTTGTTTGTATTTCTTTGAATTATGTTCATACATCATCACAGATTGGTACATTTGATCCTATCAAATGGTATCAAAGTTGTTGGTTGAGTGATTTTTGAGGTTTGTCGAACTTTCAAACTCAAAAAGTTTACTGAATCTGTGATTGATAGACAATTCAATTGAAAATTTATGGATTTCAGATGTGTTTCATCATTAGAAACATGTTTTAAACCATAATTAGCAGTTATATTCATCAGATTCGAGATAATTTGTTAAATTTGTGTTCGAAAAGTTCACTATTTTTGAACTAAAAATTACAAAATTGATTGATTTGTTGTTGATATTGAAAGAAATTGACGTTAGAAAAATGATTATCGGTATAAAACATGTCTAATTGGAAAGTTTCAATCCAATTCATCAACTTTTGGAGACTTTCAGAAGATTTGAGTTAGTTACATTCATATGAACATAATGAATGTGGCGCATTAGAGTTGAGGTTTGCTGAAAATTGTTTAAGTGTTAGGCGTTTGACTATTGTTTAGTCGTATTAACACTGTTTAGGCGTTTGACTATTGTTTAGTCGTATTAACACTGTTTAGGCGTTTTTAGTTCAGACGTATCATCACTGTGAGGTGTATTAAAACTGTTTAGACGTTGACAACTGTTGAGGCGCATTACAACTGTGTAGGCACATTATAACTGTTCAGGCGTCTTACTACTGTTCAAACGCATCAACTTGGGCGTTTTGGAAAATTTTTCTAAGGCATTCCCTCAGACGTCTCTCAACTTAGGCGCATTAACTGTTTGGGAGTTTGATTACTGTTCAGGCGCATCACCCTTGATACTTAGAATTTTTTTTAAGAAAATTTTTCAAAAACTTTTTCATTTCTTTTCTTAATTCAAAATCTAAGAAAAACAACAAAAATATAAGAATGGTGAAATCAGACGATTCTGAAAATAGAGTTCCAAAACTTAAAAATAAAGCTAATTTCAAAAATTGGTCTCTTAGGTTAAAACATCATTTAAATTCCATTGACACTGATCTTTGGAAATCTATAGAGAAAAGACCATACATTCCTATAATCACTAATGGGTCTGACAGAGGGTTTGTTTATACTAAATATTCTCAAGAACCCTATCCTGAAGATGGTCTTCAAGGAGATGATTTGAGAAGAGTAAAGAATGATATCAAAACATATTCCTTGATGTGTAAAGGACTACCTCTGGAAGTTCTTGCAAGGCTTGATGGATATCAAACTGGATACACCATGTATAAAGCCTAAAGACCATTTGTGAAGGAGGCAAGGAGATTCAAAATCTCAAGAAACAAAAGTTGAAAAGGCAATTAGAATTGTTTCAACATTTGTCTGAAGAAACCATAAATCAGATGATGAACAGATTTGTTCAACTTACAACTGAGATGTCAACAGCTGGTATTAAGCCTGATCTTGAAGATCTAAATCTTAGACTACTCAATGCTTTACCCTCATCATGGAAACAAACAGTAACCTTACTAAAGCATACTGCGAAGTTCCCTATGGATCTAGATCTACTCATTGCCAAGATAGAGTTAGTAGAGATTGATGAAAGCTCAAGGAATAATGATAGAGCAGCATCAATGTCTCAGTATTAGTTTGTTGCTTCTCCTTCAAACACTATTGAAAATGCATTCATGGCAAAAAGTGAGAAAATTACAAAAGAAGAGGGAGATTTATTTGTTGGAGCAGGATTTTTCACTAATTCATCATTTACTAGTGCTCCTGTTTATACAACACAGTCTCATTCTCAATCTCCTCCTAAATCTCAGTCTCAAACATCTAATGTTCAAACAGAGACTTCTTCATCTAACTCTGCTAAATCTAGCAAAGTTAAAGATGTGATAAACATCCTATTAGAGGATGAAAAGTCTAAAACTGCATTCACTGTATTTATGGCTAGTTTTCAAGCATATCAAGGTAGCCATTTAACTCAATTAGACCTTGTTTTGCAGGATTTGTTTGAAATGGATCCTGAAGATGTTGAAGAGATAGACTTAAACTGGCAGATGGTGATGATTGCTTACAGGACACAAAAACACTCATATGTCAACAGGAAGTACAAGCCAAGTGCTAACAAGACTGTTGGGTTTGATAAGTCAAAATCAAGGTGTTTTAACTGTAACAGTTATGGACATTTCTCCAGAGAATGCAAAGCTCCAAGGAATAATGAAGGAAATGCTCAATCAAGTTCTAGCAATCAAAGGTTTCAACCAGCTCAGAAAACTTTTCAAAACCTTATCAAAGTCTTCCTATGCTTGAGCTTATAGATGAAACAAAATCATTTGATGAAACCAAGAAAGCTTTAGTAGTCAGCATTAAAGATGGTTATGATTGGAGTGCATATGCTGACAATTTACTAATGATTTAACATCAAGTTTATCTCTTGTTGCAGAAATCCAGGAAGAAGATTGGTCAGAAAATAATGATCCAAAGGTGGAAGGTGAGAATGAAGAAGATGACTATGATTAGAGTGACAAATCGGATCCTAAGGAGGATACAGATGAAGTAGCTCTAATGGTAAAGTCTGATCAACCTAAGGTTGACACTTCATCTTCAAAATCTGAAACCTTATTTTCAAAATTCCCTAAAATCCCATCTGAAGTGAGAGAAAAACTCTGCACACTATGAACATGTTGAATACTATAGAAACTACTCATATAAAATCTGTGAGAAACTAAAACAAGAAGAGTCAATGCATAACAAACTAAAATCTGATCATAAAACGGCAGATTAAAAGATTATTTCTCTTCAAACTTCATGGAACAAAACACTAAAAGAATTAGAAATTGTTTCTAAACAATTGGAAGAGATTATCAAAAATCTTGAATAGGAGAAGATAGCACATGCTGCTACTCAAATGGATCTTGCTAAATTAAAAAGTTTAAAAATGATTGTAGAAAAACTGATAAGTAAGAGAAAAGATAAACAGAAAGCAGGGTTAGGTTTCACTCATGAACTTATGCCTGAATCTATTACAAACACTTTACCAGAGAACTTTATTACACATGATAATTCTCCTGAGAATAAAGCTAAACTGAAAGCTTTTCAGGTCGAAAACAAGAATTCAGAAAAAGAAAAGGAAAATGTAAAAGTTTTTGTTGAAAATGATCAAGAAAAGATTAAAAATGGTCATCCAATCAAGATAAAATCTTATGAACCTAAACAAACAAAACAAAACACTTCTGATCAAATTCATTCTGTATTAGAAGAGTGAAAGTTCAAAGAAAAGATAAAGATAAACAACAGGTAGAAACATCAGCAGATTCAAACACTATTAATCTAAAACAAGTTCAATTTGAAAAGGAATCTTCTTCTGACGATGTTCAATTTGGAAGTAAACCAAGTTTTTCTAAGTCAAAGAATCAAAGAAGAAGAAGAAATCATCAAAAGCAAAATCTGAACAAAACAAAAGTTCAGAAAACTTGATCAAAGCAACAAATCAGGCAACAAAACTTAAACCGATAAAATTTGTGTCAGTCGGTTTGTTAAATATGAATTCTCTTCAAAACAACAAGGTAAATACTATGAACAAATCTCACTCTAATCTGAAATCAAGTTCAGATTCTAAGACTTCCGCTGTAGCAAAAAGATTTGTTCCTAGGAATTCAAGAAGGAACTTCATGTTAAACAGATGCAAAAATAATTTGGCACAAAATCAAAATGTGGAAAATATAAAACAACAGTTTAACTATTTGACACCAAAATATAAAAATAAATCATATATAGTGTCAATATCAAAAGTTAACAAACAGTTGTTTATAACTCCACAAAAGTACTGTAAAATATATGATATGAAAAATCATAATACTGCTGAGTGTTATTTCAACAAGTACTGTCACATATGTGACATGAGAAATCATTTCATAGCAGATTGTTATTTTAACAAATATTGTACTTATTGTGATGAGAAGACTCACAATACTACAAATTGTTATTTTAGAAAGAGATCACATACTAGAGGATTTGCAAATTCAAACATGAGAAAAAGTTATGTTAATCATCAATATATGGGAAATCAAACTGATGGAATTCAAAAATTAACTAATCAACCTTATTTAGATTTGAGATCTTTTCAAAAGAACAATTATGTGAGATCTAAACAAAATGTGCAAGAACAATTCATAAGAATGACTAATAAAAAGGTTAGTCATCAATACGTGTCAAAAATTGATCAATCAAATGGTATGAATGTTCTCAAAAATAACTCAAACAATTTTCAAAACAAGATTGGTAAATTCATTAAGAATAAACCTGATTTGAATAATCTTCATTACAAACAATTTACTATTGTTGATAAATTTATAAAACCCAAGACCATCTCGGCTTGGGTGGATATCTCAACTTAATTTTCTTGTTGTGCAGGTACGCCCAAGAAGACCACTTAATACATGGTATGTGGATAGTGGTGTAGCCGGCATATGACAGGCAATCCTGCCTTGTTACAAGATTTGAAGTTAAAGGATGGAACACACGTCGCCTTTGGTGGTGATGCAGGAGGAAAAATAACATGAGAAGGAATAGTATCAAATGGGATAATAAGCTTTTACAAAGTCAACTTTTGTTCACAGTTGAACTTTAATCTTTTGAGTGTATCACAAATATGTGATAAATCATACTCTGTTCTATTTGATGATTCATTCTGTTATGTTTTGAAGCCAAGTTTTCAGATAAGCAAAGATTGGGTAACTGTTACAGCTGAAAGGGATAGAGATGTATACAAGTTGGATATGTCTCAAGTTGATCCTTCAACTGAAACAACATGCCTAATTGCTAAAGCATCAAATGATGAAAGCCAGCTTTGGCATAGACGTCTCGGACATTCAAATTTCTTGGTCCCTGATTAGTCTCGTGGCAATGTAAGAAACAAACAAATGTCTTTGTTTCAACTGTAGAAGTTGAGTACATTGCTGCATCAGCAGGATGTTCTCAAATCCTCTGGTTGCAAATCAACTACTGGATTATGGGTTCAATTTCTTAAAACACCTATTTACATTGATAACATTGCTGCTATGTTCATTACAGCTAATCATGTTCAACATTCAAAAACAAAACATATCGAAATTCGATATCATTTTCTCAGAGATAACTCTGAAAAAGGGTTAATCATATTGATTCAAATTGCAACAGAAAAACAGTTGGCAGATCTATTTACTAAAGCCTTCCTACCAGGACGGTTAGAGTATTTAGTGGGGTCAATTGGTCTTATTAATCATATGTGAACTCTCTAAATCAAAAGATAATCATAAGTGATCCTCTCAATGTTAATTGCCTGTTTGTATTTTGTGTGTGTGTGTTTTTTTAGAAAAAACCAATACAAAAGTATGAATCAAATTCCAAAAATAGAGTCTTTTTTCTAAGTGTCAGTTTATTTTTAGAAAAGAATCTGTTTATGCAATATGTGAAAAATGATAGTACATTAGTGAGATCAGTTGTATATTTCACTCATTAATAAAGTCTAACATGATCAGATATGATGTGTAGACAATATCATGCTACTATACTGAAAAAGTAAATTCTTGTGATTACACTAAATCTGTATGCTTGTGTGTATTCATCTGAGTACTTTTGAGATGTATTGGCTTATCAGATTGATTGCTTGTTAAGTTACACCACTCACACCCGATGGTGATGTGATTAATCATAAGATCTGTTACAAGCATCATATCACTTCTTTGTTATGAGTCATCATAGACCTGAAGTGTTGAGATATCCTTTGTTGTAAGTCATTACAGACCTGAATTTTCTCTTTGATGCAAAAGATTCCAATGTGCACAATCTATTCAAATGGATAGTTAGAGCTGATCAAATGGTTATCCATGATCATTCTATTTCATTTAAGTAACATGAGCTCTGGTTATACATATGTTTCAGGTAATAAGTTGAGTATGTGTTCTTTATTGCATGTCTTGATGATAGTTGAGCTCTCTAAGTCTTTGTATGAATTACATCATGTCATATCTAAATATACCCTAATCAATCCAAGAATTGAAAAAGTAAGTGAGTTGATATTTTTCAAAAACACTCATTTTCTGTCCTTAGATCTTGTGTCTCCTTTGCTATGATATCACTGACCTGGAACACACTTGATCAGGATTTATTCATTGTCTATTACTATTCACATTTTTGTATTTTAATGTGCTGATCTTCATTGATATGATATCACTGAAGACATTAATTCTTTTGTTTATACTAGATTTTGATTCTGCTTTCATTTTGATTTTATGCATGTTTTCTGTGTGTGAAGGCAATGTAACAATAAGATGTGTGATCTTATTATGTTACCTTAGAAAACTTATAAGTTGTTCAAACTTAAAAGTTTAGGGGGAGTAATAAATGTAAGAGTTCTTCTCAGAAAATCAAAATCAAAGTTAAAATGTTGAATTGAAAGGATGATGCTATATGTTCAAAGTGTATGTGAATTTGATAATGTAACTTTTGAAAATGATAATATGAACCTATATAATTTACAAGTGTAAATGCTTCTTTCAAAATTTGAAAAATAGATATTTTATTATATTTTGAGACTAAAATGAAAGGAAAGATAAATTTTAAAAAGTTAAACAACAAGTGAAGAATTAAAAGTTGAGAATGAAAGATTGAAAGAGATGAATATATCTCTTGAAGAAGAAATTCAAAAGTTAAAGGATGAAATTCTAAGTTGAAAGAAGAAAATTTATTGAAAGATGAAAAGCTTGTGAGCTATGCAAAAGACAAAAAAGATGTTATCAAAAATTTTGAAGTTATGATAAAGGGTTATGACATTCTTAAAGAGAAATTCAAGAAATTATCTGATGAATGTGAAAAATTGAAAGATGAATTAATAAAGGTAAAAGAATCTCAAAAGCCTATCTCACCAGATCAAATGATAAGTTCTGAGATGATTATTGTTGAAGAGAATCCTGAGGTGATCAAAGGCAAAATGAAACTTAATGATGTAGCAAATACAATTTTAATAGAGTCATCGTCAAAAGTACAAAGAATAGAAGAAACTGTTGAAGAGCAAAACATTCAAGAACAATTGGAGCTTTAGAAGACATTGAGAATTTTACAGTGATGACTGTATGACAAAGTCTTAGATAAAAGAAGACAAGATTGAAGATTTTGAAGACCGAAGACCATGTAAATCTTAGGGGGAGCATTGTTAGAAATCGAGAAAGATTAACATGTTGTCTTTATGTGTCTTTTTACTATTTGTATAGTATAGGGACTAGTCTTGTAATATGTTAGTTCCTTGCGTTTCATTATATATAGCTTAGACTTGTAGCAGTTAAAAAAAACAACAGTTTTAGAACAGATTTAGAACTGCTTACTTACTTTGTAATTGTCTTTGCTTGATATTAATAAAACTATGAATTTTGTTGATATATTGCTTGATTTAATTACTTTGTTTGTATTTCTTTATATTGTGTTCATACATCATCACAGATTGGTACATTTGATCCTATCAAATATGTTCCAACAAATTCTTTGTGTACGTCGTAGGTTTAGTTGTGATGCTCATGTGATATTACGTGCTTATGACTGTATACACTCATGTCCTACTAAACTATTACACAACATCAAGTGTGTTTATATTTAAACCTACGAACTCACCAACATTATATTAACCTTTTTGAGCATTTCTTTTCAGGTAACAATCATTGAGGATTTCTAGGGATGCTGCCTTAGCGATGACCCTAGGCTTACATTATTTAAGCTTGGATGTCTTTGACAATCACGCTGACTTTTATTTGTTATTCAATTTTGATCACTTTCTCCCGGGTTGTGGGATTTATACTTATTTGGTTGGTATGACTATGCTTGTCGTGGAAATTGACTAACTGCGACACAAGTCCCTATTTGTGTCGGGTGACGTCATAACATGTTGACTTTCATCATTAATGCATCTCTATTAACTAACAATGTGTTATGACGATCCCGTCCATTACATCCTCGTGTTTCCGTTACAAGCGGGGGTGTGACACAAATCTTGGATGACATCATCAATATCAAGACAGCTACAATGTACCTCAAAGATACATCGACACTGTGGTGGAGATGCTGAAGAATGGATATTGAACGAGGTACGTGTACTATCAAACTTGGGCTGAATTTGTTCAAGAGCTCAAAGACATTTTATCCGGTAAACGCTGAGCACGAAGCCAGAAGTCGACTTCATAAGCTCAAGCAAACTGGGACTATCAAGGAGTATGTTAAAGAGCTTACAACACTTGTCGTTGAGATCCTGGATTTATCATATAAAGACTCCCTTTTCTTCTTTCTCGATGGATTACAATCATGGGCCAGATAGAACTGGAAAGACGAAGCGTTCGAGATCTAGCTTCAGCCATTGCGATAGCTGAAAGCTTGATCGATCATAAAGTAAAACGACCATATAGGCCCATGATTGAGGAAAGTGATGACAAGAAAGGTGGGGGAGTTAAGCCCAACCATGATTGGAAGGTGCAACAAAAGAAACCACCCCGATACGACAAAAAAAGGCGTCCTCCAAAGTTCTGTTTTATATGCGATGGACCGCATAACGCTTGGGAATGCCCGAAAAAAACAAAGTTTGCAAGCCATTGTGGCTAGAAATGATGATGCATCCCACGAAGACAAGGAGGCGCGTCTTGGGGCAATGCAACTACAAGTATTAAATGCCTTAATGGTACACGAAGGGAAGCCGTTAATGATGGTTAACTCCTGCCCAACGGAGCGCAAGGGCAACATCACAAGCGTGGAGGCGAAGGGACTTCGGTTTGTGAATTTGAAAATAAATGGACGACTTGCAAAGGCACTGGTCGATACCGGAGAAAGGCACAACTTCATAACACGAGAAGAGGCTAGGAGACTCGGCCTAAGGATATCCACATGAGATGGATTTCTGAAAGATGGCAATGGTAACACTAAAGCAATCGAGGGAATGTCATGGGCTGTCAAGACCAAGATCGAGACATGGCAAGGGAGCTCGATTTCTCGATAGCACCATTGGACAACTACAAGATCGTGCTCGGGATGGACTTTTCCGGAAAGCAAAAGCCGTTCTAGTAATATTTCTAAACATTTGTACATCGTCAACGGCGATCAAGTACACACTGCCGTGATGGAGTCAAGTCATCAAGGCAAAACACTATCCGTCTTGCAACTCACGAGGACAAGCCGAGGGTCATGCAAGAAACACAACGAGGACGTCGTGGATTTAGGCGGAGAATGTCACGACCCGCCTAAAATCAGCTCAAGTTACTCGGAATCCGGAAGGTTCCGGACACATACGGATGCGTTTAGAGCTGCCGAAAGTCTCCGGAACAGCCCACACGAATCCGGAACAACGTAGCTGCATTTGAGCACTTGAGAGCAGCCCTAAAAGCCAAGAAAGGCCTGGAATCATCAAGATTTAGAGCTGCTAAGAAAGCTCTAGAAAATGCTTGAAATATCAAAGATATTTCCATAGAAATCTCTAGATAATACCATGTAAAAATCTAGGATATTTAGTCCTTAGAAATCTCTAGATCATGAATGATCTAGAACTATATGAGTAGTATAAATAGGGTTGAACCCCCTTATTTGTAGTCACCCAAAATACTCAAAACTCATACAAGTCTTGTGTAAGCATACTTGTAACTCACTCTTGTAAGCAATACAAAGTTATTTGTATTACGAGCTTGCAAACACTTCCGTATCGTTACTTGATACGATACATCTTTTGGATCACAAAGGCTGAACTTAGATCGAATCTAAGTGCCGCATGGTAGTTGAAGAAATCACTCCGTGACACATTACTATCTACAAGGCAAGTCAAACAAATCATGGCCTTCCACTATCTTATAAGAAACTAAAAGTTGAACCAAGATTGTCTCAAGTACCAACACTAGACATTGTAAATACATCACCATACCCCACCCAACCAAATGACCCCTCCCATTTAGGGTTGTTCACGAACCAAACCAAACCGAACGCAGCTCCGCTTGAACTCGGTTCGGTTTTAAACCGAGCGCTCAGTTTCGCTCGATTTTGCTCGGTTTTGTTTGGTTTTGGTTATAATTTTATGCAAAACTAATAATTTATTCAAAAGTTTTAACTTTCAAGTTCTAACCATAGTATATTCGTCAATGCTTGTGCAAATGTTCTTTAATAACCAATTATAGAAAAAAAATCTAAACTCAAGATATCGCGATTAGAAACAACTGAACAATGTCAGGCTTCGAACAAGGTCAGACTTCGCACTTCCAATGCGGATTGTCGAAGGTGGGATGCGCGATTAGACTATTGCAAGTCAGATTGCAAAGGTTGGGATCGGATGTCAGAGTGTTAGAGGTTGGGGGTCCATATCCGAGTGCCGGAGGTCAACGCCTCGACAGTCGGTAGGGAGGTGGGGGGATACGGGGGACGACTAGAAAGTGGTGATGGGTGAAATGATGAAAGGATTGAAATGTGAAGTGATGATCTGATTAGATAATTAAAGTTTTACATTTATGGTAGTTGATTTTTTGACTTATTAATTAAAATAGTGGTAAGTGGTAAATAACTAAATAGATGAACAAATATATAATATATAAAAACTAAACTAAAAATCAATTTGAACGAAACCGAGTGAGCTCACCTTTGCTCATGCTCGTTCGTTTTCAAACTGAACGAGCCACTCGGTTCGTTTACAACAGAGCTAAAATTCGAACGAGCAAAACCGAGCTTTTTTCGAACGAGTTCAAGCGAGTTTAAAGCGCCGAGCTATTTAAACAACCCTACTCCCATTTATCATTAGCTTATTCAAGTTACCTTTTAACCTTACAATCGTAAGTGTGTTACATATAAGCCTAGCTACTACTTAAGCAAACTATATCTACATAATATTTTTCTTTAACACATTATTTCACCCCTTTAATTATTTATATTATGTTCGAGACATTGATCATGCCTTAGTGATTGTGATTATTGTTTTCGGAGGGTGCTCTGGAAGCTACACCTCAAGTCCCTTCTAACTTTTTCTTGTATGTTATGATTTAAGTTTGATAATCTACTAAGAATGCTAGATGTTATTGTCTTATGAACAAGAGTAATCCTGTTGTTACGGTTGGGGTTCACCCATAAAATATGTTTGTGATATGTATACCATCAAATCTCAAACGACAACCAAGAATTTTGACACGAAACCCCATGAAAAACTGAAAGATGACAGAAATGATAAAGATTGAAGTTATGAATTTGAAAGCCATGAAAATAAAAAGAAATTATTTAGCCAAGTTTGTATATACTTGCAAAAACTTAAAAGAGCCGGTAGCCAAACATTCAAAACAAAAAAAATAGTAGCCTTGCACTAGCCTTGTAGGTGTAAGACTTTATACGTAGAAAATATTTTCTAAACTTAAGGTTGCTATAGTTGTTATACTATGAGCGATAAATGTTTTACATATCTTTTGTTTCTTTTTTTTAATTTTTTATTTTAAACCCAATACTTTTATATTTATTATAATTTTCTTTTATAACTTTGGTTCCATATACTTTAATATTTCGGTCTAAATTTGACAGTTAATACACCATAACTTGCGGTGTGGTTTAATGTTGTTACGCTTATTTTTTTTCTATTTAACGACAGTATTGCAATATGCGGGTCCCATATCGACTTAATTATTATTTTTAATAGTTTTAGGTTTCACATACGTTGTTCAATGTTTTCATTCTACTGTCTATTCGGTTTTATTAATTTGTTTTTTAATGTGAGCTTCTCTGTGTGACGTTAGCGACGGTGACGTGTCGTTGGTATTACTTGACACGGTTCACGCTCCCACCACAAAGTGAAGCTTAATTAATACAAGTTATAAACTTAAATTTAAACTTTGAAATCCAACCGATTGTGTAAAAAGTATTTAAATTTTATCTTAACTAATGTATATTATATCTTATTAAAGAGTATGAATGGGGTATTTCGCGTATTTTATGCCAGAAGATATAAGCGATGCATCGTTTAGTTTATATTGAAATTAAGAGAAAAGTTACCAAAATATTATTAGGAGTTTATTACATAGATGGTTTACGTGGTTTAGTAAACTAATAGGTTTGGATATTTAAAAAATAACTAGTTTCAGTATTAAATTCTAACTTTGTACAAAATTTGGTATTACAGGTAATTGTCATTAGTTTTTCCGTTAAATTATAGTGAAATATAGTATCAAAACCTGTTAATTTCATTAAAATTTATGTTAAACAAAAGTGAAAAAATTTACTTAATAATCAAACTCATATTAAAATTTTAATTTAGTATCAAACATGTTAGCTTTTTTCGTTTAATACACAAACATGTTGCCTAGATGACAAAGACGTATGTGTAATTAACTTTTTTTTAATAATGTATACTAAAGTTTTTCTTATATTATATATGGTAAGATTATCTAGAAACCATATTTTTTGTGAAAACATTATAAACCAATATATGATACATATTTTGTTACATGCAAATTACATGATCATTTCTATCTTTTTTTAAATGTTCATAGTTTTTTTTCATGACATTATTTTTTCAAAAAAATTTCACCATATTGATATATATATATATATATATTAAAATCATCCATCTGTTATTTACACATGTGTAAATCCTCTTATACACATATGTAAATCCGGGTTTACACGTGTAAATCCAGTTTTAGACATGTGAAAAACGATTTTCGAAAAAACGATTTTTTTGTTTTTTTTATATTTTTTTATTTTTTTGTGTATTTATTTATTATTTTCATGTTATTTTTTGTTTTATAATTTTTTATTATGTTTAATGTTATTTACCATTTTATCATTGAAAATTAGTGCTCAAATTGGTTTTAAAATTCTCATAAGAAAATGAGTTCTTATTTGATCCCTTCCCTACATACATATACTTCTATTTACAATAATCATTTAACCAATGAAAATCATGTTTCGTTTTCATATGGTCTTGGTTTTCACTTATGAATAGGTCAAAAGCAGGATGTCATAATCAAAAGCTTTATGATATTCTTCTGAGTCGTAGTCTTCTTCGTATGAGTATTCATGTTTGAAATGTCCTTTCGGGTCACGCATCGGAGGGTGTTCCTATTTGGCCACCTAAGGGTGTTCCTATTTGGCCACCTAAGGGTGTTCCTATTTGGCCACCTAAGGTTTTCCTATTCGGCCATCAAAGGGTTTTTCTAGCGGTACGACATGAGAATTTTCCAGTGTATCCGGAGAAATACTTCTTGTTCCACCAACAGATGGTTTAGTGGTTCTAAAGGGTTGTTTGGGAACTAAGAAATTGTTAGTTTGGTTTCCATGTTGTAGAAATGTTAGTGAAGGTTAAAAAAAAGTGATAAATAAAAGTTTCAAATGATACATTTTATAGAGAAATTTTGAGAATAACCATTAGATGTTCAAACATCATAAGAACCTGTAACACAACCATATTTATCAACTTGAAAAATTGTTAGCGGCTCATGTGCATTTGTAGAAAATTCCTAGATACCTAAAAAATAACAGCCAAAATAAACCTATTATAATAACCAAAATCGATGCGTGTATTTTCCAATATAAAAAAAATGCAGCCACCTACACATACTATTGGTGTTTCTTTTGCCATTTAGACTTTTTAATACAAGTCCAAAATAGGGAACAAAAGTTTAATCAAATGAAGAAGGAAAACTGTTCCGTGATCTAATTGCAAAACAAAAGACCAACCAAAATAGCATGTCATAAGGTGTTACAATACCATGATCGACTAGTCATAATTAACACCAAAGAGATGACACACGATGACCATCGTATTGGATGAGTCTTAATCTTACTATCGTAGCGACTTTGGAATCACAAATCTTGTAATTCATGTTCCTTCCCTATCCAAAAAGATCCAAGCCTTTTTCCAAGATTGCTAAGAATATCATAACTGAATCAATCCACTTATCCCATTTTAAATCATGATCAGACGACAACCCAAAGTTGGTTCGATCGAGGCATCCATGAGGGTGGCAACGATAGTGGTAGGGTAACAATAGGCAATCAAAGCTTAGTTTCTCATTCACTCAAATTCTTAATAGATCACTGTGTCTAGATGTTGAATTATTAGTTTCTCATCTTATCACTTGAAATATAATCTATTATATGGGTCTTGATTCTCAATCATATTCATCTGGTTTTAAATGAAAAACTCTTTATTCTTCATTTTAGACGATTACATTTGATGTCAAAGAGAACATTTCTATATTCCTTAAGCATACTTTGTAGTTGGGATCTACTCTTAAAAGTAAATAAGACAATTTTAAGTGTTTCCACTTTATTCATTCACATTTCAAATTCAATTTAAATCCACATCGTTTCAATCTTATTATGTATTATGTTATTTCATTTTGTCAAACTAGATTATACAGTTTAATGATCTAAACCTTCATTAAATAACTATGACTTATATCCTTTGTCCTTTGATGAAAACTTGATTTCATATATTCTTATTCACAACCATGTCTTAGAAATAATTTTTAAGGCATCATGTATCAAATGTTTTCTATTTTTTATAATATAATTAAAACACAATTAAATCATATTTAATATTGTAATAGTAAATCATATGAAAAATACTCAAATATAGTATTCGACTAAAAGATGAGAACAAAAACAAAGATCGTCTCATGATAGTCTCAGATCATCAAATATTACGGTGAAGTAATCATCTTTGAGCTTTGGTGCTTCAATCTTTTTCCCTCGTATCTTACTTCCTGCATACAATTTCCAAAAGTTAGTGATATCACTAAGAAAATGAGAATAAAGTATCCTTAGTATGATACTTGATGTAGGGGCTTTTGAAACACCCTTCATCTTTGGTGCTTCCTATCAATTACCTTGCTCTAGAAGTAGTTTGCTCGATAATCTCATTATCAAAATATCTAGCCTTGTTGGTTTATTCGCTTTACCTTCCTTTAATATGTACCTTCACTATCCTTGAGTGCATAACCCATGATAAACTTAAAGGCTAGATGCTTGTCAAGTGGAATACCAAAGGGAATGAGATTGTCGAGATGAGTTTTCATGAGTGTTTGGAATCCACATCTTTGTTATAAGGATCACATCTCTTATTCCGTCATAGGTATTAGGTTTGTGTAGATGCTGAAGCCTAAACTTGGGTTGCCTAATATTTCACATCTCTTATTCTGTCATAGTAAGGATACCAGAGATAATACAATCATCCTTATCAAGATTATGTCATAAATCTAAAACAATCTTCGCAATGTTGACGGGTGGTTACTCACGGGGCATTCGACAAAATGTCATTTATTATTCTCCTTGACAATTTTATTAACTCTTTTGCAAGAGAAAAAGTTCATGTTATCAAGTACTTCCTTGTTACGAAGTAACCAAATTGACTTGTCATTGTTGGTTTTACGAAACATCTACAATAAGATCAAATTGAGTTAGTATTATAGTAAAAAAACAACTTTAGTTATTTATGGCCTTAGAGCAAAAATGTATATTAAAACATTAGGACCATGGTTTGTCATACTCGTGTAGGGACTAAGCATGATACATGATTACAGTTATGTAGTTAGGTAGGCTTTGTTGATCTGTGAATAGGATGAAACTACAAGAAATCTTAGGATTCAACACATGGCTCTCAACTATCGAATGATGCCAAGTGCTAATCCATTGTCGATTAACACATGCCAAGTGTTGAATCAATGTTGATAAGCACTGAAAGTGGTGTAGTGCTAAATATCAACATTCAAATAGATGCTCTACTAATCTATCAGAATTGGACAAGACTGTTTGTACCGAACTTGTAATGTTTTGTCTTTTGAAGGCAACATAGTACTGAAGTTGTCTAACTCTAATGTATTGATTGTGTATCCTGTTGAATATTGTAAACACAGAACAATTTATTCTAATTGTTTAGATTTCATAGTATAAAACCTCATAGTTGTATCGTCAAAAGGTAAGCTTGTCAGGCCACTTGTTTTATCTGTCGATGGTATCATTTGTACTCAAAAGATTAATCAAGTGTATACTTTGAAAAAACCTCTAGTGTATATATTTACTCAAAGTATATTTCTGTTTGTTAGTAATTAGTTAAGTTAGGTTTAGCATTTGCTTAGCTACTAATCATTAGAAAAGTCTTGTTAAATCCTTAACATCGATCTAACAGCTTACCAATTGTCTCAACTATACAACTCCTAGAGCTTATGGGATCATTTTGATAATTTATTTGTCATTTTGGTAGGTTTAGTCCCAATTGTGCCTACTCTAATTTTTGTTCGGCATGCACACTCTCCCACAAGTTTGAGTAATTAATAGGTCTCCTCTTTGAACTTGAGTGAACCGCTCCTAGACTCTCGGTTTGTCACGATTCACCTTGCTTGATATGCCCGCTCTAGCCTCTCACTCTGAACACCCTGATCTAAAAGGGCCGGCACCCAGCTTGTCATTTAAAAGAAAAACAACTTTTAATGTTTTAATTCTGATGAGAAAACATTTTGCGGCGAATTTATAATTCATGGCATTTTTGTAAAATATCTATTTTTATTTGGTTTTAGGGTTTTTACAAATCCATGAATGTTTACTAATTTAATAACCTGATTAAAATTTACGTCGGTATAAACAAAAAATCAATTTTAATTAATAAACTCCTTTATCAATTTTTTATTGAGTATTAAATAAATAAAATATCCATTTGATCTATTATTTCAATAACTCGTTTTTAATTATTAATTCGATACTTAAAGTTTTTGAACCCTTAAAAGTCTAGTTTTAAACTAATCTTAAATAAAAACTCCTTTTAAAAGTCTAGTTTGTTTGACTAATTATTCACATATACTATCACATATTAACCGCAAAAATATATACATGCAAACAAACATAAATACGTAAAACCCGACAAACAGAAATTGTCCAATAACCCAAGAGCCAATTTGGGTTTTGGACACAGTACGTAAAATAGAGAGAGAATTAAAAATCTTGTATCTTCAAAATTTACTCCTACTCGTTTTGACATCTTCCTTGTTTTCTCAAGTTTTGTCAACTCTCCCAGCTTCATCCTTTGTTATCAATCATCTAGTCATGTTTCGATTTCGATTATAATTGAAGTAAAATACAAAACCGGCATCTTTCACAAATTGGCTTCCAAAACAACCTAAAACCAATAAAAGAATACTCACCAGAAATTGAAAAGAAACAACTATAAACACAACAAATAGGTCGGGTAGGCTCGATTTGCAACTAACAACATCACATAAAAGAAAGGAAGCAATTTCTTACTAGAATAAATAATTAGTACATAAGTAACAAGTTTCAATTACTCATACAGTCTTAATTATTTAAATCAAGATGTTACTATGGTTTGACATCTTTAAACCAATTAGGGTATAAAGAGTTTTGCAAAAGCTACTCTCATACGACTATTGGTGTTTTTTGTATTGTTTTAGGTTTTTCAATACAAGTAAAAAAACATGCAACAAAGGTATCAATCAAATCAAGACGAGAAACTATTTCAGTGATCTAGTTGCAAAACAAAAGAAAAATCAAAATAACACGCCGTAGAATGTTTATAATATAATACCTTAATCGACTAGTCAATATTACCACCAAAGAGATAATACAAGTGATAATCATAGTTGGATGCTAGCCTGGTTTTCAAGAATATGGAATCACAATTCTTGTAATTCTCATTTCTTCCTAATCCCAAAATTTATAAGCTTTTTCCAGAAATCAGCATAAAAGTTAAAACCGAAATAATCCAATTATCCCATTACTAAATCATGATCAAACGATAACCCGAAGATGGTTTGATTAAGGCAATGATGAAGGTGGCGCCGACAGGCAGCGCGACGGGGGCAATGTGAGGATGTCTATGGTTAAGGGTGAGGATGACTTGTTTTATAATTTCACTCGTAATGTTCTTATTGCGTAATTACTTTGTACACTTTGTATGAAATATCACTTTGTATAGTAATCTTTCCGATACATATATTGCATACACACACACACAGATATATATATATATATATATATATATATATATATATATATGTGTGTGTGTGTGTGTGTGTGTGTGTATAATATACAGGGGAGGGATGAAATAAAAATCATGTTTATAATTAAAAACTATAAAAACTGTCTCTAGCCAATCACATATATTGTTACATTTATTTTTAAATTGTTTAAAGTGTATTTAAATAAACTTTAACATTATTTTTTAAGGCCATTGTATATCTTTTGGTTTCAACCCTAAGTAACGAAAATGAAGACGAAATGAATTATATATACATAACGTGATGTAATTCATAGTTTTACACATGACAACGCTTACTTATATATACGTAAACCCTAGTTTTTTATAGTTTTCAATTAAGCATACATTTAACTTAAAAAATTATGAAAACACCTACATGTAAGGCCCCGTTCCGGGACGTTTACAGCTGGGTTCTCATCGCACATAAAAAGTATAATTACATTTGTATTTAATAAATCGCAGCGGAAAACTAAAACAACTTCATTTCCATGTAAATGCTTTCGCAAGTTAATACAACATTCATTACAAAATAGCTTGTTCGCATTACAACGCAAAAACATTAATCAAAAGAATGCCATCCCAAAAGGGCTGAGTAGCTACACGGGTGCCATCCTCAGCAAACATTACTTGCCAACTGGAAACACATCAAAGTCAGCGTTGCTGAGTGAGTTCTAGTTTTATTACAAACATACTTTACTTCCATATAAAACCATTCGTTACTTTTACATGATCACACATCGTATGTACACATAGATAATATCATTATTATCTTCTTCATTCATTCATTCGTTCATTATGACTTTACTTGCGCATCGGACATCATCCGTACCAATACCATGTGCTACACCCCGGTTAGTCTTAGCTACCGGGCCGAAATCAACAAATGAACAGCTAAACGTATGCCACGGTACTAGGAGTAACCATCAGTCTTAGCTACTGGGCCGAAGTCAACAAATGAACAGCTAAACGTATGCCACAGTACTAGGGGTAAGCGGTAGAGGCACTACACGTTTGGTCAATCACAAAGAAGGACCCTGTTATCCATTGTTTGCAAGACTTCTTTCATTCGTTCATTAAGCATACATTCGTCATCATGTTCCTCTTTCATTACCTTTCACTTTACATTACATAATACTTCGTTTATTTCTATAATAAGTAGAGCCATAGGAAAGATATACACATCATGCTAAGGAACATATCATACACATTCGTCATCATCATACAGGGCAACATCATACATACGTAACAAGCCTAAACATGCAACATCATCATCATCATGCCCAACATGCTTTCTAAGACCTCAAGCGTCATCTTACAAACTCTTATAGGAACCTTTACGTCAAAACTTACATCTGCACTTTCCCCCGAAAGTAAGAAGTCAATCTACACCTTCCTCGGTACAACAGCCCTATTCGAGCGTATGGACACCCTTCAGTCGCATTGCCTCCATGCGACTGAACATCATGCGAATGAACTAATACGGATGAACACCTATGCGAATGAACACCCAGTCGTGCGACTGGACAATGCGGATGAACACCTATGCGACTGGACCTTCAGTCGTGCGAATGGACCTTTAGTCGTGCGAATGGACCTTTAGTCGTGCGAATGGACCTTTAGTCGCATGACCCCCATGCGATTGGCCCTTCAATCGTGCGAATGAACCCCAATCGTGTGAATGGACCCCAATCGCACCCTAATCGGCCGTATGGCCTCCATTCGGCCTCCAGTCGGTCACCTAGCCCTAACTGTTGCAGAATGCAGTTCATCCCGACTGCAGCCGAGGGTTTTCGGCCTCCAAACTCATCTAAACCCATTTTAAGCCTAAATCGACCATCCTAAACCTTAGGAATGCATACCATAACATTATTCAAGCACAACCAAGCAAGAAATCAAGCCCCAAACGGGTCCTACACAGACATACACGCATACATACGGGTTTTCACCCAAAAACGCGAAAAAGGGTTTTCAGATGTGTTCCAGCCCCAAAATCATTCAAAAACATGTAAAAGAGGGGTCCTAGAACTCACATAAACGAGCACAATGACAAGAGCTTCGATTCGGCTTGCTTCACGACAATTTTGGCGACCCGAACCGACTCGAACCAACACTTTTCTCTTTTTCTCTCTTCTCCTCTCTAAGAACCTAAAATGTGGGGTGTGTGGGGAGAGTGGGCTGCCCTCTCCCTACTAATATCACCACATTTCCCAACTTTTCTTCGTTGGCGAGTTTGGTCCCTCGACTTTTGGACTTTATTTTCTTTTCTTTCTTCACGGCTTCAAAATAATAAATATTCGGGTGTTACAAGTCCACCCCCCCTTAAATAGGTTTCGTCCCCGAAACCTGTTATTCGTCGAATAAACGTGGATAATGCTGTCTCATTTCTTCCTCAGTCTCTCACGTTGACTCGGATCCCTCCTGTGCTTCCACTGTACACGCACAAGAGGAACCACTTTATTCCTTAGCCTCTTTTCTTTACGATCGATGATTGCCACTGGTTGCTCCACATAATTGAGCCTTTCATCTATTTCAATGTCCTCCAGTGGAACAATCATGTCTTCATCAGCTATACACTTTCTCAGATGAGATACATGGAATGTCGGGTGAATCCCACTTAACTCATCTGGCAACTCCAATCTATAGGCCACCTCCCCTACTCAAGCAATGATTCAGAAATGGCCTATATATCTTGGGCTCAACTTGCCCCGCTTTCTGAATCTGATAATGCCCTTCCAAGGTGAGACCTTCAACATAACCCGGTCACCCACCTGGAACTCAATTGGCCTACGTCGCTTATCGGCATACGACTTCTGTCTATCTTTGGCTGCCTTCATGAAGGCTTAATCTTTTCAAGCTTCTCTGTTGTAGCCTCGATTACCTCGACCCTCCCCAATTCCTTCTGACCAATATCACCCCCACAAACGGGTGTTCTGCATCTCCTACCGTATAGCATCTCATATGGTGGCATACCAATGCTGGCATGATAGCTGTTGTTGTATGAGAATTCGGCTAACGGTAAGTGGTCATCCCAACTTCCACCAAAATCGATCACACATGCCCGGAGCATGTCTTCAAGGTCTGAATGGTTCTTTCTGACTGACCATCGGTTTGGGGATGATAAGCCGTGCTAATATGTAACCTCGTCCCCATAGCGTCGTGGAATTTCTTCCAAAATTTAGATGTAAACCGAGTGTCGCGATCAGACACAATAGACACCGGCACACCATGACGAGTTACAATTTCCTTGATGAACAGATCAGCCAACCTCTCAGATGAATACGTCTCGCGGATCGGTAGAAAGTGAGCGCTCTTCGTCAGACGATCAACTATCACCCATATGGCATCATACCCTTTCGGAGTACGTGGCAGCTTCGTAATGAAGTCCATGGTGATGTGCTCCCACTTCCATTCCGGTATATCCAAAGGATGGATCTTCCCATACGGCTTTTGATGCTCTGCCTTCACTTGTAAGCAAGTAAGGCACTTACTCACATACTCCACGATGTCCGCTTCATACCCGGCCACCAATAATCTTTCTTCATGTCATGGTACATTTTCGTGGCACCAGGATGATGGAGTATCGAGTCTTGTGGGCTTCATCCATTATCTTCACCCGTAGATCCCCAAACGAGGAATCCACACACGACTGAATCGAGTTCTAACACCGAGTGTGTTTTCACCCAATTCCCCACCAGATCTCTCATTCTTTTCGAGTTAAGTGATCTTCTTTCAATGCCTCATCTTGAAACTCTTTACTTGCTTCATCACATCGGAGGTCATGATTAATTGATAAGCTTTCACCCGAATCGGTTCGGGCCTTTCCTTTCGGCTAAGGGCATCCGCCACCACATTAGCTTTGCCTGGATGGTAATGGATCTCGCAATCATAATCCTTTATAAGTTCCAACCATTGCCTCTGCCTCATGTTCAGGTCTTTTTGCTTGAAGAAGTACTTCAGACTCTTGTGGTCAGTGAATATGGTGCACTTCGTCCCGTAGAGATAGTGCCTCCAAATCTTTAACGCAAAGACCACGGCTGCTAGCTCCAAGTCATAGTAGGATAATTGACCTCATGAACCTTCAACTGTCGAGATGCAGGCTATACCTTCCCTCCCTGCATTAACACACACCACCCCAACGCTGAGTAGGAAGCATCAGAATAAACCACCAGATCTTCGCTTCCATCGGTAATGACAGAACAGGAGCTTGAGTCAGTCTTGCCTTCAATCTTCGAATGCCTTCTCTGAGCTTGACCCCATACAAACTTCACATCCTTTCAGGTCACTTAGTTAGTAGGATCAATCTTAGAGAAGTCTTGGATGAATCTTCTATAGTAGCCCGCCAACCCCAAGAAACTACGGATCTCGGATGGCGTCTTTGGGACTTCCATTGCATAACCCCCTCCACCTTCGCCGGGTCCACCATTATCCCGTCAATTCACCACATGACCCAAAAACTGAACTTCGCGCAACCAAAACGCGCACTTGGAGAATTTAGCTACAATTTCTCCCTTCTCACGTCTCCAGAACCTCCGAATGTGTTGGACCAAAAGAACCAATGAGCCAAGATCAGAAAACCTCTAAGTCCCACATGATATCACAACAACTGCTGAAGGCTTCATCAGCAGTTCGACAAGTGCTGAAAACTCCAACAGCTGAAGATCAAGTGCTGAAGACTTCAACAGCTGAAGACTAAAGTGTTGAAGTCAACAGCTGAAGAACACAAGTGCTGAAGCTGAACAGCTGAAGAACACAAGTGCTGAAGCTGAACAGCTGAAGAACACAAGTGCTGAAGCTGAAGACCAAAGTACTGAAGTACAACAGCTGAAGAGTCTACAAGTGCTGAAGATCAACAACTGGTGTACAAAGTCTGAAGACAAAGACTGAAGACATCAGCTGATGATATCTACTGAAGTCATCAGCTGATGAAACGTCTGAAGTTCAAGTCTGAAGACCAAGTACTGAAGTTTCAGTAGTTTGTCACAACAGCTGAAGAGTACTTCTTCAGTAGTTGTGATATCAGTAGTTTTATGTTTTTACTTTCAGTAGTTTTGTAAAACGACTGAAGAGCTTGTCTTCAGTCGTTGTAGTATCAGTAGTTTTATGTTTTTCAGTAGTTGTAGTAACTGATAACACTTAGTATTTTTGTAAGAAGATGTCAGCTGTTTTGACATCTTCAGTAGTTGTGTTTTAGTTGGAATAATTCTGTTAGATGTCACTATCAAGTGACATCAGCAGACGTCACATCTCTTATATAAGAGGTGTCGACCTAATTGTAAGTGTGACATTCCGTTACCACGAAAGCGAATATTGAATGAAATATATTTGCAGAATTCTCTCTATCTATAACCGTTTTTGTTCTTCATTGAATATCTTTTCGTTCTTGTGAATTGGCTAATTCATTGTTAGAATTCCGCTGCTATACTCTCTAATCAATCAAACGTAGATCACTGATCCTAACAAGTGGTATCAGAGCAGGTTAATCATTGATCGATCTAACAATTGATCATTGAAACTGCTAATTGATATCTATGTTTGATTGAATTAGCATATTCGCAAGAACTGGTTATAGATTATTGAATTTCTGTCGCTTTCGTTCATTTATTTTGAGATCTCTCTTGGTTCAATTGGTTGTTGTGTTTTGTTCTAAATCTGTTATAGCTTAATTGAATTTGATTGAATCTGAGATGACTACTCCTTCTAATGATCCTCACAATACCGGTTCCTCAACCAAGCCCCCGATGCTGGTTAGGACCGAGTATAACATATGGCAACGAAGAATGCTTCATCACCTGTCTGTTAACAGTTCAGGTTGTTGGACATCTGTGGTACATGGACCACATAAGCCTATGGTGAACAATCCGGAAACCAATCAAATGGTTCCGAAGAAGAAGGAACAATACTCTGATGAAGATCGGAAACTGTTTGAGATTGATGCTAAAGCCCATGGAATTCTGGCCATGGCACTGCCTAATGAAATCTATTCAGGGCTTATGCATCATGAAACTGCTCATGATCTCTGGAATGCCCTGAAGGAACAATTCGGTGGCACAGATGAGGTCTTAGCAAACAACAGAGAAATCCTTGCCCAACAATATGAGACATTCTCTCATAGAAAGGGTGAGACACTGACTCAACAGTTTGAGCGTTTTTCCTGCTTGATCTCTGAGCTGAAAATGTGAAACAGGAATACACCAATAGCCAGATGAATAACAGGTTCCTCAGATCACTGCCTGAGAGATGGGACACATACACTATTGTCCTACGCTCCAGTGCAAATCTGGATAGCCTATCTCTCACCCAACTTCATGGGAAACTGCTTACATTCGAAAGAGAGATAGAGCAGAAGAGGAAACTGTCCTCATCAGGAAAGCTCACTGATGACTTTGTACCAGGGAATACTGCCTTGGTTGGTCATGAGTCAGAATATGCTGCATCTGAAAGCAATTATGATGAGCATATTGATTTCTCTTCAAATAGTTCTGATCATGCATTTGTTGGTATTGAGAGTCATTCTGGCAGTAATAGTGACAATCTATGCTTCATCATGGATGATTTGAAAGGAATAGCTGATGATGATCTAGAAGAGATGGATATTCTGAGCCAAATGGCATTGATTAATATCAGATCTCAGAAGTTCTATAAGAGAACTGGCAGGAAATTTCCTGGACTCTCTGGCAAAACCAAAGTTGGTTTTGACAAGAGTAAGTTGAGGTGTCACAAATGCCAAAGGCTGGGACACTTTGCAAGAGAGTGTAGATCAACTGGATCTAACTCTTCTGCACCCTTTGTGACTTTTCCTAGTACTAGTCCACAAAACAGAGGGCAACATACTGCTGGTTCTGGTCATCATTCACATCCTAGGTCTCCTGCATACTTTGTTCCCCAGGGTCAAATGTCATATCCTTATCCCTGCTATTATATGCCTCAACCAAATCCTGTTCAAGCTCCAATTGCACAACAACCACAAGCATTGCCTGAACCACAACCTTCCCAATCTCATCAACAAACTCAACCTCAACAACACAGCTTCTTCACCCCAGGAGTTGTTGACTGGAGCAGTTTACCAGATGACTTGTCTGGTCATGAACAACTGTTCTCAGGTGCTGGTCAACATGGTGGTGAAAGTCCCTTTGGAAATCTAGCTCTTATGGCTTTGGATTCTGCTGATACTTCATCCACTAATGCCTCTACACCAAAGGTATCACAGGTATCCTCTGAGGCAAAAGCCAAATTGTGTTCTGAAACATGTATAGCAGCATTTGCATCTATTAGAGAAGCAAATGTAGCTTTAATCAACAAGACATTGAGCTAGAACAAAAATTTCCAAAAGCAAAGCTGAATTTGAGTCTGTTGTGCTTAATGATAAGAATGATGAGATTTACAAACTTAAATGCCAATAACTGATGATAAGGCTAGGGAAGAGATACTTCTAGAGAAGTATAAAGATCTCAAAGAAACCCTTGCAGTCACCCAGGTAGAGTGTGATAGATGGGTACAATCATGCAAAGGTTTTGAAATGCTTCTTAGTAAGCAATCTGCTTCCAATGTGAAGTTTGGCATTGGTTACAATCACACTGCTCCACCTACAGATTTTACTCCCAGAGCAGAGGTAGAATCTGATGGTGAGAGTAATAACCAATCCATCTCATCATGTGATCTACTTTCTGATACAGCACAATCAGAAGTAGAAGTCAGCACCAAGCCCTCTCAGAACCTATCAGCTGATGTTGATGGTTCCACTGCTGACACTCACATGATCAATGAGTTGATCAACTCAGGAGTTAATTCTGAAAGTCCTGAAAGGACTAGAGAGCAGGATTTAACACCTGAAGTTCAAACTCCAACTACTGCCAGTACTGAAAAGAAGAAAACTGTCAGTAGAAAGAGTTTGAAGACTACTAAAGAGGAAGTCAAGAAAGCAAACAATGCTTCCAAAGCACTGAAGAGCAAGTCTTCAGTTGCTTCATCCTCTTTAGTTGATGATCAACATAAGATGAAGAAGAAACCATGTGAAGTATGTGGTTTGTTCAATCATCTTACAGATGATTGCTGGTACAAAAGAGGTTCCAAACTCAAACATAAAGAGGAAATTAAAGAGAAAATGGTAAAAATGAAAACTGAGTTTGAGACCACATTTGTATCAGCAACATCAAATCCTGTAACCCTTAAGTCCACAAAGAAATCCAAAAAGGAAGGGGTTAAACAGGTAACAGCTGAGATTGCTCAGAAGAAGAAGGTGCAACATAGGAACTTATCAAACTCCACTGGCAATGTGTCTGATGAGCTGAAAGCTTTATCACAAAATCAGACAGCTGGTTATGATGGTTCAACATCTATTGGGAAGAGTTAACCAATTAGATGCTCCTATGTTGAAACCACAGAAAAGGAGGTCCAAGCCAAAGGATTCCTCTTCTTCACCATCTTCTTCCTCTCAGGCTGTTGTTTCCAACAAACCTGTTAGTTTACCATCTGTTGATGAGACCAGGCCCAAAACCAAAAAAGGTTTGGGTCTCCAAAACTAACTGATTGTTTATTATTGCAGGGTTCTCCAACATGCCAAAGTAGCATCTGGTATGTAGACAGTGGGGGATCTATGCACATGACTGGAACAGCTCTCTTCTTCATGACTACTCTCAAGGAAAGAAGGGTTTGTTTCTTTTGGCAATGATGCTAGGGGTTACATCATTGGCAACGGCTTTGTCTCCAATGGAGAAATAAGTTTGATGATGTTAATCATGTGGAAAATCTCAAGTACAATCTCTTGAGTGTCAGTCAAATGTGTGATAAAGGCCATGTTGCTCTTTTCACCAGTCAAACTGTAGGATTCTGTCATCCAAAGTTCTGCATTTGATTGATAAGGTGTTGGATGATCACACTCTCCTGAGAGCCAACAGGACAGGAAGAGTGTATGCCTTAGATCTTTCCAAGAAAATAGATCTCAGAGGCAATCCTTGCCTATTTTCCAAAGCCTCTTCTCAAGAATCTAAACTGTGGCACAGAAGGCTGGGTCATGTTAATTTCAAAAACATGAATCAGCTTATCCACAATAGTTTAGTTAGAGGCTTACCAATAAAGGAGTTCCACTGTGATGAAACCTGCACTGCTTGTTTAAAAGGAAAACAGCACAAAGTCTCATTCCCTCCTATTGAAGAGCCTAAGTCCACTGCCTGCTTGCAATTACTGCATATGGATCTATTTGGTCCTGTGAGAGTAATGAGCATGGCAAAGAAGAAATACTGTCTGGTAATTGTGGATGATTACTCCAGATTTGTATGGACTTTCTTTCTACATTCAAAGGATGAGGTTGCTCAGAATTATTCACTTTGTGTTGTATGTTGAGAAGCAGTATTCCCTTCCAGTCAAGTGTATTAGGAGTGACAATGGAACTGAATTCAGAAACCATACACTTGATGACTTCTATCTTTCAAAGGGAATCAAAAGGCAGTTTAGCATACCAAGGACTCCAGAACAAAATGGAGTAGTGGAGAGAAAGAACAGGACCCTAATTGAAGCTGCAAGGTCCATGCTGGCTGACTCTGGTTTGCCACTGACCTTTTGGGCTGAAGCTGTTAACACAGCTTGCTATGTGCAGAATAGAGTCTTAGTAAATCAGAGGTTGATGAAGACTCCATATGAAGTTCTCCATCACTTGGCTCCTCTAATTTCATTTTTCAAAGCATTTGGGTGTCCTTGTTTTATTCTCAACACAAAGGATCAACTCCATAAATTTGATCCTAAGGTGGATGCAGGGTATTTTGTTGGTTATTCATCTACTTGCAAGGCATACAGAGTCTTCAACTGCAGAACAAAGATAGTTGAAGAGACTTTGCATGTGAAGTTTAATGAATCTCCTATGGACAAGATTCCACAAAACCTGTGGAGTTGTTTGATTTGGACATACTGCAATATGTTCCTTATCAACCTCCAGCTGTTGCAGATCCTGTGGATAAATCATCTTCTGCAGCATGTCTTCCACCTGGTGGTATTGATGATGATGATGATAATATCAATACTCACCTATTCAAGTTTAGTGACCAACTGCCTGTGTCTGCTAAATTTGATGTTCCTGTAGCTTCAGCAGTTCCATCCACAACAAATGCTGATGAGATCTCTGATTCCTCTACATCTTTTGAGTTACCATCTAATTCTTGGTTTCAAGAGTCTGCATCAACATCTGCTGCTGCTGAAGGTCCTACAAACACTTGCACAGATCTCATTGTTTATCAAGAACTGAAGAATCACCCAATGTCTCAGATTATTGGTGATATCAATGCTGGTGTTTCAACAAGAAGTCAATTGTCTAACTTCTGCTTCTATGCTCTCTTCATCAGTCAGCTAGAGCCAAAGAACTACCATGTTGCTTTGAGAGACAATGGATGGGTTGAAGCCATGCAGCTTGAGCTACTTCAGTTCAAGAAACAGCAAGTGTGGGAACTGGTTCCTCTTCCCCCAGGTAAGTGTGCAATAGGCACTAAATGGGTGTTTAGGAATAAAACTGATGAAAATGGGCTTATTGTTAAGAACAAGGCTAGACTGGTTGTACAGGGGTTTTCACAAGAAGAAGGTATTGACTATGATGAAACCTTTGCCCCTGTAGCCAGACTAGAGGCAATCAGATTGTTTTTAGCCTATGCTGCATTCCACAATCTTAAAGTTTTTCAAATGGATGTCAAAAGTGCATTTTTATATGGTAAAAAAAGGAAGAAGTTTATGTGTGTCAACCACCAGGTTTTGAGGATAATAAACATCCTGAATGGGTGTATAAACTTGATAAGGCTCTTTATGGGTTGAAACAAGCTCCTAGAGCCTGGTATGAGACACTTTCACTTTTCTTCTTAAGAATAATTTCACTAGAGGCTCCATTGATAAAACTTTGTTTATTAAGAAGGTGGATCAGCATAAGCTACTTGTTCAGATTTATGTTGATGATATCATTTTTGCATCCTCTGATCCCCAGTTGTGTGATGATTTTACAACATTAATGAAAAAGAGGTTTGAAATGAGTGCAATGGGAGAATTACAGTTCTTTCTAGGCTTGCAAATTAAACAAAAGGCTGATGGAACCTTTATTCATCAGTCAAATATACAAAAGATCTTTTGAATAAGTTTGATTTACAAAACTGTAAGCCCTGTTCTACTCCCATGTGCAACACCACACAACTGGATGCTGATCAGAAAGGTAAAGCTGTTGATGAAACACTTTACAGATGTATGATTGGGTCCTTGATGTATTTAACACAGCTTCTAGACCAGATATTATGTTTGCTACATGTGTTTGTGCTAGATTTCAGGCTGCTCCTAAAGAGTCTCATTTGATTGCAGTCAAGAGAATCTTTAGATATTTGCAAGGTACACAATCTCTGGGTTTATGGTATTCCACTGGACACTCTTGCAAATTAGTTGCTTTTTCAGATAGTGACTATGCAGGGTGCAAGTTAACTAGAAAGTCAACTTCTGGTGGTTGTCAATTCCTAGGCAACTGTTTGATTTCTTGGCAGAGTAAGAAACAAACATCTGTTGCTACATCAACTGCTGAGGCCGAGTACATTGCTGCTGCAAGTTGCACTTCTCAGGTACTCTGGCTTCAGAACCAACTTCTGGATTATGGCATTACAGAGACTAAGACTCCATTATTAATGGATAGTGCTTCAGCTCTGTGTATTGTCAAAAATCCAGTCCAGCACTCTAGGACCAAACATATAGAGATCAGACATCACTTTATTCGTTGTTTTTGAAAAAGGTCTGATTGATCCTAAGTTTGTGCCTAGTGCTGATGAGCTTGCAGATATTTTTACTAAGCCTTTGGATAGTTCTACTTTCCAAAACCTTGTTTAGGCTTGGTATGCTGCAGCTAGAATAAGTGACAACTACTGATGATTTCAGTAATAATTACTGGTGATCATTGGTAACCATGTCACATATAAGTACTGATGAGTCCTTTCACCTTCAGTAGTTTTTATAACTACTGACGGCTAAATGCCTCACAAGTACTGAAGTACTTTATCTGTCTAAACTACTGATGTAGTTACAACTACTGATGTAGTTACAACTACTGAAATCAGTACAACAGATAAGTACTGACGTCCTATGAAACACCTGAAAAGCAGATGCAAAGTCTGATGAGTAAGTGTTGAGGACAGTATGAAACAGCTGAAAGGCTATGAATTGACGAAAACTACTGAAGAGAACTTTCTCTTCATTGTTTCTACAACTGCTGTTTCATTCTAAACAACTGAAGCAAAACCATGTCTTCAGTAGTTTTTATAACTACTGATGACTAACACCAAGTCTTCAGCTGTTTACAACAACTGATGACAAAACCACTGTCTTCAGTAGTTTCACAACTACTGATGACAACACCAAGTCCTCAGTTGTTTCATCATCTGAAGTCAAAACCATGGTCTTCAGTAGTTTTCTAACTGCTGATGCCTAAAACCACGACTTCAGCTGTTTCAACGTCTGAAAGGGTAATACCATGTCAACAGTCGGTTTAAAACTACTGATGACTAACACCAAACCCTTCAGTCATTTTCTCACCCCTACCCTATAAATACCTGTCCTCTTCTCTAATGTTTCATTAGCCGTTATTTTCTGAACTTCTCTCTCTCAAACATGGCGACCATGAGTCTGAAACCACGACATAACTGCGTTGCTTACCTTACAAAGTCGGCTTTCTGGAACAAATATGATAATGCCATTGACTTAATGGTGGATTCCCCATATCGCACAGCCTTTCTCTTGAATCCACCATCTACCCTGAATCCCTCAGTCAATTCTGGTCAAATGCTTTTGTTCATACTGATGAGTCTACCGTCAGATCTCTGTTCGGTCCCTTGTCAACCAGAAACCAGTGGTCGTTACAGCCGACATCATTCGTCAGGCATTACACTTACACGACTCCACCGCTGTGACTGCATACCCAAAGGGCATAACAGATATGTCCTTTATCAATCATGGGTATGAAGGTGATCTTCGGCTACAACCGTTCTAAAGAAACATTTCCATGACGCTGAGAAAGTCATTTTTCACATGGTAAATGTCTGCTTAGCCTCCAAGACATCTTCTTGGGATCAAATGTCATCCCAATGGCAACAGGTATTGTATTCTATTCTAGAACACCAACCGCTAAATTTTTCTGAAATTGTGTTTCTAGAAATAAAGAACTTGGCTCAGAAACCTGTGGCAAACCGATGGCCATTATATCCCAGGTTTCTGATGGCCATTATTTTGGATGAATTAAAATCTGATGGCCTTGTTGGCCTTGGAGTCCCTGCACCAGCTGTTTTGGCTGAGGTATACTCCAGGCACAACTCAGACCTTACACTCAAAGAAGCTGCCCGAATGCTAAAGCCCAAGCACAGGGAACCCACAGCTTCCTCCACAGAACCAAAGTCCCCACTAAACCAAAACCAAAACAACCCAAAACAGCTATTCAGGGAGATGAGTCCCCTGAAGATGCTCCTGCACCACCAACGCAGGATATACTTGCTGGCTTAAACCCCCAGCAGTATCAGAGACTCTACCAGCCATAGCCGCTCAGGATTCCTCTCAAAAGGAGCCTGCAGCCACCACACAAGGGGTACCCACACATCTGGGATCTTCCTCACTTGAGGAGATTGCCATTGAAGAGCACCATCCTCCCCAGGTGCACACTGCTTCTACCCCATCTCCCCATGCAACCGCCCCCCAAAGTCCAACCATAATTATTGCAAACGTGCTGACTCAGTTGCATGCCTCTCCTCCTCCCCAACAACCACCAACAAGGGGAGAACCACAGACATTGAGGAAGAGGATCACCATGTTTCTGACAACCCACAGCACCGGGGTTTACAATTCTATCTCCTGTGTAGATAGGGAGATTAGAATATCTAGTGAGGCTGCCACCTCTTCTGAATCAGCACATGATCAGAATGAGGCTGGTAACATTGCTAAGACCTCACTAGAGGCAACAGCTGATGAAGGACATAGTCCTGAGGCTGGAAGTCCCCAGTTCCAAGAAAAAGGGGCACATGCTAAAACTGGTCTACACCCAGTGCATGTACATCCTGCTACAAGCAGGAGGTCAGGTGATTCAGCTTCTGCTGATGATGACCTGGGCTTTTTCTATGACGTTCTAGCCCACAACACCATCCTGGAGGCTGAGGTAAGCAGACTACAAGAACTGCTTGCCAAGAAGTCTCAGGATGTAAGTCCATCTGCCCCCACCAACCCACAGATGGCACCTTCATTTGAAGGTTCCCCAAACACTTTACCCTCTCACTTCACTGAGCCTCCAGCTTCTGCTTTTGGCACTATCTCTCCGGACAGAACCCCCCAGAGCAGATGGTTGCTGTATTCCAACAATCCCTACCTCTCATCACTCCCATCATCAATGACATTGTTTATAAAGCCATTGATGAGAGGATTCCTCAAGTCTACAACCACTCATTGATGATGCTGTGCACAAGAAACTTTCTGCGGTACAAACCCTGCCACCAATGCATCCAAAAAGGGGGAGAGTACTGCAGTGAAAGAAAAGAAGAGAAAAGAACTGAGGATGAGAAGGCACAAGAGAAAACCCAGGAGTTGGAAAAAGAAAAGCAACAACAACTGATCACTTACAAAAGAAAGAAAAGTGCTGGTGATCAAACTAATGCTGAAGAAAAATCCTTGGAAGAGCTGGTAAAAGATGCAGATGACACACACACAGCCGATCCATGGACAAAATCATTGAGCAACTCTTCAAGCAAGGCTTTGATACAGCCACATTAGACAGTGAGATCAGGAAGTTGGAAGTAGAGGAAATTCAAACCAGATGGGCTGGGTATGATGTGCTGGAGAAAGAGAGATTGGAGATCATGATTCGATTCATTGCCAAATACTTAGGAAGATCCTGATGGAGATTCGTTCATGGACCAGAGACAGCATTCTGGCTATAGCCACCAGAATCTGTTTGTCTGAGCAATTTCATAAGGGGATTATCATTGAAGCACTTGATGAGGCTGGGGCTGGAAAAAGGTTTGAAATGGCAAGACTTACAAAAGCCAAACTCACAACCAAAATGCTTGAACAACCTTCCCAATCACCCACTCAAAAACAGCCTACCCCTCAAATCTCCAAACCAATCTCAAAACCAAATCCAAACATCCTCAACCTTCAAAACCAATTCCTTTACCAACCCAACCATCATCCAGTGATGCACCTAGAAGGAGGAGAAGGGTGCTGAGGATAGAAGAAGATGAAGAAGAAGAGGATGAAGATGATAGTCTGCCACTCTCTGCTGTTCTAAAGCTACCAGAACCCAGGAGTCAACCCATGATCACACCTGACTCTCAAAGGGAACGGTTAGAGTCAAATAGAAGATGAAGAACCAGAAGCAGCACGATGAGCAACTACTGAAGATGGTTGACAAGGAATTTCCTCAGTCATCATCTATACAAGCCATGAAAGGGCATGCTCAGAGGCTGTACACTCTCAGACACACATTTCAGTATCAGAAGGAGAGAGTGAGAGTATGGCCAGACCCCAAGGTGAGTTCTAGAATCCACAAAAGATCCATTCCACACAGATACAATGGCCAGGTTAGAAAAACAATAGACTCTACAATCATGTTGGCCATTGTAGTCTCACCATGGGAAATAATCGATGAATTCAAGAAGGCTCATCAATCAAAAATGACCCCTCAAGCTTTACTGGAAAACAAGATGATCAAAAAGGGGTTATTAATAGAAGCTTGAAGACATTAAGAAGAATGAGCTCCAGTTACTCCTTGAGGCACTCATCCTGATGAATTTGTCTATAGGGAGGTAACTACTGTGGAGTTGAAAAATGGCAGGACTGTGAAGTACTTATCTGAGTACTATGGTCCAGAGTTCTTCTTGAAGGAGGAGTAGAAGAACTCTCCAAGGAGGAACAGTTGTTCTCCTTGAGCCTATGTTCGAGAGTCATACAGACTCATAATGGGGAAGTAAATCTCATGAATGGGATAACAACTCTGTGTCCAGTTCCCCAAAACAGAGTTCCCATTCATACCTTGCCAAACAGATCTCTGAGATTTCTTCCCAGGCCAGTGCTTATATGGGTCATCTTCTCTACTGATCAAGAAGGAAAAGACCAACCATTTTGCCAACAATAAGTGGGAAAATAAATCAATTAGAGGTTTTGGCTGCATTGGTTCAGGGGGAGTTTGTTGGACCAAAAGAACCAATGAGCCAAGATCAGAAAACCTCTAAGTCCCACATGATATCACAACAACTGCTGAAGGCTTCATCAGCAGTTCGACAAGTGCTGAAAACTCCAACAGCTGAAGATCAAGTGCTGAAGACTTCAACAGCTGAAGACTAAGTGCTGAAGTTCAACACTGAACACAAGTGCTGAAGCTGAACAGCTGAAGAACACAAGTGCTGAAGCTGAACAGCTGAAGAACACAAGTGCTGAAGCTGAAGACCAAGTACTGAAGTACAACAGCTGAAGAGTCTACAAGTGCTGAAGATCAACAACTGGTGTACAAAGTCTGAAGACAAAGACTGAAGACATCAGCTGATGATATCTACTGAAGTCATCAGCTGATGAAACGTCTGAAGTTCAAGTCTGAAGACCAAGTACTGAAGTTTCAGTAGTTTGTCACAACAGCTGAAGAGTACTTCTTCAGTAGTTGTGATATCAGTAGTTTTATGTTTTTACTTTCAGTAGTTTTGTAAAACGACTGAAGAGCTTGTTCTTCAGTCGTTGTAGTATCAGTAGTTTTATGTTTTCAGTAGTTGTAGTAACTGATAACACTTAGTATTTTTGTAAGAAGATGTCAGCTGTTTTGACATCTTCAGTAGTTGTGTTTCAGTTGGAATAATTCTGTTAGATGTCACTATCAAGTGACATCAGCAGACGTCACATCTCTTATATAAGAGGTGTCGACCTAATTGTAAGTGTGACATTCCGTTACCACGAAAGCGAATATTGAATGAAATATATTTGCAGAATTCTCTCTATCTATAACCGTTTTTGTTCTTCATTGAATATCTTTTCGTTCTTGTGAATTGGCTAATTCATTGTTAGAATTCCGCTGCTATACTCTCTAATCAATCAAACGTAGATCACTGATCCTAACACAAGTACGGCATGCTCAATCTTGCTCTTTTCGAATAATCAGGATATCATCA
The DNA here is from genome assembly GCA_025506515.1 of Flaveria trinervia. Taxonomy (NCBI): domain Eukaryota; kingdom Viridiplantae; phylum Streptophyta; class Magnoliopsida; order Asterales; family Asteraceae; genus Flaveria; species Flaveria trinervia. The sequence goes on along the minus strand of CM046458.1, from coordinate 42,117,639 downwards.
ATAAACACAATCACTGATTAATCCAACATAGGCCGACACACACGTCATTAGATCCATAAAGCACTGGCGCTTTGTCAAACCAAGGACATGACAGAAACTCATAATGACCATAGCGCGTGCGAAAAGCTGTTTTAGGGATCTTGTTCCTTTCCTTCAACTATGATAGCCAACCGAAGATCTATTCTTGAAAACCACTGGCACCCTGAAGCTGATCGAACAAATCATCTATCCTCGTGGTAAGGGGTAGCGGTTCTTCACTGTCAACTTGTTCAGTTCGCGGTAGTCAATGCCATCCTCATACTACCATCCTTCTTTACAAATAGGACCGGAGCACCCCAAGGAGAGATACTCGGTCTAATGACCCCTTATCAAGCAGCTCTCGCAACTGCTCCATCATCTTTCATCTCGGTTGGAGCCAACCGATATGGTGCCTTGGCAACAGGTTGGGCACCCGTATCAGATCAATCTGAAATTCAATCTCTCTGTCAGGTGGCACTCCTGATAAGTCTTCTGGAACACATCTGGAAAGTCACACACACCGGTACATCGGCTAGTTGTGGTGTTGGTGTATCCACATCTTTTACATAGGCCAGTAAGCACTACATCCACGCCTCATACACTTTCCCGCCACCGCCATGGAGATCACCTTCGGGATCGTAGTAACCCGATCACCATAAACCGTACCAAACTTCCGTCAGGCGCTGTCAACCGAACCATCTTCTTGCGACACACAATGTTCGCCTCGAAGTCCGCCAACCAATCCATCCCAAGAACCAAATCGAAACCACCCAAGGTCATCACAAACGGTCTAACAAGAAACTTATGACCCTCAAGTTCCACATCACAATTCTCTATCACCTCAGAAATCCTGGTAGACTTACCTATGGCAGTTTCTACATCAAAGGGCGCATCAACACGCCTACTACTAACAGGCAGCTTAGCACAGGAAGCAGCAGAAATAAAACTCTACTGGCACCAAAATCAAATAACACAGAAGCTAAGGTCTGGTTCACTAGAAACATACCGGACACAACGTCAGGGTCCGTCCTAGCCTCCTCCTGTTCATGTGAACGCTCTGGCACCCGCCCTCGGCCCATCACTTCCAGTCTTCTTCACCCCTGAACCCTCAGTCCTCGACTTCTTACAATCTCTGCTCATATGACCAGTCTCCCCACAGTTAAAACATTTGCCCGACAGGCAATCCTTCGCCATATGCCTTGTCTCCCACACTGAAGCACAAGTTTGACCCAAAACTACATTCCCCGCCGTGCTCCCTTTCACACTTGCCACACCTTTTCGACCCCGCACTTGATGTGACCACACGGCGTTCATCCCCCGTGCCTTTTTGTTACCCATCGGGGCATCACCCCGACCAAACCGTTTCCCGTTCCAGTTCCGATCACCACCCCCTTCTTACTTGCTTCAGTCACCACCACCTCCCGCTCGTCATACAGCCTCCCTGCCAAATCAACCGCCGACCTAAACGTGCTTGGCCGGCGGCGATCATATGCCGCGAACATCCACCGGTAAACCCTGATGTACCTCTTGATTTTCTGAGACAGAGGCGTCACCTGATCAGGCAAAGCCGTGCCATTTCATTAACTTGGTGGTATACTGCTGGTGTGTCATGGTTCCAGCCTCCAACTGCAGAAACTCCCATTCCAACTTATCCATTCCCGATGAGGACAAAATTCCTCAATCACCAACCTTCTCAGCTCAGGCCATTTCATTTTCCCAATGGCCCTACTACCCTCAGCTTGGAGATGTTGTCCCACCAGCACAGAGCTGAATCCACAAAGAGTGGGTAGCAAACTTCACCTTTTGGTCCTCTCGGCACTCGCTGATATCGAGAACAACTTCCATTCCCTCACCCACCGGTGAGCGGCTGCAGCGGTGCCGTTTCCATCAAAAGTAGAGGGCTTGCATCTCGTAAAAGCCCATAATTACATCCTCGTGCCGTCTCTGGTGCAGGCTCTTCTTCTTCCTCTTCATCATCAGATAGAACCGTTTCCGGCTCTAGTTGTTCCCGTTCTCCAGAGGATCTGTTTCTTTCTTTCCTTTCCCTTCTCGTACAGCCTAATAACTTCAGTCACCACAGACGGTAAGATTGTCTGCATGACCTGATGGACTTCTTCTACAACAGCCTCCTTTACTGAGGCTCTCAGATTGGCGCTTCGTCGCCACCCTCCGGATGGGGGGTCTCAGTTCTTCATGAACCACCCTCTCAACTCTGGGTCTCCCTCTCTTGGGTCGCGGTTCAGCACCGTGACCTCCACCCCTAGAAGCTTTCGAAGATCTACCTCCGGCCATTACACGCACACTGAAAGATTCAAACACTAACACAGTCATTCAAGGGAACAGCTCAGTTTATGTCAAGTATAGTAAGTCCCTAATTACAGTGGCCAGTTGTGATTAGCCACTTACTTACTCTTCATACCCCAAGTATTACCTGTCCTGACTACATCAGTATTTAAACCTACATACAACACATAACCACATACCATGCACACATAAAACCGGTTAACTTTACGAAAAACCTGATGGCACGCAGCTACTCAGATTGGCATCCCATTCCTTTCCGTCCCATTCTCAGTTTAAGATTAGGTTTATTTTGAAAATTTGCCCATTCACTTAAACTTTGGCTCTGATACCAATTGTAAGGCCCCGTTCTTGGGATGCTTACAGCTGGGTTTCATCACACATAAAACGTATAATTACATTTGTATTTAATAAATCGCAGCGGAAAACTAAAACAAACTTTCATTTCCATGTAAATGCTTTCGCAAGTAATACAACATTCATTACAAAATAGCTTGTTTGCATTACAACGCAAAAACATTAATCAAAAGAATGCCATCCCAAAAGGGCTGAGTAGCTACCGGGTGCCATCCTCAGCAAACATTACCTGCCAACTGGAAACACATCAAAGTCAGCGTTGCTGAGTGAGTTCTAGTTTTATTACAAAACATACTTTACTTCCACATAAAACCATTCGTTACTTTTACATGATCCACATCGTACGTACACATAGATAATATCATTATTATTCTTCTTCATTCATTCATTCGTTCATTATGACTTTACTTGCGCATCGGACATCATCCGTACCAATACCATGTGCTACACCCCGGTTAGTCTTAGCTACCGGGCCGAAGTCACCAAATGAACAGCTAAACGTATGCCACGGTACTAGGAGTAACCATCAGTCTTAGCTACTGGGCCGAAGAAACAAATGAACAGCTAAACGTATGCCACAGTACTAGGGGTAAGCGGTAGAGGCACTACACGTTTGGTCAATCACAAAGAAGGACCCTGTTATCCATTGTTTGCAAGACTTCTTTCATTCGTTCATTAATGCATACATTCGTCATCATGTTCCTCTTCATTACCTTCACTTTACATTACATAATACTTCGTTCATTTCTTATAATAAGTAGAGCCATAGGAAAGATATTACACATCATGCTAAGGAACATATCATACACATTCGTCAACATCATACAGGGCAACATCATACATACGTAACAAGCCTAAACATGCAACATCATCATCATCATCATGCCAACATGCTTTCTAAGACCTTAAGCGTCATCTTACAAACTCTTATGGGAACCTTTACGTCAAAACTTACATCTGCACTTTCCCCCGAAAGTCAGAAGTCAATCTACACCTTCCTCGGGTACAACAGCCCTATTCGGGCGTATGGACACCCTTCAGTCGCATTGCCTCCATGCGACTGAACATCATGCAAATGAACTAATACGGATGAACACCTATGCGAATGAACACCCAGTCGTGCGACTGGACAATGCGGATGAACACCTATGCGACTGGACCTTCAGTCGTGCGAATGGACCTTTAGTCGTGCGAATGGACCTTTAGTCGTGCGAATGGACCTTTAGTCGTGCGAATGGACCTTTAGTCGCATGACCCCCATGCGATTGGCCCTTCAATCGTGCGAATGAACCCCAATCGTGCGAATGGACCCCAATCGCACCCTAATCGGCCGTATGGCCTCCATTCGCCTCCAGTCGGCGCCTAGCCCTAACTGTTGCAGAATGCAGTTCATCCCGACTGCAGCCGAGGGTTTTCGGCCTCCAAACTCATCTAAACCCATTTTAAGCCTAAATCGACCATCCTAAACCTTAGGAATGCATACCATAACATTATTCAAGCACAACCAAGCAAGAAATCAAGCCCCAACGGGTCTACACATACATACACGCATACATACGGGTTTTCACCCAAAAACGCGAAAAAGGGTTTTCAGATGTGTTCCAGCCCCAAAATCATTCAAAACATGTAAAAGAGGGTCCTAGAACTCACATAAACGAGCACAACGACAAGAGCTTCGATTCGGCTTGCTTCACGACAATTTTGGCGACCCAAACCGACTCGAACCAACACTTTTCTCTTCTTTTTCTCTCTTCTCCTCTCTAAGAACCTGAAATGTGGGTGTGTGGGGAGAGTGGGCTGCCCTCTCCCTACTAATATCACCACATTTCCCAACTTTTCTTCGTTGGCGAGTTTGGTCCCTCGACTTTTGGACTTTATTTTCTTTTCTTTCTTCACGGCTTCAAAATAATAAATATTCGATGTTACACACATTATAACTTTAAACGAGAACATGTTAAAGTAGCATTTTGTAAAACAAAAAATGCAAATGTCAATCAAACAAAGCAAATGAATGTAATCTCAACGAGATTATAAATAGTTTAAAGCCAGAGTCTATAAAGTTTTTAAAGGGGAGAGAATTAAAAAGACATGTAATGATACGTATTGTAACATGTCGGGATTTAACATCAAAAACAAAGTTGGATATCTGATTTTACAAAGCATAATCACTATTGTAGAAATGACGAAGAAGTGTCCTCCGATGGTGGAATGAACCAAGCAAGGATGGCGTGTTTAGATGAAAATGACGAAAAGTTGAAATATCTAGAGTGAGAATTTTTGAATGACACATAACTAAGAGGCTATATGGTATATGATTAAGAGTTACGAGGCTGTGTTGAATTGATAGTAATACCCTCTCATGAGAAGCACATGATGGAACATCATTAATAGGGAAAATAGATGGCCATCCGTTATAAGTGCCAATAATGTAACAAAATCCTAAAATAGTTTGGGGAAAAAATATAATTTCTCTAAAGTAAGAGTCAAAGTTACAATATCGACATTTCAAGTGAAGCATTCATGTAGTTAGCTATATGATAAAATTAAGATACTGACGTTTTATCTTATTATATCTACATTGGTGGTTAGTTGGGTTTTAATTCAAAATCCAATATAGCTTATAAACTTAATTAAATATAGAATTTGGTTAAACGTATACTTTTCATTGATATCACTACCTATCTTACTCCAACAAATAAAAAGAAGTTCAGTTGTGTTTATAATTTCATATATAATTTTTTAACTAAAAGAACATTAGACATTATATAGTTTAAAAGTGAGTTGACTAATTATATATTTTATTAACCATGATATTATTTAAAAAATAAACGATATTACTACCACCGCTAGAGGTCATTAAAACCAACTTGACCTATTTTCATATTACCCACTTGTTTTTGGAATTAGAATGCTAAAAGATGCTCATTAATTAGGTTTTGTTTTTAAATAGCAAGCTTATTTACTCTAAATCTTTTCATAAATATATACAATATTCATCCTTGGAGAAGGAACGCATTTACTACATTTATGATACTAGTAGACTTTCTGCATATGTACGCTCATTTGATATCTTGTTATACTCACTCCAATAGTCCAATTGATATAAAAGTGGCATTCAATGTTAGATTTAATGGAAATACTAGTATCATCCTCTTCATTGATAGATTCTAAGAAAAAATTGACATATAATTTTTTTAACTAATTCCTAAATTAGTATATATTAAATATTTAAATCTAGGGTTAGCAGCTTAAAATATAAGAAATAAACCCATATTTTAATCCTGTTAGAAATTATAAACCTTTATCGAACCTGAAGACTCCAGTTAGACTATTTAACGAATGTAAAAGCAATTAAGGTTGAACATTGAAACAAATTTAGAAAGAGATCTTACATCAAAATTGCAAATGATCTTTTATTATTCAACTTTTTCTCACTTTCTCTACCTTTCATATTTATGGACGTTTCTTTCGATCTTATAACTTAGAACTCTTATATAAGTGTGGTCCGGTTCTACACAAAACGTCCATGGTATTATATATATTACTTAGTGTTTTCTTTGCTTTCTTATTTTCCATTTACTATATTTGAAACCAAACCATTAGTTGGTGTAGAGAATATGTATAGAGGCTGAAGCAACCAAAGTCTTTCTGCATGCATGCTGCACAAGTATTGAAGAAGAATGCTTCGAAAGTTTCACACATGCAACAGAAATATTCTAAGTGTGAAATCTTCCGAAGCCAAGACCAATATCTTCCGAAGCCAAAGATGAAGTCTCTCGAAGCTTCAGAGACAAAGTCTTCCGAAGCTGAACTTTTAAAGACAGATTTCTTCTAAATACTTTTAACAACATGCTTTATCTGATATACTTTTACATAAAGCTGGACCCATTTCCGCTGCAACTCTGTAAAGTCACCAACTTACATGAGTTGGTGAAAAGGTCCATACTTTTGGTAACTGTACATTGAGGTCTTGAGTCTGTAACTTTCTACTTCATGTACTTTATCCTTTTTGTAATAAATAAGGATGTGAGCTATGGCATGTCATAGTCACTAGTCAAAAGGTAATCTGCCTTTTGACTCTACAATTGATTTTGTTTTGTGTCTAGTCAATTGTATCCAACTGGCTTTCATAGTATGGCCGGTTGTAGGATGTAGTATAAGTATCTCATGTTCTTTTAACTTTTCTTCATACTTTGTAACACTTGTAATAGAACATTGAGAAAACAATATACTGCAATCTTGAAAACCATCTTCTTGTGTATCTTGCTCTTGTGTTCTGCCTCTTAATTACTTGTGTTCTTAGTATCTTTACTTGTGGTTAATCCAGTTCACTGTTTGATTAAGTTTAGTTACTCTCCTCTTTGTGTTGTTGTGTTGTAAGTGACCCCCTTTACCGGTCCTGCATTTGGTATCAGAGCTTTCCAGGCTCTTGATATAAGATCACACCATCTTAAGATCCCTCTCACACACAAATACTCAACTTTTCAAATGGCAGCCATTTCCAAGATTGATATGGAAACTGGAACCATGAACAAGTACCCACTAATCACTCTTGATGACTTTGACACCTGGTGTTTGAGAATAGAAGGTTTCATCAAGTCTCTAGACTTAAGAATGTGGGAGTCTGTTGAGATTGGACCTTACATACCAAGCACTCCTTCTGCTACTGGTGCTGGTATGATCCCAAAGGATTTGGCAAACTACTCTGATGAAGACAGGAAGAGAGTAGATATTGATAGAAAAGCCATGACAGTCCTTCAGACTGCTCTTTCAAACTCTGTATACAGAGGTTTCAAGAAATGCAAAACAGCTAAACAGCTATGGGATGCATTGAACTAATGTATGAGGGTTCCTCTAAAGCTAAGGAGAAAAATCTGAAGCATCAGTTTGAAAACTTCACCTTCTAAACAGGTGAAACCATGACACAGAAATACTTCAGGTATGTTGAGATTGTGGATACCCTTATGGATGGAGGAGTTCCTCTTGAGAACAGGGACATTGTAAGGAAGTTCATGTCCTCACGTCCTAGGCAGTAGACACACTACTGTGTGGTGATCAAGAGGACTGAGAATCTCATAACTCTCACTTTGATAGAGTTATATGGGATTCTCAGTGGCTACGAGATGGAGATAAACATGCAAGGTTCATCTAGAAACTCCAACAATCAAATGGGTTCAACCCTGCATGTGGTTGAAAGGGATAGCATAAAACCCCAACATCATCTCATATGCTACCCTGGCAACTCACCAAAGGGCCCTTTCATCACCTTCCCAGAGACAACAAGGGAGAACTACACTCAAGGAAGCTCATTCCAAGTGACAAGTTCTTCTCAAGTCTTTATCTCTTTTGATGAAAGTTGTGGCAACTTTCTTTTCACTCTTGAACACCTAGACTGTATCCATCCAGATGATTTGGAGTACATGGAGATAGTCCAGCAGATGGCTCTTCTCACTCATAGAGCCAAGAAGTTCTACAAGCGGACTAGAAGGAAGTTTCCAAGCAATGCAACCAATGGAAAGTTTGGCCTGGACAAAAGCAAAGTCAAGTGTTACAACTGTAACTTAATGGGCCACTTTGCCAGGGAGTGTAAGGCACCTAGAACAAATGGTGGCCAAACACAGTTCAGACCTAACTACACTAGCAAAGCTTCCCAGAATGAGAAGCCAAAGCAGCAGGCTGCTGTTGGTGTTGAAGATGGGGGCTTTGACTGGAGCTTTCAGGTGGAAGATGCTTCTCCAAACCAAGCACTGATGGCAGATCATGATGAAGCCAGGGTATTGGAACATCTCTGTACCCCTTAATGCATTGCTAAAGTTAATAGATACAGGTCCTATAACATGGAGATGAAATCTGATCTTGAGTCTTTAAACATTTTAAAATCTGATTTTAGAAAGTCTGAAAATGATTATAAACTAAAGATATAGGACTTAGAGAAAACTATTTCAGTTCTAAAACATGAGCATACAGATTTTAGGACTCAAATCAAGGATCTCATTACTAAGCTGACTGAGTGCCAAGCTGAGCTTGTGATCAGCAAAGCCAGGGCAGACAAGTGTGTTCTTGAAGAAGAGACCTTAAAGAACATGATATCCTCATCCTTCACAACAAAGTGTGCTATCAAAACAAACAGGGACTAGGATCAAATGAGATAGCTCCCCCATACACAATCTTGTCTGTAAGATCACCTAGGTGTGGAACTTGTGAAGATGAGATTCCTCTTATAGATTCTGCTAAGAGTTCTGGTTCATGTTCAAATCATCTCAGTACACAGAAGAAGGCTGATATGTTGTGTATCACCGCTACACAACCTGGACCATCCAACTCCACGAATAGTCATAAGCCCAAAAGGACTATCTCAGCATCTGCAAAGATGAGGGTGGAGAAGGGATGTGACCAAAGTCAGTCTTATTCCCAACAAAAGGCTCTTGGGAAGAAGAAAATGGAGTTTGTCATGTGTGAAAGTACTACATATCTTGCTAAGGATTGTCCATAAAATCCTAAAGGTACCCTTCATATGACCAAGACAAGGACTTCCAAGAGTTCCTAGAAGATTCAAGCTTCGGAAGGAAAATCTGTTTCCTTTGGAAGCTCCAAATCTAAGAAGAAGGCAAGTGGAAAATTTCCTTCGGAAGAAAAGTTGGTCTCGGAAGAAAGGAATACTTCCGAAGCATTGAAGTCTACTGTAGTGTCTGTAGAATCTTCCGAAGGTTCAGTCATCAAAACTTCTGAAGTCTCAAAAGCTTCCGAAGTATTGAAGGTCAAGTCCATGACTCCAAAGATGGTGTGGAAGTCTAAGAAAGACCAAGTGACTAAAAATTCTCCATTAACATCTCAAGATCCTCCTAGCACAACCATAGGATCTATTACTATTGCATTACCTTCTGTTTCTTCTAGTGAGCCCAAGAAAAATAAGGCTTGGGTTTCCAAATGTAACTAATCATCTTCTTTGTGCAGGGACAACTCAAGACAAACACAAATGTCTGGATCATTGACAGTGGCTGCTCCAGGCACATGACATGCAATAAGTCACTACTCTAGAACTTTGAAAGGATTGATAGAGGACCAGTTGCTTTTGGAGGAGATGAAGGTGGTTACATTTCTGGAAGGGGCAAGGTCATAAATAGTAAGCTCAGCATTAAAAAGGTAAACTTTATCAAGGAGCTTGGGTACAATCTTCTTCTGAATGTATCCCAATTTTGTGATCAAAGTCATAACATGCTCTTTACTAAGCATGAGTGCATTGTTTTCAAGCCCCGGGTGATTATTCCTCATAAGCATATCCTGCTTAGAGCCCCCAGGAAAAAGAACATGTACAAGATGGACTTGCAAGAAACATCTCCCTCTGGAGAAGTTTCATGCTTTCTGTCTAAAGCCAATAGTGATAAGTCTTTCCTATGGCATAAAAGAATGTGCCATGTAAGCTTTAAGAATATGAATAAACTTATTAAGAATGATTTGGTAACTGGCATGCCAAAGAAAGAGTTTACAAGTGATGACCATTGTGTTGCATGCCTGAAAGGGAAGCAACATAAGGTATCTCATAAGCCTAAGGAAAGAAACTCCATCACTACACCCCTACACTTGTTACATATGGATCTCTTTGGCCCCACCAGTGTAATGAGTCTAGGAAGGACCTCTTACTGTTTAGTGATCACAGATGACTTTACAAGATTCACTTGGGTCTTTTTCCTTAAAACTAAGGATGAGACTCTTGAGATTCTGAAGAATTTCATCCTAAAGATTGAGAATCAATTTGATCACAAGGTCAAAATCATAAGATGTGATCAAGGAACTAAATTCAAGAACCAAATCCTTGATACATTTTGTGATGAAAAAGGTATTTCAAGACAATATAGTGCTCCAAGGACTCCTCAGCAAAATGATGTTGATGAAAGGAGAAACATGACACAGATTGAAGATGCCAGAACCATGTTGTTTGACTCTAAGCTGCCCATCACCTTCAGGGCAGAGGCAGTCAACACTGCCTGCTATATGCAGAACAGAGTTTTAGTAGTTAAGATTCATGGCAAGACTCCTTATGAACTTTGGCATAAGAGGAAACCTTTCATTGGTTTTCTCAAGTCATTTGGATGTCCTTGCACCATCTTGAATACCAAAGATCAAATTACCAAATTTGCTGAGAAATCAGATGATGGACATTTTATTGGATACTCTTCCCAAGCTAAGGCATATAGAGTATACAATCTTAGAACTAGAATTGTTGAGGAGTCAGCCAATGTGACTTTCAATGAACACACACCCTATGTAGCTAGTTTTGGTCCTGATTGGCTATTTGATCTTGATTTAGTTACCAACTGTTTTAACAAATCTTGTGAGACTGTTTCAGGATCTGCAGGAAATTTAAATACAGGCGATCCTGATCCAAGATTTGAGCTAAGAAGACCTTCAAGTAACACATCTTCAGCTCTAGATGGAACTACTTCTGCAAATGAGGTTTCTATTAGCACTACAATGACAACCTCAGCTGATACATCTGGGATGCCTTCAAATTCCATCTCAGAGGCTCCACAACCAAATAGAGATTCCTCACATGTAGAAGAAAACAATGGAGGTGGTGACAATGATCAGGAGTTTCTTGATATTGATAACCACTCCAGATGACAACATCAATGATATCACACACTCATTGGATTAAGTTTCTCTTGATAAGTGTGCTAATGTGGTGTGTGAAACATCTATGCTAGATCTAAATTTCTCTAATTTAGATCTCTCTCAATAACTTCTATGATCCCTCAGCTAAGGATCCACAAGTCTTACCCTACGATAAACATCATTGGAGATGTTGTCACAGGGGTAAGAACAAGAGGACAAACCCATGAAGAAAATGTTTGTCTTCACTCTTGTTTCTTATCCCAGATAGAGCCAAAGAAAGTTGACGAGGCTCTGAAGGATGGAAGTTGGGTTAAAGCTATGCAACAGGAGCTGCTTCAATTCAAAAGGCAGAAAGTCTGGAACCTTTGTCCTCTTCCTCATGGGAAGACTACCATCGGTACCAAATGGGTGTTTAGGAACAAAAAGGATGATAGAGTCATTATCATCAAGAACAAAGCTAGACTAGTCGTGCAAGGGTACACACAAGAAGAAAGGATTGACTACACTGATGTCTTTGCTCCTGTAGCAAGACTGGAAGCTGTTAGGATATTCTTGGCATTTGCTGCATCCAAGAACTTCAAGGTCTATCAACTTGATGTAATGTGTGCTTTTCTTTATGGAGTGATTGATGAAGAGGTGTATGTAAAATAGCCACCTGGTTTTGTAGATCCTGATCATCCTGATTATGTCTGCAAGCTTGACAAAGCTCTTTATAAGCTGTATCAGGCACACAGGAAGTGGTATGAGACACTATCTTAGTATCTTTGCAAGCATGGATACAGGAGAGGTACTATAGATGGAACTCTCTTCATCAAAGGACAGGGAAATGAAATATTGCTAGTTCAAGTATCTGTGGATGACATCATTTTTGGTTTAACTAATCCAAAGCTCTACAAAGACTTTGAGAAACTGATGAAGGACATATTTGAAATGACCAGCATGGGGGAACTCAATTTCTTTCGGGAATTCAAGTGAAGCAAGTTGAAGATGGCATCTTAATTAGTCAGTCAAAGTATGTTCAAGACATAGTCAAGACGTTCAACATGACTGATTGTAAGATTGCTAAGACACCCATAGCTAGAAACCACTCCCTTGGACCTGATCTTGAGGGGGAGTGTGTAGATGAACACCTTTATAGGGCTATGATTGGGTCTCTTATGTATCTTACCGCTAGCAGGCCTGATATCATGTTTGCTACATGTATTTGTGCAAGATATCAAGCCAACGCTAAAATGTCTCACCTCATCACTATCAAGAGGATTCTAAGATACCTCAAAGGTTCTTCAAGACTTGGTTTATGGTATCCTAAAAATCCTGACTTCAATCTATATGCTTATATAGATAGTGATTATGGTGGTTGTAACATGACTGCAAAGTCTACATCTGGGGGATGTCAGTTTCTTGGTGGAAGGATGTCTCATAGCAATGCAAGAAACAATCCTATGTCTCTACATTAACTGCTGAAGCTGAATACATTGCTGCTGCAAGCTGTTGTGCTCAAGTGCTTTGGATTCAGAATCAAATGCTGGACTATGGGTTAAACTTCAAGGAGATTCCCATTCACATAGACAATAATAGTGCTATCTCAATCACAGAGAATCCTGTGCAGCACTCAAAGACCAAACACATCAACATCAGGTATTATTTAATAAGAGATAATTATGAAAAAGAATTAATTAAACTAGTCAAAGTTCACACAGATTAATTAAACTAGACAAAGGCTTTTGATGAACATAGATTTAAATATCTACTATCAGCTATTGGGATGATCAACTTTTAGTAGGTTTTTCTTAAAACTAATTTTTATTATTTCTTAAAATATGTGTGTTCTAAGTTGTCTAGTTCATCACTTTCATAAGCTCTTGTTTTCGTTGGATGAAAATCTTTTTGAAACTTTCCTTAGATTTTTGAAAATTTTTGATCCTTCGAAAAATGTGTTTTTATCTTCGGAAGAAAATCATGCCTTCAAAACAAATAACTGTCTAAGATATTTTACCTTCGGAAGAAAATTTTGAAATATCTTCCGAAGCTTAAATGTTTGTCTCAAACACTTATATGTTTTCAAGGACCATTTTCTTCTGAAGCAAATTAACTCTCGGAAGCTTTGTTCTTCTGTGAACAAAGCATTCAAGTCTTAATTTTTCTTCCAAAGCAAAATTTTCAAAACTTTTAGGAAATTCTTCCGATGTCATTTTAGCTTTGGAAGCTTTTTCATTAAAACTTCCGAAGTTTTACCTTCAGAAGCTTTTTGACTTCCAAGAAAACTACTTTCTGGGCAAAAGTAAACTACTTTTTCAGAGGTGGGACCGACATCCAGATTTCAAAGTTTATCCTCTTTCATTAAACTTTATCTGAAATTCTTTTTCACATATAAACCCAACGGTTTCCCCCTCTTCTATAATCTGCTTCTTCCTCCTGACCTTAAACCCCAAATTTCTCTCTAAAATTTCTTTCTTCTTCTTTCTTCATCCTTAAGCTACCTCACAATGGTCAACCCTCTTCACAGAAATGACCCAACTTTACCATGCAGTTACATAGACAACATAATCAGGTTGCTCTGTTAAACTTTGAGAAAGATCCTCATTTCTAAGAGGTTTGCCGTTTCTTAGCTTTGTGGAACTACTTCAACTCTCTAACCATTGATCCTCCACTCTATGAGGATCATCTGCTAGAATTCTGGAAGACCTGCCAAGAGGTCGTAATGGATGGGGAGAAGGCACTGTCTGCCACAGTCCAGGGGAGAACAGTCTTCATCACTCTGGCCATCATCAACATGCATCTTCAGCTGGATGATGAAGAAGGTGAGGTGTATTTCCCAAAAGAAGATGTAAATCATTCTTTTGAGCAAATGGGTTATGAGGGAGACTACTCTATCAAGACCTTCAGGAAAGGGAAGGTCTCATCCTAGTGGAAATTCCTGCTCCATGTGGTTATCCACAGCTTATCAAACAAGCATGGTGGATGGGACTAGATTCCTGAGGATCTCTTTTTCATTGTCCATGGAATGATTCATAGGGTCAAGTTCAGGTATCCTCAATTTGTTTATACTAATCTGCTTGCAAACTTGGACTCCTTAGAATATTACATGTTCCCTAGATATGTCCAGTACATTCTTAACTATGAACGGGGCTCATAGTTAAGGGGAACAAGTAACATTCTTAAACTGGGACAGATGAATCCCGGCATCTTCAAAATAATGAGAAAGCTCACTGTTGGCTTCTCTGGGGTACAAACAACCCTAGTCCCAAAAATTTTAGAGCTCATTGCTCAATGTGACAACCTAGCAGCACCAGCTAGTGTTGAACCCACACCTTCCACTTCCCTACCACCTAAACAACCACAAATCACCCTCACCTACCAAAGAAAATCCAAACGCATCCCTACTCAAGCCATTCAGTCTGTGCAGGTCCCTATACACTCACCCATACAGGATGAAATGGACACTGGAGCTTCCACTTCTCCTGAGGAGTAGACCACTCCCATCTCTTCAAGATCAGTGCTGAGGTTCCTCATGCTCAGCCTGATGAGCTCATAAGCCACACTGCCTTAAGCCATCATTCTGAGTCTCAACACTCAGGTGATTAACCTTTAGGAGACAACTACCATCCCTAGCCTTTAGATCTTAACTAACCTATCCCTAACCTTGACTTCTACACTGATGAAGATCTAGGTTTCAGTGTGTACCATGATTCTCTCTTCTTTTCCCCTACTTAAAGAGAGATGTATGCTTCTGAGGCTCCTATTTCTAGCCCCCATCAATCACCTACTATTGAGGTAGACACTTCTGAACCTGTTCAGGATGTCTATATGGAAGAGGCCTTCACTTTTAAAAGTGATTACATCATTAAGACCTCAACCATGGCAACTCAGCCCACTGACATCTCAACTGAGATTACCAGTGAGTAGAGGAAATCCAGCAGCCAAGAAACTGAAGCTGGTGGTGAGAGTGAGGACTCTGGTCCAATCATCTCATCCCCCAATGATTCTTCTAATGAAGATGAGGGGAATCTAAGACTAAAGGTGCAACAACTGTCTACAACATGCACCTATTTAGTCTCCAAGGTTAGTCACCTTGAATCTCAGGTGACTACCTTGCAAAACAAGGTCAATGATCAGCAACTTGAGATTTCATATCTTAAGGAATAACTAGCTCGGAGACCTTTAAGAGGAGCTCAGCCAGGAACACAAGAACTTGTGGAGGTGATTGACCTAACTCCTAGCTCACCTGTGCAAGTGGGCGATGCTACCAAAAAGGGGGAGAAAGTTATCACTACCACAAAACCTAGGAGTTATTAAGAGAGTAAGGACATTGAGGACTCACCATCCTCACTTGCAATTATGCCTACTCAACAACTTCCTCAAGTTCATATTGATATGGACTCAATAGACTCCTTAATACAGAGTCTGTTTGAGGAAGGGATACCAAGAACTATGTCATCTCTACCATCTTCCAATCACATCATTGGGTGGAGGTATGACAACAACAGAAATGCCCTCATCCTTCTTAGAGTTCAAGGGCAACAAGAGATCTTCAACTTTCACACCTTGAACTTCTATGAAAGTATGGATTTAGTCACAATGCCACTTGTCAATCCAAGCCAATCAAGACAAGCTAACATAATGGCTCAAAGGATCCAAGACAAGATCATTACAGAGTTCAGCTTTAGAAGAAGACTAAGGCAATCAGGCTATGCCATCAGTCAACTGGATGTTGAGGCATATCCTAAGATTAGTTTCATAGGGGAAACCTTGACTGAAGGCCCAGTGGCAGAATCTGAGAGCCTAGTCCTATCAACATCAACTACTATAGTGATCCATACCCTTATTAAGACATCTGCTGGTGAAGGTTCTTCTCAACCTCTCTCTGGCCAGAGCTCGAAGCTACATCAAGCAATGAAGGCCAAAGCTCTCTCCACCCTGAGTCACAAAGGTCTGTGAGTGACAAAGGGAAAAGAAAGATGACATCTGAGGAGATTGAGGAGGAGGAGAGAGAGAGGAAAAGGAAGCTGACGGGAGAAAGTTCCTCTTTTGAGTCTTCAAGACTCATGGAATCTGCTATAAAGGCTACCTCCAGACTAGATACTCAGAATGATAAGTTAAGGACGATTAGGATAAACTACTTGCACCAAGGAACTATGACATAGACAATGTCATTTCTCTTCCCTTAGAGGAACTAAATGAATTGGTTGACCTGGAAAGGTCAAGAGAGAAGAAAGAGGCAGAAGATGCAGAGCTACTAGTACAAATCAAAGAAGATAGAAGAAAGAAAATATTGTACAAGCATGTGCCTACTCTCTCCCCAGTTCAAGAGAGTCATGCACATGAGGATGTGGTTCAAAAAGTACCTTAGGTGGATAAAGAAGAAGACAGGATCAAGATGATCAACTACTTGAGTGCCACATGCCTCTATCAGGCAGAAGCACTTCTTCCCTTATCCTATGACTATATTGAGTTTGAGTATCTCAAATAACTTTAACTTGAGATAGTCAACGAAAGAAAGACAACCAAAAGAAAGCTAAGGGAAGAAGCTGCTAAGTCAAGAGCCATCATTCAAAAGAATATGAAGAAGTCTGCTGACAGATAGAGGATGATGAGCTTCTTGAAGCTGTATGGATTCTCCGGAAGGAGACTTGGCCCCATGTCTCTATCCATTATGGATGAGCATATCAGGGTGATCAAATAGAAGATCAAGAGTGGTGAGCTAGTTGACTTACACTCCCCTCTAAGTCAAGCTCCACCTGAAGTTGAGGTTAAGGTTGAACAACCAGAAACAAGACAACCTGGACCTCCAGCTAAATCTCAACAAGCTTCATCTTCTGATCAATAGCAGGGTCAACCTCACTCTCAATCTGAACCTATGAGAGTGGAAGACCCAATTGAGAAAGACAATGAAGATCAATCTGGTACTGCAGGCCAATCTTCTCAGTTAAAAGTTGTAAAGAGAAAGAAAAGTATGGCTTCTAAACCAAAGCCAAAGAAAAAGAAGACTGCATCCTTTTCTGAACCTCGGGATGAGTCAGAACATCTTGAGGATGTGTAGTCAGAGGATGCTCCATCATCTCCCATTCCAATAGCTCCTCTAGCATCAGAAAGACCCATCCTGTCCTGGACATACACTACAAATCCAGAAAGGTGGCATGTCATCAGAGATCATGGCATTGAGAATGTCTACACTTGGCAAGACATGTTTCAGTTGCCTCTACATGATCTCTTTGACATGAGAAGATACTTTGATAGTCTGAAGGATCATGATCATCTAATGAAGAAAGGGTTGGTTATTATCCTGACGAGGACTGTTGATATCTGAAGTCTTCAAGTGCTTTGGTAGCATCAGCCTAGGGGGAGTTTGTGATAATATGTATAGAGGCTGAAGTAACCAAAGTCTTCCTGCATGCATGCTGCACAAGTACTGAAGAAGAATGCTTCGGGAGTTTCATACATGCAACAGAAATATTCTAAGTGTGAAATCTTCCGAAGCCAAGACCTATCTTTCGAAGCCAAAGATGAAGTCTTCTGAAGCTTCAGAGACAAAGTCTTCCGAAGCTCACTCTTGAAGACAGATTTCTTCGAAGACTTTTAACAACATGCTTTATCTGATGTACTTTTCCATAAAGCTGGACCCCTTTTCGCTGCAACTCTGTAAAGTCACCAACTTACATGAGTTGGTAAAAAGGTCCATGCTTTTGGTAACTGTACATTGAGGTCTTGAGTCTGTAACTTTCTACTTCATTTACTTTATCCTTTTTGTAATAGATAAGGATATGAGCTATGGCATGTCATAGTCACTAGTCAAAAGACAATCTGCCTTTTGACTCTACAATTGATTTTGTTTTGTGTCTAGTCAATTGTATATCCAGCTGACTTTCATACTATAGCCGGCAGTAGGATGTAGTATAAGTATCTCATGTTCTTGTAGCTTTCATTCATGCTTTGTTACACTTGTAATAGAACATTGAGAAATCAATATATTGCAATCTTGAAAACCATCTTCTTGTGTATCTTGCTCTTTTGTTCTATTTCTTAATTATTTGTGTTCTTAGTATCTTTACTTGTGGTTAATCCAGTTTACTGTTTGATTAAGTTTAGTTCCTCTCCTCTTTGTGTTGTTGTATTGTAAGTGACCCCCTTCACCGGTCTTGCAGTTGGTGATCCCCTTAACATCAAACAAAGTGTTATATTTATTTTGATATTTATTAATAGATATAATATTGTTTGCGTCTTTGAGATATAAAAGTAGATAGTCAATAATTGCAGTTCAAAGAAAAGAGAAAAAGAGACAGGTCATGAATGTACATACATGCACACGTATGTACACTTACATACGTAATTACACATATATAAATATACATGTGGGGAAAGCGTGCTGTTATTTAATCAATAGTTTTGAATTTGTAAATGTATGGTGTGCTAATATTCAATTAAATACTGTACTGTTTGTAGTGACCCCAACATTTATAATTCTAAGACATATGATTATTCTGATTTTGTAGTCTTGGTCTCTATATTTAATACATAACTTATGATTTAATGTTATTCCTTCTATAGTCATAATAGGTATGAAAGTATGAGTTGTATATTATTTCCACCACCGATACCATCCGTATGATCATGTCATTTGTTATTTTAATGGCATCACATGTTGTATCTACATCTGCCCCTTCATTTGTTTCAACGTTCAAAGAAAGCAACCAAATTAATATATTTGAATGAAAGAATGTCAAACCACTCATATTTATAAATATTGCTGGCTGCTAATCTTTAAAGAATATAATAAATAATGTGTTTAGAGTTTTGAATTGGAAAACACGTACATGCGGTACAGCCATAAAACTTAAATGACTGAATAATTTCATCAAACAAAGCTTCTATGATATTGAATTGTGAATTTTAATTACTTATTATTGATAGATAAATAATCAAGTAAAATAAATTTTCATAAAGTATTTATATAGCAATTTTATAACCTAAGAATTAAAACAAGATTTCTTTTACATATGATCATATCTACATATATATATTCTAAACTAATTTTTATGGGTTTAAAACTAGGTTGACTTGTTGTATATTTTTATAAACATGAATCAAGAACAATAATGGTATTAGTACCTACCAGATTAATCATTGCATAACTTGCAATTGACTTGACCTAATGTTTTTTTTCTAATGGAGACATATAGTTTATTGGTAAAAGACCACTGGGAAGCTGGAAAAAACAATTAATATGATCATAACTATTATAAACCACAAAAATTACAATTTTACGTACCATACAGCAAGATTTATTATGAGCCTGATGATAACTCGATGCAGATGACATATACACCAATATCCCACTTGATACTTCCACCATGCCTACCTTCATTAGCATTTCGCCTACTCCATTTGAAATATATACTTATAGTAGCACCTTTGGAGTATGCTTCAACACCAGACCAAATTAACCAAATTAGTGCATACCATCACTATTTTTGAAACCAAGCAGTAACATATATAGAAGGGGAGGACTTGGACAAATAAACTGTAAGAGACTGGTAAATCACATAAACATTAATTCGATGCCCTTCTCATTTCACATTCCCGGAATTATATATACAATACGTTTAATTACTTCCATAATCTAAAAAAGAAAACTATACAATAATACAACAATGACATCCCTAATAATCATCAATCAAATAAATAAATAAATACACAATATATTCTTGTTAATACAAATACACAATATATTCTCGTTTATACGCCCCCTCAGTCTGAGCAGGAGGTGTGCGAATGAACAGGCTGGATCGAAAACGGGTGAAAAGTTGCCGAGGAAGACCTTTGGTGAAGATATCTGCGAACTGAAAATCAGCAGGTATATGCAAGACTCGAACTGCACCAAGTCGGACTTTTTCACGCACGAAATGAATGTCAATCTCCACATATTTAGTACTTTGGTGCTGGACTGGGTTCTCAGATATATACATAGCTGAGATGTTATCACAGTATACGAGTGTAGCCTGTCGAGATGGAACTGAGAGCTCTAGAAGCAGGTTTTGTAGCCAAGTGGTTTCAGCAACCGCATTTGCAATGCCTCTATATTCAGCTTTTGCGAATGATCTAGATATAGTAGCTAGATGACCATGAGATCAGATTGTCCCCGAGGAACACATAGTAACCTAAAGTTGATCGACATGAGTCTGGGCACCCGCCCCAATCAACGTTAGAATAGGCGATGAGCCTATGTGATCGGGAGGGTGAAATATGTAGTCTGTGACTTGTGGTCCCTTTTAGATACCAGAGTACTCGTTTCAAGTACTGAAAATAAGAGTCACGGGGAACATGCATGAATAAGCAAATTTGCTGCACAGCATATGTGAGGTCTGGGTGAGTGAAACTAAATATATTGAAGAACATTAACCAATTGTCGATACAAAGTACCGTCGGGCAACAAATTTCTAGTGGTAGCACTTAATTTGGAGGAGGTGTCAACTGGTGTGGTGCACGCTTTACAATCCGTCATGTTTGCTCGTGCTAAAATGTCCTTGACGTATTTGCTTTGTTAGGGAAATAACCCATTTTTGTGTTTTGAGACATTGCTTCCGAGGAAGTGATGTAGATGCCCCAAATCCGTCATTCTGAATTTCGTGGATAGAGAGGTAATGATTTGTTGTCGGAGCCTGTCTGATGATGCGGTTAAGATGATATCGTTGACATATAAGAGCAAATAAGCCATTTCATTCACTCGTTTGTTCACAAAAAGTGATATGTCACTCATAGTTGTCATAAATCCACATTTAATCAAATAAGTAGCAAACCGTTCATACCAAGCCCTTGGTTCCTATTTTAATCTGTATAACGATTTTGTTAAAAGGCACACATGTTGAGGAAATTGTTGATTTACAAACCCGAGTGGTTAGAACATGTATACACTCGTTTTCGCATCAATTCGATCCTAATCACGTAAGTTACACACAAATACACTCGTTTTCGCATGGGGAATCAAAGCCCCACGTTTGATTGGATTAACAATATCAAATTGATGTTCAATTTTGTTCAAACCGAATTAGGGTTCATATGGATTTGGGGGTTTTAAACAACTAATGTTTTAAACTTAAAGAGACCTTTTAAATAGATTTGGGCACACAGCCCATTGGTAACAAGCCTTGGACATATGCATAAGGTCCCAGGTTTGGAGTCGGGCACCCTCGAATCATCTTTTAAACCCTTTTTTATAATTAAATTATAAAAACTATTATTACTCTATTAAATTAAAATAAAAAGTATGGTATAATTAAATGTATTCTAGAAATTATTAATTTAATTTCTGAAAATTTTAAACAAGATAATCTTCTACTTTTATGTAAAAACAAATAATTAAATATTATAAAACTATGATAAAAATTATTTAAAGTTATAATTTTAGTGCTTTATAAAATGGTCTTAAAATCAAATAAGTTATTTTAATAACTTATTTAAATAATTAATTATTCAATTGATTATTTTGATCATAAGTTTAGATAATTACTAAATTAATTATTTACTTTCCACATTTTTATACTCAATCTTTATTTCATCATTATTATAAATTAAATATTTGAGTAATATTTAAGTATTCAATTTCACTAACGATTCTTTGTTTTGATTATTTAATCAATTTATTTCATCTTTATGGAATCAAAATATAATTAGTTATATTATTGTATTTAACCTAACCATCAAAACTTCAAATTTTAATTGAAACCCTAATTCACATTTAGTCTTTAAATCATATCTTTATTTTAATTCTAAGACACCAAATCTTAGGTTTAAACGTGAAGAAATCATTGTAGCAAATCTTATTTTCTTATTATTATCTAAAGTGCATTCTACATCATGTGAGTTTTTCATGTGAATTTTTCATGTGAGTTTTCCATGCCCTATTTTAATTTATTTCATATCTTTTGAGGTGAAACATGTTAAGCTTATAAATATACACTTATAAAATATCTTGATACTTATAATGCACAAGCATTTCGTTTATAAACTTGTCATGGTTAATTAAGATATTTGTGGGTATTATATGATAGTCATCTTGTAAAAACAATCATTAAATGTTGCTAGCCTAGCGACATCATAGATCTATGAGCTTGACACGCCTATTTAGTGCTAAAGCCGAGGTTATTACTGACTCCTAATGAGGTATGCTTGTTCATCATGGGAACCAAGTACACTTAGCTAATAGTTATATCTTATTGTGGATATCTTTATCAAGGTTTGATTATATCATTATGCTATATATATTCTTGCAATATTTCTTAACCTATGACATGAATTGCCTCTTAAAAGTTGTTTTTATACGTATGTACAAATTCAAGGAAACTCGCCAATATTATATGTTGACCTTATTTTTAACATGTTTTAGGATGCTACTTTGAGGAATTTTTCATATCATATAGGACTTAGACCTAGATTAATTTAAGATTTTATTATATTGTTTGAATCCTTGTTGTATTGTAATGAATTAATTGATTGTGTTATTCAATGAAAATGACATTTACTATTATTTAAACTTAAATAGTTCCATGAGCTATGAACAATTGTTTCACATTCGTCCGCCCCAATGATTTCGCCATCGGTTAGGGTGTGATAGATTTGTATCAGAGCCATGGTTATAGGGAATTAGGTTATTAGAAATAGAATGACCTAGACTATAACTAAGTACCCTTACACATGAGTCCTCTCATGTATTTATCATGCTTAGCTTGGATTTTATGTGCCTTATATGCTTATACATGATTGTGTGATTATATGCCTTATGTGATTATTCTTACACCTTGATTCTTATCAATGCACACATGAATCTCAAATCATATTCTAAGGCATTGTGCCTAAATCAAATGGTTTTCAAATTGAGCTTTGAATCGTTAATCATGGTTTACAAGTCTCATCAAAGTCTATGTTCCATAACTTGAAATATGTAATACTGGAAGAGTGCAATACTTGTATCTCGAGGTGTTCTGTCTAGGCAAGGTATTCATATAAATTCAAATCAATCAGTGGATCCGTTTACCTTACCCGGGAACCACCTTAGGGTGAGTGTCCGCTTATAGGTACGCATGTATTCTTTAAGGTTATAGTTGACCTAAAACTTTGATAAGTCAACGTATTTACCTTGGTTTGTAAACCAAATATTACACTTGAAACATCTTGTTGTCATTTTGAATCGTCTTATTATTGATTTTGTTTCTTAAATTTTAAAACTCATTATTCAATTCTCGTAACAACTCTTAGTAATCTTTCTGAATGTCTTTCCCTCAAAATTGTACTTATTTTGAAAACCCATTACAATGATACTCTTATTCTGAACTGTACCTTTTATCTTAATGAACATGATTCTTGTACCAACCTTACACTAATGCAACTTTGAAATATCAATGTTATCAAAAAATCATGCCAAAGTTGTCTGCTTTGAGAAAGCACTCTGGAGTCGTATTTCATCCAAAAGTGTTTTAAACATATTTCTCGTGTTCATCAAGCCGAGTCTCGTATTGATCTAATGTTTGGTGTGTAGATACATGATCTTCCTAGTTTATGTACTCAAATGTAAAAGTCTTTCATGTCTTACACATGTGTAATGTAATGATTTAATGAAATATAATATGTGTTTGATGTTTATTAATGTTTAATTATTTCATATTATTATTGTGTTAAGTATAATTTATATGTATGAACTTCTTATATAGGTTTGAGGTTGTTGTACATAATTCTTAGTCAATAATGATTAAGTAGTGTGTTTAACTTAGTCAGGTGATTATTCATGCTAATGGATCATACCTATGAACCATACGGATGAATATATCATGCTTATGGACCAGTCGCATGACTGAACCAGGATACTGGATCAGTCGTATGATTGAGACAGAAGATTGACTTAGTCACACGACTAAACCTTCAATCGTGCATATGACTCAATCGCATGATTCAGACGCACGACTGAACCATGCAAATGGTTCAGTCGTACGAATGGAAACTGCAAACATATAAATACCACTTAATTCATGGAAAAACATAACTTTCGATAACACTTGAGAAACCTAGAGAGAGATTGCGAATATTCATAACCCTAGCCGTCCAGAACGTCCAAGACATCCAATCTAACTTCAAAGTTCGTTCTTGATCGATTCCTACTCATTCTTAACGTTTAGTTCATTCTTATATCGATCGGGTTATCGTTCTCACTGATTGGATCGCTAATGAAATAGGATTCTGCACTATTTAATATGGTTTCACGTAGAATCTGTTAGTATTCCGTACGTACACGGTCCTGACAAGTGGTACCAAAGCTTTGGCTCTTGATTTGTGTGGATTCGATTAGGTTTGGTGTTAAAAACATAGTTTTAATTCAAAAGAGTCACCATTTTGTTTCTAAAGGTGTTTTCGACATTTGCATGCATTAAAGTTTTGTTTTTCATCATATGACAGATTGGGGTTTCTGGGAAAATCGTGTTTTGTGTCAAAGTGTCAAAATATTCGATTTTACAAAAAACAACAGCCTTTGGTCGCACGATTGATCCATTAATACGATTGAACTCAATCGTATACTCCATCCGCACGACTGAACTCAATCGCATACTCCATTCGTACGCTTGAACAACTCCAGTCGTTTGATTCCAATCGTCTTGTTTATACGCATGACTGAATCCAATCGCACGATTGAATTCATTCGCACCTTCATTCGCACGAGTGACCCATACTCATAGTCCATTCACATGAGTGACACTGTCCTGTTCTAAAAGTACAAAGTTTAAAGAAATGGAAGATCAATTTGTTGCATTTACCACCAGAAAGGACTCTCGCATCCAGAACCTTCTGCTTTTGGAGAATGAGATTGGAAATCATAATCAATCGCCAAAGCTGATAACGTTATATGATTGCCCACAGTGGAAACATCGGTTTGAAATCTATTTAAACGGACTTGATCCCAATCTTTGGACATCCATCGAGACTGGCTACATGGTACCAGTCAGTGCTAATGGAGTCAAGTTAACCCTGGGAGGAATGAGTGAAGCACAGAAAATTTTATTCAATGCTGAAAAGAAAGTTTATGCCTTGTTGACTCAGTCGATACCGAAGGACATCTTTCATTAATTCTCTGAGAACAAGAATGCTAAAAGTTATGAGAAGCATTGGAGAAAAGATATGATGGAAACGCAACTGTCAAAGCACTAAAGGCTAAAGCTCTCAAAAAGGAATTTGATCATTTCTCCTCAATAAGAAATGAGAGCTTGGATGATATTATTGACAGATTCTATCATCTGATGAGTGATTTGCACACTCATGGTATGACAACGTCTATGGAAGATAAAGTTTCAAGCTTTGCAGATGGTTTGCCGGATAAATGGGATTCATTTGTGTCTAATCTAAGACAAAACGACATTCTTGTGACATTAGACATAGATGATTTCATCCTAAAGTTAAGGGAGGAAGAACTCAGAATGAAATACAAGTCGAAGAAAGGATCCTATGTTCAGAATCCTTCACTTTACAACTCAGTTCCAACTCCAGCTGTTTTAGGAGCACCGTTACAAACAACTTTCGTGTCTAGCTCTCCTGCTCCTTCCCAAAACAGTGCATTTGGAACCGAAACGTAAGGGTCATCAGGAACCTAATATATAGTTCCTGAAGCAAACACAACAAAGTTGAAGATCGAGAATCTCGGTAATGTCACAGTGAAAGTTGCCAAAGAACATATGGATCTTCTAGCGGCGGTTGTACAATCTTATGATGGTTTAGTTGCAGGTAAGATTGGAAATTGTCATCTTGCAGATGAGGATTATGAAAAAGTTGACAAAAATGAGCTAGAAAGGATGGACATAATGTGGGCCTTGGCTAGTGTTGTCAGAAGAGCAAAGAATTTTGTCAAAAAGACGGGACAGAATCTAGTAGCCACTAAAGATACGACTTTTGGTTTTGACAAAACCAAAGTCACATGCTTCAACTGGGTGAAAAGGGGCATTTTAAACGTGAATGTGTAAAGCCCAAGAAAACTAGAAATGGCAACCCATTTCCTATATTCAACCGTCAAGACAAGACATGAGTGGAACCACATCTTCAAGTAAAGAGACAAAAGCTTTGACCGCACAGGTGATGAAGGGCAAGACTAGTCCTTCCGATTTGTGTCTCCAGGTGAATCAAATATTGCCTTTGTTAAGGCATTAGATGATGGTTCTGCTAGTGAAGGTGAGATCATACCTGAGCAAGCGACGTCAGATACCGAAGAAGCTGTGAATGTGGTAAACCACTTGGTTGAGGAAGAGCTCAAACGAACAAACTCAGATTCTCCAGTCACCGAAGAGTCTGATGCGGCTTTAATGGCTAACTCATCTGATTCCTCATAGGTAAGTTCTAATAACCAATTATTTGATAAACATGCTTGTTCTGAATGTAACAAATTTAGAGATAGCATTGATCTAAAATTTGCAAGGTTATTAGAACACAATGATAATTTAGTAAACGATTTACAACTCTACACTGAGGCAAATTGTATTTCAAAACAAAATGAGTGCAGTTTCAAAGAAAAAATAGAACTTTTGGGCAAACATCTAAGGAAAACCGAGGTTGTTGTTTTAAATCAAGCAAATGACATAAAGTTTTATTTAAACTCTTAGAAGTAACGAAAAAGGAAAAAAGCAGTTTTAGAAGTCGAAGTTGATTCCTTAAAACAAAAACTGCATAGTTTGGCTAGTTCTTCACACATAATTCAAAACTTAGTGAAAGAACAAAATAATGGGGAAGGTTTGGGTTACAAAGTAGTTCCGCCACCACATGCAATCCTTCTGAATACTAAATGTAGACCTATCAATAATAACCCAGTTAAGGATCATGTGGTGTCCACTCCTCTGGTTAGTGATCCTAATTCTACAGGAAAACCTATGAAAAATAGCACTAAACAGAAGGAGTCTACTTTGAAATCAAAAGAAAAGATGCCTATTGAGATTTTTGATGATCAAATTGAAAAGGTTAATTTAAGGTCAGGTTCACACACGTCTACATCTGAACCCAAAATGACTAGTTCAGTTAACCAAACACGTGTTCCTTGTCAAAGTCCAAATAAACTAAAGGTTAAAAATGTTAAAACAATTAATTTTGTTAAAAAAGTCGAAACATCTAAAAGAGAAGTGACAAAACCAACCAGACACATCTTACACCCATACCAAACTCAACCCCACATAAAAATTTTCCTCAACCTGTAGAAGGGAGATCATGCTACAGTTGTGGAAAACAAGGACATATTTCTCCAAATTGTCCTTATTATTAGAAGCCCAAGAAGAAAATTGAACTTTATGATGCAAAACCTAGTTTTTCTAAAATTAGATCTAATACTCCACTTTAGAGTATTGGTGAACCTATAGTTCAAACTATAAGCCATTTGTCTGTTTATCACAAACATTCCTTACACAAAACTTATGGAAAGAAAAATCAAGTAATTTATCTGATATTGAGAACAAGAAGAAGAACAATGTGCCCTCATACTCTGAAGCACAGTGGGTTGAGTTCATGATGTGTGACTCCTTTGGGTCACCCAAGCCAGTTAAAGGTTGGGTCCCAAACCTGGACTAATCAATTCCTCTGAATGTGCAGGGTTTCCGCTACAGCGCTATCACAAATACCTGGATTGTTGATAGTGGGGTGTCTAGGAACATGACCGGGAACTCGTCTCTCCTTTTTAACGTCAAACAAATTAAAGGGGGACATGTATCATTTGCTGGATATAAAGGAGGTTACATCACTACTCAAGGCGAAGTGGGAAACGAGAAGGGAAGTTTGACAAGGTCAACTACGTTCAACAACTACAGAACAACTTGCTTTCGGTCTCCCAGATCTGCGATAAAGGATTCAAAGTTATGTTTGAGAAGAAGAAGTGCTACATGTTGAAGAAGGATTTTGTTATCCAGGAGGATAAAGTTCTAATGTCAGCTTCAAGATATAATGATCTGTATGTCTTGGATCTATCAAAAGCCTCCATAACTGAGAACACTATCCAATGCTTCTTGTCAAAGGCAACAGAGGGGGATTCAATCTCCTGGCATAGGAAAATGGACACATTAATCCTAGGAAGATGAATCATCTGATACAGAATGATTTAGTGAATGGAGTAACTGTTAAGAATCTCCAACTTTCGGATTTTTGCAAAGCATGTAAAAAAAGAAACAGACCAAGAAGTCTCACAAGGCCAAAAAAAGTTAATTTTATTGACATTCCTCTCGAGCGTCTACACATGGATCTGTTTGGCCCAGTCAGCACAAAGAGCATTGCTGGAGATCTGTACTACTATGTAGTAACTGATGATTACTCAAGATTCTCTTGGGTGATGTTTCTGAAATCCAAATCAGAGATAGTTGAATCATTCAAACATCTAGTAACTAATTTGAAATCACTCTACAAGCTGAAAGTAAGGCAGATTCGATCAGACAACGAAACAGATTTCAAGAATCAGTGGATGGAGGCATTCTGTAGAGAGAAAGGAATTGTACATCAATTTAAGTCTGCCTACACTCCACAGATGAATGGAGTTGCTGAAAGAAAGAATCATAGCTTGATAGAGATAGCAAGAACAATGTTAGCCAACTCTAAATTGCCTATTCAATTTTGGAACGAGGCAGTGGCTAATGCATGCTACACTCTCAATCGAGTCTTGGTGGTCAAACATCATGGTAAAACATGTTATGAATTGCTCTAGCGACGTAAACCAAACTTGGAGTATCTCGAACCATTTGGTGCACCATGCATGTTGTTAAAGAAAACTCAAACTGGGAAGTTTAGTGAGTAGGCTAAAGAAGGTATTTTTCTCGGATACAGTATACGAGACAAGAGAGTTTATAACAACTCAAGGGGTCAGGTATAAGTGTGGTGCAATGTTGATGTTCAAAGATACACCGCCCCCTTGCTAAAAAAGGACCTTCCTTCTTCTTTGACTATGATGGATTTTTTTAATTCCTTCAACGCATGCAATGTTGGATTCTCCCGGAGTCACAAACCAAAAGGTCCAATCTTGCCCTTCGTCATCGTGAGCCGTCAAGGCTTTACGATCCTTGCTTGATGATGCAGGACTACTTGTGGGTTTATCTTGACGATTGAAGGATGAGAATGGATTACCATTACCTATCTTCTTAGGCTTCACACACTCACTCTTGAAATGCCCCTTCTCTCCATAATTAAAACAGGTAACTTTGGTTTTGTCAAAACCAAAGGTTGTATCCTTTGAGGCAATCAAGTTCTGTCCTGTCTTTTTAACAAACTTCTTAGCCCTCCGGACAACACTTGCCAATGCCCACATGATATCCATTCTTTCCAGCTCAGTCTCATCTACTTGCTCGTAGTCTTCATCAACCAGTTGACAGTTTCCAATTTTCCCCGCAACTAGACCATCATAGGAATGAACGATAGTTGCTAGGAGATCCATATGCTCCTTTGCTACTTCTATAGCCACATTACCAAGATTCTCGGTCTTCAATCTGGTAGCATTGGCTTCAGGTGCTATGTATCTGGTGCATGAAGACCCAGACGTGTCAGATCCTGAAGTAGTAGCTTGAGACGGAGCGGCTGAACTCGACACGAATGCCGTTTGAAGTGGTGCTCCAGACGTTTTTGCTTGAGGAGTTGAGTTGTAAAGTGACGGGTTCTGATCATATGATGCCTTTTGAGACCTGTACTTCATCCTCAAATCTTCCTCTCTCAGCTTCAAAATAAAGTCATTGATATCCAACTTTGCCAGCATATCTTTCTGTCTGAGGTTTGACACAAATGAGACCCACTTTTCTGGCAGTCCATCTACGAAATTCGACACATTTTCTTCCATAGACGTAGTAACTCCATGAGTGTGCAGCTCACTCATCAAGTGGTAGAAACATTTGATAACATCATCCAAACTCTCCTTCCCTATTGATGAGAAGTTATCAAACTCCTTTTTCAAAGCCTTAGCCTTTAGAGCTTTTAATGATGCATTCCCTTCATACCGTTTTTCCAGAGCATCCCATAGCTTTTTTGCTTGCTTGTTCTCAAAGAATTGATGGAATATATCCTTATGAATTGATTGAGTTAGCAGAGCATACACCTTCTTATCTGCATTGTACTTTACCTTTTGGCTATCAGTCATGGCACCTAAGGTAAGTTTAACTCCATCAGCACCAACTGGCATGTTGTACCCTATCTCTATTGATTCCCACAAATTAGTATCTACTCCGTTTAAGTATATCTCGAACCTTTGCTTCCATTGTGGGTAATCATCTAATGTTATGAGCTTAGGGGGCTTATTGTGATTTCCCACTTCATTTTCCAGAAGCAATAGATTCTGGATCCGTGAATCCCTACCTGCTGTGAACGTTGAATATTGATCTTCCATCTCTATTTACTTCGACTATAGAACAAAACTGTTTTACTTGTGCGAATGAAAGATTGCAATTGGGCTATTCGTGCGATTGAACAATGCGGATGGCTCAATCGTGCGATTGAATAAATGCGGATGGCTCAATCGTGCGATTGGACAGGTACGGATGAACAATGCGAATAGGGTGTTCAGTCGTACGAATGGATGAACGACTGAGTGCAATCGTACGTATGGGAGGTGCGTATGAGTTCAATCGTGCGACTGAAGCTGCTGGTTTTTGAAAATTCGAGAGTTTTAGGTACTTTGACACAAAAACACGAATTTTTCATGAGCCCCAATTGCCGTATGTTAGAAAACGTTAACTTTTTGACTTGGAGACGTCGAAAAACACTGTTCGACACAAAAAGATTGAGTTTTTGAGTGAAAAACGCGATTTTTATATCAAAATCGATTGAATCACACGCAAATCAAGAGCCAAAGCTCTGATACCACTTGTTAGGATAGTTTAGGTATGGAGTACTAACTGATTTACGGTATACCAAACCAGATAGTATGGAATCCTATTTGATTGGTGATCCAATTAGTGAGAACGCAAGTATAATCAATCTAATAATGAATCAAAATGTTAAGAACTATTGCAAGATGATTAACTGCGATCTATGAACTTGGAGCAAGTGTTCTTGAGTCTCTGGATGGCTAGGGTACGATTATGTGGGTAGGTATTCGATTTGTTGCGTTTTTTCCACGAATTAAGTGGTATTTATAGGTTAGGGTTTTCCATTCGTACGACTGAACCATTAGCATGGTTCAGTCATGCGACTGAAGCATGCGGTTGATCCATCCGCACAACTGAAGATCCAGTCGTGCGACTGATCCAGTCTCCTAGTTTAGTCGTGTGATTGGTCCATTAGCATGAAGTATTCATGCGTATGGTCCATTAGCATGGTTCATTCGCATGAGAATTTCACATGATTAAGTTTAAACATGTTTCTCAACCATTATTGACTAAGAACTATGCAAACAACTACAACCTATATAGTTAGTTCAATACACGATAAACAATAAAATATTAAACATTATAAGCATAAACCACACATTTTATTTCATTCATACCCATTCCATTACATATATGTAAGACATGAAAGACATTTTACATTAAGCTCCTAAACTAGGTACATATGTATCAACATATGAGCCTTATATGATAATCATCTTTTAAAAATAATCATTAATTATTGCTAGCCTAGTAACATCATAGATCTATGGGCTTGACAAGCCTACTTGATGCTAAAGATGAGGTTATTGCCAGCTACTAATGACGTATGCTTGTTCATCATGGGAACCAAGTACACTTAGCTAATCATTATAACTTAGTATGGATATCTTTACCAAGGTTTGATTGTATCATTATGCTATCTATATTCTTTCAATATTTATTCACCTATGACATGAATTACCTCTTAAAAGTTGCTTTTACACGTATGTACAAATACATGGGAACTCACCAACATTATATGTTGACCTTATTTTTAACATGTTTCAAGATGCTACTTTTAGGAATTCTTCATGCTCATATAGGACTTGGACCTAGATCAATTAAAAAATTTATTATGTTGTTTGAATCCCTATTCTATTGTAATGAATTAATTGATTGTGTTATTAAATGAAAATGGTATTTAATATTATTTCAACTTAAATAGTTCCTTAAGCTATATACATTCGTTTCATATTCATCCGCCTAAATGATTCCATCATCGGTCGGTGTGTGTGACAGATGACTATGTGTGCTTTATGTCAATGAAGTGAGCCATGAGCATGAAATTTATGGCGAAACAGCCACATATATCGAATGATGTTGGCACCGGACGATCGAGGGACAAGGACCTATGTATTATTATCCATGAGTGCTTGATATTCGTCTGTCATGGCAGCATGCCAGTTAGGATTAGTTACGGCCTTGATTTAGGATGAGGTTTG
The DNA here is from genome assembly GCA_025506515.1 of Flaveria trinervia. Classification (NCBI taxonomy): domain Eukaryota; kingdom Viridiplantae; phylum Streptophyta; class Magnoliopsida; order Asterales; family Asteraceae; genus Flaveria; species Flaveria trinervia. The sequence continues at coordinate 42,085,028 of CM046458.1, read as the reverse complement.
TGGGGAGATGATGGTTTGGGATTGAGTTTTGAGATTTAAAGGTGCACGAATATGGATATTACCATCTCTTGTTCGGGTGGTCATTGGATGGGAGGAGACTGGCGGGTGTGAGTTCGCTGGTGGGGGTTCGGTGGGGAAGTGGTGTTGGGCACAAGTTGTTGGGTGTTGGTAGGATTGTGTTTTGGTGCCCGATGATGATAAGTGAACTGAAGGGGTGGTGGGGGAGGTTGATCAGGGATAAGAGAGGGGGGATGTGGTGGAGAGGGCTGGTCATTAGGAGGATTAGGCAGCGGAGTGTTTGGATGTGGTGGAGAGATTATGGGTGAGTCATAGAGGACATGTGAAGGATCAAGGAAAGAGTAGTTTGGTGGGGAAGAGGCGATGGGGTTTGCATATAGGAAGGAGTTTTCATCAAAGGTGACATGTCTGCTTAAGATTAATTTTCCGGTTGAGAGTTCGAGATAACGGTAGCCTCTAAAATCAGCCGAATAACCGAGGAAGGCACATTTTGTGGATTTGAAGGAGAGTTGGTTTGATCTAGTGGAGGAGGTTTTTGGGTAGCATGTGCAACCGAACACCCGAAGGTGGTCATACATGGGTTGTTTTAGGTAGAGAGCGAGGGTGGGGGTTTGGTAGTGGAGAACCGAGGTTGGGAGGATGTTATGAAGATAACTGGCCGTATGTAGCACCTCTACCCAAAAAGTTGGTGGTAATGAAGTGTTGGTGAGGAGGCTAAGCATTATTTCGTTTAAATGGCGAATCATTCGTTTGGACTTTCCATTTTGTTGAGAAGTTTGGGGACACGAGAAATGAAATTGGAGACCATTTGTCTTTGCAAAATTATGAAAGGAGTTGTTGTTAAATTCACCCCTAAATCGCATTGGAACGATCGTATAATGGTGTTAGATTGAGTTTGAATATAGTTGTGGAAATTTGAGAATTATTTAAATGTTTCGGATTGGGCTTGTATCGGATCCATCTCATGTATATATACATATATATATACACTAATAGGAGATCCGCACTATAATGCGGCAGCAAAAATTTACATCACAATACTAGTTTTATGTTAGTTTATTATTCTTCTTGTGATATATTGCATCGTACTTCCGTTAGTTTTCTTTCATGTAGTTGTTAACTTACAACGTGTCTAGAAGAACCAACACAAAATAGTATCGTCTACCCATGACAAGCGGCCAACAACATCTACAATGACCATAGTGTTATTATTAGGCGAACTTATGTATGTTGTATAAGTTCACAAAAAACAAACATCGAGAAACGTACACGTACCAATAATTAACTTTCATTGTCATTTATGAACGGAAACGTCAAATGTGTGATTTATAAGAAAGAGACATCAAAAACACCGGGTACATATGATTACATGAACAATCTTTAGTTCTTTAAAGACACGTTGTGTCAAAAGACAATGATGATTCCTTGGGCGATTGCTTTCTCTAAGATGGAATACAACCAACACTACAAGAAAATTGATTTATTGCAACTAGATTTTTAGAGACGAAATTATTTCGTCTATATAGATTCATCTATAGCGACTAAATGTAGTCGCAACAAATGTTTCTTATTTTTTGTTTTTAGGACCTTTTAGACATTAAGTTTAGTCGCTACAAGTTTTGGCAAAGTGGAAGGAATAGTTGGCGGTTGTGAAAAAATTATAGCGACGATGTTTAGTCTCGATAGGTTAAAATTAATTTCTTTTCTCTTTTTATACAATAAATGTTCAGATAAATAAAAATAAAAAATGAAACAATTTTAATAAACACGAATAGGGACTATTTAATCTCTATAGGTGAAAATTAATTTTTTTTTCTCTTTTTATACAACATATGTTCATATAAACAAAAAATAAAAATGAAACAATTTTAATAAAAACCAAATATTTAGACATCAGTTTCTTCTCCAACCATCGACGCCCATCACAAATCGAAAACCCCCAAACTAACGACCCCCATCACTGCTAGGCGCTACCATCACCGTTGGCGCCCCTATCACTGCTAGCCCCCATCACCGCCGGTGCCCCCTCACCACCAGGCAACCCCTTCAATCGGCACCCCTCTCACCGTTGGCGACCTCTTGAATCGGTGACCCCTTCATCACCAGCCACATGTTGAATCAGCACCCCTCTCACCTACCCATCACCATTCCAGCTCATTCACCACCGGCTGAAATCCAACTAAAATGAACACACCCTTTTGCTTTGGGTCAATCTTTAACTTTGATTCAACCACTTCAGGTTTTCTGACTGCCTTAGCTCGGCTTCTTCTGGCTTTGGTGGTAAGAGGTTGGTCATCACTAGTAAGAAGGGTAGGGTCTACCTGGATCTTCCTTATGATGGTCTCCACACTTGCATCACTCTTTGACTCAAGTGAAGATGGGTCAGCAGATGGAACCTTTTGCTTTTCAGTACCACATCTAGGTTGTCTTATGGACTCATAAGAGTGTGGTGGAGCAATTTCATTGGTCCCCAACCCTCTTTTATTCTGATAACAAATTTTGGAGTGGGAGGATGATGGAATAATAGCTTGGAAGTTTTGCTCAAAAATGCATACTTCCTGGCTTGAGCCTCAGCAGTGACAAGCTAGGCTTGAGCCTTAGACAATTTGGATATTAAATCCTTTATGTAAGTCTTATAATTTGTGTGTTCATGTTTTAATAAGGACACAGTTTTCTTTAACTCCTTAATTTTTCTTTGATAGTCAGATTCAGCCCTTTTAAAATCAGATTTTAAAACATTTAGAGACTTAATATTGGATTTAATCTCCATATTATAGTCCTGATATAATTTAACCTTAGTAATAGATGCAGGAGTATAGAGATGTTCATATACCTTATTGCCATTTGTTCCTGCCATGAGTGCTTGAGCAGGAGTCACATCTTGTACCATGAAGCTCCAATCAACTTCTTGAGCCATGGCAGTTGTATCTGTTGACTTTCTAGTGGGCTTTGGTGTAGGGGGATATGTGAAGGCCTGTGAGGTTCTCGGATTTGACTTGGGAGCCTTACAATCCCTTGCCAAATAACCAAGTTGGTTACAGTTGTAACATTTGGCCTAAGTTTTGTCAAACCCAATTTGTTGTTGGTTGGGTTCTAGGGAAATTGCCTTCCAGTTCTCTTGAAGAACTTCTTTGCTCTGTAGGTTAAGAGATCCATTTGTTGGACTATGTCCACTTATTCCACATCATCTAGACTGAAGCACTTTAGATCATCAAAGAAATACTACAAATCACTAGAGTGTCCAATTCCTGAAACAAAGGCACAACTATCTTGAAAAGAACCATGTTGAGCTTGTTAAGACCTTGGAGTCTTAGGAAATGTAATGTATGGTCCAGACGAACAGGATGGCTGTTGGGTGTATGTCAAGTACTATTAGGGTTATGTGGGTCCTAAGCCTTCAGTAATCATTAAAGCGTTGCTAGCAGGAAGACTCAAGGGTCTGCTTGACTGATGGCCTCTCTTGCTTTCTATCTCCAGTCGGTATCCATCAAGGATGCCATAGAGTTCAGTCATAATGAGTGTGTTCAGATTTTCTGTCCTCTTAATAGAGACATAGTAGAACGTCCACTCATTAGGAAGTGCACTCATAAACTTTCTTGTGAGGTCTCCAAGTTCAGGAGTAATTCCCACAGACTGAAGGGAAGAAATGAGGTCCATGTACCTGAAGTATTGTTGGCTGAGAGTCTCTCCAGCAATGTAGGTGAAGTTCTCAAACTACTGCTTCATTGAGTCCTTCTTGGAGTCATTGGAGCTAGAGTACATCTGAGCAAGTGCATCAAACAGTTCTTTAGCTGACTTGCAATGCTCAAACCCCACCATGATGTAGTTAGGTATTGTAGTCATGAGAATAGTCATTGCATTGTTGTCAATGTCCAGCTTCTTCCGGTCCTCATTAGAGTAGTCTTCAACGGCTTTCTCTATCATGGCACCATTTCACCAGGTGCTGTCACCTTGGGTTTATACGGGCCATTAACAATATACTGACACATCATGTTGTCTTCATACCTCATGAAGCCTTCCATTCATCTGCTCCATGACCTGAAGTTTTCAGGGGTGATAATGGGTGCTTTGGTCATCGTCCCCATCTCTACTTCAGACTTGTTAAGGGCCATTTTGAGTGTAACATCTTGTAATTTTGGGTTAATTTAAAGTTAGCTTTGTTAATTCTTGTAAGGGACTTATTGATATACATGAATCTTATGGGTTACTTATGCTTATTGCTCTAATTTGTTTTTAATTCTTTAACTTGAAAGTTGATAATGTAAATTATTACATAATAATTAAATAACAATCTTAATAATGATTTTAATAATATATTATTAACAAGAAAAGATAAGTAACAATAATAATAATAATAACGATGATATTAATAATTAGAACACATTATTAAGTTAGTAAACTTAAAACAGTTGGAACTTAAAGTACATAAAGAATTGGGGGTTTATTTGTCAATTTATGAATTAGGCATAAAATGATAATAAATGAAACAACAGGGACCATTTGTGTAAATTGATAAAAATAAAATCGGTTTCACCCTTGAGCCCGCATTTCCTGCCAAACGCCGGTGGCTTTTCGGCCAAACGCCAGCCACACCAAAACAACCGAATTCAACTGATTTTAACTCCCAAACTATTCCAAATCCTTTCGTATACATGTTCCGACCTTGAATGTATGTATTAGTGGTGTTTGAAACACCGGTTACAAGCCCATTCGATTGCATAATCGAAGGCTTTAATTGCATAACCATTTGACATTGAAGACATAATAATAATCAAATTAAACAAGCATAAGCAATCATTTAACCATCTTTAACCGGTTCCAACTTTCAATTACACCTGAAACAAACGCAAACATCATCTCTATTTCCTTTCACCAACCATGACTTGCAACCAGTCGAAACCCAACCTCCGATTGATTTAAGCTAAAATTAGCATAGAGCTTTGCTTCCAGATCATCGTTCGAATCTGTTCACCAGTTCAATTTGATTATCTTTGAAGATTACTCAGCAAATCAAAACTTTGGGCCGCGGCTTGTTCATCTATTGTTCTTGATAAACCTCGAATCAAACCGGGTAATTAAACATGTCTAACTACTCGTTTATACATGGGGATCGAAAGCCCCATGATTCCAGTCGCTCACAAAGCCGAATTAAACTTCAATTTGGATCAAGGATTTCTAGGGTTTTACAAGGATTTGGGGTTTTGTTTATTTCTATGTTATAAGGACTTGAAACCAAGTTAAACCAAGGCCTCGGCTCTAGTTCACTGGTTAAGACACTTGCAGCATCAACATGAGGTCTCGGGTTCGAACCCAGGCACCCTCATGTATTTTTTAAGGCTTTTTAGCCAATAAAATAATTATGGAAAATTTTTAATAAATATAAAAATAATTTTTGTAAACTTTAAATATTTTTATAGACATCAAAGAATATTTTTTTTAATTTAAATAATTAAATAACTTTTTTTAATAAAACCTTTTAACAAATGTTATTCTTTGTTTATTCCTATTAAAATGGATTTTAAATAACAAAATAATAAATTATTATTGGTCCAATGTTACCTTTTAAATCATGATTATTTAAAGTGTTTATTTAAATTTTATATTTAAACTTTAATAGTTGTTACAAAGGGTTTAATTTCATTTTCTCTATTAAAATACATAAATGGTAAATTTATTTATTAAGATATATAATGTACTTACAAAAATCCCCAAATATTACTAAAATCCTAGCTCTCGTTAAAACATTAAATTTACTATTGTTAAACTTAAAAATCTTGTAAATACACATTTTAGGTGCATTGTGAAGGACTACGTTGAAACGACGTTTATTATTCTATTTTAATCCTCAATATATACTTATTGATCAAGTGAGTATTTCTATACCCCTTGTCACACCCCAACCTTGACGGCAGAATCGTCGAGATGTGAGGGTTAAGATTGTTCACAGCAAAATAACGCTATTAAGTGTAAATATTAAAATTATAAGTTTCAAAAGGCATTACAAACATAAGTCTCAAAACATGAAATAATCCCAATAAAACAAAACGTAACATAACATTTATTTATTTAACTAGGTCCAAGTCCTAGTTTTATTTCCAAGCTTCAAAAGTCCACTTTAAACTTGGGGATTTCCTGAAACATGATAAAAATAAAAGGGTCAACTATAAATAGTTGGTGAGTTTCCAAGGTTTTTATACATAATATGATAAAGTTACAAATAGCAATTCATGTCATAGGTCATAAGCAAGTAAGGTTATAGAACACATATCTTCACAACCAAACCTCGACTTGATTACAAGTATAAAAGATTGGCTAAGTGTATTTGGTTCCCATGATGAACAAGCATACGTCATCAGGAGTCGGCAATACATCGACTTTAGCACCAAATAGGCTTGTCAGGCCCAATGATCAAAGACGTCGCCAGGCTAGCAATAGTTAATGATTGTAAACAAAAATATGTATCTCATATAAACACTTACAACACACAAATAACCATGACAAAAAAATATGAATTGTAAGTGCTTTACAAGTCTAAACGTTTAGAAGTGCATTATGTATAAGTAATCATGTTTCACCCCAAATTAGTGTGAAAAGACAAAAAGGGGCAAGAAAAACTCACGTATCAAATAAGTATAAAATGAAGTTCAATAAGAATAATGTATGTCGTTCCAAGATAAAACGTCACACCTAAATATATAAATATAACAAGATTTAGGTTAATAATAAGATTAACGAGTTAACATGAACTAGGGTATTAGAATTTGGGGATTTTTATAAAGTTAATAATTCTTATAGAAATACCATTTATGAAATCTATAAAATTTATTATTATTATTATTTTTATTTTTTTTAGGAAATTGATTCTTTGTAAATAACTTGCGATTTTATTTCTATAAAAAAATTTATATTTATAATCATCATGATAAATCCTTAAACAAAGATAACATAAGGTCTAATATTAATTTAATATCTCTAAGTATTATATAACAATCTAATATTATAAAAATATTTAATTATAACGTTTGTAAATATTTTATATTAAACTATTAAAAGGTATTACAAGAATAAATTTTAAGAAATGTTTAGATGACTTTAAAAATATTTGAAATTTATAAAAGTTATTTTTATATTTATTAGAAATTTTCTGTAATTTATTTAAGGATAAAAACGTTCTAAAAAAAGAACATGAGGGTGCCGGGTTCGAACCTGGGACTTCATGTTGAGGGTTCAACGTCTTAACCAGTAAACCAAGGCACTCAGCCGCGTTTACATCTGGGTTTTAAGTTCTTTTAAACATAAACTAAATGGTTTTCCCCAAACCCCAAGAACCCTAGTTTGTTCAAGTCCAAAATTGACGATCGATTCGATGTTAATGCTCGAATTAATCATGGGGCTTTGATTCCCCACTGTATTTCGAGCATAACCATGTGTTCAATTACCCGATTTGAAGATGAACTGATGATGAACAGATGATGCTAAGGCCGCGACACACGTACGACTGGTTCGATGTTCAAACGATGATGTTAAACAAATTGGTTGCACAGAAAGTTTTCAAAAACCTTGTTGTACAAAAGCCCTTTGTCAATTTCAGGGCTTGAAGTCCAGAGGATGGTGTTCGAGTAGAAGATAGGTCGCGACTAAGTGGGTATTCGAAGTTGATGTTTGGGCTTGTTTTAGGTGGAATTGAACGTTGTAATCGATTAGAGATAGATAAGAGATGGTTCATGTTAAATTAATTCGATTATTATTGTGATTTAATGCTTAAACGGGCACGAACTTAAGGCTTCGGTTACTTCGAATGAGAAGGCTTTTGTAACCGGTTTTAATCACGATTCAGGTGGTTAATTGAGTTTGATTCGAGTCTAGGAACTTTGGCATGGTTTTGGGGGTTTCAATTCGAAGGAAAAAGACGGTTTTAGGACCACCGGACTCCGGGCGGAGGGTGGCCGAGTTGTGGCCGGAAAAACGTGAGGGATAGGGGGAAGGGGGTTTGGATTTTTATTAATTACACCTTTGGTCCTCAAGGTTTGTAGTTTTACATTTTATGTACAAACCTTGTTTTTAAGGTTTATAAAATAACAAAAACAACCCCTAAATTCTTAATTGAGTTTATGTTTTAAACATGGTTAAGTTTAATAACCCTTATAAATTATAAGTAACATTATTAAAAGTGATCTTATTATTACTAATACTATTATTCATTATTATACTTATTATTATTGTTACTTTTATAATATTAACATTATTATTATTTAATATTTATATTTTTAACTTAATGACAATAATGAATAAGCACAAACAACACATGAGTTTCAAAATGACAAATAATAACCCTTGTTAGAGTAAACGAAGTTAAATTTTAGTTAACAAAACTACGAGATGTTACAGTCTCCCCAACTTAAAAGAATTTCATCCCGAAATTAAAGAAATGAAACTATACAAATAAGAATAGGTATCTCTTCTTAATGTGCTCCTCATATTCCCAAGTAAATTCAACGCCATGTTTATTTTCCCAGCGAACCTTGACGATTGGGGTTGTTGTGGTTCTAGTCTTCTTCATTATGCAATCCATGATTTCAGCAGGTTTCTCGACAAAATGCAATGACTCGTCAATTTGGATGTCTTCCAACGGGACATGCAGACTTTCGTCAGCCAAGCACTTTCTCAAATTTGAGACGTGAAATACAGGATGAACTCCACTAAGGTCGGAAGGTAGCTCTAGTTTATAAGCCACTTTCCCAATCCTTTTCAGGATTTTGAAAGGTCCTACAAACCTTGGAGCCAGTTTGCCCTTCTTTCCAAAGCGAACCACACCTTTCCACGGTGAAACCTTAAGAAGAACCATCTCCCCAACTTGGAATTCCAATGGCTTACGTCGCTTGTCAGCATAGCTCTTTTGTCGACTTCTCGCCACTTCAAGGTTCTTGCGAATAATAGAAACTTTATCGGTCGTCTCTTGTATAAGTTCAGGACCAGTGATGAAGTTTTCGCCAATGTCGGTCCAACAGATTGGTGAACGACATTTTCGACCATAAAGTGCTTCAAACGGTGCCATCTTGATACTCGAGTGGTAACTATTGTTATACGAAAATTCCGCGAGCGGTAGATGCGTATCCCAATCGCCACCAAAATCAAGAACACAATGGCGTAGCAAATCCTCCAAGGTTTGGATCGTTCGCTCGGTTTGACCATCAGTTTGGGGATGGTAAGCCGTGCTTAGATCTAGTTGTGTACCCAAGAGTTCTTGCATAGACGACCAAAAATGTGAAGTGAAACGAGCATCTCGGTCGGATATGATGTGCAGAGGTACCCCATGACGACTTACAATCTCATCAATGTATATTCGAGCTAACTTTGATGTCTTGTAAGTGTCACGTATGGGTATAAAATGTGCCGACTTGGTCAATCGGTCAACGATCACCCATATGCTATCATGTCCTCGAGAGGTTTGGGGTAGTTTGGTTATGAAGTCCATGGATATGTATTTCCACTTCCACATAGGGATCTCGGGTTGCTCAAGTAATCCACTCGAACGTTGATGTTCGGCTTTGACCTTCGTACACGTGAGGCACTTAGCTACATATGTCTCTATATCTTTCTTCATTCCAGGCCACCAATATTGACCACGTAGGTCCATGTACATCTTATTGGAACCAGGATGAATAGAATAACGAGTTTGATGAGCTTCGTTCATAAAAGGTACGAATGTTATCGCGATTTGGAATCCAAATCCGATTGGCAAAGCACATCAACCCATTGGGTTTCGTTTCCAATTGAGTTAAAAGATTAGGCTCCAGTTCATCCTTCATTCGTCCTTCTTGTTGCACCACTTGTTGAGCCTCCAAAATACTAGACTCGATGTTACTATCTATTCTCAAGTTTTGTAGCAGTACGGTAGTCTCGTTGACATCTAGTCGGATCTCAGTATCGAACTCACCCAAAGTGTCAAACCATTGACGTCGATCGCGAATTTCTTGGAATGAGATCATCTTGTTGTGAATCCTTCGGCTTAGTGCATCGGCTACAACATTTGCTTTACCAGGATGGTAACAAATGTCACAATCGTAATCACTAATTAATTCCACCCAACGACATTGTCTCATATTGAGATCTTTTTGATTGAAAACGTGTTGAAGGCTTTTGTGATCGATATAGACTATGCATTGTGTACCATACAAGTAGTGTCTCCAAATCTTCAAAGCAAATACAACAGCACCAAGCTCGAGATCATGAGTTGTGTAATTCACCTCGTGAACCTTCAATTGTCTCGATGCATAAGCTATGACCCTCCCTCGTTGCAGAAGAACACAACCAAGGCCTTGTTTAGATGCATCACAATACATGGTGAAGTCGTCATTTCCATCGGGCAGGGTCAAGATAGGAGCATTGCACAACTTGTGCTTTAGCGCTTCAAAAGCTTCTTCTTGCTCGGAACCCCACTCGAACGGTTTATTCTTTTGTGTCAAAGAGGTGAGTGGTTTCGCGATTCTTGAAAAGTTAGCAATGAATCGCCGATAGTAACCAGCAAGACCAAGAAAGGAACAAACTTCGGTAGGAGTAGTAGGAACACACCAATTCTTCACAGCTTCCACCTTTGCAGGATCAACGTGAATTCCTTGGCTATTCACCACGTGTCCTAGAAATTGAACTTTCTCGAGCCAGAAATCACACTTCGAGAATTTTGCGTACAATTGCTCTTTCTTTAACAACTCAAGAACCAATCTCAAATGCAGCTCATGATCGGTGTTGGACTTGGAATAGATAAGTATGTCATCAATGAAGACGATCACAAACTTGTCTAGATAAGGCTTGCATACTCGGTTCATGAGATCCATGAAGACAATAGGAGCATTGGTTAAACCAAAAGGCATCACCATAAACTCATAGTGTCCATAACGAGTACGGAAAGCGGTCTTTGGGATATCATCATCATGGACTCGCAATTGATGATAGCCAGAACGTAAATCGATCTTCGAGAAAATAGCAGCTCCTTGAAGTTGGTCAAACAAATCATCAATACGAGGAAGAGGATAACGGTTCTTGATGGTAAGCTTGTTAAGCTCACGATAATCGATGCACATACGAAACGATCCATCTTTCTTCTTCACAAAAAGAACAGGTGCACCCCAAGGCGAAGAACTAGGACGGATGAAGCCCTTCTCGGATAGCTCTTGAAGTTTACTAGAGAGTTCTTGCATTTCCGATGGTGCAAGCCGATATGGTGACTTAGCCACGGGGTTTGCTCCCGGTATCAAGTCGATTTTAAATTCAAATTCACGCATAGGAGGTAAACCACTAAGGTCATCGGGAAATACTTCAGAAAAGTCTCGTACGATAGGGACATCCTTAAGTTCTTTCCCTTTGACTTTCGTGTTGACCACATAAGCCAAGAAAGCCATATACTTCTTGCTTAAGCATTTTCAGGCTTGAGTGCAAGACATGAGTTTAAGTCCTTTGGAGGATTTTTCACCGAACACCTTCAAAGTATCACTAGAAGGTAACGGTATACGGATGCACTTCTCGAAACAAATGATCTCGGCATGGTGTTTGGCTAACCAATCCATACCAATGATGACGTCGAAGCTTCCAAGTTTCATAGGGATAAGATCGATAAGAAAATCATGCGTGTCAAGACTTAAGATGCAATCACGAATGATGACGTCAACGGTGATCGGTTCTCCATCGGCAACTTCAACAGTAAGAGGTCTTTCTAGTTTCGTATGTGGCTTAGCAAGTATGGGTTCAAACTCTAATGAAACAAAACTTTTATCGGCTCCAGAATCAAATAGGACATAGGCATAAGTTTTGTTAATAAGGAACATACCTGGTCAATTTTTAAGATATTTAATGATTTAGGTAAAGTATGAAGAGAAACAGATCACAAAAGTTAAAGGTGAGTTGACATACCATTCACCACATCGTTGTTTGCTTGTGCTTGGTTAGCGTTGATGTTGAAAGCACGTCCTCGGGCTTGTGGAACATTACCCACAAGACGAGGGCATTGTGGCGAAAATGACCAGGTTCCCCACAGTTGTAGCAAACACGGTTTGTGACCACGGCGGCATTGTTAGTTGCACGGTGGCAAGTCGCCACCAAATGACCATATTTACCGCATAAGGTGCAGATGCAGCATGGTTGATTCCCCGGATGATGTTACCTACACGTGTTGCACATAGGCTGAGGACCAGCATAATCCCTAGCCCCAGGCACTTGTGCCACAGGTGTAGCCGCAGGTACAAGTTGTCTTTGAGGTTGTTTGGGTGCAGCCACAGCATAGTTACGCGCCGAAGTGAACTTGCGCTTCTTGTTGTTGTTATTGTTGTTGGACGGTTCAGCTTTGGTCTCCTTAACGGCCTCGGTAGCCGTCTTTTCCACCTTTTTGGCACCCTTCACAGACATGGTGCCCGCTCGTATATGGTTCTCGGTGAGTTGAGCGGTGATAGTAATGGCTTCTTCTAAGGTTGTGGGTCACCTACCCACCACAGCATCTTGAATTTGGGGTGGTACACCCTTAATGAACTTCTCGATGTTGCGGGGGACAGTGTCGACCATATGAGGCAGCAGTATACTCAACTCATGATGCCTCGTTGAGTAGGCCAAATGATCACCATCGTTTTGCTTAAATTTCAAAATTCTTCCTCCAACTTTTGCAGCTCGCTTCTTGGGCAGAACTTCACGATAGCGATGTTCTTGAACTCTTCCCAGGTAAGTGCCAGAATAGCATCGGGCCCACGATTTCTTTTCTCGCTATTCCACCAGGTGAGAGCCCTTTGTTGGAACATGCTAGTGGCATAACGAACTTTGAGTGCCTCGGGACACTCACAGTTGATGAAAGTGTTCTCCATGCTCTCGAACCACTCAAGAAGACCAGTGGCTCCTTCTTTGCCACTAAAACTAGTGGGTTTGCAAGAGGTAAAGTGCTTGAAAGTGCAAGTTTGGTTGTTGCGCCCTTGGTTAGCACTATTCTCTCCATGACCGTTGTTGCTAGAGTTGGTCATTAAGGTGCTATTGAGTTTAGCAACCATGGTTGGGATGACAGCAGCCATTTGTCGGGCAATCATGGCAGCTAGTTTACGATCAGAACTTTCATGCTTTCCATGATGACGAGACATGCTGGAATATGCAAAATGAGTTAGATACGAGGAAAAGAATAAAAAGGATTATAACTCAACAAGGATAAGGCAAAAGTTGTAAGGCGCATGAAATGGTTCCATTTGGTAACGCATTACCATTTGGAAACGTTGAAACGTCAAGGTAAGTTGACCCATTCGCCTTAGGAATTTGTGTATGTTGACCATGGTTTATCACTCATCCCAGAAATCCCCAGGTAAGCATAACTAGTCCCGTAGGATTTATGCGATATGCTTGCCTTAGCCCGAGGGCCTTTTGCCAGGAAATCCAGAATACAGGTGTCCATGTGTCACACAAATTTCTTAGGTTCATGAAATCAAAACCATGATGAGATTTACATAGAGACATAAGTCTAAAGATTCAAATCATAAGCATAAGCATAAGTTTCCACGTGTTGACGAGAATAAGATTAAGAAGTTTCATTCATCGGGGAGAGTCAAAGAGTCAAAGTTAAGTTTAGGGAGACAAGTAACAAAGTTTAAACAATTACAAGGCAACCTATGCTAAGGCATCAAGTTGCACATAAGTATGGCATAGCATTATGTAGCATGTAAACTATATATATAATTCCAAGAATATAATATTATTCTATGGGGTTTATGCATAAGCTATAGTCTAGGTCACCATTTCTAGTAACCTAAATCCCTATAGTTATGGGCTCTGATACCAATCTGTCACACCCCAACCTTGACGGCAGAATCGTCGAGATGTGAGGGTTAAGATTGTTCACAGCCACATAACGTTATATTAAGTGTAAATATTAAAATTATAAGTTTCAAAAGGCATTACAAACATAAGTCTCAAAACATATAATCCCAATTAAAACAAAACGTAACATAACATTTATTTATTTAACTAGGTCCAAGTCCTAGTTTTATTTCCAAGCTTCAAAAGTCCACTTTAAACTTGGGGATTTCCTGAAACATGATAAAAATAAAAGGGTCAACTATAAATAGTTGGTGAGTTCCAAGGTTTTTATACATAATATGATAAAGTTACAAGTAGCAATTCATGTCATAGGTCATATGCAAGTAAGGTTATAGAACACATATCATCACAACCAAACCTTGACTTGATTACAAGTATAAAAGATTGGCTAAGTGTATTTGGTTCCCATGATGAACAAGCATACGTCATCAGGAGTCGGCAATACATCGACTTTAGCACCAAATAGGCTTGTCAGGCCCAATGATCAAAGACGTCGGCAGGCTAGCAATAGTTAATGATTGTAAACAAAAATATGTATCTCATATAAACACTTACAACACACAAATAACCATGACAAAAAAATATGAATTTCAAGTGCTTTACAAGTCTAAACGTTTACAAGTGCATTATGTATAAGTAATCATGTTTCACCCCAAATTAGTGTGAAAAGACAAAAAGGGGCAAGGAAAACTCACGTATCAAATAAGTATGAAATGAAGTTCAATAAGACTAATGTATATCGTTACAAGATAAAACGTAACAATGCATCTAAATATATAAATATAACAAGATTTAGGTTAATAATAAGATTAACGAGTTAACATGAACTAGGGTATTAGAATTTGGGGATTTTTATAAAGTTAATAAATTCTTATAGAAATACCATTTATGAAATCAATAAAATTTATTATTATTATTATATTATTATTTTAGGAAATTGATTCTTTGTAAATAACTTGCGATTTTATTTATATAAAAAATTTATATTTATAATCATCATGATAAATCCTTAAACAAAGATAACATAAGGTCTAATATTAATTTAATATCTCTAAGTATTATATAACAATCTAAGTTTATAAAAATGTTTAATTATAATATTTGTAAATAATTTTATATTAAACTATTAAAAGGTTTTACAAGAATAAATTTTTAAGAAATGTTTAGATGACTTTAAAAATATTTGAAATTTATAAAAGTTATTTTTATATTTATTAGAAGTTTTTTGTAATTTATTTAAGGATAAAAACCTTCTAAAAAAAGAACATGAGGGTGCCGGATTCGAACCCGGGACCTCATGTTGAGGGCTCAACGTCTTAACCAGTAAACCAAGACACTCACCCGCGTTTACATCTAGGTTTTAAGTTCTTTTAAACATAAACTAAATGGTTTTCCCCAAACCCCAAGAACCCTAGTTTGTTCAAGTCCAAAATTGACGATCGATTCAATGTTAATACTCTAATTAATCATGGGGCTTTGATTCCCCACTGTATTTCGAGCATAACCATGTGTTCAATTACCCGATTTGAAGATGAACTGATGATGAACAGATGATGCTAAGGCCGCGACACACGTACGACTGGTTCGATGTTCAAACGATGATGTTAAACAAATTGGTTGCACAGAAAGTTTCCAAAAACCTTGTTGTACAAAAGCCCTTTGTCAATTTCAGGGCTTGAAGTCCAGAGGATGGTGTTCGAGTAGAAGATAGGTCGCGACTAAGTGGGTATTCGAAGTTGATGTTTGGGCTTGTTTTAGGTGGAATTGAACGTTGTAATCGATTAGAGATAGATAAGAGATGGTTCATGTAAAATTAATTCGATTATTATTGTGATTTAATGCTTAAACGGGTACGAACTTAAGGCTTCGGTTACTTCGAATGAGAAGGCTTTTGTAACCAGTTTTAATCACGATTCAGGTGGTTAATTGAGTTTGATTCGAGTCTAGGAACGTTTGGCATGGTTTTGGGGGTTTCAATTCGAAGAAAAAAGACAGTTTTAGGACCACCGGACTCCAGCTGGAGGGTGGCCGGAGTTGTGGCCGGAAAAACGTGAGGGATAGGGGGAAGGGGGTTTGGATTTTCATTAATTACACCTTTGGCCCCAAGGTTTGTAGTTTTACATTTTATGTACAAACCTTGTTTTTAAGGTTTATAAAATAACAAAAACAACCTTTAAATTCTTAATTGAGTTTATGTTTTAAACATGGTTAAGTTTAATAACCCTTATAAATTATAAGTAACCTTATTAAAAGTGATCTAATTATTACTAATACTATTATCATTATTATTACTTATTATTATTGTTACTTTTATTAATATTAACATTATTATTATTTAATATTTATATTTTTAACTTAATGACAATAATGAATAAGCACAAACAACACATGAGTTCAAAATTGACAAATAATAACCCTTGTAAGAGTAAACGAAGTTAACTTTTAGTAACAAAAATACGAGATGTTACACTCCTTTTTATATTTTCACACTTTGGGGTGAAACATGTTACCTTATAATCGTTGCACTTGTAAAATGTTGATCCTTGTAAACTTATGGCAATTCACTTGTATGTTGTGGTTAGTTGTTCTTTGTAGCTACCATGTAATGTCGATTGTATGTACAATCATTAACTATTGCTAGCCTGGCGACGTCATAGATCTATGGGCGTGACAGGCCTGCTTGGTTAATCCAAGTACACTTAGCTAATCGTATATACTTGTAAACGTTTGAGACTTGTAAAAATCTGTCAAGGTTTGATTATACATTCTGTCTTACATCTCTAGTTACTTGATTTTCTAACTTACAACATGAATTGCCATCTTTTATATACTTATGTACTGAAAACTATGGAAATCTCACCAACATTATTGTTGACCTTTTATTTTTAACATGTTTCAGGAAATGCTCAAGTATGATTACTACTCTTTGAGGCTTATCACATCTAAGATTAGACATAGAGAAATGAATGGATGAACTTGTCACATTTCACTTTTATAATGATGTTATCTTTGTTTGAGACTTATGCTTGTAACGTTGCAATTGAAACTTATGATGAATATATTTGGATTTAATAATAGCGTTATGTGGCTGTGAATGACCTTAACTCTCACACCTCGACGTTTCTGCCATCAAGATTAGGGTGTGACAGATTGGTATCAGAGCCCATAACTATAGGGATTTAGGTTATTAGAAATGGTGACCTAGACTATAGTGTATGCATGAACCTCATAGAATTATATTTCTATCTTGTAAAATGTATGGTTTGCATGCTACATAATGCTATGCCTTCTTATGTGCAATTTGACGCCTTTGCATAGGGTTGCTTAAACATTGTTACTTGTCTTCCTAAACTTAACTTTGACTCTTTGACTCTCCCCGAACATGAAACCTCTTAATTGTATTCTTGACGACACGTGGAATCGTATGCTTATGCGTATGACTTGGATCTTTAGACTTATGTCTAATCTATATAAATCTCATCAAGCTTTTGGTTCCATGAACCTAGGGAATATTGTGTGACACATAGACACTTGTATCCTGGATTTCCTGGCAAAAGGCCTTCGGGCTAAAGCAAGCATTTCGCATAAATCCTACGGGACTAGTCATGCTTACCTGGGGATTTCTGGGATGAGTGATAAACTATGGTCAATATACACAAGATTCTAAGGCAAAGGGGTCAATTCACCTTGACGTGTTAACGTTTCCAAATGGTAATGCGTTACCAAATGGAATCATTCCATGTACCTTACAACCCTTAGCTTATTCTTGTTTAAACTACCATCCTTTGTTATACTCATTCCCGTAACTAATTTATTTTCTATCCAGCATGTCTCGTCATCATGGAAAGCAAGGAAGTACCGACCACAAGCTTGCAGCTTTGATCACTCGACAAATGGCTGTTGTGCTCCTATCCATGGTTGTTAAACTTAATAGCACCCTAATGGCTAATAGCAACAACAACACTAATGGGAACAATAGCGGTGCTCATGGAGAGAATAGCAACAACCAACCAGGGAACAATCGTACTTGCACTTTCAAACACTTCAACTCATGTAAACCCACTAATTTTAGTGGAAAAGAAGGAGCCACTGGACTTCTCAAGTGGTTTGAAAGCATGGAGAACACGTTCATTGTTAGTGAGTGCCCCGACGAGTTCAAGGTTCGCTATGCTACAAGTTTCCTTCAACAACGGACACTCACATGGTGGAATAGTGAAAAGAGAAACCGTGGGGCTAAGGTTGCTTTGGCGTTGCCCTAGGAGTAATTTAAGGATGTCATGATCCAAAAGTTTTTCCCAAGGAGTGAGTTGCAAAAGCTAGAGGAAGAATTTTGGAACCTCAAATAAGATGGTGGAAATCACTTGGCTTATTCCACCCGACATCATGAGTTGAGTATGCTTCTACTACACATGGTGGACACCGTGCCCCGTAACATTGAGAAATTTTTCAGGGGGGTGCCACCTCAAATTCAAGATACCATGGTGGGTAGTAGGCCCACAAATTTGGAGGAGGCAATTACTATCACCGCGCAGCTCACCGAGAATCATATAAGAGCTGGCACTATGTCGGCAAAGGGTTCCAAGTCTACTGCGAAGGTGACACCCAAGGCAACAAAGGAGGTAAGGGCCGAGTCATCTTCCCTAAACAAGAAGTGTAAGTTCACCCTGACACGCAACTATGCTATGACCGCCCCAAATGCTCCTCAAAAACAAATGGTGGTTACAAATCAAGCTCCCATGGCTAGAGCTTATGCTGGTCCATATCCTATGTGTAACACGTGCAATTACCATCACGCAAGCAACATTCCATGCCGAGTCTGCTCGTTGTGTTGAAAGTATGGGTACTTGGTGGCTACTTGTTTTCGTGCGCCAAATAACACTACAATGCTTACCAATCGAACCTACTATAACTGTGGCGAGCCTGGTCATATTCGTCCGTAATGTCCTCGCAATGCATGCCACCGGCTCATGGAAGGGCTTTCAACATCAATGCCAATCAAGCCCAAGCCAACAACGACGTGGTGAATGGTACGTCATTGAACTCCTAAATCATTTCTTGTCTTATAAAAATTCCTATCTTTGTGTTCATCATACCAATAATAGGTTATTACCAAATAGGTATGTATCTTGTAAATAGTCATTATGCATCTGTATTGTTTGATTCAGGTGCGGATAGGAGTTTCGTGTCCTTGGAATTCGAGCCTATACTTTCTAAACCGCGTGTTAATCTGGAAAGATCCTTCACGGTCGAAGTCGTCAATGGAAAATCTATCGTCGTTGACGTCGTAATACGCAATTGCACCTTGAGCCTTAACGAACACGAGTTCTCCATCGACCTTATTCCAATGCAATTGGGAAGCTTTGACGTTATTGTTGGCATGGATTGGTTAGCCAAGCATCGTGCGGAAATTCTATGCTTCGATAAGTGTATTCGAATTCCTTTACCGACCGGTGATACTTTGAAAGTATTTGGGGAGAAATCATCCCAAGGACTCAAACTTATGTCTTGCATCAAGGCCTTCAAGTGCTTAAGGAAAACTACATGGCTTTCATGGCATATGTAGTTAATACGAAAGCAAGGGTAAGGAATTGAAAGACATTCCTGTCGTGCTGGACTTTCCCGAGGTTTTTCCTGAGGATCTTAAGGGACTACCTCCCGTGCGAGAAGTTGAGTTCAAGATTGAATTAATCCCTGGTGCAAACCCTATGGCTAAATCACCTTATCGTCTTGCACCGTCTGAAATGCAAGAACTAGTAAGTCAACTGCAAGAGTTTACCGATAAGGGCTTCATTCGTCCTAGCTCTTCACCATGGGGTGCACCTGTGTTGTTTGTGAAGAAGAAAGATGGCTCATTCTGTATGTGCATCGACTACAGGGAACTCAACAAGCTTACTATCAAAACCCGATACCCTCTCCCTCGAATCGATGATCTCTTCGATCAACTTCAAGGAGCAACTCAATTCTCAATGATCGATCTACGTTCTGGGTATCGTCAATTATGTGTTCACAATGATGACATTCCAAAGATTGCTTTTCGTACTTGATATGGACATTACGAGTTCATGGTTATGCCTTTTGGCTTGACCAATGCACCTGCCATGTTCATGGATCTTATGAATCGAGTATGTAAACCATATTTGGATAAGTTTGTGATCGTGTTCATCGATGACATTCTTATTTATTCCAAGATGAAAATCGATCATGAGACGCACTTGCGACAAGTTCTTGGACTTTTGAAGAAGGAGCAATTATACGCCAAGTTTTCCAAGTGTGAATTCTGGTTAGAAGAGGTTCAATTCTTAGGGCATGTGGTGAATAGCCAAGGAATTCACGTTGATCCTGCTAAAATTGAAGCCGTGAAGAATTGGTGTGTTCCCACAACCCCAACCAAGGCTCGTTCTTTTCTGGGCTTAGTGGGATATTACCGTAGGTTCATAGCGAATTTCTTGAAGATTGCTAAACCATTAACGGCGCTAACCCAAAAGAATCGACTCTTTGAATGGGGACCCGATCAAGAAGAGGCTTTCGAGACATTAAAACACAAGTTGTGTAATGCTCCTATTCTCACACTTCCTTATGGAAACGATGACTTTACTGTGTATTGCGATGCTTCTAATCAAGGTCTTGGTTGTGTTCTCATGCAACAAGGCAAAGTCATAGCATATGCGTCGAGGTAATTGAAGGTTCATGAAGTGAACTACACAACTCACGATCTTGAACTTGGTGCTATGGTTTTCGCTTTGAAGATTTGGGGACACTATCTTTATGGGACGCGATGCATAGTCTACACCGATCATAAGAGTCTCCAACACGTGTTCAACCAAAAGGATCTCAACATGAGAAAAAGATGATGGATTGAGTTGATTAGCGACTACGACTGTGACATTCGCTATCACCTTAGAAAGGCGAATGTTGTAGCCGACACGCTAAGTCGCAAGGTCCACAAAAAAACTGTCTCGCTCCAAGAAATTCAAGATTGAAGGCAATAGTTTGATACGCTAGGAGAATTTGATACCGGGATTCATGTGGATGTCAACAAGGCTACTATCATGCTTCAAAACATAAGGATCGATAGTGACCTCGAGTTATATATTCGCGAGACTCAACAAGCGGCATTAACTGACGAAAGGAAGGATGAAGATTTGATGTCTAACGATCAGTCACAACTGGAGACAAAACCGAACGACATGTGGTACTTCTTGAATCGATTTTGGATTCCGAATCGTGATAACCTTCGACACTTCATTATGAATGAAGCTCATCAAACCCGATATTCCATTCATCCTGGCTCCGATAAGATGTACATGGACATGCGTGATCAATATTGGTAGCCTGGAATGAAGAAAGATATCACGTCTTATGTTTCCAAGTGTCTCACGTGTGCAAGAGTCAAAGCCGAGCATCAATGACCAGTGGTTTACTTGAACAACCCAAAATCCCTATGTGGAAATGGGAACATATATCCATGGATTTCATAACCAAGTTACCTCGTGCACCTCGTGGTCATGATAGTATATGGGTGATTGTTGACCGTTTGACCAAAAAGGCACATTTCATACCAATACGAGACGCATACAAAGTTTCAAGACTGGCTCGCATCTACATTAATGAAATTGTGAGTCGTCATGGCGTGCCGTTGCACATCATATCCGACCGAGAGGCTCGTTTCACTTCGCACTTTTGGTCGTCTATGCAAGAACTCTTGGGTACTCAATTGGATCTAAGTACGGCTTACCATCCTCATACTGATGGTCAAACCGAACAAACAGTTCAAACCCTGGAGGATTTGCTACGACTATGTGTCCTTGATTTTGGTGGTGATTGGGATACGCATTTACCGCTCGCGGAATTTTCGTATAACAATAGTTATCACTCAAGTATCAAGATGGCACCATTCGAGGCTTTGTATGGTCGTAAGTGTCGTTCTCCAATCTGTTGGACAGACATTGGTGAAAACTTCATTACTGGTCCTGAACTTTTACAAGAAACGACCAATAAAGTCTCCACAATCTGCAAGAACCTTGAAGTGGCAAGAAGTCGACAAAAGAGTTATGCCAATAAGCGTCGTAAGCCGTTGGAGTTTCAAGTTGGCGACATGGTTCTCCTTAAGGTTTCACCATGGAAAGGTGTTGTTCGCTTTGGGAAGAAGGGTAAATTAGCTCCAAGATTTCTAGGACCTTTCAAAATCCTAAAAAGGATTGGAAATATGGTTTATAGACTGGAACTACCTTCCGACCTTAATGGAGTTCATCATGTGTTCCATGTCTCAAATTTGAGAAAGTGTTTGGCTAACGAGAGTCTACATGTTCCACTGGAAGACATTCAGATCGACGAGTCATTACACTTGTTGAGAAACTTGTTGAAATAATGGATCGCATCATGAAGAAAACTAGAACCATAACTATTCCAATTGTCAAGGTTCGTTGGAGAATAAGTGTGGAGCTGAGTTCACTTGGGAGCTTGAGGATCATATGAAGGAGAGATGCCCGCATTTGTTCGCTTAGTTCATTCTTAATTTCAGGACAAAATTCTTTTAAGTTGGGGAGACTGTAACATCTTGTAATTATGGGTTAATTTAAAGTTAGCTTTGTTAATTCTTGCAAGGGCCTTATTGCTATACATGAATCTTATGGGTTACTTATGCTTATTGCTTTAATTTGTGTTTAATTCTTTAACTTGAAAGTTGATAATGTAAATTATTACATAATAATTAAATAACAATCTTAATAATGATTTTAATAATAATATTATTAACAAGAAAAGATAAGTAAAAATAATAACAATAATAATAATAATAATAATAATTAGAACAAATTATTAAGTTAATAAACTTAACATGGTTGGAACTTAAAGTTTTGCCAATTTATCAACTTTAATATTAAAGTTTGGACATAAAATGATAATAAATGAAACAACAGGGACCATTTGTGTAAATTGATAAAAATCAAATCGGTTTCACCCTTGAGCCCGCATTTCCGGCCAAATGCCGGTGGCTCTCCGGCCAAACGCCGGCCACCCCAAAACAACCAAATTCAACCGATTTTAATTCCCAACTGTTCCAAATCCTTTCGTATACATGTTCCGACCTTGAATGTATGTATTAATGGTGTTTAAAACACCGGTTACAAGCCCATTTGATTGAATAATCGAAGGCTTTAATCGCATAACCGTTCGGCATTGAAGACATAAGAATAATCAAATTAAACAAGCATAAGCAATCATTTAACCATCTTTAACGAGTTCCAACTTTCAATTACACCTGAAACAAACGCAAACATCATCTTTGTTTCCTTTCACCAACCGCGACTTGCAACCAGTCGAAACCCAACCTCCGATTGATTTAAGCTAAAATTAGCATAGGGCTTTGCTTCTAGATCATCGTTCGAAGCTGTTCACCAGTTCAATTCGATTATCTTTGAAGATTGCTCAGCAAATCAAAACATTGGGTCACGGCTTGTTCATCTATTGTTCTTGATAAATCTCGAATCAAACTGGGAAATTAAACATGTCTAGCTACTTGTTTATACATGGGGATCGAAAGCCCCATGATTCCAGTCGCTCACAAAGCCGAATTGAACTTCAATTTGGATCAAGGATTTCTAGGGTTTTACAAGGATTGGGGTTTTGTTTATTTCTATGTTATAAGGACTTGAAATCAAGTTAAACCAAGACCCTAGCCCTGGTTCACTGGTTAAGACACTTGCAGCATCAACATGAGGTCCCGGGTTCGAACCCGGGCACCCTCATGTATTTTTAAGGCTTTTTAGTCAATAATATAATTATGGAAAATTTTTAATAAATATAAAAATAATTTTTGTAAACTTTAAATATTTTTATGGACATCAAATAATATTTTTTTAATTTAAATAATTAAATAACTTTTTTTAATAAAACCTTTTAACAAAGGTTATTCTTTGTTTATTTCTATTAAAATAGATTTCAAATAGTAAATAATAAATATTATTGCTCCAAACGTTACCTTTTAAATCATGATTATTTTAAAGTGTTTATTTAAATTTTATATTTAAAATTCAATAGTTGTTACAAAGATTTTAATTTTATTTTCTCTATTAAAATACATAAATGGTAAATTTCTTTATTAAAATATATAACGTAGTTACAAAAATCCCCAAATGTTACTAAAACCCTAGCTCTCGTTAAAACATTAAATTTACTATAGTTAAACTTAAAAATCTTGTAAATACACATTTTAGGTACATTATGAAGGACTACGTTGAAACGACGTTTATTATTCTATTTTAATCCTCAAATATTTACTTATTGATCAAGTGAGTATTTCTATACCCCTTTTCATATTTTCACACTTTGGGGTGAAGCATATTACCTTATAATCGTTGCACTTGTAAAACGTTTGATCCTTGTAAACTTATGGCAATTCACTTGTATGTTGTGGTTAGTTGATCTTTGTAGCTATCATGTAATGTCGATTATATGTACAATCATTAACTATTGCTAGCCTGGCGACGTCATAGTTCTATGGGCCTGACAAGCCTGCTTGGTTAATCCAAGTACACTTAGCTAATCGTATATACTTGTAAAACGTTTGGACTTGTAAAAATCTGTTAATGTTTGATTGTGCATTCTATCATACATCTCTAGTTACTTGATTCTCTAACTTACAACATAAATTGCCATCTTTTATATACTTATGTACTGAAAACTATGGAAATCTCACCAACATTGTTGTTGACCTTTTATTTTTAACATGTTTCAGGAAATGCTCAAGTTTGATTACTACTCTTTGAGGCTTATTACATCTAGGATTGGACCTAGAGAAATAAATCGATGAACTTGTCACATTTAACTTTTATATATGATGTTATCTTTGTTTGAGTCTTATGCTTGTAACATTGCAATTGAAACTTATGATTAATATATTTGGATTTAATAATAGCGTTATGTGGCTGCGAACGATCTTAACTCTCACACCTCGACGTTCCGCCGTCAAGGTTTGGGTGTGACAAATTGGTATCAGATCCCATAACTATAGGGATTTAGGTTATTAGAAATGGTGACCTAGACTATAGTGTATGCATGAACCTCATAGAATTATGTTTCTATCTTGTAAAATGTATGGTTTTCATACTACATAATGTTATGCCTTCTTATGTGTAATTTGATGTCTTAGCATAGGATACTTGTCTCTCTAAACTTAACTTTGACTCTTTCACTCTTCCCGAACATGAAACCTCTTAATCCTATTCTTGACGACACGTGGAATCGTATGCTTATGCTTATGACTTGGATCTTTAGACTTATGTCTAATCTATATAAATCTCATCAAGGTTTTGGTTCTATGAACCTAAGGAATATTGTGTGACACATAGAAACATGTATCCTGGATTTCCTAGCAAAAGGCCTTCAGGCTAAGACAAGCATTTTGCATAAATCCTACGGGACTAGTCATGCTTACCTGGGGATTTCTGGGATGAGTGATAAACTATGGTCAATATACACAAGTTTCTAAGGCAAATGGGTCAATTCACCTTGACGTGTCAACGTTTCCAAATGGTAATGCCTTACCAAATGGAATCATTCCATGTACCTTACAACCTTAGCTTATTCTTGTTTAAACTACCATCCTTTGTTATACTCATTCCCGTAACTAATTCATTTTGTATCCAGCATGTCTCGTCATCATGGAAAGCAAGGAAGTACCGACTGCAAGCTTGCAGCTTTGATCGTTCGACAAATGGTTGTTGTGCTCCCATCCATGGTTGCTAAACTTAATAGCACCCTAATGGCTAATAGCAACAACAACACTAATGGGAACAATAGCGGTGCTCATGGAGAGAATAGCAACAACCAACCAGGGAACAATCGTACTTGCACTTTCAAACACTTTAACTCATGTAATCCCACTAATTTTAGTGGAAAAGAAGGAGCCACTGGACTTCTCGAGTGGTTTGAAAGCATGGAGAACACGTTCATTGTTAGTGAGTGCCCCGGCGAGTTCAAGGTTAGCTATGCTACAAGTGTCCTTCAACAACGGGCACTCACATGGTGGAATAGTGAAAAGAGAAACCGTGGGGCTGAGGTTGTTTTTTTTGTTAAGGTATACTACAATCATAAAGTTAAGGTATCTAAGGGGTGTTTGTTTTTTGTCAAAAGGTCTTCCCCATCTCTTCTATTGCGTGCTCGCAGACGCGGGAAGAGTTTTTTAGTTTGCAGAGTGTTTGTTTTCTGGAAGATGTTTCATTAAAAAACATCTTCCTGACATGTGCACGGAGAATATGTGGAACAAGATCTTCTCATTTCTTCACAACCTCTTCTAATCCTCGCATCTCTACACACCACCTCCCCATTCCAAACCACCACCCCCATTCCATACCACCGCAGCCACCTATAACCGTCGCATCCTACCCCCTTCGACCCCACCTTCGGCCACTTTCGACCCCCCTACGACCCCCCTTCGACTCCCCTTCGAGCCACCCTTGCAGAAGCCCCTTCTTCCCCCCTTCGAGCCACCTTCGAGCCACCCTCGCAGCAGCCCCTTCGACCACCCTTCGAGCCACCTTCGACCGCCCTCACAGCAGCCCCTTCGACCCCCCTTTGGCCCCTCTTCGAGCCACCCTCGCAGCAGCCCCCGGTACCACCACCGGCTCGTGACAATGAATGAAGACGAAGATGATGGATGAAGATGATGGATGAAGATGATGGATGAAGATGATGATGGATGTTGGATGAAGATGATGGAAGAAAGAGTTTGGGAAAGTGAGACTGGGAAGGGTGGGGTGGGTTTGGTTTATAATAATAATAATAATAATAATAGTAATAATAATAATAATAATAATAATAACATTGTAGATGTTAAAAACAAACAGTCTTTTTCTTGCAGACTGCAGACGTTTGGTCCACCTCTTCTGCTA
Source organism: Flaveria trinervia (assembly GCA_025506515.1). NCBI lineage: Eukaryota > Viridiplantae > Streptophyta > Magnoliopsida > Asterales > Asteraceae > Flaveria > Flaveria trinervia. The sequence goes on along the minus strand of CM046458.1, from coordinate 42,058,281 downwards.
CAAATGTCTGCAGATGTTGTCCGCAGACTGCAAACGTTTTCCTGTAGAAAAAACAAACAGCACCTTAGATAAAGTATTATCTAAGATATGATAGTCATGACATGTCCATGACTTACCTTTTGTCACCAACTAAAGTTGGTAACTGTACTAACTAATAAAGGTGAACAGTGAAATAAAGTATAGTCAACTACATGGCTTTTGAGAAGACGCCATGTTGTATCTCATAGGTCTGCAGCGGAGTGTCAGAGACACCATACTTATGTCCACTGGTTCATAGTAGTGTCTTCCGAAGGGTAGTTGGCTTCGGAAGAACAAGTTCTTCCGAAGCCACTTATACTTCGGAAGAGGCCACTACTTCCAAGGATTGAGGACTTTTTCTTTTCTTCATACTTCGGAAGTTCACTTCTGATTGTTTCTTCTCAGACTTGATCTTTGGAAATGAACACTTTGTCTTCAGAAGTAGAGTTTGTCTTCAAAAATTGATTTTGCACTTTGTCTTCGGAAGTTGATTTTGCACTTTGTCTTCGGAAGAACTCTATTTTATTCGGAAGTTCCACACTTGGCTTCGGAAGTCTTTTATTAGATGCACCAAAATAGTCTAAGTGATTTGGTTTTGGTTGCACCAGCCTTCTTCTTGATCCAACATTAAGGTATCTTAGATAATGTCTTATCTAAGATATGGTAGTCATGACATGTCTATGACTTACCTTTTATCACCAACTAAAGTTAGCAGTTGTACTAACAAACAAAGGTGAATAGTGGAATAAAGTATGGTCAACTACATGGCCTTTTGGGAAAATGCCATGTAGTATCAGAGGTATGCAGCGGAGTGTCAGAGAACCATATATTTGTCCACTGGTCCATAGCAGCATCTTCTGAAGGTTAATTGGCTTCGGAAGAACAAGTTCTTCCGAAGCCTTTTATACTTCAGAAGATGATGCTTCTTCCGTGGCTTGAGGACTTCTTCTTTGGAAGTCATTGTCTTTGAATTCTTCTAAGTCTTCAACTTTGGAAGAGAAAACTTTGTCTTCAGAAGTTGGAGCTTTTCCTTCAAAAGATGATCTTGCACTTTGTCTTCGGAAGAACTCCATTTCCTTCGAAAGTCCATACTTAGCTTCGAAAGTCCTTTATAAGTTGCACCAGAAATAATCTAAGTGTTTGCCTTTGGTTGCACCAGCCTTTCAAGATCCAACACTTTACTTCATCAATACTTGATTTGTGATGTAACATCCTAAGCGAATCCCACATCGGTCGTGGACAGGAGAGATTCCTGGTTCATAAGGAATGTCTGGCCTTTAACATCATCAACGCGTTTTGGGCGTATTGCTTGTAGATGAGAGGAGAACTCTACAGTTAAGCGTGCTCCAATTGGGAGCAATCCAGGGATGCGTGACCTCCCTCGGAAGTTTTCACCCAGGAAACCAAAAACAAATCTGTGAGCTCCCTGTGCGTAAAGTGGACAATATTATTGGTGTGAGGAGGCCGAGTGTTACAAAATGGTATTAGAGCCAGTCTTGTGTCGTTCAGGATGGTAGGGCAAACCTCATCAAAATGATAAGTCCCCAGGGGTGTTCAGAGTGACACCTTAGGCCAATCCCAAATCCATAATGGGATGGTGGGGCAAACCTCATCGAGGACGATGAGTCCAAAGGGGGGTGTTTATAACATCCTAGGTGAATCCCACATCGGCCGTGGACATGAGAGATTCTTGGTTCATAAGGAATGTCTGGCCTCTAACATCAACAACGTGTTTTGGGCATATTGGCTATGGATGAGAGGAGAACTCCATAGTAAAGCGTGCTCAGGTGGAAGCAATCCAGGGATGGGTGACCTCCTTGGGATGTTTTCACTTGGCCAACCAAAAACAAATCCGTGAGCTCCTTGTGCTCAAAGCGGATAATATTGTTGGTGTGAGAGGGCCGAGTGTTAAATGTGAGGTAGACATAACAAGGTACACTTTACTAATGAGAATCATATTTATAGGTTTGTAATGTATGCATAACACTTTATCATCCATGATTAATTGATGTAGTATATACAAAATTTATCTCTTATTTGATTATTATGGTGGTTAATGTACCATAGAAGCTAATGATTGATTAATGCACCATAGAAGCTAATGATTAATTAATGTAGTATATGAAACTTTATTTCTTATTTGATTATTATGGTGTATAACACTTTACCATCCATTGATTAATTGATATGGTAGTTAATGGACCATAAAAGTTGTTATTAAACTTTAATTTTCTTAATATTTGCATTTCTTTAATGACTTATGATATATATGTATATATGCATGTTTGTGTATAATTTGTTCATATTATTTATTATATGTAAATATGCATGCTTGTGTATAATTTACAAATAAAAGATGTTTTAGAGCTTGCCAAATTGGATTATTAGTCTAAATCTTAATAATGCAACAGTTATGACAATTGATAAAAGTTGGATTACGTTACAAAATCAAAGATGTCCAGAGTTCTTAAATGGTCTTCGTAGCTTCAATCATATACTGTATGGGTCTATCATGGTGAGAAATACCCTAATGCTTCTAAGATAGAAGCTCTATTGGATCCAAAGACATGTACTCCAGCAACAAATAATGAGATGTTTGATATGCTTGATGTGTTATGGCAGAACGAAATACAAATGAAGAAAATATAAATGGAGATAATGATAAAGAAAACATGTTAGATTCGGAATTTGATGTTTTGTTTAAAGAGCTCAGTACGGAGTTATATCCTGATTGTACTTGGATGTATTCTCTAAACTTCTTAACAAAGATTGATGCATACTAAAGTCATTAACAAATGGACGGATAGTTCGTTTAACCAATTTTTAGATTTTCTAAAAGTTGCATTACCTAAAGAAAACTAGAAACCAGCCTCATACTATGAAGCTAAAAAAAGTTGAGAAAGATTGGATTAGGATATGAATCTATTCATGATTGTATTAATGATTGTGCTTATTTTGGAAAGAGAATTCTTGATGCAAGACTGCCCTATTTGTAAGGAGAGCAGATGGGTTGACAAAAACACAAAATGAAAGAAAGTACCACAAAAAGTGTTACGTTACTTTCCTTTAAGTTTTTGGCTTCGACAAAAGTATAGTTCTAGATTCACAGCAAAAGATATGATCTGGCAAAATACTAGACGCTCAACGGATGGTAAGATGCGTCATTTGGTTGATGGAAAGACATGGCAAGAATTCAACAAAAGGTATCTTGATTTTGCCAAAGAACCTAGGAATGTCCACTTGGGTTTGGTTGCGGGTGGTTTTAATCTGTTTGGTAACATGAGTCAGACTTATAGTATGTGGCTAATAGTGTTAACAACATACAATACACCACCATGGTTATGTACGAAAGAGTCGTCTTTTATGTTAATTTTGCTAATTTCCGGCCCTAAATCACCTGGAAAGGATATAGATGTTTTATTAAGGCCTTTGGTGGAAGAATTGAAAATGTTATGGACTGAGTGCATCCAAGTGAGAGATGCATCAACTAAAACTGTGTTTAAGATGCGTGCATCACTATTATGGAATATAAATGATTATCCTGCTCGCAGCAACTTGTCTAGATGGAGTGGTCAAGGTTATAAAACATTCCCTACTTGTAACACAGACACACCTTCATGCCCTATAACTAATAAGATAGCTTATGTTGGTCACAGACAATTTTTGGCTAAAAATCATAACTGGAGGGATGATTTGTTATTTAATGGCAAAAAAGAGGCCAGAGCACCATCTAAACCATTGACTAATGCACAAATATCAAAAAACTACAAAGCCTTCCTATTTGTGTTCCAGGTAAACATCCAAGTCATGGAGGTGTGAAAAGAAATCATGTTGAGTTAGAGTTAAATTGGGCCAATTACAATATCTTTTTGAGCTAGATTATGGGTCTTCTCTTCTTTTAAAACATAATCTTGATGTTATGCATGTTGAGAGAAATGTATATGAGAGCTTGTTAAGTACTTTGCTTATGATTGAAAAATCAAAAGACACACCCAAAGCAATTCAAGACCTAGAAAAGATGGGTGTTCGACAAAATTTATGGCTAACAAAGAACAACAACAAGGTCTATCAACCACACGCTCCTTACTGTTTCACACCTAGTGATCAAGAACGTTTTTGTAAGTTCATTCAAGGAGTGAGACTACCTGATGGTTTTGGATAAAAGTTTAAAAATAAGATGCTTTCTAATGATGCCAATATAGTTGGCCTAAAGTCTCATGAGTATCACGTTGTCATGCAACAATTGCTGCTGGTAGGGGTCCAAGCATGCCTTCCCGCGGATGTTTCAACATCAACATTGATCTTTGCACGTTTTTTCAAAAAAATTGCGCACGATCTTTAGATTTGAAAAACATGAAAAAGACAAGTAAGGAAGTGGTCAAAATATTTATACAAATTGGAATTGATATATCCTCCAGCATTTTTTGACATAATGGTTATTAAAGTGGGTTTGGGTCATTTTGACATGTTCAAACTAAAAGTTTGATATATTAAGTTAGTAAAGTGGACTTGAATCATTTTGACTTGTTTAAACTAAAAAAATTGATGTACTAAGTTTATTAAGTGGGTTTGGGTTGTTTTGACCCGTTTAAACTTTTAGTTGGACGATTTGAATATATTAAAATGGGTTTGGGTTGTTTTGACCGGTATATACTACAAGTTTGATGTATTAAGTTTATTAAAGTAGGTTTCGATCGTATTGACCCGCTTAAACTTCTAGTTAGATAGTTTAAGTATATTAGAGTGGGTTTAGGTCATTTTAACTCGTTTAAACTTTTAGTTGGATGTATTAAGTTAAGTGTGGGGATATTTGATGTGTTCTAAACTATACATATTATATATAATTATTTCCTATGTTTTTTAGTAACTTTTGAGTGGTTTTAGATTATTTTACTCATATTAGTTAACATTTCTATTTTAGAAGTTTCAAATATCATAAGCTTTACAGATATATTTTATTAACAAACTTGAGACCGACGAGTAAAACAGTAAATAAATTTTATGTATTTTTACTTTTCTTATAAGTTGTCTATAAATTATGATGATATACATGCACTATATTGTGATAATAAAAGAAATTAAATGAATAAATTTAGTATATAAAACAATTTTAAAATAAGATAACTCTTAAAATTGCACCAACTTTAATTCTCGATGGATCCGTTCAATTGTTTTTCTATTAATTAATTACTAAACCCATTTTAGGCCCATGAGAATTCCAATTACAAAATAAATCTTATATCCCCTATACAAAAGTAGAGGTGGACATAAAGGAGAACCTAAAAAAAGGGATGTGGGGAAAAATGCAAAAAGAAGTGACGGCAGAAAAAAGAAAAAAAAGGGACGTACGCACGAGAAGAAGAAAAAAAAAGGGTTTAATACAATTTGAGAGCATGAAGCAACACAAGGATTGAAGTATTCAAATATTAAATATTATTTGGTTTCGTCTCGTGATTAATTATTTTTTTTATTTCATTGATTATCTCATTCATGTTATTAAATCCTTTAACTTTCTTATGAGTAACTAACTTTTTAGTACTAACTAGGTTTTATTGAAAACTATTCATGTTTTGATTAAATATTTGATTTTGATTTCATATATTTGTTTATTAATCTTAGAACTTGATTATTATCTCAATTAAATATGAACCCATGTATTATTTTATATTTAAAAGTTATTGTCATGCTCATGTTGTTTAATCTTCATTGATTGCGTGACATCTAAATTAGGTTTGCACGTTAATATTAGTTACTTTGTGTTTTTAATTTTAAACTTTGATTATAGATAATCTTAGGAGCATTGGTTGTGATTTGATAATATTTTTCAATGTGTTACTTTATCTAAAACCTAGGGGTGATTGATAGTGCTTAAAACCACCTACCCGTTGCTTGTTAGGTTTAGATTTCGCGAGAGCTTGTTTTGCCTTTCATTAGTGGTGTTAGTGTTTTAAGGTATTTAGTTGGATTTAATCAAATTTTCCTTTGTCTTAGGGTTAGAAAATATAATCTTAAAGTCATTAAAGTAGAAAACCTAGGAGCGATCTTCCATTAGACATTTTAATAAACATATCTTATGCTTAACATGTGTCTTTGGTTTTTTAGAAAGTAGCAACATACCTACCTGACCTTAGATATGTATTTTTGGAGATAGTTATATGAGTCATTGCATTTTAGTTGGATTCCTACCTATGTAGTTATTTCACACATTTGATCCTATTCAAGTTTCCTAGTTTGAATTAATCTTTATTTGTTTATTTCTTTCGTCGTGTTTAGATTAATTAATTTTAGTTAAATTATTTATTTTGTTTATTATTAATTACTTAAAATAATTAAATTAATCAAGTTAGAAGTCGATAGAAGTTTAGTAACGAAAGTCGCCAAACGTGTCTTTAGGGTTCGATATCCGCATTTATCTAAATTTTACTGTATCACGTCCTATATACTTGTCATTTGTGTGAAATTCAATTAGGAATTTCCTTTTTAAAACTCGTTTGTGAAAATCATTTTTATAATATATATTTTCACACATCATATATATAAATATATATATATATACGTATATATATACATACATATATATACATACATATATATACATACATATATATACATACATATATATATGTATGTATGTATGTATATATATATGTATGTATATATATGTATGTATATATATGTATATATATGTATATAGGGGAGTGATCAAATGAGAACTAGCTTTTTTTGTGAGAACTCTAGGAATCAATTTCAACCACTAGTTCTTAATGGCAAAATTGTAATTAACAAAAACATATTTAAAAAATTTATAATCAAAAAATAACATAAAAATAAAAAAATAAAAACACAAAAATATTCCCCAACTTTCCCTCTTTCATAAAAAAAATATAAAACATTTTATAAAAAATAAAAAAAATTCCCGTTTTTTTAACAAAATTCGTTTTACACATGTGTAATATCGGATTTACACATGTGTAAATCCAGTACTACACATGTGTATAACTAGATTTACACATATGTAAACAACGAATGTACGATTCTTTTAGAAAAGTATATCAATATGGTAGGCGTTGGAAAGATAAAAAATACTGAATTTTATAGTGAATTTTTTTAAAAAAATGATGTCGTGAAAAAAAGTTATGAACGTTTAAAAAAAGAGAGGAAATGGCATGTGATTTGCATGTGATAAAAAATAAGTGGCTAAGATTGGTTCCTAGAGTTCTCACAAAAAAATGTGGTTTTCATTTGAACCCTCTCAAAAAAAGGGAATATTTTTTATTTTTTATAAATTTTTTTATATTTTTTTATAAAAGAGGGAAAGTTGGAAAATATTTTTGTGTTTTTATTTTTTTTATTTTTATGTTATTTTTCATTTATAATTTTTTAAATATGTTTTTGTTAATTATAATTTTGCCATTAACAATTTTGTCATTGAGAACTAGTGGTTGAGATTGGTTCCTAGAGTTCTCACAAAAAAAACTAGTTCTCATTTGATCTCTCCCCTATACATATATATACATATATATACATACATATATACATACATATATACATACATATATATATATATACACACACACACACACATATATATAGATATATATATATATATATATATATTATATATATATATATATATATGTATATATATATATGTATATACTGTAAGGCCCCGTTTCGGAGACCTCACAGTTGATCATTCATAGCATTAAATACATTAAACATAAAAAGATTACAACTTAAGCAGCGGATCATTTTAACAAAAAACATTTATTTCCTTTCATTGAAACACTATTGTTGAGCAATACATATTGTTTAATCGAATACAAAAGAACTGTTTAATTGCATTACAAAACAACAGCAATAATAGGTATGAATGGATGCTAGTCTTTTCCTATCGAGTAGCTTCACCCTCGTGCCATCCTCAGCAATATTTACTTGCCAACTGAAAATGTATAAAAGTCAGCGTTGCTGAGTGAGTTCTAGTTTTAAAAGTAATAAAATATTTTCTGTAGGTATATATATGAAAATACTCTTTCTATGAAAACTTCATCTCTTTATACATGAGCACGCATTAACTATACAATCTTTTCTATTTACTGTATGCCTTGTGTACTCTGTATACTTTTTATTTATCTTTCACTGTCTATGGTGACCATGAGCAATATCCTAAACTATATGCGCGGGGGAAATGGTGCTAGGCCCTCTTTTTCCCACAAGGGGCTCTACATACTGTATACAAGGCTGACCCAGACACCTAGGGTATGCTGCAAAGGTCCGCCAGTCTCAATAACTATACAATTAGGTAATGCTTTTCTCTTTACTGTATGCCTTGTGTACTCTGTATACTTTTTATTTATCTTTCACTGTCTGTGGTGACCAATGAGCAATACCCTAAACTATGTGCGCGGGGGAAATGGTGTCGGACCCTCTTTTTCCTACAAGGGGCTTTACATACTGTATACAAGGCTGACCCAGACACCTAGGGTATGCTACAAAGGTCCGCCAATCTCAATTGACTGGCCCCGTGTGCATCTGAAGGTATCTAACCCGCATCACGGTTGAGCTGATGACCTCATGGTCGTGTCCCTCGTGTAAGCTTACAAGACTTGTTAACATTTTAATATAGTTCCACTTCTCTTCTTCATTGCTCTTTCACTTTATTATTAGTAATACTTTACGTTACAATTATAAACACACCACGTAAAGTCACATACTAATAATAATAATATTATTAATAATAATATTATTAATAACAATAATAAGGAACAATCATAATCATGCATGAAACCATCATAATAAACCTTAGTCAAACCTCCGTCAAAACCCTAAAAGCACAGACTCCCAAAATTCGGAAATAAATTCTAAGTGTTAGGCGCTTAGACACTATTTGGGCGCATGGGCCCTGTTGGGCGCTTCATCACTATACAGGCGCATCAGCCAACACTTAGCTGCTTTAACACTTAGGCGCATGAACCATCAAGCGCATGGACACTATTCGGGCGTATGACCCATTCGGGCGCATGGACACTTAGACGCATAGGCTATCCGGGCGTATGGAAAATTAGGCGCATGGGGTTTTCAGACGCATGGGTACTATTGGAGCGCATGGCCCTACACTTAGGCTTCCGACTAATTTTCTAGGCGCATGAGGACACTGTTCAGGCGCATGATATATACTAATAAGTTCTAAGGCAATTCCAGGCGCATGGGCCTTATTTAAGCGCATAAACCTTCTGTTCAACATGTTTTTAGGATAATCTCGAATCCAAACATCAAGCCTATTTGTTCTAAGCTTACCAAGGCCATTCTAAGCATGAACAACTTATAAGCATCTAAGAATCATCACCAAACATGCATAATACATACAGGTATACATACATAAACAATTGAAAATCGTTTTAATACATTTTCAGCCCCAAGAAGAGTTTAAAACAAGTAAAAACCAGGGTCTAGAAACTCACCGGTGCAACTTTGGGTGTTTCTTCCTTCTAACCCGCTTGCAAATGAATTCAAACACCTAAAAACAGACCAAAACACACACACACGGACACACACACAAGCACATAAGCAAATAAGCATATAACCGAGACAAAAACCCAACATGAACACTTAAAACCTTGAATTCTTACCTCGAATTCAATCTTCTTCTTCTTCTTTTTCTTCAACCGAGTGTTTCTCTGCTCTCTCTCTCTCTAATCCGAAATGAAAAAGGGTGATGAGAAGTGAGGGTGGGCGGCCATGCCCACCTTTACACCAACTTATTGTACTTTTGTCCTTTTTACATTTTTAACCCCTCAACTTGGATTTTATTGACATTTCCTTTCTTTATTCTTCAACTCTTATCTTTCTTTTCTTTTTATAGAATAATCGGGTGTTACATATATATATACACATATATATACATATATATACATAAATATATATACATATATATAGATATATACATATATATACATATATACATACACACACACACACACACACATATATATATATATAGATATATATGTGTATATATATACACGTATATGTACATATATATACATACATATATATATAAGAGTTCCAATGAAAATCATGTTATAACTAAAAACCATGAAAACCACATCTAAGCCATTGATCTATTAGATGAATGGTTAATACAAATAATGGCATTTTAATAAATAATCTAAAATTAAATAAGATTATATTAATGTATAAGGGCCAATCTTCAACACAAAAATATTAATTTGGGAAACCATATTAAAATTATTACATTCACTCTTCTCTCTTATCCCCCATAAATATTGTTTTTTTAAGAAAAAAGAAACAAACAATTAAATGTACCTTCATATTTTCAATCTCCCTCAAACAACTGACTTCATGTTCATTATTTTAAAAAAAACAACAACAAATAATCTCAGCCATATGTACGTATATGTAAGCACATTGACCTGAATACGTATATGTAAGTAAATAGAAAACTTTATTTGTTACCTTTCCTAAACAACTTGATCTCTTAAGTTCTTCTACATATGTGTACGAGTTACATACAATGTTTGATTGTTTGTATATGTTGCTCGTAAATGTTTAGCTTTATAATGTTCATACGTAGCTCTTGTATGTTCCTTATCTTCCTGCTCACACTCTTTTTCTTTAGTCTTAAAAATGTAAAAGTATGTAAATCTCTATTTACAAACCCATACACTTACATATACGTATCTTGTATTTTTACGTACATGTAAATCCTCTAATTCACCATTGTCTTCTTTTAAATCTAATATGCTTAAGTATATCAAACTTAAATAGCGCAACATACATATATGTAACCTAACTTACATAATAGATCTTCCTCTTCTTCTAAGATACATATATGTAACATCACTTACATAACATGTCTTTATCATTTTTCACCCGATTTGCAGGTTTGACTCTTATTTAAAAATATTATTTCTTGAATTATTGTTGTTCTTGAAAGATTTGCAGGTGGTGTTCGAATGGGTTGGTGCTCAATCGAACCATTGACAAAATAAAGGAGGTATGCGATGGCGGTAATGGTGCGCAGTACCGGTGATGGTACACGATGCTTGTGACAGTGTGTAATGCAGGGACGATGGCGTGACGATGATAGAGCAATACCTTTTTCCAACTAGTTGATATTCATTTTCACAGCGATCAAAGTTACATATACGTACGTCATGAGTTGGGTATGTATGTGTATCGTACTGGAACCCTTTTCCATCAAGTTCGTCTTGGTTACATATACGTAACTAAAATCATCATCTTTATCTTGACATTCTCAGTTCTATCCACATGAAACCATAGTCGTCACCTCACTTCAGTGAATTTAGAAGATGTAACCCTTCTTCATATTTTTCTCCTTTTTACCAACGATTCAGATCAATAACATACCAAACCTCACCATCACACCTACTCCGACACACAACCACCTTCATCACCATGGTCGATTTTTAAAGAGAAATGAAGTTTTTTAGATGAAAATGCATTAACAGCTCTAGTAAAGATCCCAAATGAATAATAATTATTCATGTAACTTGCATATGCCAAAGGACCCATTTTATCTTGATGAACTTGATTTATTGTATTGATATTTGAATCACAAAAAGAGAAAAATAAAGAAGATAGATGATCTTGAAGAAGTTGATTTGGTGTTTTTAGGTAGGTATAAAAGTCAATAACAATATAGTGAAATTAGGAAATTTAAAAATACCAAAATTAAAAGTGTGCCAAAATTAAAATATTAACCTTTTAAATGAAAAATAAAAAATTTTAATGAAAATTTTTGATTGGTGGGATGTGGTTTTTATGGTTTTTAATTATAATAGTGATTTTCATTTGATCTCGTCCCTATATGTGTGTGTGTGTTAGGACCGTGTACGTACGGAGGAGTAACTGATAATGCGTAAAACCGGATCAAATAGTGCGGAATTTTATTTGATTGGCGACCCAATCAGTTAGAACGATAACCCGATCGATCTAGCGATGAAACAAACGTTAAGAATTGAATAGAAATCGATCAGGAACGAACTATGAACTTGGAGTAGGTTTTCTGGACGCTCTAGACGGCTAGGTTATGAGTATGTGTCGAAATTCTATTAAGTGTCACGTTTTTCCACGAATTAGGTGGTATTTATAGGTTATGGGTTTCCAATCGTAAGACTGAACCATTAGCATGGTTCAGTCGTGCGATTGAATCATGTGATTGATCCATACGCACGATTGAAGGTTCAGTCGTGCGATTGAGTCAATCTTATATCTCAATCGTGCGACTGATCCAGCCTCCTGGTTCAGTCGTGCGACTGGTTCGTTAGCACGAGATATTCATGTGTATGGTCCATTAGCATGGTCCATTCGCATGAAGACTCATACGACGAAGTTTGAACACATCTCTAAATCATTATTGACTAAGAATTATGCACAACAACCTCAAACCTATATAGTAAGTTCATTATACTTCAACACACAATAATACTATGAAATATTAAATATTATAAGCATAAACCACATATTATATTTCATTCAACTCATTCATTACATATGTGTAAGACATGACAGACGTTTACATTAAGCTCATAAACTAGGCACATATGTATCAACAAACTCCCCCTTGGACCTAGTTTAATCTATTGTCTGACATTCTTCATAAGCTCTTCAAATTTCTTGTACTTCTCCTCTCTTGTGACTCCTGCATGTATTTCAATGCAAAGTAGAGTCGTATAACGTTCTGGAACTGAAGAGCTTGTACAATATCTTCTGTGTCATAGAATAGTGGACACTTGTATAAAGTGTAGACATCGTCAGCAGACAAGTTTGTAAGCCACATTGGGTCGAATACCCTGATAGTTTCCATTTTTCCCTCTCTAGTTAGAACTATGATCGCTTCACCTATCCTTTAATCATAATGCCACCATTTGAAGTGTGGAGTGAAGTCCTGAGGCATTTCCCGTAAGAGAATCTTGGACATTATGCGTGGGGGACTCCACTTCAACACGACTTTAGGCTTTCCAGATATGGGACCACTTCAGACCTACAAATGTACCTCTTCGGTTGTTGAGGTCTAAAGTTTACCCATCTGGTGTAGTATTCCTTATTTAGGGCAGCCTCAAACCAACCTGACATCTTTCTAGGATCAGCATATAGCAGATTTAAGCGTGCCAGTTGGTTGAGCTCAAAACCTGGGAGAGTCTTCAGATCATGTCGATATCTGAAGTACTTTATTCCTTCTCTCTCTTTACAGCATAAACGCTTAGATCTTCAAAATATGCCCACGCTATGATCTTGCCTAACATTTCTGATGTCTTTTGACTTTGTAGAGCTTTTGTTACGGCTATAGCAGCAGAATTATCAACATATATAGGAGTGTTAGAAAATTGCAAACCGTAGTCTCTCATTTGCTATTGAATCCAAATGATTTGTAAACAGCAACTTGCAGCAACAACGTATTCAGCTTCACATGTTGACAGAGCAACGAAGATCTGTTTCTTACACTGCCAGGTGACTAACCGTCTACTAAGAACTGACATCCTGCTGATGTTGACTTGTAATTCATTTTGCAACCACCATAATCCGAGTCACTATACATTGTAAGCTCAAAATCATCATCATGAGGATACCACAACCCGAGTGTTGGAGTACCCTTCAGATAACGGAAAATCCGTTTAACACCTATGAGATGGTTGACTTTCAGTTTTGCCAGATATCTGGAGCAGAGACACGTCGCGTACATGATATCAAATCGAGATGTTGTGAGATACATAAGGGATCCAATCATTCCTCTATACATTGTAGCATCAACCAGATCACCATTTTTGTCGGGTGCCACATCGTGGTTCGTGGCAACTGGAGTTCCAGCAGCTGAAGCGTGCTTCATGTCAAATCGACTGAGGATATCCCCTACATATTTAGTCTCATGTAGGAAGATTTCTTTTGGTTTCTGATCCCCTTGTAATCCTAGGAAGAACTTCATCTCCCCTATTGCACTCATCTCAAATTCTGCTTTCATGACAGATTCAAATTCTTTACATTGCTCTTCGTTTCTGGAACCTAAGATTATATCACCAACATAAATCTGTACGAGCAGTAAGTCACCATCCTTTTCTTTGATGAAAAGTGTACAGTCAATAATCCTCTGCAAAAATCGTGTTCTTGACATCCGAGCGTGTTCTTGACGGAAGGAAACAAAACCGAAACCAACAGATAAATAATAGAACGAACAATAATAGAATGGTTTCATTGATAAAACCTAACGATTATAAGCTCGTTAAACATAAGAATTACAACTCTTGGCAAGGGAAGATCGAGCATGATCTCCCCTCTCATCCGGCAACACCTAGGCCCCAGGCACACTCCTTCTTTTTAGCATTATACTTCGCTTTCTGGCTGTCAGTCATACCTCCCAGAGTTAATTTAACACCATCAGCACCTACTTGTATATTATAACCTGTCTCAATAGATTCCCAAATGTTGGGATTAACTCCATTAAGATAGATCTCAAATCTTTGCTTCTATTGTGGGCAATCATCTAACGTTATAAGTTTAGGTGGTTTATTATGATTCCCAATTTCATTTTCTAGAAGCAAAAGGTTATGGATCTGTGAGTCCCTACTGGAAGTAAACGCAAAGAACTGATCTTCCATTTTGTTAAACTTTGAACTTTAGAACACGACTGGTTCACTCGTGCGAATGGACAAATGCGAATGACTCAATCGTGTGATTGGAAAAATGCGGATGAGTCAATCGTGCGATTGGAAAAATGTGGATGACTCAGTCGTGCGAATGAGTTATACGATTGAAGTGTGCGAATGAATTTAATCATGCGATTGGATTCAGTCGTACGAATGGAGTGAGCGAATGGAGACAAGCGAATGAAGATGTTCAGTCGTACTAATGGATGATCAATTGAGTTCAATCGTGTGAATGGGTGTGTGATTGAGTTTAGTCGTGCGATTGAGCCAATCGTGCCACTAAAGGCTGTTTTTTTTGAAAATTCAAAGGTTTTTGACACTTTGACACAAAAAATATGATTTTTCACAAACCCTAATCTGTCGTAAGCCAAAAAACCTAAACTTTGAGACCTGGAGACGTCGAAAACACTATTTTACTCAAAAAGATGATGTTTTTGAATGAAAAACGTGATTTTTACACCAAAACCAATCGAATCACACGCAAAATCAAGAGCCAAAGCTCTGATACCACTTGTTAGGACCATGTACGTACGGAGTAATAACTGATAATGCGTGAAACCGGATCAAATAGTGCGGAATCCTATTTGATTGGCGATCCAATCAGTGAGAACGATAACCCAATCGATCTAACGATGAAACAAACGTTAAGAATTGAATAGAAATCGATCAGGAACGAACTATGAACTTGGAGTAGGTTTTCTGGATGCTCTGGACGGCTAGATTATGAGTATGTGTCGAAATTCTATTAAGTGTCACGTTTTCCACGAATTAGGTAGTATTTATAGGTTATGGGTTTCCAATCGTACGACTGAACCATTAGCATGGTTCAGTCGTGCGATTGAATCATGTGATTGATCCATACGCACGACTGAAGGTTCAGTCGTGCGACTGATCCAGTCTCCTGGTTCAGTCGTGCGACTGGTTCATTAGCATGAGATATTCATGCGTATGGTCCATTAGCATGGTCCATTCGCATGAAGACTCATACGACTAAGTTTGAACACATATCTCAATCATTATTGACTAAGAATTATGCATAACAACCTCAAACCTATATAGTAAGTTCATTATACTTCAACCCACAATAATACAATGAAATAGTAAACATTATAAGCATAAACCACATATGATATTTCATTCAACTCATTCATTACATATGTGTAAGACATGGCAGACTTTTACATTAAGCTCATAAACTAGGCACATATGTATCAACAAACTTCCCCTTGGACCTAGTTTAATCTATTGTCTAACGTTCTTCATGGGTGTGTGTGTGCGCGCGTGTGCGTGCGCGTATGCATGCGCGCGTGTGCGTGTGTGTGTGTGTGGGATTCACTTTGGCTTAGCTCTAGTACCCTGTCTTCAATCAAGAAATCTTGAACCACCCATCTAACTCTCAAGGTGAGTTTTCATGGCCTCATTTTATAATTATATGGTTTCCATTGGGGAAAAAACATTATTGTATTTATTTATATGATATTTAGAATGAGATACTAGACCCTTTTGTGTTCATGAGTTATTGTTTGAGCACTTGAAAAGTCTCCTTTAAAAGTAATAACCATTAGCTGTCATTTAGCCACAGAAATATTAAATAGTACTATTGGGTCTTAACACCCCCTATTATGGTTAGTTGTGTTAACCGTTGAATCGCATTTTCAATGATAGCATATTGTCCAACTTACTACCCGCTAGGCTGGTTGGCCAAAGTTCTTAAATATCATGGTTTGATTATGTGTCACTAAATTACATATTATTTGTTTGGGTTATAGGATTTTATAATTCCAACTCTCATCAATTGTCCGAGATTATTCCCAACTCATGAAATGTTTACACGCACTCTTAAATTTGAACTTAATTTTCCTACAATGATCTTTACTACTGAGAGTTAACCATCATTAGTTTTTTTATAAAATTAAGCCAACTTTGAGTCATTTTTCAACTCCAGCACCGCCTAGTATCAATTAGGTTTGTTTTCCATTGTCTAACATTTATAAAATCTGCGGCAACCATGCCTTTTGATGACTCTGAAAGAGACATCATTAAGCAAGGGAAACCAGGGTGCCAAGAAATCACATCTGGTGGTGAGGCTGAGCATACTAGGTATGTTACCTCATCTCCTTATGGTTCTTTAAAAGAAGATGAGGGAAGCATGAAACTCCTCATTCAAGACCTTATTTCTAAAGTCTCAAACCTTGAATCCTTGGTTAGGACTTTAGAGGAAAGGTCTGCCACTCAGCAACTTGAGATTGACAATCTCAAGGCTAAACTAGCTGAGAAACAGATTGAGAGTTCTGTTAGGCATGTACCTGTTCAGGTCTCCTTGACCTCTTCCTCCAGCTCATCTAGCTCTCAAGATGATGCTACCAAAAAGGGAGAGAGTGTTCAGAGACAAGCAATTGAGGACCCACAGAGTCAAACTTCAAAAAGTGTTTAGAGACAAGCAATTGAGGACCCACAGAGTCAAACTTCAACTTCAACTTCAATACTTTCAACTCCCATCACAACTTTGTCTGAGTCATCCCAAGTTGTACTTCAAATCGACCCAAGGATGCTCAAAGATCTCTACAGACTCTTTACCAAGTTTCTGTTGAGATCCTTTACTGATCAGCCAAGCCCTGATGCTACCATGATGTACTTTGGAGTAGAAGAGCTTTAGAGGATATGTGCACCTTCTACCACTGTGGAAGAAGTTGGTCAACCTAAGATCCAAATGGAACCTGAGATTTAATTCGAAGGGGAAATAAGGACCGATGGCCCAGCAACTGAAACAATTGGGATAGAATCTGCACCTCCTCAAACTTCCGAAGCAGAAGTTAAAGCCTCGGAAGAACAACCACAATCTTCCGAAGCCGAAATGGAAGCTGCAGAAGGACTGTTTTCTTTGTCCGAGGATCTAAACATCACGATGCAATCCTAGAACTTGCATCTGAGGTGAATAGTGAGGAATTTTTGGATCTACCTCTAGTCCAGACACCCTCTCTGCCTCTCTCACAATCTGAATCCGCTCTCTAAGAACCACCACAGTCAAGCTCTTCAAAGGATAACAAAGGGAAGAAGAAGATGATTGCGGAAGAGCTTCGGGAAGAGGAGAAGATTGAGAAATTAAAGAGAAAAGGAAGACTTCCAACTGGGAAGCTACTAGCTGCCAGTACAAAGCAGCTACAGCCAATCAGGAGGCTGTCTACAACAAGAAGAGAGAAGAGGTCATTGATCAGCTCATTCAACTGGGAGCTTCTAATGAAGAAACATTCCTGCTACCACTAGAGGAGTTGGTGAAACTAGAGAAGGCAACCAGGCTGCAACATGAAAAACAACAAGAAGCAGCTAGGTTGGCCTTAGAGGACGAGAAAAAAATGGAACAGAAGGAGGCTAACTTGCATCTTAGGAGGGAAAGGATAAAGTTCCTAACCTCTAGAGGCTTCAATATTCAAGAACTCTCTCCACACAACAATGAAACGATTCTTTGGCTCTTCAACAAAGAGCAGGATCAAATGGAGAAAGAGAGAAGAAAGGTTGCAAGAGAAAAGTTAAAGGAGAAGAAGAAGAAGGATGAAGAAGCAAGGGTCACTACAACCAAGAAGCTCAGTGAGAAGGCTTGGATGAAAGACTATCTTCGGGCTCATGGCTTCTCTGGAAGGCAGGTGGGTCCCATGTATGAAAGGACACTCCAACGTATTATCAGTGAAATCAAGGCTGACATCCTCTTAGGAAAGAGAAAGGAGATGTACAGAAGGGTAAAGGGGATGACCTTCAATGCAACCACTCAACCCTAACCTGAACCCACACCCTTACCATTCACCATCAAAACTGAGCCCTTCACCCCTGAACCCACATCATTACCCACTTCCCCATCCTCACCTCAACCACCTAAACTTCCCATCATTTAACCAAAAACACTTCCCAGAACCACTACACCACAACCTACCCAACAACCTTCCAAACCATCCCCTCAGCCTTCCAAACATCTCTCTCTTGAGGAGTTCAAGGCAATCAAGACAAAGCTCACCAACTGTACAACCTTGAGCGAAGTCTCATGTGAGGAAGACTCTGTCAACATCACCTATGTTGATAGATCTTCATGTTCCCTTACAAGAGACCAATTTCTTGACTTGCCCACAGGAACACTAGACCAGTCTGCTAGACTTCTAGGCCTCAACTCAGATCACTAAATGATGAAGAGAAGAGACTAAGAAAAAAACTGGTGACTCTGTTGGATACAAAGAAAGAGGACAGGATTCCTAGTCAGTCTCTTGTGCATAGAAAGGAAATAATCCAGTGGAGGTTCAATGAAGCTACTCACAACTTTATTGTGGAAAGAGAGAATGGTGAAGTCTACAGACTGAATGCCACCTCCCTGCTACACTCCAGCAGATTTGATATTGTTGAGTTAGCAGAGAAACCATTCTCCAACCCCTCCACCTCTGACCTCTGAAACTGCTGCTCTCATCAGGAATCATCTTAGCAGTCTTCATCTAGCTGAGCTAACTGTAAAAGCCAAGATTGAAGAAGAGTTGAAGTTGAGAAGAAAGAAAGTCAAGGAAAGACCTCCTACCAAGGGCACTGCCTTTCTACAGATGGTGGAGGGTCCTGAATTGGAACCTATAGTTAGATGGAAATATGATTATAGTTCCCATCAACTAACTCTTTTCAAAGGGCCACAACAAAGGGTACATATCATTCAGGGTGACAGACTGGAGTTCCTGTCAACGAAAGATTTGTACAAACTTCTCAGCACCACATCAGGGAAGAACAAGGAAACTGATAAATATTTACTCTCCTTGGTGCTAAAGGTTTTGAGAAGCAGAGACAAGTGAGGTTTTGGTACATCAGCCTAGGGGGAGTTTGTTGGATCAAGAAGAAGGCTGGTGCAACCAAAACCAAATCACTTAGACAATTTTGGTGCTACCAATAAAGGCTTCCGAAGCTAAGTATGGAACTTCCGAAGGTTTTAAACTGTAACCCTAAACTTAATTCGAAACTCATCGAAAACTTACTAGAAACGTCGCCGATAGTTACCCCCGAAAACGATACGCCCTCAAAGCACTTCGGGCGCGTTTCCGCTTCCGAGTAGGGTTGTTCAAAATGTTCGCGGCTCGAAGTTCGCTCGAAAAAAGCTCGGAAAAAGCTCGGTTCGAAAAAGCTCGTGACTAAACGAGCCGAGCCGAGCCGAGCCGGCTCGGTTTCTAAACTAGCCGAACTCGAGCTAGGGGTGGCTCAGCTTGTGGCTCGGCTCGTGGCTTGATATGTTATATATATTATCATTATATATATTATTAATATTACTAAAACAAAACCCCAACCCTATTACCCTAATAAGCCCTCCCGAGTCCAGCCACCACCCCAACCCTAACAACTCCACCTGCAACCACAGTGCCACACACAACCACCACCCACCTCGCGACCACAGCCACCCACCTCGCGACCACATCCACCAGCGACAAGCTGACGAACCTACGACAGCGACCTTGCGACCTGCGACGACGAGCCGACGAACTTGCGACAGCCCCTTGCAACCTGCGACCAATCCCGAGCAGCCCCTGCGACCAATCCCGAGCAGCCCCTGCGACAGCCCCTTGCGACCTACGGCCCTACGAGCTTGTAAGTGTTCTTGAGTCTTGACTTCTTGTATTTAAACGATATGCTTCTTTAAGTGTTCTTGTGACAGCCCCTTGCGATAGCCCCTTGCGACCTACTGGGCAAATTGCACCAAGTAGAAATAAACTTGAATGCTTTCATGATTTTAGCAAACAATAATTTATAATCTATTAATTTGTCTTAGTTTGGTTGAGTTTTGGGTGTTTATGGTATGAAACAGTTTAATTGTTTAATTTTTAGAATCATTAGTTTGTATTTAAATTTTTAGAATCATTAGTTTAATTTTCAAAATCATTAGTTTGGGGTGTTTATGGTATGAGTCAACCATGAATGATGTTTTGGGTCTAATATGGTATGAGTCAAAATGAATGATGTTTATGGTATGAATCAACCATGAATGATGTTTTGGGTGTTTCAGAATCATTAGTTTAATTTTCAAAATCATTAGTTTAACTTAGCTCAACTTGTATTTTAATAGAATGATTTTGTTGATTTGTATTTTATATAATGATGTTGTTGATTTGTAGGATCTAATATGTCTTCTAACAAAGAATCAATTGGTGAAGTTGATACCCCTAACAATGATGTTCTTGTGTTAAGTGACGAAGAAAGTGTTGAGCCAACTAAGGATAATGTTGAAGAAATCCCAAATATTGAAGAAGATGGTACAAAGAAAGTCTACATATGAAGCTTGGGCTCACTTTATAGACATAGAAGTGAAGAAAGAAGGAATATAATCAAGAAACATCAATGCATCCATTGCAAGAAAGCCTATGTACCACAACGTTCAGATACCACTTCACATCTCTTGCGACACTTGGCTTCATGTACTTACATGAAAAGGTTAAAAGGTACAAAAGGTTTCATTAATTTTCAGTCATCTGGTAGTGATAGTGCATCTGAAATTAATTTAAACGGGGCTTATGATCATATGAAATGTCGAGAAATTATTACAAAGATGATTGTAGCCCATGAGCTACCTTTCTCGTTTGTGGAGTATCATTGGTTTAATGAGTTAATGAAGTAGAACAATCCTTTTTATCAAAAAGTAAATAGGTCGACAATAAGAAAGGATTGCATAAAAATGGTTGAAGTAGAAAGAGAAAAGCTAAAAAAGGTTTTAAAAAATGTTGATATGATCTCTTTTACTAGTGATTGTTGGACTTCAAATCAAACCGTTGGGTATATGTGTTTAACACCTCACTTTGTTGACTCTAATTGGAAAATGCAAAAATGCATAATTGGTTTTAATGAGCTTGCACCACCACATAGTGGTGAGGTTATTTCTGATGCTATCTTGAAATGTCTAATCAAATAGGGTATTCAAGACAACATAGGTACCATTACTTTATACAATGCATCTAATAATGATAGGACGGCTTCAATTTTGAGTAATACTTTTCAAGGAAAGGGGAAATTGCATTTTGAGGGGATGTTTTTCATGTAAGGTGTTGTGCTCACATACTAATTTGGTAGTACAGGATGGTTTAGGAACAATTGATTGTTGTCTTGTGAAAATTAAAAGAGTCAAGTATTTGAGAAAGTCTTCGAGTCGTCTTTTGAAGTTTGGGGAAATATCAATCACTCTTGGTATCCACACCTGGTGATCTTTATGCATCAATGTAAAAACTAGATGGAATTCTACACATAGAATGTTTCAATCTGCTATTCATTACAAACATGTGTTTCAAGGTTACGCGTTGAGAGATTCAACTTTGAATGGTCTCTCACAAATGAGGAGTGGGCTCGAGCTGAAAAGGTTTGCAAGGTACTTGAGGTATTTTTGGATGCTACAAATTTATTTTTGGGTACATTATATCCGACAACAAATTTGTTTCTTGTTGAAATCTATAAAGTGAAAAAAGAGATAACTAATGCTTATACATCAAATGATAATTTCTTGAATATGATGAGTGGGCCTATGTTTGACAAGTTTGAGAAGTATTGGGGTGAAATTGAGATACTTATGTCAATTGCATCTATTTTAGATCCACGTTTCAAGAAGATGTCAATTTCTTGGACTTTTGAGAGGTTGTATCCGGCTAATGAGGTCAATGATCGAGTTGAAGTTGTAATAGATAAGTTAAAGTCTAATTATGAGAAGTATTCTAATGAATTTCACATGGCTAGGGCTTCTAAGAACAACTTGACAAGAACATCAACTGATGCCCCAAACATCTGTGTTAGAGATTTAGATGACTTTTATGCTTTTCTCAAGTCGAGACCGTTGAAACTTCACAAAAAAGTGAACTTGAAGTGTACTTAGAGGACCCTAATTATTTAGTTTTGGAGAACCAAAACTTTGATGTGTTAAAATGGTGGAGTCAAAGTTCTAGCAAGTTCCTGGTTTTAAGCAAAATGGCTCGTAATATTTTTTGCATTCATATCAACACGATTGCATCAGAATCGGCATTTAGTGCCGGAGGACGCATTTTAGATGACTATCGTAGCTCTCTAACCAAAGATATGGTGGAGCTTCTTGTTTGTGGAGGTGATTGGATTAAATCAGCATCAAAAGCAACCATTAAAACTTTAGAAGTAAGTTTAGATTCTTATTTATTATACATCTTCAGACTTTAGATTTATAATTTTATATTTTTATTGCTACTATAGTGTATATTTTTATGTGTAGCAATCGGCAAAGGAAGAAGAAAACTTAGAATTCAAGTACAAACCAATGATGATGCATTTAACTAGTTTGAAAGGTAATTTATATAATTTGATATTTTGTAGCACTTGAAGTTTTTATGTGTAGCATTTGCTAATATAATTTGTATATTTTTATGTGAAGCACTTGAAGTTTGTAAGGAAGTCACGAATGATGATCAAGAATGTTTTTATGAAGAAAAGAAGTTTGAAACAAAAATCAAGAATGTTTTTTTGTGTTTTATGTATTGGTCAAAAGCAATTAGTTATGAAGTTGGTTGTTTAGTTATGAACTTTGTTGTTTAGTTATGAACTTGGTTGTATGTTTTTATTATTAATGACCTATAACATTGTTTTATTACCTTTAATATTAGTTTTTTTGTTTTCGTTTATATTAAAATTTGGAAAAAAAACATTTTTAAAAAAAATCAAGTTGGCTCGAGCTTTCACGAGCCGAACTCGAGCTCGTATTTTCAGCTCGGTTATATTTTCGAGCCGAGCCGAGCTGGCTTGTTAGGCCAACGAGCTCGAGCCCGAACCTAACTTGGCTCGACTCGTTTACAGCTCTACTTCCGGGAAGTACCCGAAACGGGTACTCCACTATTTTTGCCGCTTCGATGCTTCAGAGCCGGATGCAACGATTGTTCTCACCTTTAGATAGTCCTTCCGGCACGGCTTGCAAAAGTGGGATTTTGTATGTGAATGCAAGAAAGCTTATCACTACCACCTATATCCACGATATTACATATTAGGGTTTGTTGGTATAAGCTGACCATGAATGTTCCCTTTTGCGAAAACTTGCTAGATCGGAATGTCAATAACAAACCTCAAACACCTCATAGAACAACCATCAATCTTAAATACCCTTAAAACTACATGTCATCATAACAACATTAAAAACATTATAATAAGCAATCTCAAACGTACTTAAAAGGTAATGCTAGAATCTGACAAATTTGTTGGGTGATATGGGTAAAGAAGAACTTATGTATTATATATAATCTAATAATATTTTTATGAGTTGTATATGTACTAGACATCAAAATGACATTGGTTCAATGAATGTTAAAAAAATGACATCAATAACCGGATACTGCAGCAATGATCATAAATTACAATAGATAACAACTTTCACTAAAAGTATAATCATATCTCCAAATCCCTTGTATAAAATTACAAAAAAAAAATCAATTTACCTGCTCTTTACTCTGTTCTTTCCCCTGTTCTTTACCTTGATCTACCGATCCTTCTTGTTCACTGTTAGTTTTTCCAGCTATAAGCTCTCCAATCTTTCTAAACAATTTCTTCCGGTTGTAAAGTCCGTACATATAAAACCCCTGATCCTCATTCTCTTCTGTATGATTTCCATTACTGTTGTTTGCATTCACATTGTTATCCACTTCTTCAAACTGACCCGACTCATTAGAATCAGTAGAACCAGTTGCATCCCGCCTGTGTTGAGCTTTTGATTTTGGCGTGTGCGGTTCTGAGTTAGTATCGAAAACTGGATCATCATCTACAACAACTTGATTTGGATCAGCTACTTTATCAAACATGGTGTCATCTTCTTTGTTAAACACTTTCATGTAATCAAAATCAAAACTAAACTCCTGATGTGGTGTAGTTCTTCCATCTACATGATCTTCATAATGAGAAGAAACCGGGGAGTTGAAAACATCAGGTTGTTCTTTATCTTCACATGGTTTATAAGCTTCAGTTTTTGCAGCTAGTAAACTTTCAAGTTCCTTCGAGTTTTCACCACTGGCGATTTCTTGGATTCTTAATATTTCATTTTCTGTAGTGAGAAAGCGTAAAGATTCTTCCTCTTTGGCAAGCAAGTCTTTGAGTTCTGAGTTTTCAGCTCGTGCTATGTTGGAAGCATCTTTAGCAGCTGATGACTCGTTCATCGCTTTTTTGAGAATATCCCGTACCTTGAAAGCCTCTTCTCTTGTAATTCTTATGGTATTTTCGGCTGCTGCTAATGCTTCGTGTAGCTTATTGTTCTCTTGTTTAAGTGATGTGTTTTCTTCATCTGCTTTTCTTATACAACTTATAAACCCCATTTCTTTCTCAGTCCATGCCAAAAGGGATTCATCGGCTTCAGATCTTAATCGTTCGGATATGTGTGTTTGCAAGTCAAGTTTGTGGTTAAGTTGTTGGATTTCTTCTTTTAAATGTGTCACTTGTTCTTCGGATGATTTCAGCTTTGCTTTTGCAGTGCTGGCTTCTGTTGCTACTTCCCTTAAAGCCGAAGCTAAATCATCCATGGCTTTCTTGCTTTTCTCCTCTGCATCTGTCGCTAACTTCACTTCGGTTTTCAGCATCACGATTTCATCTTTCAGTGTTTTGGTTTCCAAACATGAATTGAGATTACCCTTTTGATCAAACTCAGTTTTACCAACTTTCTGAAGGTTATTGAGCTTCTCATTGAGCGTAATGACTTCAAGCTTTGATTCTTCTAAGTTGATCTTAGTTTGCTCAAATTCTCGTGTCTGAAGCATCAACGATTCCAGCATATTCGATTCTGATTTTCTCGTCTTCTCCACTTGATCTTCCATTTCCAGAATTCTTCTCTTCAACTTCTCTAAACATGCATCTCTTTCAGATAACTTAACTTCAAACACCTTCGCAGATTCAAGCCGATTGCCCAACAAACTGATCTCATTATCTCTCAATTCGATCTCCTTCTTCGAATTCGACAGTAAATCTTCAACACTCTTGAGCTCTAACAACAATTGTTTTGCTCTATTAGGTGATAATCCTCCTTTACTCAATTCCTTAACCTCCTGAAGCTCATCAATCACTCGATCTCTTTCGCCTTCTACTTCATCCAACCTCTCTTTCGTGCTCTTCAACTCCTCCTCTAAACTACTCAATCGCTTCTGCATCATTGCAGCCTTCACAATCCGATTCTACGTAACAAAATCACAAATCATCATCACAAACACAATTAATCATAACCTAATCACACAAAACTGTCAAAACGTATCAAATATTCATGATTCTTCAAATTAATTAATCAGATTATACGTTTATAACAATAAATACCTCAGATAAACTAACGGAATTGCGACCAACGGAAACTAGGGCTTCTTTATCGACTTGTGAAGCAAGTCCATCACCTCTACAAAACTTCGATCCAGAAATGCTTCGAAGCAGAAACGATGAATGCTTCTTCTGTCCGAATTCCATATAACCAGATCTAAAAATCAACAAGTTCACAACGAATTAGGAATTGAAGCAACAAAATCTAAACGTAACGCATGCTTTTGACCTGATTATAGACGATCGATCAAAACTACAGATATAAAGAGAGAGGTTGAAGATGAAGTTGATACCTTGATTTGGAACGTAACATTGTGAAAGATTGATTCAGTGAGAAGAAATCGGAGAGAAAAATCGATGAAAATGGTTGAAATGCAGAGGGTTGAAGATTGGCGGGTGGAGACTTTGAACAAATGTTTACGATGAACCTTTATAATTTTACATTGCTTCAACTTTGCTCCGTTACATTTCTGAAAATCAAATATTTGTAAAGTATTGTTGAAGTATCATGCATTTATAAGCAAATATTGGATTTCAAATATTTTAAAATATTATGTGTTGACCGGTAGTATTTCATATTTTAATAATATAGCTGGTGACATTTTTTTGAAAACTATTAATTTTGTTATCGATAACAAAGATAATAGTCAAATGTTTACATTTGATCTGACTAACTTCTTTTATAACAATGACTATGTACAAAAGAAAACAAACAAGCAAAATTAACTGTGAATTTTTTATAATCATTTTGAATTACAATTGATAATAGAAATAAAAATTGACATTCTCAAAATCATGTCATTTTGTAATCTTGTATTATAAATTTTATAACATGGTATATTATTTAATTTGAAATATGATAACATGTGTGCATTTAATTTTAATATTCTTTTTCTTTGTTTTTCTTATTAGAACTTTCCGTGATGTTATAACGACAATGGGAGAATATTTATTAAATGGTATAAAATGGTGTTGTAATAGTATGTAAAATCATGTTTGTGATTACCGAATATTAGATAGAATATCACCGGTTTTAAACTAGTTGACACTTAAATCACAACACAATTGGTTTGAAAACCGATGAGATACTTGAGAGATGCTTGTTAAAAACTCGAATCGTGTCGATAAATAAGCTTTCACTCAACTCTTGTCTCACGAATCTAGTCAAGTATATTTTTATATTAAATAAATATACAAGTCATTTGATAAAAAGTTGTTATAAACATATTATTTTTGAAATGATATGCTAAATTAACCAAATAACATGTATATAAGTAGAGAAAAATGTTACAGTACAAAATGTTTTTTATGTAAATAGTACGAAGTTATCACATAAAAATGAACGTTACGGGTGGAATTATAACGCAAGTGTAAAAAATTATGATGCAGAGATGAAATTATCACGTAATAAATTATCACGCAAGAAAGTATTCTTGCATGATTATTTCATCTCTACTTGATAATTCCACGCGAGTTTACTTCATTTTGTGTAATTATTACTTTGTTCTTGCGTATTTATTATTGTTATTGCGTGATAATTCCACCACAAAACTCTGTACGCTTCGCACGAATAATACACTTTGTATAATAACTGCCCCTTACATAAGTAATATATAATATTGAGCATAAGCTTTAAAAAACATTATAAAGCAAAGCTTGAGCTTTAGGTATAAAACTTAAAACGAGTGGAGTATAAATTCTCTTAGCTTAAATAAGTTGAACTCGATTTTAGAGAGATTCGAATTTGATTCTTTCACCCCCAAGATTTAATAGCCTAATTTTCTATGACAAAGTAAAAGGAAAATACTAACCATTGACCTAGAGTTAAACGTACCATAACATATACACTATCAAAACCAACTTTTTCTCATAAATGGAACTGAAGCCTTATCTTTATGAGCGGTAACATTTCGATTGAGTGTATATTGACATCATGGTTTCGGCCTGAATTGTATAGAAAATAAAGCATAACGTCTTTCTTATAATGTTATTAGAAATAAAGCAAAGTTTAAAACATTCTTAAAATATACGACTGTTGAGACGTACATCATAATTAGTAGTTCCTCGAGCCCAAAAGACGTTGCTTAGTCATTTATTTATTTAATTAATAATTAATAATATTTATGATGATGTGGATGTTAATGTTAAAAGCGTTAGATGAGGGAGGGGTGAATGTGAGAAGTTTGCAAATCGAGGGATATAAAGAATTGTGGAGTAATTGATTGCGGGAAGTAAGTGGCGTGTGATCTTGTCCAACGGGCAGCAAGCATTGTGGTGGGAGAACGTGACTTTAGTCAACCATTCATAATTTGGGCTCGGTCACCGATTTTGGCTTTTGGGTCTTTAGTCAAACAACTCGCTATTTCGCGTCCTTTGCTATTTTTTTAAGAAAAATTAATGCCTCCTTTTACTAGATAATAATAGTAAAACAAGATATTGAATAGAGTAAAAATGCAATAGCATAAACGCTGTTTGGTATTCTTTTAATTATTTTTTTAATGGTTCAGTATTTAATATTTTTAACTGTTTGTTTTGCGAGTAAATATCTAAATGGTTCAAATATTTGCCTCTTAATGGTTAAACATTATACTAGTATTAATTGGTTAAAAGGTCTAATGTTAAATGGTTATGACTTCTTATCTGAATTGGTCAGATATTTACATTTGAATAGTTAAATGATATACTAACCGTTAATGATTCAGACCTCTTAATGATTCAATACTTAATCGATAAAATATTGTCAAACAACCCCTAAGTGAAGTGGTTTTCTTATCATGAGTTTTCTTTTGAATTGGTTGGGGTGTCATTCTGGATAAGAAATGAATAGGTGGCATGATTAAGATGATATTAACCCTACTTCGAAGTAGGCTTGTATATTTATTGTTTCTTTATATATACTAATATGTTAAGTAACTAGTTTTAGTTGATTAAAAAATATTAAATATAATGAAAATTTATTAATTATAAATTGATATACTAAAATAAGATATAACTGAAATATTTTTTATAATAAATAAAAATAAAATTTTTATTTTAGAAAAAACGCTCTAAAAATATCATACTTAAAAACTTTCTTTTATAACTCTCAATTTTAATTATTTTTTGTTTATAAAAAATTTACTTTTTAAAAACACCAGTTATAAAATATTTTGTATTTCAAAAAAATTTTGATTTTCTAAAAAGTTTTCTAATTTTATGAAAAATTATTTCATTGGAAATAACATTAATAAAAATATCTCTTTGTATGGCCCCGTTCCCGGAACGCTCACAGCTGGTAAATCATAACACATAAAACATATATTTTGCATTTAATCATCAAAACATTGCAACAAAACATAAAACAAATGGTATTTCATTTCATCATAAAAAATTTTGCAAAATAATGCATCGTTTGTCGGTTACAAAATTGCATTGTTGTATTACATCACAAAAACTTTAAATAAATAGATGCCATCCAAAAGAGCTGAGTAGCCACCTCGTGCCATCCTCAGCAACGTTTACCTGCCAACTGAAAACGTATAAAAGTCAGTGTTGCTGAGTGAGTTCTAGTTTTATAAATAAAACATACTTTTCTTACGAAAAATCGTTCTTTACTTTCTTTCAAAATCATACTATACTTTTCATTCATCCGTGATCATACGTCATACGTACATACAGATAATATCATCATTATCTTCTTTAATCTATCATGCTTTACTTTTCTTTTCTGACAACCATAAACCATTCCCTTATGTTCATGGTACTGGACATAGGCCTATCATAGACCTTCTATAACGGTGCATCGCACCTCGTGGTCCCGGTACCTAGGGTAAGATTTAGGTTTACTATGGAATATGTAATACCTTTCTGTTCGTGGTTCTGGACCTAGGCCTATCATAGACCTTCTATAACGGTGCATCGCACCTCGTGGTCACAGTACCTAAGGTATGAATGTATGTTTACTATGCAATACCTTTCTGTTCATGGTTCTGGACCTAGGCCTATCATAGACCTTCTATAATGGTGCATCGCACCTCGTGGTCACAGTACCTAAGGTATGAATGTAGGTCTACCATTGCCATATGAAATACATTTCTGTTCGTGGTTCTGAACCTAGGCCTATCATAGACCTTCTATAACGGTGCATCGCACCTCGTGGTCACAGTACCTAAGGTATGCAGCAATAGTTCTATGCAAATGGTCAATCACAAAGAAAGACCCTGATGTACATGCCATGCTT
This sequence comes from Flaveria trinervia, assembly GCA_025506515.1. Classification (NCBI taxonomy): domain Eukaryota; kingdom Viridiplantae; phylum Streptophyta; class Magnoliopsida; order Asterales; family Asteraceae; genus Flaveria; species Flaveria trinervia. The sequence continues at coordinate 42,028,074 of CM046458.1, read as the reverse complement.
ACAAGACTATCTCTACTTTCATTACTCATTAATGCATGCATTCTTACTTCATGTTCCTCTTTCCTTTATCTTTCACTTTACGTTACATAATACTTTCATTACATTCATTAACATAACATGTAAAGCCACGGGAAAGACAAACATACATCATCATAAGGAACATACATACATAACATACATCACATATAACCATGCAACATCATCATCATCATCATGCATAAGCATCAATCATAATACATAACAAGCCCATCATACCATCTATGACCCCACAAGTCAACTTATATAGTCCCCCGGGAATCTCCCAAGTCAAAGCCTACTTTACACATTTCCCCAAAAATAAGAAAATATTCTAAGTCCTTAGACGCGTGGGCACTATGCAGGCGCATAAACACTATACAGGCGCATGGGGAACACTTACGCACATGGGCAACTTTCAGGCGCATGAACACTATGTAGGCGCATGAACACTTAGACGCATGGGAACCCTGGGCGTCTAGAAACTTAGTCAATTACAGCCCAATTTCTAGGCGCATGGGTACTATTCAAGCGCATGAGGCACTTGGGTGCATGGGCCACTTGGCGCATGAGCACTATTGGGGCGCATGGCCTTACACTTAATTCTTTCTAAGACAATTTCAGGCGTATGGGCCTCACCCATATGCATGAGCATTCTGTAAAACATGAATCTAAGATGTTTTCAACTCCAATCCTCAAACTCATCTGTCCTAAGCATAATGTGGCTATTCTAAACATGAGTAGCCTATAACATTCAAGAACCATCATCCAACATACACAATACATATGGGTATCACACATAAACTTTGTAAAATCTTTTTAATACGTTTTCAGCCCCAAAGATAGTTTAAAACATGTAAAAATCGGGGTCTAGAACTCACCTGATGCAACTTGGGTATCTCTTCCTTTCTAACCCGCTTGCAATGAGTTCAAACACCTAAAAACAACACCCAACATACACACCCGAGCACATACACAAACACATAAGCACATATGCATACAACCGAGATAAAACCCGTCATAAACATATAAAAACCACGAATTCTTACCTTGAATTCGTTCACTTCTTCTTCTTCTACAAGCCGAGAGTTTCCCCTGCTCTCTCTCTCTCTAAAAACAAAGAAGATGTTGATGTGAAGTGAGGGTGGGCGGCCATGCCCAACTTTTCAAAAATTTGTCCTTTTGGACACCTTTGGTCCCTCCACTTTGACCTTATAGCTTTTCTTTTCTTTTATTCTTTATACCTTGTCTTTTAAAAATAACCGGGTGTTATACTCTTGCTTATTTAAAAAACTATTTTATTTTTAAAAAAATAAATAATATTATTAGTAATTAATGTGATCATTAAATAGGATAGAAAAACAGGAAAAATTTGATGAGAAATAATATGGTGTTCACATGTGTCTTTCTAGATACCCATTTATTAGAGTAGGGAGATGGTCATCATTAGAGGTGCTCCAAAAAAACCGATTAACCGAACCAAACTGAAAAAAACCGATCTTAAGAGTTACAAGTTAAACAACAACAAAAGATTAACATGTAACTATTACATATATATAGATAAACATTATTTGATTATTTAAATAAGTAATCACTGATCAATTATTTAATAAAATAATAATTAAATAAATAATGGATTAAATGTTTTAAAGTTTAAAAATTAAACGATTAAACGTTTATGTGCATATGTAATCAAGTGTTAATTAATAAACCATGAGGATTTTTGATAACTAATTGTTAGTTGTCAAGGTTATTAACATTTATTAATTGTATATAATGAGATTAAAATAAAGATTAGGGGAACCCTAATCCCAGCTCTAACCTAGTCCTCACATATAGCCCCTCCTACTCTCATTTGCAGTCTCGACCAACCACCATCTCTAAACCTGCCACCGTCGCAATCATTGCAGGTTTTGCTACGTGTTGCAATTATTGCAAGTTTTGCTCATATTCATGAACAATGTTAACTAGTCAGACATTTCTCATCAATACTATGAGATTTTTGTTTTGCTTAATAAAGATAAAATCTCTAACACACTATGGATGAGTGTTTTATTTTAATTTAAACGGCATGTAATTAGATACATGTTTCGGGAGTTATATTTGAATTAACAAACATGTAAAAATGCTTCCGCATAAAAGCAAAAAAAAATTGCAACTACGATAAATTTAAAAAAAGGACAACCACTTTAATAGTAAAAACTTGTGCACAATACCTAATAAAGCTCAAGTGGCTAAAGTTCTGTGAGGGTTGGTGCGTCATTAAGTGAACCAACTGTGATGAAGATACTACCAACAAACCATATTATATGTGAAATGTTAAACAGTTCACAAAAGGCTCCTAGAAGAATTGTCACATGTTCCTCAAATCTGAGTCAAATTCTACTTTGAGGGCTCATTTGGGAAAACATTGCATAACAACAATAAACAATTTAGCTCGTGGTCAAGCACACATGTCAAATAAGGGAGGGAATTGGATTTTCGATATTGATATAGTTCTTGAGAGAATGGCTAACTTTGTTGGAGAAGGTTTTTGTTTTGATCACTCTAATAACCCGAAATTGACAAGCTTGATTCAAAAAATGGAAAGAGGCGAAAAAACAATTAATTGATGGTTTTGAAGATTTAAAACTTGTGTTAACTTCATCATTGATATTTGATCGACTCCGTACGGTTCCCACAATTCGTATATTTCCAAAAGATTGGCATCGTTTGGGTTCGAAATTTAGGGTTAATTCGGGTGGTTTGGACTCGTCGTAGCACCATGCAAGACCGTAGGAAGGGTGCAATGCACTTCTACAACACAACAACACAAGTGATGAGAGTTCTTTAAAACACTTAACATATCAAATGGGAAACTAGAAAAACCAGTTTATATAAAAGCTAAGAAACACAAGTAATAAAGAGACAGAACTAGAAAACTAGTAATTGGTTTTCAAGGATGATGTATATTTCTCTCTAGTTCCTTACAAGTTTTTTTCAAAGCAATGATAATAAGATACAATGACCAGAGATACTTATACTACAACGTACAGTCAGCCATACTTTGAAGGCCAACTGGATACATGATCTAGACAACAACAATATCAATGTAGAATCAAAAGGCATATTGCCTTTTGACTAGTGACTATGACATGCCATAGCTCACATCCTAATATATTACAAAAAGGATAAAGGTACATAAAGTAGAAAGTACATACTCAAGACCTCAATGTATAGTTACCAAAAGCATGGAACTTTCACCAACTTATGTAAAGTTGGTGTTTAGTCAGAGTTGTAGCGGAAAGGTGGTCCTGCTTTATGATAAAGGTACATCAGATAATAGCATGTGTTAAAAAGTCTTCGGAAGAAATGTATCTTCAAGAGTTGGCTTCGGAAGACTTTTTCTTTGAAGCTGCGGAAGACTTCATGTTTGGCTTCGGAATATATTGGTCTTGGATTCGCAAGATTTCACACTTAAAATGTTTTCTAAGGAAAAGTGTGAAACTTCAGAAGCATTCTACTTCAATACTCTTATGCATGCATGCAAGAGAGACTTTGGATGTTTTGGGTTGCATCAGCCTTATATAAAACCTTACAAACTCCCTCTAGGCTTATGCTACCAAAACAATTGAATACTTCAGATATCAACAGTCCTCATCATGATGATGACCATCCTTTTCTTCATAAGATGATCAGGATCACTCAGACTCTCATAGTGTCTTCTCATATCAAAGAGATCATGTAGAGATAGAATGAATATGTCTTGCCATGTGTAAACATCTTCAACACTTTGATCTCTGATGACATGCCATCTTTCTAGATTTGTAGTGTATGTCTAGTACAAGATGGGTCTTCCTGATGCTAAAGGAGCTATTTGAACTGGAGTTGATGTAGAATCCTCTTTTTGCATATCCTCAGGATTTTTTGACTCATCCTAAGGTTTGGAGATGGATGCCTCTTTCTTCTTCTTCTTTGGCTTTAGAGGCCATCCTTTGTCTCCTATTTGAACCTTTTAACTGAGAATACTGGCCTGCAACACCTTGTTGATCTTCTTTGTCTTTCTCAGTTGGGTCTTCCTCTCTCACAGGTTAAGATTGAGAGGGGACAGAACCCTGTTGTGGATCAGAAGTAGAAGCTTGTTGATGTTCAGCAAGAGGTTCAGGTTTTGTTGTCTCAAATGGTTCAACCTTATCATCCACTTCTTAAGGGACCTGACTTGGTGGGGAGTGTAAGTCAACTAGTTCTCCTTTTTGAATCTTCTGCTTGATCACCCTTATATGCTCATCCATAATGGATAGAGACATGGGGCCAAGTCTCCTTCCGGAGAATCCATATAGCTTCAAAAAGTTCATTATCCTCTGCGTATCAGCAGACTTTTTCATACTTTTCTGAATGATGGCTCTTGACTTTGCAACTTCTTCCCTTAACCTTTTCTTTGTGATTTTTCTTTCTTTGGTTACTTCAAGTTCAAGCTGTTTGAGATACTCGAACTCAATGTATTCAAAGGATAGGGGAAAGAGTACATCTGCCTGATAGAGGCCTATGGCACTCAGGTAATTGATTATTTTGATCATATCAGTTTCTGTGTCTACCTGAGGTTCTTGGGGAGCCACATCCTCTAGTACAGGACTTTCTTGGACTAGGGAGAGGGTAGGCACATACTTGTAGAGTCTTTTTTGTCTTCTTTCTTCTTTGATTTGAAGAAGTAATTTTGCATCCTCTGCCTCCTTTCTTTCCTTTAACAATTCCGTGTTAGCCAGTTCATTTAATTCATCTAAGGGGAGGGAGATGATATTATCAATATCATAGTTCCTAGTCTGTAAATAGTTTATCCTAACTGCCCTCAACTCATCATCCTGAGTGTTTGGCCTCGGGGTAGCCCTGATAGCAGCTTCCATGAATCTAGCACACCCAGTAGAGGAACTTTCTCTCCTTAGCTTCCTTTTCCTCTCTCTCTCCTCCTCCTCAATCTCCTCAGAAGTCATTTTTCTTTTCCCTTTGTCACTCACAGACCTTTGTGACTAAGGGTGGAGAGAGCTTTGGCCTTCATTGCTTGGTGTAGCTTCCAAGCTCTGGCCAAAGAGAGGTTGTGATGCACCTTCACTAGCTGGTTTTTCACTAAAGGAATGAATTGCTAAAGTAGTTGTGGATGTGACAGGGCTCTCAGGCTCTACCACTGGGGCTTTAGTCAAGGTTTCCTCTTCAAAACTAATCTTAGGGTCTGCCTCAACATGCAGTTGACCAATAGTATTACCTGATTGCCTTTGTCTCATTCTTAGTCTGAACTCTTCAGTAATTCTATCTTGTATCATTTAAGCCAACCTGTCAGCTTGTCTAGATTTGTTTGGGTTGATAAGTGGCAAGTTGATAAGGTTAAGACCTTTATAGTAGTTCAAGGTCAGAAAGTTAAAGATTTCTTGATGCCCTTGAACTCTTTGAAGAATGAGGGCTCTTCTGTTAGCATTATATATCCACCCTATGATGTAGTTATAAGTTCCTTGAGGTGGAGATGACACTTCCCTTGGTATCCCTTCCTCTAAATGACTCTGAATGAAGGAGTCTATAGATTCCACATCAATGTGAACTTGAGGAAGTTGCTGAGTGTGGACAGTTACAAGTGAAGATGGTGAGTCCTTAATTTCCATGTTCTGTGAATAACTCCAGGTTCTGTGTTTGTGGTGACATTCTCTCTCTTTTTGGTAGGATCACCCACTTGCATAGGTGAGCTAAAGGTTAGATCAACCACCTACACAGGTTCTTGTGTTCCTGGTTGAGCTCTTCTTAAAGGTCTCCCAGCTAGTTTTTCCTTAAGAAAAGATATCTCAAGTTGCTGATCATTGACCTTGTTTTGCAAGGTAGTCACCTGAGATTCAAGGTGACTAATCTTGGAGACTAGATAAGTGCATGTTTTTAACAGTTTTTGCACTTTTAGTCTCAAATTCCCCTCATAATCATCAGAAGAATCATTGGGGGATGAGAGAATTGGACCAAAGTCTTCTATCTTATCACCATCTTGGAGTTCTTGGTTGTTGGTTTTCCTCTGCTTAATGACAGCTTCGGTTGAAGTGTTAATGGTCTGAGTTGCCATGGTTGAGGTCTTAAGTATGTAATCACTTGCTGAAGTGAGAGCCTCTTCCATATGGATATCCTGAACAAGTTCAGAAGTATCCACCTCAGCGATAGGTGACTGATATGGGTTAGACATAGGTGAGTCATGAGCACTCATCTCTCTTTGAGTAGGGGAGGAATAGAGAGACTCATGACACTCACTAAAACCTAATTCCTTATCAGTATAGAAGTCAAGGTTGAGAATTGGTTGGTTTAAGTTTAAAGGTTGGAGATGGTAGTTGTCCCCTAAAGGTTGTTCATCTGAGTGTAGAGACTCTGAATGAAAGCTTAAGGCTATTGGATTGTGAGCTCATCAGTCTGAGCATGAGGAACCTTAGGACTAATAATTGAAGGGATAGGAGTGGTTTGCTCCTCGGGAGAAGTTAGAGCTCCAGATTCCACTTCTTCCTATGTGGGTAGTGATATGAGGGCATGCACAGACTGAATAGCTTGTGCAGGGTTTCGTTTGGATTTTCTTTGGTAAGTGAGGGTGATTTGTGGTTGTTTTGGTGGTTAAGATCTAGAAGGTGTGGGTTCAACACTGGCTTGTGTTGCCAGGTTGTCACCTTGAGCAATAAGCTCTAACATTTTTGGGACCAGGACTATTTCTACCACAGAGAAGCCAACAGTTGGTTTCTTTATGATTTTAAAGATGTCAGGCTTCATTTGTCCTAGTTTAAGAATATTATTTGTTTCCTTCAACTGTGAGCCCAGTTCACAGTTGACAATATGTTGAACATATCTGGGAAACATATAATATTCTAAGGAGTCTAAGTTAGCAAGCAGGTTTGTATAGACAAATTGAGAATACCTAAACTTGACCCCTGAACCATCCCATGCACTATGAATGAGAGATCTTCAGGAATATGGTCTCAACCCCCATGCTTGTTGGATAAGCTATGGATGACCATATGTAGTAAGTACTTCCACTGGAGTGAGATATTCCCTTTCCTGAAGGTCTTTATAGAGAAATCCCCTTCATAGCCCATCTACTGGAAGGATGGTTAATAGCTTCTTTAGGAAAGGACAACTCACCTTCCGTATCATGCAGTTGTAGATGAGTATTTATGATGGCTGGAGTGATGAAGATTGTCCTCCCCTGTACCTTAGCAAACAATGCCTTATCCCCATCTATAACAACCTCTTGATAGGTTTTCTAGAAATCAAGCAAATGATCCTCATAAAGAACAAGATCGATGGTAAGGGAGGTGGAATAGTTAGACAAAGCTAAGAATTTGCAAACCTCTAAGAAGTGTGGATCTTTCTCGGAGTTTAATAGGGCAACCTGATTGTGTTGCATGTGTAACTGCATGGAGAAATCGGGATCATTTCTTCTGTTAAGGTTGGCCATTTAAGAAAGCTTATCGGTGAAGGAAAGAAAGAATGAAGGCGGTTGCAGAGAGAATTTTGAGAATTTAGGTTTGGAGGAAAGATGAAGATGAAGATGATAGAAAGAGGGGGAAACCGTTGGGGTTTATATGAACAGGATTTAAGACAAAGTTAATAAAAGAGGATAACTTTGAAATCCGGATGTCAGTCCCACCTCTGAATAAAAAGTTTAATTTTTGCTCAAAAAGAGGTTTTCTTGGAATTCAAAAATCTTCCGAAGGTAAATTGTCTTCGGAAATTTTAATGAAAAAGCTTCCGAAGCCAAAATAACTTCAAAAGAATTTCCTGTGAGTTTTTGAAAATATTTCTTCGGACGAAAATTAAGACTTAAAAGTTTTATTCAGCTAAGAATAAAGCTTCCGAGAGTTAATTTGCTTTTGAAGAAAATTGTCCTTGAAAACATGTAAGTGCCTAAGAGAAAATTTTAAGCTTCGGAAGAGATTTTAGACATTTCTTCTGAAGGCAATTTTCTTAGGCAGTTATTTGTTTTGAAGGCATAAGTTTCTTTCGAAGATAAAATTTATGTCTTCCGGAGGAAAAAGACCAAGCATTTTTAAAAACTCTAATGAAAGTTCTTCTAAGAAAATTTTCATCCAGAGAAAATAAGAGCTTATGATGGTGATAGAATAAACAAGTTAGGACAAACATATTTTAGAAATAATATGATTAAGTTTTAAGAAAAGCTACTCAAAGTTAATCATCACAATAGCTTATATAAGATACTTGAATCTTTGTTCATCAAAAGCTTTGGTGAACAAATCAACATATTGTTCATTTGTGTTATCCTTGACTAGTTTGATTAACCCCCTTTCAAAGTTATCTCTAATCAAATGATACCTGATATTGATGTGTTTTGTCCTGGAGTGTTGCACTAGATTTTTAATGATAGAGATAGCATTATTGTTGTCTATGTGAATGGGAGTCTCCTTGAAGTTTAATCCATAGCCAAGCATCTGATTTTGAATCCAAAGCACTTGAGCACAGCAGCTTGTAGTAGCAATGTATTCAGCTTCAGCAGTTGATGTAGAAACAGAGGATTGTTTCTTGCATTGCCTTGAGACAACCCTTCCACCAAGAAACTGGCATCCCCCAGATGTAGACTTTGCAGTCATATTGCAGCCACCATAATCATTATCTGTATATGCATACAGATTGAAGTCAAAGTTCTTGGGATACCAGAGGCCGGCCAAGTGTTGAGACACCTTTGAGGTATCTTAGAATTCTTTTAGCAGTGATAAGATGTGACATATTGGGGTTGGCTTGATATCTTGCACAAATACATATGGCAAACATGATATCAGTCTTGCTAGCTGTAAGATACATAAGAGACCCAATCATAGCCCTGTAAAGGTGTTCATCTACACACTCCCCCTCAAGATCAGGTCCAATGGAGTGGTTTCTTGCTATGGGTGTCTTTAGTAATCTTATAATCAGTCATGTTGAATCTTTTGAGTATGTCCTGAACATACTTTGACTGACTTATGAAGATGCCATCTTCAACTTGCTTCACTTGAATTCCTATAAAGAAATTGAGTTCCCCCATGGCACTCATTTCAAATCTGTCCTTCATCAGCTTCTCAAAGTCTTTGTAGAGCTTTGGATTAGTTGAGCCAAAGATGATGTCATCTACATATACTTGAACTAGCATCAAGACATTTATTTGTCCTTTGATGAAGAGAGTTCCATCTATAGTAACCCTTCTGTATCCATGCTTGCAGAGCTACTAAGATAGAGTCTCATACCACTTCTTTGGTGCTTGGTACAGCCCATAAAGAGCTTTATCAAGCTTACAAACATAATTAGGATGATCAGGATGTGCGAACCAGGTGGTTGTTTGACATACACTTCTTCATCAATTTCCCCATAAAGAGAAGCACACTTGACATCAAGTTGATAGACCTTGAAGTTTTTGGAAGCAGCAAAAGCCAAGAATATCCTAACAGTTTCCAGTTTGCTACAGGAGTAAAGACATCAGTGTAGTCAATTCCTTCTTCTTGTATGTACCCTTGAACAACTAGTCTAGCTTTATTTTTTATGACAAATCCTCTATCATCTTTCATATTCCTAAACACTCATTTGGTTCCTATAGTAGTCTTCCCACGAGGAAGAGGACATAGGTTCCAAACCTTTTGCCTTTTGAATTGAAGCAACTCATCTTGCATAACTTCAACCCAACTTCCATCCTTCAGAGCCTCATCAATCTTCATGGGCTCTATTTGAGATAAGAAACAAGAGTGAAGATAACCATTTGCTTCATGGGTTTTTCATCTTGTTCTTATCCCCGTGTCAACATTTCCAATGATATTTATGGTGGGATAAGACTTGTGAATCCTTAGAAAAGTCTGCAAGCAAATGAAAGAAGGTTCACAACTCATTGAGAGTTGTTAGCTCAACTGTGTGTTTACAGCATGTGATCTTGGCTAACCTTTAAGGGTTCACACACAGGGGGAGTTAGTCTATGTGACTACTCCATACGTGCGATACGTGCGATATGTGCGATATGGGGTCCTTGTTGTTTAACCTTAAATGATATAGCTTTGTGCTCAATAGGGGGGTTAAGTACATTACAAAACCTAGATAGAAGTGAAAAGATAATAAATGTACGAAAAAGTGTGATATGTACGAAATGTGCGAAACGTGCGAAATGTACGAAACGAACGATGATGAATATAATAATTAGTACCTTATTATACGTATGATGTGTGATCATGTGCTTTAACGAACGAAAGGTAATATAATGTTTTTGTAAAACTAGAACTCACTCAACAACGCTGAATTTTATGTATTTTCCAGTTGGCAGGTTATGTTGCTGTGGGCTGCACGAGGTGGTTACTTGGCTTGTTTTGGATGGCATCCATTTTATGTTGTGATAATATTTTCGTATTGTAATGCGAACAAACGATATTTCATAATGAATGATGTATTATTTTGCAAAAGCGATTATTTATATGTGAAATGGTTGTTTAAAACGATTCCGCTACAATGTTTTAGTAAATTATATGTTTTATGTGCGATGATTGACCAGCTGTGAACGTCCCGGGAACAGAGCCTTACAAGTTCGTATCAGAGCCAAAGTTTAAGTGAAATGGGTAAATTTTCAAAAGAAGCCTAACCTTAAAATGAGAATGGGATAAGGGGAAGGGATGCCAGGCCGAGTAGCTGCGTGACATCATGTATTTTCTTAATGATTAGCTGCTGTTATGTGCGCATGTTATTTTATATGTGTGCTCTTAGTAGATTTAGGTACTGATGTAGTCAGGATAGGAAATGCTTAGGGTATGAAGAGTAACGTAAGTGGCTAATCACAACTGGACACTGTAATTAGGTACATACTATACTTGACATAAACCAAGCTATTCCCTTGAATGACCGTGTAAGTTTTTGAATCTTATAGCCTGTTAGAGGATGACTGGTGGTAGATCTTCTAAGGCTTCTCATGGTGGAGGTCGTGGTGGATGTGGTGTAGTACCACGGGTCACGAGAGGAAGGCCTAGGGTTGAAGAGGTGGCTCATGAAAAGTTCGAGACCCCTCATCCAAAGGGTGGAGATGAGAGTGCTAACTTGAGAGCCTCAATGAAGGAGGCGGTAGTGGAAGAGATTCATCAGGTCATGCAGACGATCCTACTGTCTGTGGTGACCGAAGTGATTAAGGCTGTACGAGAAGGAGAAGGAAGGAGAGGAACCGATCCTCGGGAGAAGAAGGGAAACTGGAGACTGAGACGGTTGCTCTACTGATTAGGAAGAGGAAGAAAAGCATGTGCCCTAAGCAGCACGAGGCTGTAACTATGGGGCATTTATGAGATGCAAGCCCCCAACTTTTGACGGAAATGACACGGCTGCTGCTGCTCACTGGTGGGTGAGAGAGATGGAAGCCGTTCTAGATATCAGCGAGTGTTGGGAGGATCAGAAGGTGAAGTTCGCCACAAAACTCCTTTGTGGACTCGGCCTTATGTTGGTGGGACAATATTGTCCAAGCTGAGGGTAGCAGGGCTATCGGGAGGATGAGGTGGGCAGAGTTAATGGAGTTAGTGATTGAGGAGTTATATCCTCATAGGGAGTTGGATAAGGTTAAGAGAGAGTTCTTGTAGCTGGAGGCGGGAACCATGATACATCACCAGTACACCACCAAATTCAAAGAGATGGCATGGCTGGTGCCGGATCGGATCAGGTGACACCTCTATCACGAAAGATCAAGAGGTATATTTAGGGCTTGCCAACGGATATTCGTAGGCATATGATTGTCGCTCGGCCGAGTACGTTTAGGTTGGTGGTTGACCTGTCGGGAAGATTGTATGACGAGTGAGAGGTGGTGGTGGCTGAGGTGAGCAAGAAGGGTGGTGGTGACTGAAACTAGAATGGGAACGGTTTGGACGTGGCAGAGCCACTCCAAACAATAAGGTGGTGAAGGTGGGTGACCGGCATGTGGTCACATCTGGCGTAGGGTCGAAGAGATGTGGTAAATGAGGGAAGGAACATTCGGGAGAATGAAAATGGGGGTCAAACATCTCCTTCAAGTGTAGGAAGCCTGGTCATATGGTGAGAGACTGTAGGGTTATAAGGTGTTACAACCATGGAGAAAACAACCACCTGAGTAGGGATTGCAAGAAGCCGAGGGCGGGGAGTTCTAGGGCAAGGAAGAAGACCGGAACTGAAGGGCAGAAGGCAAGCGCCCGAGCTTTCACAATGACTCGGGAGGATGCTAGGATGGACCCCGATATGGTGTCAGGTATGTTTCTAGTAAACCAAACTCTTGCATCTATGTTATTTGATTCCGGTGCTAGTAGGAGTTTTATTTCTGCTGCCTTTTATGCATAGTTACCCATTAGGAGTAGAAGTATTGATTAGCCCTTCGATGTAGAAACTACCATAGGCAAGTCTACTAGGATTTCTGAGATGATAGAAAGCTGTGACATTGAATTAAAAGGTCATAAGTTTCATGTTAGACCATTCGTGATGACCTTAGGCAGTTTCGATGTAGTCCTTGGAATGGATTGGTTGGCGGACTACGAGGCTAATATCGTATGTCACAAGAAGATGATCAGACTAATAGCGCCTAACGAGAGTTTGGTGACAATTTACGGTGATCGAGTTACGACTATATCGAAGGTGATTTCGATGGCAGTGGAGGGAAAGTGCATGAGGCATGGGTGTAGTGCCTACTTGGCCTACGTGAAGGATGTGGATACGCCAACACCACAACTTTCTGATGTACCGGTTGTGTGTGACTTTTCGAACGTGTTTTCAGAAGATTTACCAGGTGTGCCACCGGAGCGTGAGATTGAATTTCAGATTGACTTGATACCAGGTGCCCAACCTGCTGCTAAGGCATCGTATCAGTTGGCTCCGACCAAGATGAAGGAATTGATTGAGCAACTGCAGGAGTTGCTTGATAAGGGGTTCATTAGACCGAGTATCTATCCTTGGGGTGCTCCGGTCTTATTCATGAAGAAGAATGATAGTATTATGAGGATGTGTATTGACTACCGGGCGCTTAACAAGTTGACGGTGAAGAATCGGTATCCACTGCCAAGGATCGATGACCTGTTTGATCAGCTCCAAGGTGCCAGTTGGTTCTCGAGGATAGATAATCGATCTTGCTACCATCAGCTGAATATTAAGGAGCAAGATATTCCTAAAACAGGTTTTTGCACGCGTTATGGACACAACAAGTTTCTCGTTATGTCTTTTGGTTTGACCAACGCGCCAGCTGCTTTTATGGACTTGATGACTCGAGTGTTTCGGCTGATGTTGGATAAATTAGTGATTGTGTTTATCGATGATATCTTGATTTATTCAAAGAGTGAGGAGGAGCATGCCGGTCATATTCGAGAGGTGTTGGACACATTGAGAAGGAAGAAGTTGTATGCCAGGTTCTCCAAGTGCGTATTCTGGCTACGCGAGGTTCAATTCTTAGGTCACATGGTGAATCCCGAGGGGATTATGGTGGACCTGAAAAAGGGGGAGGCTATGATGCAATAGAAGTCACCAAAGACGCCATCCGAGATTTGTAGTTTCTTGTGTTTGGCCGGCTATTACAGAAGATTCATTCAAGACTTCTCTAAGATAGTTTCTCCGTTGACTAAGTTGACCCGTAAGGATGTAAACTTTGCATGGGGTCAAGCTCAAGACAAGGCGTTTGAGGAGTTAAAGGCGAGGTTGACTTAAGCTCCTATCTTGTCGTTGCCCGATGGAAGCGAAGATTGGTGGTTTATTCAGATGCTTCTAACTCGAGGTTAGGATGTGTCTTGATGCAGCGAGGAAAGGTTATGTCCTACACATCCCAAGAGTTGAAAATTCATGAGGTTAATTATCCTACTCGTGACTTGGAGCTAGAAGATGTGGTCTTCGCGATGAAGATTTGGAGGCACTATCTATATGGGACGAAGTGCACCATTCACTGACCACAAGAGCTTGAAGTACTTCTTCGAGCAGAAAGATTTGAACATGAGGCAGAGGAGATGGTTGGAGCTCATAAAGGATAATGATTGTGAGATCTATTACCATCCAAACAAGGCCAACGTGGTGGCAGATGCCTTTAGCCGAAAGGAGAGACCTGAGCCGATTCGGGTGAAGGCTTACTAGTTGATTATGACCTATGATGTGATGAAGCAGGTCAAAGAGTTTCAAGATAATGCATTTAAGGAAGAGCATCTTAACTTCGAAAGGGTGAGAGGTCTAGTCGCGGATCTGGGTGAAAACACTCTCGGTGTTAGAACCCGATTCGGAAAAATATGGATTCCTCGTTATAGGGATTTACGTGGGAGGATTATGGATGAAGCTCATAAGACTCGATACTCCATTCATCCCGATGCTACAAAGATGTATCAAGATAGAAGAAAGATTATTTGTGGTTGGGTATGAAGCGTGACGTAGTGGAGTACGTGAGCAAGTGCCTTACTTTCTTGCAAGTGAAGGCGGAGCATCAAAAGCCATACGGGAAGATTCAACCTTTGGACATACCCGAGTAGAAGTGGGAACACATCACCATGGACTTTATTACGAAGTTGCCATGTACCGTGAGAGGGTATGATGCCATATGGGTGATAGTTGATCGTCTGACGAAGAGTGCTCACTTTCTAGCGATCCACGAGACGTATTCTTACGAAATACTAGCGGATCTATTCATCAAGGAGATTGTAAGTCGCCATGGTGTACCGGTGTCTATTGTGTCTAATCATGACACTCGGTTTACATCCAAGTTATGGAAGAGATTTCACAATGCTATGGGGACGAGGTTACATATCAGCACGACTTATCATCCCCAGACAAATGGTCAGTCAGAAAGGACCATTCAACGCTAGAAGATATGCTTCGGGCATGCATCATTGACTTTGGAGGAAGTTGGGATGACCACTTACCGTTAGCCAAGTTCTCATATAACAATAGCTACCATGCCAGCATTGGCATGCCTCTTTATGAGATGCTATACGGTAGGAGATTTAGAACACCCGCTTGTTGGGGTGATATTGGCCATAAAGAGTTAGGGAGCGTCGAGGTAGTCGAGGCTATGACTAAGAAGCTAGAAATGATCAAAGCCTTTATGAAGGTAGCTAAAGATAGGCAAAAGTCGTACGTTGATAAACGACGTGGACCTATTGAGTTCCAGGTGGGTGACAGAGTTATGTTGAAAGTCTCACCTTGGAAGGGCATCATTCGGTTTAGGAAGCGGGGCAAGTTGAGCCCAAGATACATAGGGCCTTTCCGAATTATTGCTCGAGTAGGAGAGGTGGCTTATAGGTTTGAGTTGCCCAGTGAGTTAAGTGGAATTCATCCGACATTCCATGTATCTCACTTAAGAAAATACTTAGCCAACGAGGATATGGTGGTGCCACTAGAGGATATTGAAGTGGACGAACGACTCAATTATATGGAGCAACCAGTGGCGATCATCGATTGCAAGGAGAAGAGGCTAAGGAATAAAGTGGTTCAACTTGTGCAAGTATAGTGGAAGCACAGGAAGGGATTAGAGTCCACTTAGGAAGTTGAGGAGGAGATGAGGCAACATTACCCTCAACTATTCAGCGACTAATAGGTTTCGAGTGTGAAATCTAAAAAAGGGGGTGGACTTGTGACGCCAGGAAAAAAGTTGAAACGAGCCAATTAATAATAATAGGCTTAGCCAGGACTATTTAAAAAAATAAGTGGGTAATGGAGTATGGACCGAGTAGACCTCACGGGATATGTGTTTGGTGAGTTAAAGGTCTCGAGAACGCCTGGTATATATAAACGGATCAGCTTGAGCAACTCTCATTTGCAACTCAACACCCCAAATTCTAGAGAGAGTGTGTAGAGAGAGAAAGTGGAGAGAATTGAATATTTAAGGCTCGTTTGATCACAGAATTAAAGATTGATGTTTGTGGGCATCCAAACAACAAGAAAACACCAAGAATCTAGGTAAGAAACATCATTTCATCTTTCATTTTGATGTAAACTCGGATAATAGGGCTTGGGGTTTTTAAAAATGGCAAAGATTCGCCCAAAACTCACATTTTTGTGTAAGAAAACATGTAAGAAGTTTAGATATAGCTTATTGGGTGATAAACCAAGGTTTGGGATGTAAAAGATTGAAGTTCTGGGTAAAAAAATGGTGGTTCGTAATTTTTAGCCCGTTCTGCGAAATTAAGGGTTCATCCAGCGAAATTGTGTAGTTGTCCAGCGATACTATGAAAACTTCATGCGCAACTATAGTTTCGCAGGTAGTTTCGCATGTAGTTTTGCAGACATGGTTTTCCAACAAAAGTTGGGCGAAAGTGGCTGCGAAGATGCCAGCGAATATGCCAGCGAAACTGCTGATCTTGCAGCGAAATTAGCAGCAAAATTAGGCAGAAATAAACTCCTTTATGTGTTAACTTATTTGCAGGTTGTGTAGTTGACCCTTGTTTTGAAAGCTTGATTGAGAAGCTACTCACTGAGTCCAGGTGAGTTCTAGATCCCCTATTTAAAGGTATTGAACTAGTTTGGTGTTGGAAATGCATACCAAATATACGTATTAAATGTCCAAAATTTTAAGAGGTTTAAACGGGAAGATCGATTAATCAATAATGAAATGTGTTATGTAAATGTCCTAAAATAAAAAAAAGTCACGCTAACCTGGCAGCGCGACCCCAGCCAGGGGCGTTGCCCCTTGGACCCCCCTATGGGCTACTGCCCCTAGGACCCTGCTGTTAGGGGTTGCCACCCCCGAACCCCCGCTATCTCGCGGAGGATCGGTTATGTTTTATGATGACTTATGCTTGTGGTGCATATGTATAGGTATGTGAAGGTATGATGCATGATGTTATGATGCATGATGTTATGATGATATGTGATGGGCTATGCTATGTATGATGATGCGTGATGATGTTATGCTTATGTATATATGTTTTCTTATGTTCCTTACTATGTATTATGATGTGACTTTACGTGATGTGATTATGATAATGAATGTAAATTATTATCTTAACGAAGTGAAAGATTTAAGATAATGAAAGTGGAACATAATTAATAAACGAATGAAAAGTCTTGCAAGCAAATGAAAGGAGGTTCACAACTCATTGAGAGTTGTTAGCTCAACTGTGTGTTTACAACGTGCGATCTTGGCTAACCCTTAAGGGTTCACACACAGGGGGAGTTAGTCTATGTGATTACTCCATATGTGTGATACGTGCGATATGTGCGATATGGCGTCCTTGTCGCTTAACCCTAGATGATATAGCTTTGTGCTCAAGAGGGGGTTAAGTACATGACAGGACCTAGATAGAAATAAAAAGATAATAATGTACGAAAAAGTGCGATAAGTACAAAATGTGCGAAACGTACGAAACGAACGATGATAAAGATAATAATTATTACCTTATTGTACGTATGATGTGTGATCATGTGCCATAGTAAAGAAAATATTTTAACGAATGAAAGATAATATAATGTTTTTGTAAAACTAGAACCCACTCAGCATTGTTGACTTTTATGTATTTTTCAGTTGGCAGGTAATGTTGTTGAGGATGGCACGAGGTGGCTAATTGGCTTGTTTTGGATGGCATCCATTTTATGCTACGATAATTTTTTTGCATTGTAATGTGAACAAACGATATTTTGTAATGAATGATGTATTATTTTGCAAAAGCGATTATTTATATGAAATGAAATGGTTGTTTAAAACGATTCCGCTACAATGTTTTAGTAAAGTTAATGTAAATTATATGTTTTATGTGCGATGATTGACCAACTGTGAGCGTCCTGGGAACGGGGCCTTACACTTACCATGAATCTTAACCACTAATACTCTGTTTTGCACATAGCAGGCAGTGTTGACTGCCTCAGCCCAGAAGGTGATAGGCAGTTTAGAGTCAGACAACATAGTTCTTGTAGCTTCCATAAGTGTCCCGTTTATCCTCTTAACAACACCATTTTGCTGAAGAGTACTCGGAGCACTATATTGTTTTGTAATATCCTTTTCATCATGAAATATATTAAGGATTTGGTTCTTAAATTCAGTTCCTTGATCACATCTTATGGTTTTGACCTTGTGATCACATTGATTCTCAATCTTTAAGATAATATTCTTTAGAATCTTAGGAGTCTCATCCTTAGTTCTAAGGAAGAAGACCAAGTGAATCTTGTAAAGTTATCTATGATCACTAAACATAAAGAGGTCCTTCCTAGACTCATTGCACTGGTGGGGCTAATGAGATCCATATGTAACAAGTGTAGGGAGTAGTAATGGAGTTTTTTTCCTTTGGTTTGTGAGATACCTTGTGTTGCTTCCCTTTCAGGCATGCCACACAAGGTCATCACTTGTAAACTCTTTCTTTGGCATTCCAGTTACTAAATCATTCTTAATAAGTTTGTTCATGTTTTTAAAGTTTACATGGCACATTCTTTTATGCCAAAGGAAAGACTCATCACTATTTGCTTTAGATAGAAAGCATGAAACTTCTCCTGAGGGAGATGTTTCTTGCAAATCCATATTGTACATGTTCCCTCTCCTGGGGGCTCAAAGCAGGATATGCTCATTAGGAATGACCACCCCAGTCTTAAGAACAATGCACTCATGCCTAGCAACGAGGATGTTATGAATCTGATCACAAAATTAAGATACACTCAAAAGATTGTATCCAAGCTCATTGACAAAGTTTGCCTCCTTAATACAGAGCTTACCATTTGTGACCTTTTCCATTCTAGAAATATAACCACCTTCATCTCCTCCAAAAGCAACTGGCCATCCATCAATTCTTTCAAAATTGACTTGTTCATTCACAAAAAAATGATTAGTTACATTTGGAAACCCAAGCCTTATTGGTCTTGGGCTCATCAAAAGAAGTAGAAGATAATGAAATAGTAATAGATCCTATAGTTGTGCTTTGATGATCTATTGTTGTTGTTGATGGAGAACTCTCAGTCATTTGGTCTTTCTTTGTCTTCCATACCACCTTTGTAAGTTTGGACTTGAGCTTCAAACTTCGGAAGCTTTTATGGCTTCGGAAGTTTTTATGACTGGACCTTCGGAAGATCTTGCTAGCACTGCAGCAGACTTTAGTGCTTCGGAAGTATTCCTTTCTTTCGAAACTAAATTTCTTTCGAAGGCAATTTTTCACTTGCCTTCTTCTTCATTTTGGAGCTTCCGAAGAAAACAATTTTTCCTTCCAAAGCTTTCTTCTTCTTCTCCAGACTCTTAGAAGTTTCTTTCTTTGTGATGTGGAGAGTACTCTTTGGATTGTAGGTACAATCTTTAGTAAGATGAGAGGTACTCCCACACATAACACAGTCCATTTTCTTCCTTCTAGGAGTATTCTTCTGAGAACACGGTTGAACTTGATCACTTTCAATCTCCATCTTCATCTTCTCAGATGATGTGGCAATTCTTGTGGGGTTAGGACTACCTTTAGATCTTGATGGTTCATGCTATACAACAGTGATGCACAACTTATCAGCCTTCTTCATAATGATGGGATGACTTGGACATAAGCTAGAACTCTTGGTGTTTGAGTTCAAGTTTGTATCCTTAGTTTTAACCACTTCAAATCCTACAGAAACAAAGACTTGTTTCTATGCAGAGTTGAAGGTGGCCTTGATCTCCTGAGCCTTCCTTGCTTTTATTTTGCACTTTCTGATCAAGTTATTTCTCTTGGACTTGGTCATCCCAACAACTTTACTCTCCTTAGAGGGATAATGACCCTTCTTAGAATGCTCTTCTTCACTCCTCTTAGAGCCATTCTTCATCATCTCCTCTTCATCCTTTTCAGTTAAGGGGTCTATTAGAGGAAGCTCATCTTCACAAGTTTCACACCTAGGAGATCTTACAGACAAGATTGTTTTGATAACACACTTTTTCATGCAAGGATGAGGATGTCATGTTCTTGAATTTCTCTTCTTCAAGAACACATTTTTCTGCCCTAGCTTTGCTGATCACAAGCTCAGCCTGGCATTCAGTCAACTTAGTTACGAAATCCTTGATCTAAGTCCTGTAATTGGTGTGCTCATGTTTAAGAACTGACATGGTTTTCTCTAAGTCCTCTGTCTTTAACTTATAATCATTTTCAGCCTTTTTGAAATCAGATTTTAAGATGTTCAAAGACTCAAAATCAGATCTCATCCCTAAGTTGTAGGACCTGTATCTATTAACTTTAGCAATACATTCAGAAGCGCAAAGATGTTCCAATACCTTGGCTTGATCGTGGTCAGCCATGAGTGCTTGATTTGGAGATGCATCTTCCACCTAAAAGCTCCAGTCAAAGCCTCCTTCTTCAATAGCCCCTGCAGCTTGCTGCTTTGGCTTCTCATTCTGGGGAGCTCTCTCAGTGTAGTTTGGTCTAGATTGAGTTTGGCCACCAATTTCTCTTGGTGCCTTGCACTCTCTAGCAAAGTGTTCCATCTGGTTGCAGTTGTAACACTTTACCTTGCTTTTATCCATCCTAAACTTTCCACTGGCTAATTGCTAGGAAACTTTCTTCCTGTACTCTTGTAGAACTTCTTGGCTCTGTGAGTAAGAAGAACCATCTGCTGAACTATCTCCATATACTCCAGATCATCTAGATGGATACAGTACAAGTCTTCAAGAGTAAAGAGAAAGTTGCATGAGGATTCATTAGCAGAGACAAAAGCATGAGAAGAACTTGTCTCTTGGAAGGGACTTCCTTGAGTGTAGTTTTTTCTTGGAGTCTTTGGGAAAGCGATGAATGGATCCTTTTGTGAGTTGTCAGGGTAGCATATAAGATGATGTTGAGGTTCTATGCTATCCTTTTCAGTCACATGAAGCGCCAAACCCATTTGATTGCTAGAGTTACGAGATGAATTTTGCATGTTTATTGTAGATACATCATATGTAATGAATTGATTCAATGGTATATAATATGTGGTTGATGCTTATTAATGTTTATTTATTTCATATTGTCATTGTGTTGAGTATAATTCATATGTATGAACTTATTATATAGGTTTGAAGTTATTGTACATAGTTCTTAGTCAATAATGATTGAGAAATATGTTCAACCTAGTCAGATGAGCCTTTAAGCTAATGGACTATACTAATGGACCATACGCATGAATACATCATGCTTATGGACCTGTCGCACAACTGAACCAGGAGACTGGATCAGTCATACGATTGAGACATGCGATTTAGTCAGTCGCATGACTGAAGCTTCAGTCGCACGACTGAAGCTTCAGTCGTGTGCATGACTAAATCGCATGAGTCAGTTTCAGTCGTATGAATGGAAACTACAAACCTATAAATACAACTTAATTCGTGTAAAAACATAACAATCAAGACCAATTCAATAACACTTTAAGCGACACTTCGAATATACATAAACCCTAGCCGTCCAGAGCGTCCAGGACACCCAATCCAACTTCATAGTTTGTTCTTGATCGATTCCTACTCGTTCTTAACGTTTAGTTTATTCTTATATCGATCAGTTAACATTCTCACTGATTATATCGCCAATCAAATAGGATTCTGCACTATTTGATCTGGTATCACGCACTATCAGTTAGTATTCCATACCTTCACGGTCCTAACAAGTGGTATCAGAGCCTTGGCTCTTGATTTTGCATGTGATTCGATTAGTTTTGGTGTTAAACTTAACGTTTTCATTCAAAAGAGTCATCCTTTTAAGTCAAAAAGTGTTTTCGACGTTTTCTTGCATCAAATTTCAATTTTTCACTATATGGCAGATTAGGATTCTTAGGAAAATCACGTTTTTGTGTCAAAGTGTCAAAATCTTTGATTTTGCCAAAACAGCGGCCTTCGGTAGCATGACTAGCTCATTCGTACGATTGAACTCATTTGTACACTCCATTCGCACGACTGAACTCAGTCGCATTCATCATTCGCATGACTGAACAACTCTAGTCGTTTGAGTCCATTCTTCTTGTTCATACGCATGACTGAATCCAATTGCACGATTGAATTCATTTGCACCCTTCATTCGCACGAGTGAACCATACTCATAGTCCATCCGTACGATTGAAATTATCCTGTTCTCTAAGTACCAAGTTTATAGAAATGGAAGATCAGTTTGCCACGTTTACTGCCGGGAAGGACTCACGCATCCAGAACCTTCTGCTTCTGGAAAATGAGATAGGAAATCATAATAAACCACCAAAGCTTATAATGTTAGATGACTATCCACAATGAAAACAGCAGTTCGAGATGCACTTAAATGGAGTTGATCCCAATCATTAGACATCCATCGAGACTGGTTACACGGTGCCAGTCAGTGCTAATGGAGTCAAGTTAACCTTCGGAGGAATGAATGAAGCACAAAAGATACTCTTCGATGCTGAGAAGAAAGTTTATACCCTGTTGACTCAGTCAATATTGAAAGACATCTTTGATTAGTTTTCTGATAACAAATAGGCCAAAAAGCTATGGGAGGCATTAGAGAAGAGATATGATGGTAATGTAACGTTAAAGGCACTGAAGGCTAAGGCTCTCAAGAAGGAGTTTGATAATTTCTCCTCAATAGGGAATGAGAGCCTGGATGACATAATTGGCAGATTCTATCATCTAATGAGTGAGCTGCACACTCATGGTGTAACCACATCAATGGAAGATAAAGTTTCAAGTTTTGCTGATGGGTTGCCTGATAAATAGGATTCATTTGTGTCCAATCTCAGATAGAATGACATTCTAGCAACGTTGGACACAAATGACTTCATCTTGAAGTTAAGAGAGGAAGAATTGAGGATGAAGTACAAGTCAAAGAAAGGATCCTACATTCAGAATCCTTCATTCTACAACTCAGTTTCGTCTCCAGCTGTTTCAGGAACACCTCTACAAATAGCTTTTGTGTCTAGTTCATCTGCTTCTTCCCAAACCATTGCTTCAGGACTAGAAACGTCAGGGTCATCTACTACCCAATATATAGTACCTGAAGCCAATACTACAAAGTTGAATACCGAGAATCTCGGTAATATCACAATGGAAGTTGCAAAGGAGCACATGGATCTTCTAGCAGTTGTTGTCCAATCCTATGATGGTTTAGATATCAGGAAGATTGGAAATTGTAATTTTGCAGATAAAGATTACGAGCAAGTTGATGAGAATGAGCTAGATAGAATGGACATCATGTGGGCCTTGGCAAGTGCAGTCAGAAGAGCTAAAAATTTGTCAAGAAGACAGGGCAGAACCTAATAGCCACTAAGGACACGACATTTGGTTTTGACAAAACCAAAGTAACATGCTTTAACTGTAGTGAGAATGGGAACTTTAAACATGAATGTGTAAAGCCCAACAAAACCGAAATGGAAACCCATTCCCACATTCAACCATCAAGACAAGGACATGATTGGAACTGATTCTTCAAGCAAAGAGACAAAGGCTCTTACTGCTCAAGGTGATGAAGGGCAAGACCGGTCCTTCCGTTTTGTTTCACCTGGAGAATCAAATATTGCCTTTGTCTAAGCAGTAAATGATAGGTCTGCTAGTGAAGGTGAGATGGCAGCTGAGCAATCGATGTCGGATATTGAAGAAGCTATGAACGTGGTAAATCACCTGGTTGAAGAAGAGCTTAGAGCAACAAGTTCAGAATATCCAGCCACCGAAGGATCTAATTCTGCTTTGATGGCTGATTCAACCAATTTATTACAGGTAAGTTCTCTAGACCGGTTATTTGATAAACATGCTTGTCATGAATGTGATAAATTTAAAGAAAGCATTGATATGAAATTTTCTAGGTTATTAGAACATAATGATAAGTTAGTAAATGATTTATAACTCTACACCGAAGCTAATTGTATACTAAAACAAAATGAGTGCGGGTTTAAAGAAAGATAGAACTTTTGGGGAAACAACTAAGGGAAACTGAGGTTGTTGTCTTTAATCAATCAAATGATATAAAGTTTTACTTAAATTCTTTAGAAGATACCAAAAAGGAAAAAGCAGTTTTGGAAGTCGAGGTAAATTCTTTAAAACAAAAACTAGTTGGGTTAGTTCTTCTCACATAGTTCAGAACTTAGTGAAAGAACAAAACAATGGGGAAGGTTTGGGGTACAAAGTAGTTGCACCACCACATGAAATCTTTTTAAATACAAAATATAGACCTGTCAATGGCAACCCAGTTAAGGATCATGTGGTGTCCACTCCTCTGGTTAGTGATCCCGATTCCACAGTCAAACCTGTAAAGAAGATCACTAGAAAGAAGGACCCTACTTTGAAATCTAAAGGTAAAATGCCGATTGAGAATTTGGATGATGAAATTAAAAGGGTTAATGTAAGGTCAGGGTCACAAATGTCTACTTCAGAACCCAAATTGACTAAACTAGTTAACCAAAACCGTGTAAATCACCAAAGTCCAAAT
This sequence comes from Flaveria trinervia, assembly GCA_025506515.1. NCBI lineage: Eukaryota > Viridiplantae > Streptophyta > Magnoliopsida > Asterales > Asteraceae > Flaveria > Flaveria trinervia. The sequence goes on along the minus strand of CM046458.1, from coordinate 42,003,802 downwards.
AAAATGAAAGCCAAAGATGTTCAAAACGTTAAAACAATTAATTTTTTAATAAGGCTGAAACATCAAAAAGGGAAGTGACAAAACCCAACCAGAAAAAGGTCACACCTTTACAAAACTCAAACCCACACAAATATTTTCCTCAATCTGTAGAAGGGAGATCTTGCTACAATTATGGAAAACGAGGACATATCTCTTCTAATTGTTCTTATTATCAGACTCCTAAAAAGAAAATTGAACTTAATGAAACAAAACAAAGTTTTACTAAAAGGTGATCTATTACTCCACCTAAGAGTATTAGTGAACCTAAAGTTCAAACAATAAGTCGGTCGTCCGTTTATCATAAACAGGCCTTACACAAAACTAGCTTATGGAAAGAAAAATCTAAGTATAGTGTCTGATAGTGAGGAAATCAAGAAGAAAGATATGCCCTCATCCTCTAAAGGACAATGGGTTGAGTTTATGATGTGTGATTCCTCCGGGTCACCCAAGCTAGTTAAGGCTTAGGTCCTAAATCCGAACTAATAAGTTTCTTTGAGTGTGCAAGGTGTCCGCTACGACGCTATCACTAATACCTGGATTATTGATAGTGGGGCGTCCAGGCACATGACAGGGAATTCGTCTCTCCTTTTCAACGTCAGACAAATTAAAGGGGGACATGTTTCATTTAATGGGAATAAAGTAGGCTACATCACTGCTCAAGGCGAAGTGGGAAACGAGAAAGTTAAGTTTGACAAGGTTAACTACGTTTAACAACTATAGAACAACTTACCTTCAGTTTCCCAAATCTATGATAAAGGATTTAAAGTTGTATTTGACAACAAGAATGCTACATGTTAAAGAAGGACTATGTGATTGATGAGGATAAAGTTCTTATGTCAGCTTCAAGATATAACGATTTGTATGTCTTGAATCTATCAAAAGCCTTCACAACTGATCACACTGTTCAATGCTTCTTGTCAAAGGCAACTGAGAGGGATTAAATCTCCTGGCATAGGAGAATGGGCCACATTAATCCAAGGAAGATGAACCATTTAGTCCAAAATGATTTAGTGAATGGAGTAACTGTCAAAAATTTCCAACTTCCCGATTTTTGCATAGCCTGCAAGAAAGGGAAACAGACCAAGAAGGCTCACAAGGCAAAGAAAGTTCATTCAATTGGTCTTCCTCTTGAGCTTCTACACATGGATCTGTTTGGCCCTGTCAGTACAAAGAGCATTGCTAGAGATCTATATTGTTTTGTAGTAATGGATGATTACTCAAGGTTCTCTTGTGATGTTTCTGAAAGCCAAATCAGAAACTTTCGAATTATTCAAACATCAAGTTACTACTTTGGAATCACTCTATAAGCTGAAAGTAAGGCAGATTCGATCAGACAATGGCACAGAATTCAAGAATCAGTGGATGGAGGCATACTGTAGAGAGAGAGAGGAATTGTACATCAATTTACCTCTGCCTACACTCCACAGATGAATGGCGTTGCTGAAAGGAAAAATCGAAGCTTGATAGAGACTGTCAGAACAATGCTAGTTGACTCGAAACTGCCTATTCAATTCTGGAACGAGGCAGTGGCTAATGCTTGTTACACGCTCAATCGAGTCTTAGTGGTCAAACGACATGGGAAAACATGTTATGAACTGCTTCAGCGACGTTAACCTAATCTAGAGTATCTAGAACCGTTTGGCGCACCGTGCATGCTGCTGAAGAAAACTTAAAAAGGAAAATTTAGTGAGAAGGCAGAAGAAGGTATCTTTCTCGGATACAACATACCAAACAATAGAGTTTATAACAACTCAACGGGTCAGGTAGAATTGTGGTGCAACGTTGATTCTCAAAGATACACCACCCCTTGCTGGAAAAGGATCGTTATTTTTCTTCGATTATGATGGATTCTTTAAGTCCTTCAACCTCCCTTCCTCTCTTTCTAATGATAAGTTATCGACTAAAATGATGTACGATGTTCTAAACACACCACCACAAGACTCGACAGCATCGGTTCCACTAGACGATTCTTCTAATCCTTTAGGGGGAGCACTTGATGTAAGCAACTCATATTATGATGATGAAGCAGTTGAGACTACAAATAGGGAACAGGAGGAACAGGTTACCACTAATGAAAGTACACAAACATCACATCCTGATGCCTCTGACACTTCGGAACGTCATACTCCAACAGCTTTAGATACTAAACCTAGGTTTCACAATCTTGATAATGAGGTAGTTCCCACCACTCCTGGATCCAGGATAAATGTTTATCATCCCTTGGACAACGTCATTGGAGATGTTTGATTAGGAGTACAAATAAGAAATTAGCTATACTCGGCTGATTATGCCTCAGTCATGGAAAAGGGCTATCTTCACGATGGTGCTTATTGATGTTTTGTGTCTGAATTTGAGCCAAAATATGTAAGTGAAGCCTTAAACGATGAGGCATGGGTCAGTTCTATGCAAGAAGAACTCCTACAATTCAAAAAAGTTAGGAGTATGGACCCTTGTGGACAGACCAAAAGGTTCTAAGGTGATTGGCACTAAATGGGTCTTGAAGTGCAAGAAAGATGACCAAGGGGTCATAATCAGAAACAAGGCTCGACTTGTGGTTCAAGGGTTTAGACAATTCATAGGCATTGACTACAATGAAGTGTTTGCACCTGTGGCTCGGATGGAAGCAATCCGTATCTTTCTAGCCTATGCATCCTACACGAAGATTAAAGTCTATCAACTAGATATGAAAAGTGCATTCCTTCATGGTGAAATCCATGAAACAGTATACGTCAGTCAACCCGAAGGATTTGAGGATCCTTATCATTGGAATAGAGTTTACAAATTGGACAAGGCTCTCTACGGGCTCCATCAAGCCCCTAGAGCCAGGTATGAGAAACTCTCAAATCATCTGGTGAAACATGGCTTTCGCAAAGGAGTGATTGACTGTACGTTATTCATTAAGAAAAGGATGGTGATTTACTACTGGTATAGATATATGTGGACGACATAATCTTCGGTTCCAAGAATGAAGAATTATGTAAAGAATTTGAATCTGTAATGAAAGTAGAATTTGAGATGAGTGTCATAGGGGAGATGAAGTTCTTTCTCGGCTTACAGGTAGATCAGACACCAAAAGGAATCTTCCTGCATTAGTCCAAATATATAGGTGATATCCTTAGTCGGTTCGACATGGAAAATGCTTCTGTTGCTAGAACTCCACTTGCCACGAACCATGACGTGGCACCCGATGAAAATAGTGATTTGGTTGATGCTACCATGTACAGAGGAATGATCAGATCCCTTATGTATCTCATAGCCTCTCGTCCTGATATTATGTACGCCATGTGTCAATGTTCAAGATATCAGGCCAAACCAAAAGTAAATCATCTCATTGGCGTAAATGGATTTTTCGATATCTTAAGGGTACTCCAACACTCGGGTTTTGGTATCCTCATGATGATGACTTTGAGCTTACAGCGTATAGTGACTTGGACTATGGTGGTTGCAAAATGAATTACAAGTCAACATCTACAGGTTGTCAGTTCTTTGGTAGACGGTTAGTCACCTGGCAGTGTAAGAAGCAGACATCGATTGCTCTGTCAACATGTGAAGCTGAATACGTTGCTGCTGTGAGCTGCTGCTCCCAAATCATTTGGATTCAACAGCAAATGCGCGACTACGGTTTGCAATTTTCTAACACCCCTATTTTTGTTGATAATTCTGCTGCTATTTTGTCACCAAAAATCCGTTCCAACATCCTAAAACTAAACACATCGGTATGAAATATCACTTTATACGTGACAGTTTTGAAAAGCACTTAATCGACGTTGTTAAAATTAATACAGAGTTTCAACGAGCCTACCTCTACACAAAAGCATTTGATAAACCGAGGTTTTTATATCTTTTAGAGGTTAATTGCGTGAAAAAGAAAAGTGATGTGATTCTTGACGAAGAAAGCGCGTAGTTCGACAAGTTTTTTATTTTCTTTTATTTTATTTATTTTCCCGTCTATTAAAAATCTTAAAACACAAAAAGATTTTCTGTTTTAAAATTTTAGGGGGAGAATAGTTTAGTTTAGTATTTAATTTGTGCCGAATTTAATTACTTATAAAAAATGAGGAGGGGGCAGCTTAGCTAAAAGAAATGAAATCAAATCTGTGATTCTAATTCAACGTTTATGGAAAATGATAATACACAGGGAACAAATTGTTTGGGACTTCAAAAGAATTTAAATGATTAAGATGCAAAATTCAAAGTATAAATCTAAGAAGTCTAAGCAAAATAAAAGGAAAATGATAGTAAAACTAGTCCGCTACTTAAGTAACATAGAAAAAGTAGGCCTAGAGGTTGCTAGTTCACTATATGATGTGTCGGTAGATTCAACACAATAGATGAGTAGACCTCATTGGTGGTTTAAATTCAAACTAAGTTGTTCAACTTGCTATGGGTTCCCATCTTATCCCTGGTTAACACAATCAACGCATTTACAATAAGGGGCGACGAGGAAAATAAACGCCACAAATGTGTGCGGATGACCATAAAAGTGAGCAAAGCACGTGGAAAAATGCTAAATGCAATCAAGCTAATAACTTATGTTGTTGGTGCATTATGTGCAAAAGAAAAATAAATGCTCTAACAAGAAGATAACTTGTGTCTCTTTGCTATGCGGTGGCACTAAGCTGAGGATAACATAACCTAAATATTCTAGAATTATTTGTTGTTTGTGTCTCTTTGTTGTGCAATGGCACTGACCTGAGGCTTGGCATCGCTTTGAAAGCTCTTAGAATAGTTTCTTCTTGAAATATACCCGTAGACCGCTCAAAAATCTCCTAAGGAATGTTGATTACCATATAAGTGTGGGATCCACAAATGCTATTTGAAATAATTAAACCTAACTCATCACCAATGTGAGTCAAAAATCTGTGTATGGATTTAAGTGAACAAATATACTGACAATCATCGTGAGTTGCAATTCTTGACAGTCAAAATCATTGTGTACATCTTATAGCTCTAGTATGATTTCCTAAAATTGCTATTGACTCTCGGTCAAAACAAGAATCTAGCGTCAAAATGTTTTATTAAAATGTCCCAAATGATTCTGATACACCTGTATGATTCCATAATGAATCCTTCCAGAATTGATAAAATTAACTTGAAGTTGTGTTGTCCAGGAATTAAAATCTGTTAGATGTATTTCTAAAAGATTTCAATCCATCTCAAATCAAAAACACAAAAATATTTCCTGTTTTGTTTTAAATTTTAAATTGTTTTCTAGTCTTTTGTTACATAGATGTCGGACTCTACAACTAGAATTAATCTATGAATCACTCACTCAAAAGGGGTCACGTCTCATGTGACCAAAGTATTCAAAATTAAAACGGGTCACGTCTAAGGTGACAAATCGGTGTTAAATTAAAATGAGTCACGTCTGAGGTGACCAATCCGCTTTAAAATTAAAAGGATCACGTCTGAGGTGATCAAACGGTTTTAAATAAAAAAGTTCATGTCTGAGATGATCATGTCTGAGGTGATCAAACGGTTTTAAAATTAAAAGGATCACGTCTGAGGTGATCAAACGGTTTTAAATAAAAAAGTTCATGTCTAAGATGATCATCGGTCATAATGTTCAATATCAAAAGGTAAAATTTTAAGTGTTTAAAAGTGTGTGAGGTCAAATTCATAAGTATGAGCCAGTCACACAATTGGATCATAAGTATGGGCAATCGCAGGATTGGACCATAAGTATGAGACAGTCGCACGACTGGACCATAAGTATGAGCCAGTCACATGACTGGACCATAAGTATGAGCCAGTCAAACGACTGGACCATGAGTATGAGACATCCATGCAATTGGACCATAAGATTGAACCTATCATACGAATGGATGAATGAGTATGAGTCAGTCGCATGAATGAAGCATGAGTATGGGTTTAGTCACACAACTGAGGCATGAGTATGGGTTCAGTCGCACGACTGAAGCATGAGTATGGGTCCAGTCGCACGACTTTACTTTAAAACAATATAAATAGAAGGGTTATTCGGTCGCCTTCCTTACCACCCTTCACAGCTTTCAAAACCCACTCATACGCAAACACACTGCCTGATTTCGTTTGCCTTGATTACTCACTGACTTGTGATACTAACGCGTGTTCTATTCATCTACAGGTAAGTGTAAGGCCCCGTTCCCGGGACGCTTACAGCTGGCCATTCATCGCTCATAAAACACATAATTACATTAACTTGAAATAAATATTGCAGCGGAAACATTAAAAACAACATTTTCATCAAAAATGCTTTTGCAAAATAATACAACATTCGTTACACAATTTCATTTGTTCGTATTACAATGCAAAAACATTAACAAAAGAATGCCATCCAAAATGCCAAGTAACTACCCCGCGCCATCCTCAACAATGCTCACCTGCCAACTGGAAAATGCATAAAAATCAGCGTTGCTGAGTGAGTTCTAGTTTTAAGATAAAAACATACTTTACTTTCTTTCGAATCATACTATACTGTTGTACATGATCACACATCGTACGTACACATATATAATATCATTATTATCTTCTTTTACTGTTCATCACATTCTTTCTTTAACTCTTTCTTTCTTTACCACATTCTTTATCACTATCTGGATCAGTGTCATCAGCTATGCCCCAAACAAATGGGGTATTAGGCCGAAGTTCATAATTGACTTCCATATTGTACGTAGCCTGGCACCGGCACCGGCACCGGCACGGGGTAAGCGATAAAGATCCCAATTGTATACTACACCTCCAACATTATACATAACTCGGGTACTGGGCCGAAGATCATAAATGACTTCCATACCGCACATAGCCTGGCACTGGCACCGAGGTGAGTAATCACTATAAACCAACTGTATACCACACCCCCAACATTATGCATAACACGAGTATTGGCCGAAGATCATAAATGACTTCCATACCGCACATAGCCTGGCACCAGCACCGAGGTGAGTAATCACTATAAACCATGTACCAAACCATTGGTCAGACACAAAGACTGGAACCCCTGCGTGTATCCTTAAGGGTTAGCTTTACCATACGCAGTTGAGCTTACGACATTTTATAGTCGTGCACCTCTGTACATATTGCGTGCAAGCCTTTCTATACTTTGTCTTTCATTAATGCATGCACTCTATCATTATGTCTTTTTTTCATTATCTTCCACTTTACGTTACATAATACTTTTCCTTCATTCATTAACATTCAACGTAAAGCCACGGGAAGATAAACATACATAACAGGAACATTAACATAATCATGCAAATCATCATACATATCAGCATGCATACATAACATACATCACACATACCATCATGCATAACATCATACATAACATCATCATCATACATGCCCATCATATCATCAATGACCCCAAAAAGTCAACATACATAACCCCCGGGAACATCCCAAGTCAAAGCCTACTTCTGCAATTTTCCCCGAAATTCAGAAAAATATTCTAAGTCTTTATCCGCATTTCCTCTTGTTCATCCACATTTCTTTTTGTTGATCCGCATTTCCTTTTTGTTCATCCGTATTTCCTTATGTTCATCCGCATTTCCTCTTACTCATCCGCATTGACTCTTACTCATCCGCATTGACTCTTATTCATCCGCATTTCCTCTTACTCATCCACATTTCCTCTTACTCATCCACATTTCCTCTTACTCATCCGCATTGACTCTTACTCATCCGCATTGACGTTTACTCATCCGCATTTGTCAATGTTCATCCGTATTGACTCTTACTCAGCCACATTGACTCTTACTCATCCGCATTTGTCAATGCTTATCCGCATTGACTATTACTCATCCTCATTTGTCAATGCTCATCCGCATTGACTTTTACTCATCCGCATTGACTTTTACTTATCCACATCTGTCAATGCTCATCCGCATTGACTTTTACTCATCCGCATTTGTCAATGCTCATCCGTATTTCCTTTGCTCATCCGCATTTGAAACACTTAATCAGTTATTTATGGTTGGGCGTGTGAGCTACTAATTGGGCGCATGACAACCTAGGGCACACTTAACAACATAATTCGGTCCCCAACCACCATCTATCATGTTCTAAGCTTAAATCTTACATTCTAAGCCATAGAAACAAAACCATAACATCACAAAACCCATACATAGCCCAAAATCAAATCCCACCCACATCATACACACATAAACACATACGGGTGAAAAACCTATTTTTTTATAAAACGTTCATACATGCATTTCCAACCCCATAATCATTTAAAAACATGTAAAAGAGGGGTTCTAGAACTCACCTTAGCAGCCTCTTCGGGTAAAACTTCCTTCAAAGCCCGATTGCTACAAGTTCTCACCTAGAAACCCACTTGAAACACACACAACATACATAAGCACACAACCAAGGATGAAACCAGTAAAGAACATATTAATACCATGAATTCTTACCTTGAATTCGAACTTCTTCTTCCTATTCTTCCAAAATATCCGAGCTCGGCTCTTTCTCTCTCTAAAATCCCGAATGAAAAGGTGTAGGCAGACAACATGGGTGGCCATCACCTTTTACACCCACTTTTCAAACATTTTGTCATTTTGGAGACTTTTTACCCTTCAACTTGGGTAAAATATCTTTTCTTTCTTTTTCTTCACTTTATTCTTCTTTTTTTATCTTTTATAAATAACCAGGTGTTACATACTTTGAGACTGAAATTGACCCTAATGACCAGTTTATTTGAACCCTAAGGACCGTTTTAGTTAAAATCAAGAAAAGAGAATAACTCATGTAAATAGATCACTTAAATGGACATAATCGTTAAATTAAAGGACATTAGGTGCTATTTTGAGTCCCTGCGAATCAAACGAGTCTAAACACGAAGTCTAATCCAAAGTTTTGACCTAGATTCAAGATTAGAGTGTCGAACAGAGTAATATGCGAATGGACACTCCAAATGATCACGTCTGAGGTGATCAAATGGTTTTAAATTAAAAAGGGTCATGTCTGAGATAATCATCGATCATAATGTTCAATATCAAAAGGTAAAATTTTAAGTGTTTGAAAGTGTGAGGTCAAACTCATAAGTATGAGCCAGTCACACGATTGGATCATAAGTATGGGCCTATCACATGATTGGACCATAAGTATGAGACAGTAACACGACTAGACCATAAGTATGAGCCAGTCACACGACTGGACCATAAGTATGAGCCAGTCACATGACTGGACCATTAGTATAGGGCATCCATGCGATTGGACCATAAGAATGAATCAATCGCACGACTGGATGAAGAAGTCTAAGCCAGTTGCACGACTGAACCCCAGTCGGACGAATGGAGCATGCGTATAGGTCCAGTCGCACAACTGAACTTTAAATTAGTATAAATAGAGGGGTGAGTCGGTTGCATTTCTCACCACCCTTCAAAGCATTCATACTTCTCTCTTACGTAGACACTCTGCTCAAATTTTGTTTACCTTGATTACTTGCTGATTGTGATCTTAACCGATCTCTCATTCATCTATAGGTATGTTACAACTTAAATCGGCCAAAATGAATGTCTTATTCGCACCTTTAAGAGCTGAAAATGCTAAAACCTAGAACCGAGACTACTCTTAAGAATAGACCACTTAAATGGACACACATGTTGATTTAAATGAAACTAAGTGCTATTTTGAGTCTCTGCGGTCCAAATGAATATAAACACGAAGTGTAATGTCATGTTTTGACAAATATTCAAATTTGTGGTGTTCAACAGTGAGATATACGAATGAACATGCTGATAAACTTCAGTCGTCAAAACTGAGCCAGACGCAAGACTCAATCGCACGAGTGAATTATGCGTGTGGGCTCAGTCGCATGACTGACTCAACAACATGGCTCAATGTACGACTGAACTCAATCGTACGACTGAACTCAAATGTATGGTTCAGTCGCACGATTAAGTCTGTGGACCAAAATCATTCAAATTTCACCTGTTAAGTCTAGCAACCAATCAAATGTTTATATTTCTTGTGTTGCAACAATATGGCTGAAAGATGAATGATGTGCACCAAGCACAACATATGTGCACACATAGATGTTTTTCTGAGGATCAAGTACGCCGGAGATATCAATGCCGACATACTGAACAAGAGCAACACATGCCCCCAATTCAAGTACTTGGCTCATGTTATCCTAAAGTGTCTAGTCTCCAAGCGTGGAGGAGTTGATGAGATATCTGACCAAATCCAGAATGCACATGTTGCACGTATGTTAAACCACCTATTCAAGTGCTCTCACATGATCTTCACCTACTTGATGAAGAGGAAGAAGATGATGTTTTGGACAGAGATGGGAATAATGCTATGCAAATGGGTGGTGGTATGGATGATGAAGAAGCTCAAGAAGCTAACGAGTTTATGTCACTTAATGTACAAGACGTTGATGCTTATTGGCTCCAGTGGAAGATCTCTCAGGCTTATGAGCAGTAGATTGATCCACAACAGGGCCAAAGATTGGCTGATGACCATGAAGTTGAAACTAAGCTCCTGGTGCATCTGCAGTGTGATAATTTCAGCCTGATCAAATATCTTTTAAGGAACTGATTAAAGATTGGGTGGTGTACACGTCTGGCTCAAGCTAAAGAACCAACAGATCATGACAAAAGTAATTATTAGATGTCTGTGTATTTAAAAAACTTTTGTACTTGAATTATGTATTATATTAATGTAATTAATGATTATTTATGTTTAAATGTCTTGATAAATGTTTAATGTGTGATGAGTTAAATGCTTAAATCATACTGATGAAGCTCAACAGACAAAGGATTATGATGTCCAACCCCTTCAGCAGGTCAAGACTCAATTAACCATGATTTTTGACTTGCAAGGGATAGTTAGAAGAACTATGAGCTACACCCCAGAAGAGGGAGAGATCATACATGACCTAACAGATGAACAACTTGCTGAAATATTCAGGCTGAATCCTGATGAGCTGGTCAAAGATGCTTCTATAGTTGATGTGGCAAGTGACGATGAGTTGAACGACATAGACAAAATCGAGATAGAGGATGTCACTGCTGGTTATTATCCACAGTACCCTGATCCGGAAGGACATGTTATCCCCAACTTGGGTGAAACATTCGATAGTGGTACTTTTGAGAAGTTGGAAGAAGTAGAGAAAGGAAAAGAGAAAGAACAAAGAACAACCCAAGCTTCAAATGCAAACATTGATATCAAGAAAGCTGAATCAGCAGCTTGTTTTGCAGAAATGAAAGCCCAACGCACGCCACCAAAGCAGAATGCCTACACAAAGCTCTACAAAGTCAAACGACGTCAGAAAGTATCTGGAAAGATTATAGTGTGGGCTTATTTTGAGGATTTGGATGTATATGCTGTAAAGAGAGAGAATGGGGTTGAGTACTTCAGATATCCTCATGATCTGAAGAATCTTCCTGGTTTTAAGCTCAACCGACTGGCATGCTTAGATATGTTGTATGCTAATCCAAGAAAGATGTCAGGTTGGTTTGAGGCAGCATTAAAGAAGGAATACCACACCAGGTGGGTAAACTTTAGACCTCAACAACCGAAGAGGTACATCCGAAAGTCTGAAGTGGACCCCATATCTAGAAGACTTAAAGTTGTGCTGAAGTGGAGTCCTCCGCGTACGATGTCAAAGATTCCCTTACGGGAAATGCCTCAAGACTTCACTCCACACTTCAAATTGTGGTATTATGATTGGAGGACGGGTGAAACGGTCATAGTTCTAAACAGAGAAGGAAAAATAGAGACTATCAGGGTATTCGACCTAATGTGGCTTACAAACTTGTCAACTGAAGATGTCTACACATTATACAAGTGGCCACTATTCTATGACACACAAGATATTGTACAAGCTCTCCAGTTCCAACATGTCATAAGACTTTGTTTTGCATTTGAAATACATGCAGGAGTTACAAAAGAGAAGTACAAGAAATTCAAAGAACATGTAAAGAGTGTTAGACAATAGAGTAAACTAGGACCAAGGGGAGTTTGTAGATACATCATGTTCCTAGTTTATGAGCTTAATGTAAAAGTCTTTCATGTCTTACATATATGTAATGAATTGATTCAATGATATATAATATGTGGTTGATGCTTATTAATGTTTATTTATTTCATATTGTCATTGTGTTCAATATAATTCATATGTACGAACTTATTATATAGGTTTGAAGTTATTGTACATAGTTCTTAGTCAATAATGATTGAGAAATGTGTTCAACCTAATCGAATGAGTCTTCATGCTAATGGACCATACGCATGAATACATCATGCTTATGGACCTGTCGCATGACTGAACCAGGAGACTGGATCAGTCGTATGATTGAGACATAAGATTGACTCAGTCGCACGACTAAACCATGCTAATGGTTCAGTCGTACGAATGGAAACTACAAACCTATAAATACAACTTAATTCGTGGAAAAACATGACAATCAAGAACAATTCGATAACACTTTGAGAGAAACTTCGAATATACATAAACCCTAGTCGTCCAAAGCATCCAGGACACCCAATCCAACATCATAGTTCGTTCTTGATCGATTCCTACTCATTCTTAACGTTTAGTTTATTCTTATATTGATCGGGTTAACGCTCTCACTAATTGGATCGCCAATCAAATAGGATTTCTACACTATTTGATCTGGTTTCACGCACTATCAGTTAGTATTTCGTACCTTCACGGTCCTGACATTTATCTCTATCCGGTATCCACTGAGAATACCATACAACTCTGTTAGAGTAAAGGTTTTAAGGTTCTCAGTCCTCTTGATAACAACATAGTAATGTGTCTATTGTCTAGAAAGAGAGGACATAAACTTCCTTACAATGTTCCTATTTTCAAGAGTTACTCCAACATCCATTAGAGTATCCATAATCTCAACATACCTGAAGTATTGTTATGTCATGGTCTCACATACCTTGAAGGTGAAGTTTTCAAACTGTTGCTTGAGGAGATCTTTCTTGTTCTCCTTAGCTTTAGTTGAGCCCTCATACATAAGCTTCAATGTTTCCCATAGTTGCTTTGTAGTCTTCCACTTCTTGAAGCCTTTGTATATTAAGTTTGGAAGAGCAGTTTGAAGAGTTGTCATGGCTTTTTGACCGATCTCTATTCTCTTACTGTCTTCATCAGAGAAGTCAGCCACAACCTTAGGAGTCATACCACCACCAGTAGCAGATGGGGTGCTAGGTATGTAAGGTCCTTTAACAACAGAGTCTCACATCCTGGAGTCTTGAGACTTGATAAAGCCTTCCATTCGTTGACACCAAGTATCAAAGTCTTCAGGAGTGATCAGTGGAGACTTTGTTATGGTTCCAGTTTTCATGTCAGCTTTGGAGATAGTTGTCATTTGAGATGTTAAGTATTTTGTGTGTGTGAGGGATCTTAAAATGGTGAGATCTTATATCAAGAGCCTGGATAGCTCTGATACCAAATGCAAGACCGTAGGAAGGGTGCAATGCAGTTTTACAACACAACAACACAAGTGATGAGAGTTTTTTAGAACACTTAACAAATCAAATGGGGAACAAGAAAAACCAGTTTATATAAGAGCTAAGAAACACAAGTAATAAAGAGACAGAACTAGAACACAAATAATTGGTTTTCAACGATGATGTATATTTCTCTCTAGTTGCTTACAAGTGTTTTCAAAGCAATGATAATAAAATACAAGGACCAGAGATACTTATACTACAACCTACAACCGACCATACTTTGAAAGCCACCTGGATACATGATCTAAACAATAATAAAATCAATGTAAAGTCAAAAGGCAGATTGCCTTTTGACTAGTGACTATGACATGCCATAGCTCACATCCTAATATATTACAAAAAAGATAAAGGTACATAAAGTAGAAAGTACAGACTCAAGATCTTAATGTATAGTTACCAATAGCATGTGTTAAAAAGTCTTTGGAAGAAATCTGTCTTCAAGAGTTGGCTTCGGAAGACTTTGTTTTTGAAGCATCGGAAGACTTCATGTTTGGTTTCGGAATATATTGGTCTTGGCTTCGCAAGATTTCACACTTAGAATGTTTTCTAAGGAAGAGTGTGAAACTTCCGAAGCATGCTACTTCAGTACTCTTATGCATGCATGCATGAAAGACTTTGTATGTTTTGGGTTGTATCAAACTTTGGATGGTCCGGCTAGTGGGGCGACCGATGGGGGAGGTGAGGGGAGGTGAGAAGATATTAGAAGATCTCAAAAGTCATAGGTCCACATCTTCTCCATGTAGACCTCATGAAGATGTTTTTAATGAAACGTCTTCCAAAAAACAAACACTCTACACACTCAAAATCTCTTCCGCGTTTGCGTGCGTGCATATAAAGAGGTGGGGAAGAGGTTTTGGTAAACAACCCCTAAGTGAAGTGGCTTTCTTATCACGAGTTTCCTTCTGAAATGATTGGGCAGTCATTCTGGATAAGAAATGAATAAGTGGCATAATTTAGATGATAGCAATCCTCATTTGAAGTAGGCTCGTATATTTATTGTTTCTCTATCTATACTAAAATATTCAGTAATGGTCATCATTAGAGGTGCTCCAAAAACCGGTTAACCGAACAAAACTGAAAAAACCAATCTTAAGAGTTACAAGTTAAACAACAACAAAAGATTAACATGTAACTATTACACGTATATAAATAAACATTATTTGATTATTTAAAGAAGTAATCACTGGTTAATTATTTAATATTATAATTAAATAAAGTTTAGGGGAACCCTAATCCCTACTCTAACCTAGTCCTCACATATAGCCCCTCCTACTCTCATTTGCAGTCTCGGCCAACCACCATCTCTAAACCCGCCACCTCCGCAATCGTTGCCAGTTTTGCTACGTATTTCAATTGTTGCAAGTTTTGCTCATATTCATGAACAATGTTAACTAGCGAGACGTTTCGCGTCAATACTATGAGATTTTTGTTTTGCTCAATAAAGATAAAATCTCTAACAAATCATGGACGAGTGTTTTACTTTAATTTAAATGACATATAATTAGATACATGTTTGGGAGTTATATTTGAATTAACAAACATGTAAAAATTCTTCCGCATAAAAGCACACAAAATTTGCAACTACGATAAATTAAAAAAAGACAACCACTTTAATAGTAAAACTTGTGCACAATACCTAACAAAGCTCAAGTGGCTAAATTTCGTGAGGGTTGGAGCGTCATTAAGTGAACCAACTGTGATGAAGACACTACCAACAAACCATATTAAAGAAGTTATATGTGAAATGTTAAACAGTTCACAAAATGTTAGGATCTGATATTTGAACAAAACACCAACTAATTAACGTGTTAAACCAAACCAAATAGTGCGGAATCCTATTTGATTGGCGATCCAATCAGTGAGAATGCACGTAGACACAATAATGAATTGAATCTAACATCAAGAATCAATTAGGAATCGACCTACAACGTTCTATGAACTTGGAGTACGAACTTAGAGGCTTCTAGACGGCTAGAGTACGTCTGGAGTCAAAGTGTATTCAATGCTTTTGTTTTTTCCACGAATTAGGTGGTATTTATAGGTTAGGGTTGCTCATTCAGGCGACTGAACCATGAGCTTGGTTCATTCGTGCGATTGAGCCATGCGGTTGATCCATTCGCATGACTGAATGTTCAGTCGTGCGACTAAGTTAAACGCATGAAGCTGTTCAGGCGTATGGACTATTTGGGTGCATGGACACTCAGTCGCATGGCCATTCGGATGCATGACCACTGTTTGGGCGCATGGTCTAGTCGGACACATGAATACTTCACTTAGCCAAGTTTGAATGTATCATTATTATAACATTATGAACATCAATTCAAACAATCACAAACCTATATAATCTAGTCAATATGTGTTACCCAACTCATTAATAAGATATTAAACATTATAAATCACAACCAAACATTATCATTTCATTAAGTACCCATTATTACATAAGTGCAAGACATTTAACACATAATACATTGAGATCAGGATCTAGGTACATAAGTCTATCAACAAACTCCCCCTTGGACCTAGATCTATCTATCGTCTTACCTTCTTCATAACCTCCTCATACTTCTTGTACTTTTCCTCTCTTGTGACTCCTGTATGTATTTCAAATGCAAAGCACAGTCGTATCACATTTTGGAATTGGAGAGCTTGTACAATATCCTGCGTGTCATAGAACAGTGGCCACTTGTATAGAGTGTAGACGTCATCAGTTGACAAGTTGGTAAGCCACATCGGGTCGAATACCCTGATAGTATCCATATTGCCCTCTTTGTTCAGAACTATGGCATCTTCCCCTGTTCTCCAATCATAGTACCACCATATGAAGTAAGGAGTGAAGTCCTGTGGCATTTCCCGTAGAGGGATCTTTGACATTGTTCGTGGAGGACTCCACTTCAGCACTATCTTTGGCTTTCCAGTTATGGGATCGACTTCAGAACGTCTGATATACCTCGTAGGTTGTTAAGGTTTGAAGTTGGCCCACCTGGTGTGGTACTCTTTCTTCAAGGCAGCCTCAAACTAGCCTGACATCTTTCTCGGGTCAGTGTATAACAGCTTTTGTTTAGCCAGCTGGTTGAGCTCAAAACCAAGTAGAGTCTTTAGATCATGCGGGAATCTAAAATACTCAATACCTTTCTCTCTCTTCACCGCGTAAACATTAAGATCATCAAAATATGCCCACGCAATAATTTTGCCTCACACCTTGTGATGTTTCTTCACATTGTAGAGCTTGGTGTAGACTTTCTATTTAGGAGCAGCGTGTTAGGCTCGGATCTCCTCAAAACAAGTAGCCCATTCAGCCTTTCTAATATCAACATCAGGGTTTGAGGCTTGGGCTTGTCCTTCAACCTCTCCAACTCTTGCTCCATCTTATCTAGTATCTCAAATGTATCACCAACCAGGGAGTCACCCAAATTGGGAACCGTATTTCCCTCTTGTCAGCGTACTCGGGATAGTGCTCTGCAGTGACGTCCTCTATCTCTATTTCATCAATGTCATTCAGCTCGTCGTCACTGGTTTCTACAAAGGTTGGAGCGTCCTTTACAATCTCATCGGGATTAAGCTTGAACATTTCTATAATTTGATCGTCAGTGAGATTATGAATGATCTCTCCTTCTTCAGGAGTGTACATTACAGATCTCCTAACAATGCCCTGCAGATCAAGAATCATCGTGAGTTGAGTCTTGATCTGTTGGAGGGGAGCAACGTCATGTTCATCCCTCTAAAAGTTTGGATCTGTTTGATTTAAAACATGTAACACATCAATTAATAATTAATAATCGAGACATAACCATTTACATTACATATAAACATTCATTACATAAATTTTATACAAGATCCAAATACAAATGAGTTTAAATAACAATAAAACATCTAAATATTACTCTTGTCTTGGATCCTGTGTCCTTCTGCTGTCGCGGCTGATGTCGAGGCACCTGGATCTTGGGTCTTCTTGGTCCGCCTCTCACTAGCTTCCTGTGCACCCAAAGCAGAAGACTCTTCTCCTCCTTCAATGTCTCCTCCATCCTTATCATCACCTTCATCATCACCATCATCATCTTCATCATCACTCTCATCATCATCACTATCATCACCGTCTCCCTCTCTGATCTTTAGAGGCTCATCCTTTGCTCCCTTAAGTTTGAGTAGGATGGTCCTCTTAGCGTCCTCCAACTCCTCAATCTTCCTAGTAGATAACACATTTTGCTCCTTGAGTTGGAAATCTCTTGGCTCTGAGCAACCATTTGTTGAGCCTGCTCTTCAATCTGGCGTGCCTGTTGAGAGATCTGATGTGATTGTGCAGCTGTAAGCTCCACTAACTGTCTGAGTTGAGCAGTCTTCTCATCATCAGCTGCTAACAGGTTCAGCACCATATGATTTAGTGCTAAAAGCTGTTCCTCTACCCCACTTGGAGGTATAGATGATCCTGAGGGAAAGTATGGGGAATATGATGGTCCCGCCTGGTGGCTAGAGGTGGTAGTGGTGGCAGTGGTGAATATGGGAGGTGGTATGTGAGTGGGTGGTGATGGGTAAGCTGAAGTGGTGGTGGATGTGATGTGGGTTGGGGGTGGAATCATGAGTGAAGGTGAGGCTGTAGTAGTGGAGGGCGGAGGTGTAGTGGAGAAAGTGGGTGGTATGGTAGTGGTGGTAGCTGTGGTGGTGGTAGTGGTGGCAGAAGTAGTGATGGTGAAAGTAAGCCTTCTTTTCTTCTTCTTCATACCATGGGGCTGAGCCATCCTCTTCTTCCTCGAACCAGTCGAGAAGGATGCTCCCCCTAGGGCACTACTCGGCTGGTCAGGAGCATACGTGGGATCGGTATCATCCTTTCCCAACCCGCCGGGGCGTTCACCAATAGCCTTGAGCCCCGTTCAGTGGCAACTACTTTGCTGCCCACAGTACGAGTTCGTGGCTCCTCATCCGACTCCTCCTCCTCCTCACCAGGTATGAATTCCCGGTGGAATCCAGCAGTCTCTGCTACATCTCCAATGGGGGCAGATGCTGGAGATACACTTGCAGTAGTTGGGGCCCTTGATTGAGTGGGCCCTTCATCTCCAGCATCCCCGCTATCATCATCATCAGAGTCATGCTCTGGGAGCTGTAGCCGCTCATCATCCGAGTCGCTGTCTATGTGACGCCACTTACGCCTGCCTGGCGCCACGTAGTTCTCCTTGGCCAGATGGCTGATAAGCCTCTTTACCTGGGGCTTGACCTGCTTACCCCGGTAGACTCTCATACGACCCATAGTCGTATCGTCCATGATCTCCAAAGCCACTGCATCGTGGCGCTCCTTTGGAAGCGAGGGCAGCTTCTCATCAAAAATCAACTGCAAGAACCTGGGGTACATGCAAAACCCTCTTTTCCCTTGGCCTCCAGATTCTCCACGAGGTAAGAGAAGATCATGCTAGAGAAGCTGAAGGGGTAGTTCAGCACCAGTGCCATAGGCATTTTGTATCTGGTCTGATAGGTCGTCGAACCCACCCCTTCTGGAAGCTATGCACTTCAGAATTACATGTGCCAAGTACTTATACTGGGGGCACAGGTTGCTCTTGTTAAGCACACCTGAGTTAATGTCCCCAGCGTACTTAATCCTTAGAAAGCACCCTCTCACTGTCAGCGGGTGTAGCTTGGTGGGGTATCCAGCATCATCTCCCAACCCAAGTACACGGTGAATGTCTTCAACTGTAATCTCTATGTCCATACCAAATATGGAGCTCCTAATGCTGTATGGCTCTCGTGATCTATCCACTGATGCATTCTCCCAAATGGCTTGGTGTATAGACCTATAGGGAGTGCATGGAGTAGAGATGGCTTTGTGTATCCTCGATCGCTTGAGAAAAGCGATGATCTCAGCAAACTCGGCACCATTCCGAGTTGTGTGGTCTAAATGAGCACAGATATTGTGCTTGGGATTGATAGACCATCTATCAGCCATTGATCTGTAACACAAGAAACATAAACGTTAGATACTCACATAACACAAATCAGTTCTAAGTTACTTGATATAATTCATTCTGATTCATTCATGCGAATGAATCATGCGACTGTGTTCAGTCGGTTATACTGTCATGCGACTGGACTCATTCGGGTGAATGAATAGGCGACTGAGTTCAATCAGTTGACTGATCTTGCGATTGGTTCAGTCGGCCGACTGAGCTCATTCGTATGATTCATTCGGCCGATTGAGCTATTCGGCCAGCTCAATCGTGCGATTGGAGTTCATCCTGACGACCAGTCGCATGACCTACTGTTCGGTCGACTTAGGTTCGAATCTTAACCAATTCATGAAATTAAACATTGTGTATAGGTTCTTTAGACTTGCAATCACTTAACTAATAACCTAATAACATTATTTTTAACATTTTACATGGTTTCAGTAGGTCATTAGTCCATTGAGTGGTTCGGTTCTTGTTTCAGTCGTGAATCACTAATTAGGGCACCATATCTTCTGATTTTTGTGAGATTTCAACACATTATACCTATATAAACACACACGTCAGAAGATCAATAGGAAAGTATAATCCAGGTCTAAAGAAATTTTGGCAGCGTAACGGTAGGATGTGCGATATAAGGGCGATTGGAGGTGATGAGCTGAGTGCGATCGACTGTGGCCCTATTTATACTGAATCTGAGTTCAATCGGCCGACTGGACTCATTTTCTCGGTTTATTCAGGCGAATGGAACTCAGTCGGGCGATTGGCTTAGTCGTGCACTTTCAGTCGGCTGACTGGAGCTTAGTCGGTCGACTGACTCATTCGCACACTCTCATTCGGTCGAATGGGTCATTCGGATAAGCCATTCGGGTGAATGGTTCATACTCATGTCCATTCGGCTGTTTAATGCATGAGTATGGTCCATTCACATGATTGGCCCATACTCATGGTCCATTCGTGTGAATGGGTCAGACTCATGAATTTGACTTTATGACCATTTTACAAATTACACCCTTTTAACTTTTGAATAAATGTTATGTGCACTTGATCATCTCAGACATGATCATTTTAATCTTGAAAAACCATTGATCACCTCAGACGTGATCCTTTTAAAACATTTTGTCACATCAGACGTGACCCAATTTTATTTGAACGCACAAGTGGTCACATCAGTCGTGACCTTTTAGATGATAAGGTCCCTTATCAACTTCCATGACATAGTCCGATACAAACTTTGTACAGAAATAAAAGAAATAATACTTAAAACTTAAAAAAGACATGTTTTTATGTTTTTGTGAGGGTAAACTCCTAAGATGTAGTTCTAAGGAACAATTTTTCTGAGAGAACAACTTCAATCATTTAAACCATACATGGACTAATTCAAGTTGGAATCATATAGGAGATTCAAATCATTCAGGACAACTTATTTAAAAATCTTTAATGCTCTATTCTTGTTTTTCATCTAGAGTCATTTAGCAAATTTAGGAAATCATACTAGTACCATTAGGTCCCCATACTGATTTGAACTTTCAAGAATTGTAACCACAATGATTGTCAGTATATTTGTCCTCTTAAATCCATACACAGACTTTCAACACAGATTGCTGATGGTTAAGGTTTGTTTATTTTAACTAGCATTTGTGGATCCCACGCTTATATAGTAATCAACATTCCTCAGGAGATTTTTGAGTGGTCTAAGGGTAGTGTTCAAGAAGAGACTATTTTTAGAACTTTTAGAGAGAAGCCAATCCTCAGGTCAGTGCCACCGCACAACAGAGAGGCGGCAAACAACAATGAGTTCTAGAATATATAGATTATGTTTATCCTCAGGTCAGTGCCACCGCATAGCAGAGAGGCACATAACCCATCTTCTTGTTTGAGCATTTTCATTCTTTTTGCACAGATCTCACCGACAACATAAGTTATCAGTTTGATTGCATTGTTTTATGTGCTTTTGCTCATGCTTTGGTCTTACGCACACATTTGTGGCGTTTCTTTTACGCGTCACCCCTTATTGGAATCTTGTTGATTGTGTTAACCAGGAATAAGGTGTTACCCACAGCTAGTCAAACATCTTAGTTTAATCTTGAGATCACCAAAAAGGTCTAGTCATCTATTGTGTTGAATCTACCGACATATCATTTGTGGTCTAGCAACCTCTAGGTCTACTTTCTTTGTGTTACCTTAGTGGTAGCTAGCTTATCTATCATATTTCCTTTTATATTGCTCAGACTACACAGACTTATATTTGAGCTTAGCATCTTTTTCAATTTTGATTTTTAAAGTCCCAAATAGTTTGTACCTATGTACTATCATATTCCAAAAATTGAATCGGTATCACACATACGATCTTATTATATCATTGCCTCTTCTTTTCCCTTGTCTTTTTTTTATATTGCCTAAACCTATTCTCCCCCTAAAATTATAAAACTACCACAGAGTAGTGTTTTAGGATTTTAATAGGCAAGGAAATAAACCAATTGTAATGAAACGAATTTAACATTAACAAGACAAGAGAATAAAATAAAATAAAATTAAAAATGTAAAAATAAAAGAAAGTAGACACGACGCATCAGACTATACATGGTCATCTTCAGGAATGACCTCACTTTTCTTTTTAACGCCATTGACCTCTAACAAATATAAAAATACGTGGTTTGTCAAATGCCTTTGTATAGAGGTCAGCGCGTTGAAAATCTGTATTTATTTTTATCACATCGATTAAGTTCTTTTCAAAGCAATCACGTATAAAGTGATATTTAATACCAATGTGTTTGGTCTTAGGATGTTGGACCGGGTTCTTAGTAACTACAATTGCAGCAGAGTTATCAACAAAGATTGGAGTAGAAGAGAAGTGCAAACCGTAATCCCGCATTTGCTGTTGAATCCATATGATTTGAGAACAGCAGCTTGCAACAGCAACGTATTCAGCTTCACAGGTTGACATGCAACCGAGGTTTGCTTCTTGCATTGCCAGGTACTATTCTTCTTCCAAAGAACTGACACCTTGCTGATGTAGATTTGTAGTTCATCTTGCAGTCGCCGTAATCCGAGTTGCTATACGTTGTAAGCTCAAAGTCATCATCATGAGGGTACCACAACCCAAGTGTGGGTGTGCCCTTCACATAACGAAAAATCCTTTTGACCCCAATTAGATGGTTCACCTTAGGCTTTGCCTGATATCGTGAGCTAAACATGTAGCATACATGATATCAGGTCGGGAGGCAGTGAGGTACAGGAGAGATCCCACATCCCTCTGTACATAGTGGCATCTACCAGATCAACATTCTCATCTGGTGCTACATCATGGTTTGTAGCAAGTGGAGTGCCAGCTGTAGAAGCATTCTCCATGTCAATCCGACTGAGAATGTCCCCTACATACTGGTCTGATATAGGAAGATCCCATTTGGTGTCTGATCCACTTGTAACCCGGAAAGAACTTCATCTCCCCCATTGCACTCATCTCAAACTCAGCCTTTATTACTGCTTCAAACTCCTTGCATAATTCTTTGTTCTTTGAACCGAAGATTATGTCATCGACATAGATTTGTACCAGCAGTAAATCTCCATCATTTTCTTTGATAAACAATGTACAGTCAATGACTCCCCTGCGAAAACCGTGTTTCACAAGATGAGCCGAGAGTTTCTCATACCAGGCCCTCGGAGCTTGATGAAGCCCATATAGTGCCTTGTCGAGTTTGTAAACTCTGTCCCGATGATATGGATCCGCAAATCCCTCGGGTTGACTGACATACACTGTCTCTCGAATCTCACCATGAAGGAATGCACTCTTCACATCTAGTTGATAAACTTTGATTTTCATATACGATGCATAGGCAAGGAAGATGTGGATTGCTTCCATCCGTGCCACTGGTGCAAACACTTCATTGTAGTCGATACCCTCAACTTGTCGAAAACCCTGAACGACAAGTCGAGCTTTGTTTCTGATGATCACTCCTTGATCATCTTTCTTGCATTTCAAGTCCCATTTGGTACCGATGACTTTAGCACCTTTAGGTCTATCTACTAGAGTCTATACACCTAACTTCTTAAACTGAAGGAGTTCTTCCTGCAAGGCACTCACCCAAGCCTCATCATTTAGTTCTTCACTCACATACTTTGGCTCAAACTGAGACACAAAGCAGCGGTAGGCACCATCATAAATGTATCCCTTTTCCATCACAGAGGCATAATCAACTGAGTACAGCTGATTTCTAGTCTGAACCCCTGATCTCACATCTCCTATAATATTATCCAAAGGATGATAGATGTTTAGACGTGAGCCGGGAGTTGTTGGAACAACTACCTCAAAATCAAGATTGTGAACATCTGGTTCTGAATCTGAGGCAATAGGAGTCTGAGGTTCCGACATCTCATATGCATCATTATGAGATGCTTGTGGACTTGAGGTAAGAGGAACCTGTGCATCCTGGTTGTTCTGATCATTTTCCACATTTTCTTCATCAGAGGAGGAGTCACTCACCTCAAGTGCTCCCCCTAAATCGATAGATGATGGACATTGTGAACTGGATGGTGTTGAATCTTGACACGATGTGTTCAAGACATCATACATCATCTTGTTTGCCAACTCGTCTTCTGAAGCAGAAAAAGGAATATTGAAGGATTTGAAGAATCCATCATAGTCGAAGAAGTACGCAGGTCCTTTTCCAGCAGGCGGTGTGATGTATCTCTGAACATCAACGGTACACCACACCTCCACTTGACCCATTGAGTTGTTGTAAACTCTCTTGTTCGGTATGTTGTATCCTAGAAAAATCCCTTCATCAACCTTCTCACTAAATTTCCCTTCATGAGTCTTCTTCAGTAGGGTGCATGGAGCACCAAACGGCTCGAGATACTCTAAGTTAGGTTTACGTCATTGTAGTAACTCGTAGCACGTTTTTCCATGGCATTTCACAACCAGAACTCGATTAAGCATGTAACATGCATTTGCTACTGCTTCATTCCAGAATTGAATAGGCAGTTTCGAGTCTACCAGCATCGTACGTGCCGTCTCTATCAAGCTGTGATTCTTTCGTTCAGCAACCCCGTTCATCTGAGGAGTGTAGGAAGAGGTGAATTGATGCACAATTCCCTTTTCCTTGCAATATGCCTCCATCCACTGATTCTTGAACTCGGTTCCGTTGTCTGAGCGCACCTGTCGTACCTTCAACTTGTATAGGGATAACAGTGTAGTTACTAATTCCTTGAAAGATTCAAATGTTTCTAATTTGGATTTCAGAAACATTACCCAAGAGAATCTTGAGTAGTCATCTGTAACCACATAGCAATACAGGTCGCCTGCAATGCTTCTTGTACTGACTGGACCAAACAAATCCATGTGAAGGAGCTCAAGAGGAAGTTCTATAGAATGGACTTTCTTTTCCTTATGATACTTCTTCGTCTGTTTGCCCTTTTTGCACGCAACATAGAAATCCGGGACTTGGAAGTTTTTGACATTTACTCCTCTCACTAGATCATTCTAGACCAAGTGATTCATCTTCCTCGGATTATGTGTCCCATTCTCCTATGCCAGGAGATAGAATCCTTCTCAGTGGCTTTGGACAAGAAGCACTAAACTTCATGATCCGTTATGGAGACCTTTGAGAGATCCAAAACATAAAGATCATTATATCTTGAAGCTGACATTAGAATTTGGTCCTCCGGAATCATGTAGTCCTTCTTTAGAACGTAGCACTTCTTGTTGTCAAAGGCTACCTTGAATCCTTTGTCACAAAATTGAGAGACTGAAAGCAAGTTATTTTGTAGTTGTTGGACGTAGTTTACCTTATCAAACGTAACCTTCTCATTTCCACTTCCCTTGGGCTGTGATGTACCCGCCTTTGTTTCCAGCAAATGAAACATGCCGTCCGTTGATTTGTCTGACGTTTGATAAGAGAGCTTTGTTCCTTGTCATGTGCCTGGACGCTCCGTTATCTACAATCCATGTGTTAGTCTCAGCACTATAGCGAACAGTCTGCACATTCAATGAAAAACATAGTTCATGTTAGGAACCCAAGCCTTCACTGGCTTGGGTTTCCCTGATGTCACACCCCAACCTTGACGTCGGAAACGTCGAGGAGTGAGAGTTAAGATCGTTCATAGCCACATAACTCTATTAGTGAATAAAGTGATTAGGGATGTTATGAACAATGCAACAATCAAGCCTCGACAAAGTTTTACAAGTCTCAAATGTTTACAAGATTATACGATCAGCTAAGTGTACTTGGATCAACCAAAGTAGGCTTGTCTTGCCCATAGATCTATGACTTCGCTGGGCTAGCAATAGTTAATGACTGTACATATAACGCCATAACATGGTAACCACAAAACTTCAACTAACCACAACTTTGCATGATGATAGGCATAAAGATTACAAGTCTCAAATAAGTTTACAAGTGCAATGATAATAAGTTAACATGTTTCACCCCAAGTGTGAAAATAAGCAAAAAGGGGTATGGAAATACTCACATGATCAATAAGTATTTCTTGGATGATTAATAAGAAATAATAATAAGCGTCGATTCAACGTAGCCCTTCACAATGTACCTAAAATATATATATTTATAAGATTTTTAAGTTAATAATAAAATTAACGTTTTAACGCGAACTAGGGTTTTAGGATTTTGGGCTTTTGTAAACAATTTAGTAAACTCTTATTTATATATTTAGTTCAATAGAGAAGTAACATTATAAAATTTTAAAGGAAATATAGCCATTGTTAATAATTTGTGTAATAAAACATATATCTTTAATAAAAAAACATAAGGTTCAATAATAATTAATAATTCAAATATTATATAAATCCATTTGTTTATAACAATACTTAGTTATAACTTTTATAATAAAATATTAAAATATTTTATAAGGATAAATTTACAGAAAATATTTTGTTGATTTTTAAAAGATTAGAAGTTTGTAAAAATCATTTTTATATATAATAGAATTTTTCTAAAATAGAATTAAGGCTAAAAACCCACTTTAAAAATAATAAGAGGGTGCCAGGGTTCGAACCCGGGACCTCTAAGTTGAATTGTGGAGTGTGAACCGGTGAACCAAGGCTCTTAGCCGCGGCATAACTCGGTTCCAATTTGATTTATCCTTAATCGACAGAACACCCCCAAATCCAAGAACCCTAGGTTGTTCTTGAATCAAATTGAACACCAATCGATGTCGTTAATGAAATTAAACTTAGGGTTTTCATTGCCCATATGAAACCGAGTGTGAAGATGTGTCTTATTACCCGAATTGGTGAGATTTTATTGAAGAACGAGTACACGAGCCGCTCGCGACCACGTACTACTTGTTTGCTACCCAAACGACGATGATAATCAAATTAAACTCGAGGAAGCTTCGAAAGATGATCCAGATGCGAAGCCCCTTGTCAATTTTAGTTAAATTTGTTCGGATAGTGGCCTCGACTAAGTTGCAGGTTCCCAACGAAGATGAAGCTCAAATTCGAAGATTTTGATTGTTTTTGATTCAATTGAGTGTGGTGCTCGATTAACAAATGGTATAACATCGTTTAGGTTAGTTTAATTAGGCTATTAAGAAGTATTAATGCCCGAACGGCTAGTGGATTGAAGATGTTTCGGTTATGTGATTGTTTAGGTCGTAACCGATGCTTTAACTTTGATTAAACAAGGCGTTTAAGTTCGAATCGTATCCTATAACGGTTTGGGAACGGTTTTAGATCATGAATCGACAGGATTTGAGGGTTTCGGGGCTCGCCGGAGGTTCGGCCGGCAGTGGCCGGTGACCGACCGGAAAGACGGGAAAGTAAAAGGGGGGAGGGGTTTGGGTTTCAAAAGTTTACACAAATGGTCCCTCAACTTTTAACCTTTATTATTTTATGCAAAACTTTCATTTAAAGTTTTAAAAACATAACAATTAACCCCCCTTAAGTTAATTATTTTAAGATTTTAAACATTAATATTATTATTACTAGGACTTATTATTATTATTGTTGCTAATATAACTTATTTACAATTATCATAATGATTAATTGATTAGAAAATTAAGGCAACGAAGAATGAGCATAACAAATTCACAAGTTTCACAAATGGCAAAATTAGCCCATACAAGAACTTAACAATGTTAACTTTAATTTAACCCAAAATTTACAAGATGTTACAGTCTCCCCAATTTAAAAGAATTTCATCCCGAAATTAAGAATAAAACTAAGAGAACAGATGCGGGTATCTCTCCTTCATATGATTCTCACGCTCCCAAGTGAACTCAGCTCCACGTTTGTTTTTCCAACGAACTTTGACGATAGGTATAGTAGTTGTTCGGGTCTTCTTCAGGGTTCGATCCATAACCTTAACAGGCTCTCAACGAAATGCAATGACTCATCTACTTGAATTTCCTCTAGGGGAACATGCAAATTTTCATCAGCCAAGCACTTCCTCAAGTTTGAGACATGGAAGACAGAATGAACTCCACTAAGGTCGGAAGGTAGTTCCAGTTTATAAGCTACTTTCCCAATCCTTTTCAAAATTTTGAAAGGTCCTACAAATCTTGGAGCTAATTTTCCCTTCTTTCCAAAGCGAACAACACCTTTCCACGGTGAAACCTTAAGAAGAACCATGTCGCCAACTTGGAACTCCAATGGCTTACGACGATTATCGGCGTAACTCTTTTGTCGACTTCTTGCCACTTTAAGGTTCTTTCGGATTGTGGAGACTTTATCGATCGTTTCTTGTATAAGTTCAGGGCCAGTGATGAAATTTTCACCAACGTCGGTCTAGCAGATCGGTGATCGGCATTTACAACCATACAAAGCCTCGAATGGCGCCATCTTGATACTTGAGTGATAACTATTGTTATACGAAAATTCCGCGAGCGGTAGATGCGTATCCCAATCACCACCAAAGTCAAGAACACAAAGACACAGCAGATCCTCGAGGGTTTGGATTGTTCATCGGTTTGACCATCGGTTTGAGGATGGTAAGCCGTACTTAAATCCAATTGAGTACCTAAGAGTTCTTGCATCGAAGACCAAAAGTGTGAAGTGAAACGAGCATCACGATTAGAAATAATGTGTAAAGGCACGCCATGACAACTCACAATTTCGTCAATGTAGATTCGAGCAAGCCTTGACACCTTGTATGTATCTCGTA
Source organism: Flaveria trinervia (assembly GCA_025506515.1). Lineage (NCBI taxonomy): Eukaryota > Viridiplantae > Streptophyta > Magnoliopsida > Asterales > Asteraceae > Flaveria > Flaveria trinervia. The sequence continues at coordinate 41,975,256 of CM046458.1, read as the reverse complement.
TGGGTATGAAATGTGCTGTCTTGGTCAAACGATCGACAATGACCCATATACTATCGTGACCACGAGGTGTACGAGGTAACTTGGTTATGAAATCCATGGATATATGTTCCCATTTCCACATAGGGATTTCAGGTTGCTCAAGTAAACCACTTGGTCGTTGATGCTCGGCTTTGACTCTTGCACATGTGAAACACTTGGAAACATAAGACGCGATATCCTTTTTCATTCTAGGCGACCAATATTGACCATGCAGGTCCATGTACATCTTATCGGAGCCAGGATGAACGGAATATCGGGTTTGATGAGCTTCGTTCATAATGAATTGTCGAAGGTTATCACGATTCGGAATCCAAAGTCGATTTAAGAAATACCACATGCCATTCGATTTTGTCTCCAGTTGTGACCGAATGTTAGGCATCAAATCTTCATCTTTCCCTTCGTCGGTTAGTGCCGCTTGTTGAGCCTCGCGAATGCATAACTCGAGGTCACTATCGATCCTTATGTTTTGAAGCATGATAGTAGCCTCGTTGACATCCACATGAATCTCGGTATCAAATTCTCCTAGCGTATCAAACCATTGCCTTCGATCTCGAATTTCTTGAAGCGAGACAGTCTTGTTGTGGACCTTGCGACTTAGCACGTCGGCTACAACATTCGCCTTTCCAGGGTGATAGCGAATGTCGCAGTCGTAGTCGCTAATCAACTCAATCCAACGTCTTTGTCTCATGTTGAGATCCTTTTGATTGAACACGTGTTGGAGACTCTTATGATCGGTGTAGACTATGCATTGCGTCCCATATAATAGTGTCGCCAAATCTTCAATGCGAACACCACAACACCAAGTTCAAGATCATGAGTTGTGTAGTTCACTTCATGAACCTTCAATTGCCTCGACGCGTATGTTATAACTTTGCCTCGTTCATGAGAACACAACCAAGACCTGATTAGAAGCATCGTAATATACAGTAAAGTCGTCGTTTCCATCGGGAGGGTGAGAATAGGAGCGTTACACAACTTGATTTCAATGTCTCGAAAGCCTCTTCTTGCTCGGGTCCCCATTCAAAAAGTCGATTCTTTTGGGTTAATGCCATTAACGGTTTAGCAATCTTCGAGAAATTAGCTATGAACCTACGGTAATATCCCGCTAAACCCAGAAAAGAACGAACCTCGTTGGAGTTGTGGGACACACCAATTCTTCACAACTTCAATTTTAGCAGGATCCACGTGAATTCCTTGGCTATTCACCACATGCCCTAAAAATTGAACTTCCTCCAACCAAAATTCACACTTGGAAAGCTTGGCGTATAATTGATCCTTCTTCAAAAGTCCAAGTACTTGTCGCAAGTGCGTCTCGTGATCGATTTTTGTCTTGGAATAAATAAGAATGTCATCAATAAACACAATCACGAACTTATCCAAATACGGTTTACATACTCGATTCATGAGATCCATGAACACAGCAGGCGCATTGGTCAAGCCAAAAGGCATGACCATGAACTCGTAGTGTCCATATCGAGTACAGAAAGCGGTCTTTGGAATGTCGTCATCATGAACACGTAATTGATGATACCCAGAACGTAGATCGATCTTTGAGAATTGAGTTGCTCCTTGAAGTTGATCGAGAGATCATCGATTAGAGGAAGAGGGTATCGGTTTTTGATAGTAAGCTTGTTGAGTTCTCGGTAATCGATGCACATACGAAATGAACCATCCTTCTTCTTCACAAATAGTACAGGTGCTCCCCACGGTGATGAACTAGGGCGAATAAAACCTTACCGGTCAACTCTTGCAGTTGCCTAGCGAGTTCTTGCATTTCAGAAGGTGCAAGACGATAAGGCGATTTAGCCATAGGGTTTGCACCAGGGATTAAATCAATCTTGAACTCAACTTCTCGCACGGGAGGTAACCCTTTAAGATCCTTGGGAAAAACTTCGGGAAAATCTCGCACAACAGGAATGTCCTTCAACTCCTTACCCTTGGCTTTCGTATTACTACATATGCCATGAAAGCCATGTAGTTTTTACTTAAGCACTTACGGGCCTTGATGCAAGACATGAGTTTGAGTCTTTGAGATGATTTCTCCCCAAAGACCCTTAAGGTATCACCAGTTGGTAAAGGAATTCGGATACACTTCTCGAAGCATAGAATTTCTGCACGATGCTTGGCTAACCAATCCATACCAATGATAACATCAAAGCTTCCCAATTGCATAGGAATAAGGTCGACGAAGAACTCGTGTTAGTTAAGGCTTAAAGTGCAGTCACGTATTACGACATCCACGACAATAGATTTTCCATCGGCGATTTCGACCGTGAAAGATCTTTATAGGTTGACGCGCAGTTTAGAAAGTAAAGGCTCGAATTCCAGGGACATGAAACTTCTATCGGCACCTGAATCAAACAATACAGATGCATAACGATTATTTACAAGATACATACCTGTTTGGTAACAACCCATTATTGGTATGAAGAACATAGATAGGAATTTTTACAAGACAAGAAAGGACTAATAGAAATTCGACGACGTACCATTCACCAGGTCGTTGTTGGCTTGTGCTTGGTTGGCGTTGATGTTGAAAGCCCTTCCACGGGCTGGTGGCACAGTTCCCGCATTACGAGGACATTGCGGATGAATATGGCCAGGCTCGCCACAGTTATAGCAGATTCGGTTGGTAAGCATGGCAGTGTTGTTTGGTGCACAAAGACAAGTAGCCACCAAATGACCATACTTTCCACACAGCGAGCAGACTCGGCATGGAATGTTGCTTGAATGATGGTACTTGCACGTGTTACACATAGGATGTGGACCAACATAAACTTTAGCCATGGGAGCTTGATTCGCAACCATCATTTGTTTTTGAGGAGCATTTGGGGCGGTCACAGCGTAGTTGCGTGTCGGGATGAACTTACGCTTTTTGTTTTGAGAAGATGACTCAACCCTTACCTCCTTTGTTGCCTCGGGTATCACCTTCGCAGTAGATTTGGAACCCTTTGCTGACATAGTGCCAGCTCTTATATGATTCTCGGTGAGCTGTGTGATGGTAATTGCTTCCTCCAAAGTTGTGGGCCTACTACCCACCACGGCATCTTGAATTTGAGGTGGCACCCCCTTGATAAATTTCTCAATATTACGGGGCACGGTGTCCACCATGTGTGGTAGGAGCATACTCAACTCATGATGTCGGGTGGAATAAGCCAAGTGGTTCCCACCATCTTGTTTGAGGTTCCAGAACTCCTCCTCTAGCTTTTGCAACTCGCTCCTCAGACAAAAATTTTGATCATGATCTCCTTGAGTTCCTCCCAGGGCAATGCCAAAGCAATCTCAGTTCCACGGTTTCTCTTTTCACTATTCCACCATGTGAGTGCCCGTTGTTGAAGAACACTTGTAGCATAGCGAACCTTGAACTCGTTGGGGCACTCACTAACAATGAACGTGTTCTCCATACTTTCAAACCACTCGAGAAGTCTAGTGGCTCCTTCTTTTCCACAAAACTAGTGGTTTGCACGAGTTGAAGTGTTGAAAGTGCAAGTACGATTGTTCCCTTGTTGATTATTCCCGTTTTGATTGTTGTTATTGTCTCCATTAGCACCACTATTGTTCCAATTGGTTGTTGTTGCTATTAGCCATTAGTGTGCTATTAAGTTCAGCAACCATAGTCGGAGAACGGCAGCCATTGTCGGGCAATCATGGCAGCTAGCTTACGGTCGGAACTTCCACGCTTTCCATGGTGATGAGACATGCTGGAATATATAAAAATGAGTTAGTTACAGGAGCGGGGGTATCACGGATAATAGTTTAAACAAGGGTAAGCTAAGGGTTATAAAGTCTACGGAATGATTCCATTTGGTAACGCATTACCATTTGGAAACATTGACACGTCAAGTGAATTGACCCATTTACCTTAGAAACTTGTGTATATTGACCATAGTTTATCACTCATCCCAGAAATCCCCAGGTAAGCATAACTAGTCCCGTAGGATTTATGCGATATGCTTGCCTTAGCCCGAGGGCCTTTTGCCAGGAAAACCAGGATACAGGTGTCTATGTGTCACACAATATTTCTTAGGTTCATAGAATCAAAACCTTGATGAGAATTATATAGATTAGACATAACGTCTAAAGATCCAAGTCATAACATAAACATAAGATTCCACGTGTCGACGAGAATAAGGTTAAGAGAGTTCATGTTCGGGGATAGTCAAAGAGTCAAGTTAAGTTTAGGGAAACAAGTAACATGTTTAGGCCATCCTATGCTAAGGCATCAAATTGCACATAAAAGGCATAGCATTATGTAGCATGTAAGTATAAAATTTACAAGATAGAAATATAACTCTATAAGGTTCATGCATACTATAGCCTAGGTCACCATTTCTAATAACCTAGATCTCTATAGTTATGGGCTCTGATACCAATCTGTCACACCCCAACCTTGACGGCGGAAACGTCGAGGAGTGAGAGTTAAGATCGTTCATAGCCACATAACACTATTAATAACCCAAATATAAATTAATCATAAAATTCAATTGTATCATTACAAGCCTAGTCTCAAAGAAATTAAAAACATAACATAGAAGAACAAGTCATTCTTATTTCATTTATTTATCTAGGTCCATTCCTAGATGTGCAAACTTCAAAGAGTAGATATCAAACTTGGTGTTTCTTGAAACATGTTAAAAATAAAGGGTCAACAATAATGTGGTGAGCATTCCATAGTTTTAAATACATAGATTATATAAAAGATGGCAATCCAAGTCATAAGTTAGTGAATAAGTGATTAGGGATGTTATGAACAATGCAACAATCAAGCCTCGATAAAGTTTTACAAGTCTCAAATGTTTACAAGATTATACGATCAGCTAAGTGTACTTGGATCAACCAAAGTAGGCTTGTCTTGCCCATAGATCTATGACTTCGCTAGGCTAGCAATAGTTAATGATTGTACATATAACGCCATAACATGGTAACCACAAAAGTTCAACTAACCACAACTTTGCATGATGAATTGCCATAAAGATTACAAGTCTCAAATAAGTTTACAAGTGCAATGATAATAAGTTAACATGTTTCACCCCAAAGTGTGAAAATAAGCAAAAGGATATGGAAATACTCACATGATCAATAAGTATTTATTGGATTATTAATAAGAAATAATAATAAGCGTCGATTCAACGTAGCCCTTCACAATGTACCTAAAATATATATATTTATAAGATTTTTAAGTTAATAATAAAATTAACGTTTAACGCGAACTAGGGTTTTAGGATTTTGGGCTTTTGTAAACAATTTAGTAAACTCTTATTTATATATTTAGTTCAATAGAGAAGTAACATTATAAAATTTTAAAGAAATATGCCGTTGTTATAATTTGTGTAATAAAACATATATCTTTAATAAATAAAAAACATAAGGTTCAATAATAATTAATAATTCAAATTATATATAAATCCTTTGTTTATAACAATACTTAGTTATAACTTTTATAATAAATATTAAAATATTTTAAAGGATAAATTTACAGAAAATATTTTGTTGATTTTTAAAAGATTAGAAGTTTTAAAAATCATTTTTATATGTAATAGAATTTTTCTAAAATAGAATAAGGCTAAAAAGCCATTTTAAAATATAAGAGGGTGCCCGGGTTCGAACCCGGACCTCTAAGTTGAATTGTGGAGTGTGAACCAGTGAACCAAGGCTCTCAGGCACGGTATACCCGGTTCCAATTTGATTTATCCTTAATCGACAGAACACCCCCAAATCTAAGAACCCTAGGTTGTTCTTGAATCAAATTGAACACCAATCGATGTCGTTAATGAAATTAAACTTAGGGTTTTCATTGCCCATATGAAACCGAGTGTGAAGATGTGTCTTATTACCCGAATTGGTGAGATTTTAATGAAGAACGAGTACACGAGCCGCTCGCGACCACGTACTACTTGTTTGCTACCCAAACGACGATGATAATCAAATTAAACTCGAGGGAAGCTTCGAAAGATGATCCAGATGCGAAGCCCCTTGTCAATTTTAGTTAAATTTGTTCGGACAGTGGCCTCGACTAAGTTGCAGGTTCCCGACGAAGATGAAGCTCAAATTCGAAGATTTTGATTGTTTTTGATTCAATTGAGTGTGGTGCTCGATTAACAAACGGTATAGCATCGTTTAGGTTAGTTTAATTAGGCTATTAAGAAGTATTAATGCCCGAACGGCTAATGGATTGAAGATGTTTCGGTTATGTGATTGTTTAGGTCGTAATCGATGCTTTAACTTTGATTAAACAAGGCGTTTAAGTTCGAATCGTATGATAGAACGGTTTGGGAACAGTTTTAGATCATGAATCGACAGGATTTGAGGGTTTCGGGGCTCGCCGGAGGTTCGGCCGGCAGTGGCCGGTGACCGACCGAAAAGACGGGAAAGTAAAAGGGGGAGGGGTTTGGGTTTCAAAAGTTTACACAAATGGTCCCTCAACTTTCAACCTTTATTATTTTATGCAAAACTTTCATTTAAAGTTTTAAAAACATAACAATTAACCCCTCTTAAGTTAATTATTTTAAGATTTTAAACATTAATATGATTATTACTAGGACTTATTATTATTATTGTTGCTAATATTACTTATTTACAATTATCATAATGATTAATTGATTAGAAAAATTAAGGCAGCGAAGAATGAGCATAACAAATTCATAAGTTTCACAAATGGCAAAATTAGCCCATACAAGAACTTAACAATGTTAACTTTAATTTAACCCAAAAATTACAAGATGTTACACCTGAGGCATCACACATCATAAATTCAACCCATTGACCATTTGAGGTTGAAGGAAGCTCAGATTTCGGTTTGTTCTTATTTTCAGACGTGGAGGCAGATTTTTCTTTCCATAGACCAGCTTTGTGTAAGGCCTGTTTGTGATAGACAGACGACTGGCTGATGGATTGAACTTTGGGTTCAATAGACCTTTTTAGAGGCGTCACTGAGTTCCTCTTAAAAGATCTAGGTGTAGATACTGGAAGTTCTACTTTCCTCCTCGGTGTCTGATAATAAGGACACTGAGACGCTATGTGACCATACTATCCATAATTATAGCAGGATCTGCTTTCAACTTTACGGTTTATTTGTTTTGGTGGAGATGTAAAAGTCACGCAGTTGGCCTTATGATGTTTGGATTGAGACACTTCTTTATTAGATATATGATTTGGTTTTACAAACTTAATTGCTTTACCTGGTTTTACATCTTTTATCTCTTGTTTACCTGGACTTTGACATGAAGCTCGCGATTGATTAGGTTTTATAGTCTTTTTGGGTTCTTTTTTGACTTGGTTTGACCCAGACTTTAAGTTAACCTTTTCAAATTTAGTTTCCATGTTAACACAAGGCATCTTCCCTTTTGCCTTTAAAGTGGCCTCCTTTTGTTTAGAGTCAGATTCATTTGATTTACTTACAGAATCTGGATCACTAACAAGAGGAGTGACACCACATGATCCTTGATGGGGTTATTGTTAATAGTTTACTTTTGGTGTTCATCAAGGTCTCAGGTGGTGGTGAAACCACTTTGTATCCCAGCCCCTCCCTATTATTTCTCTCTCTCACTAGGTGTTGGACAATGTGTGATGAGCTTGTCCAACCATGCAGTTTCTGTTTTAAGAGTTGACTTCTACTTCTAAAATAGCCTTTTGCTTCTTAGTGTCCTCTAGGGAGTTCAGATAGTATCTAATGTCATTTGCTTGGTTAAAGGCGACTACCTTTGTTTCCCTAAGCTGTTTAGTCAATAGGTCTATCTTTTTCTTATAACTGTGCTCGTTTTGTTTTAACACTCTATTTGCCTCAGTGCACAGTTCCAGGTCCATTACTAAGTTATCATTATGATCTAATAACCTATCAAATTTTAATCTATACTTTCTCTAAATTTATTACAATCTAAACAAGCATGATTATTAAATAACTGGTCAGTAGTACTTACCTGAGATGTTGAAGATGAATCAGCCATGAGTACAGAATCTGTTGATTCTAGTTCTGGTGATTTTGACGTTGATGCGGACTCTTCTTTTTCAGGCAGGTGGTTGACCACATGTGTAGTGTCTTCAGAATTTGACATCGCAAGCTCTACTGCTATGTCTCCCTCACTAGCAGAATCATCAACGATGTCCTCCACATGAGCTATGTTGGACTCTCTCGGTGACACGAACTGAAAACTCTAGTCCTGTCCTTCATCCTCATTAGCAGTCAAGGCTTTGGGGTCCTTACTTGAAGAAGTAGAACTGCTAGATGTGGCTTTGTCCTGACGATTGAATGATGAGAAGGGATTACCGTTCCCTGTCTTCTTTGGCTTTACACACTCCCGCTTGAAGTGTCCCTTCTCACCACAGTTGAAACAAGTAACCTTTGACTTGTCGAAGCCAAAGGTTGTGTCTTTTGGTCGCAACCAAGTCATTTCCGGTCTTTTTGACAAACTTTTTAGCTCGTCAGACAGCACTTGCCAAAGCCCACATTATGTCCATACGTTCCAACTCCATCTCGTCCACTTGTTCATACTCTTCATCTGCCAGGTGACAATTTCCTATCTTTCCAGCAACTAGTCCATCATAGGAGTGGACTACAACAGCTAAGAGGTCCATGTGTTCTTTGGCCACCTCAACAGTCACATTCCTGAAGTTGTCGGTTTTCAGTTTTGCTGCATTGGCTTCAGGTATCATATACTGGGTGCTACACGACCCTGACGTTTCGGAACCTAAAGTTGACGGTTGTGCTGGAATTGCTGTGCTTGAGACGAAGGCGGTTTGCAGTGGTGCTCCAGATGTCTTGACCGGAGGAGTTGCATTGTAGAGTGCAGGATTCTGATCGTAGTTGGCCTTTTGGGCTCTGTACTTCATCCTTAGCTCATCTTCCCTCAATTTAAGAATGAAGTCATTTATGTCTAACTTCGAGAGCATCCCATTCTGTATGAGGTTTGAAATGAAGGAAACCCATTTCTCCGGTAGACCATCTGCAAAGTTGGATACCTTATCCTCCATTGACGTAGTTACACCATGAGTGTTCATCTCACTCATCAAGTGGTAGAACCTGTCGATCACATCATCCAGACCTTCGTTTCCCATTGAAGAGAAGTTGTCGAACTCCTTCTTCAAGGCTTTGGCCTTAATGGCCTTAAGTGAAGCATTTCTGTCATACCTCTTCTCCAACGCATCCCATAGTTTCTTTGCTTGAGTATACTCCGAATACTGATGGAAGATATCCTTCGGAATAGACTGAGTGAGCAAAGCGTATACTTTCTTCTCAGCGTTGTATTTGACCTTCTGAGCATCCGACATTCCACTTAGAGTAAGCTTAACTCCATCTGCTCCTACGGGCATGCTGTACCCCGACTCTATTGCCTCCCACAGATTTGTATCTACTCCATTTAAGTAGATTTCAAAACGTTGCTTCCATTGTGGGCAGTCGTCTAACGTTATAAGTGTCACACCCTGAAAATCCACGTGCGGAGTTTTACCGCGAGGCGTGTGAACAAACCAAGATCACAGTCAATAGTTACACAGAACGACTCTATATGCCATAATTAAAATAAAATCTACCAAAGTATAAACTTTAAGTTGTGCGGAAACGTTTTGTAAAACAACCCAAAGAAATAAAAAAATGTATACTATGGCAAACATGCGCCAACCCAAAAGAGTAAACTTTAACCATTAAATGATAAAAATGTCTTGAAGACCGAGTCTTAGAATGCAAGTGAAACCATGTGGTGCTCCTAATGGCAAGCAAGCTAATGACCTGAGAATAGCATACTAAAATGTCAACATAATGGTTGGTGAGTTCAAGAGTGATAATCAAACATAAACAGTTTAATAACATAGATATAAAAGTAGTGCATTGTAACAGATATCTAGTCCATTAACAATAAATATTAATTCATAGTGATTTCGCAATTAAAGCTAACTATGTTACGTTGTTGCCTCCTATCACGACTTAACAGGTCGTGACAATGTTCAATAGGACAAATTGCACCCAGTTGACCTCGAGTCACACAGGTGGGGCTCGTCAGACCCAGTAGTACTACCCAAATTTCCTGCTATTCAATATTAACAATTCGAAAGTGTGAGGACTTTTCCATGATATCAACACTATATTAATATATACACAACTTGAATATAAAGCGTTTGTGATTTACCAGTATGCTATCTCCCCCAAAAGAGATTAAATAAGGAGTGGGGCATGAACTCACCTGATATGCGTGATAGACACTTAGAGTTTTACTTGACAGACAGAATGGACAGACAACCTTCAGAGGTTACCTAGATCATATAAGTACATGAGTACGTGTAAACAAAGAACATGTGAAACCCTAAGTGCACTACAACCAAGGACTCAAGATTTCAGAAAAACAGACATGTTTGACCCAGTTGACCCGTTGGTGACTTTATGTGTTGTAAACCATTAAAGCAATCATACACATATATCATACATGGTTACATTCAAATAGATATATGTATGCTATATTATCCAGGTGTATCACTTAGATCATCATACACTAAGTATCATACAAGTCATGCGAATCTAGAACATTAACATATCCACTACTTATAACACAACTAACATGCCACACAAAGATCAAATCACGCACCACATGCCATGTGAAGCCACTCACGACTTCACATCCTAAACCCTGCCAATCCTACTAAGTAGGGGCCTCAGATTCGCACGCGTTTATGATGATCATAATCATACTCATTAACCATGTTCATTGCATTCAACAAACATCACAACAATCAATTTCCAGTCCCAAACATGATGTCCTAACTACTAATCAACATCAACATTATACATGATCATCAAAGTCTAAACATCACCCATGATTATCCAAGCATCCCATACAACTAATTTATCATGTTCTATCATATTAGAATTCATCCATGAACTTACTAACATGCTCCTAACATCCCAAACATGTTCAAAATATCATCCTTCAAACTTTGTGCAAATAAAGTTTCCCTTTTAGGAAGTACATTCCAACATCCATCAAACACTCAATGTATTCATGAATTCATCATAATTATACCAGTTCAAGCTCATAACAACATCTAGACATGATCAACAATGCCTAATCATCATAATCTAACAATCATCATGAGCAAAAGTTTCCACTTTTGGCAAGATATGAACAACAACATTCATTCTAAGGTTTCTAGCATTCAAATCAACAATCTAGCATCTAATTAACATCATGAACCATCAACAACATCAACCTATCATTAGATCATCATGTCATGAAAATAAAGTTACTATTATTAGTAACCTATGAACACCAACTTCAATTCATCAATTTCTTGCAAGATCAATGTATCCTAACATTCATACAACCTACTAATCATCATACATTCATCAAACAATCATCAACTTCACATAATCATGCTAATTTCGAATTAGGGTTGCATAAAACCAAAGTTCATGATCAATCCACTAAAAACATACAATTCATGCATAATCAACGTTAAACAACATGTATTCAATCCAACTAACATATTAACATCATCAAACAACATCAAATTCGACCCCATGAAGATCCATAAATGATTTTAGGTTCGGCCATCATAAAAAACTTACAAAAACTTGAAAAATCTAACCTTTAAACGTGTAATTGCTTGCAATTGATGTTTCCTACGTGTTGTAATCCTTGAAATCGACCAAAATCGAGGATTGGAGGCTAGTTCTAGGTTGAAATCACAAGTGGAGAGGTGTAGGGTGATGGTTGCGGCCGATTTGGGGTGAGGATTAGGGTTAGGAGTGTTTTGTTTGATTTTTTTTCCATATTTACCCTTTAAGCCCTTGTGTTTTGGTATTTTATCAAAACTAGACTTTAAACTCTTTGTAAAGTGCTTTTAACTTAATAATATAAGGATATAAATTAATGATAATCATTATGTATTTTATCTTTATAAAAACACAAGGCATACGAATAAATAGGCACGTTTCCGCGTTACGCGATTAATGTCCTAATTAACATTTAAAACATGCAAACACATAAACATAATACCATAATCACATAATCAACTAGATTATCAATAATGTAACATTATTAATTATTATTAGGTCACCAACGTTAAACGACAACTAGTGTGTGTTTACGACACGTGTATGCAAGACTTAACGAAACTAACGGAGTTTGGTAACGGAAATTTACCAGATGTCACAATAAGCTTCGGTGGTTTATTGTGAATTCCCACTTCGTTCTCCAACAACAGTAGATTCTGGATACGAGTATTTCTACTTGCTGTGTATGCTGAAAACTGGTCCTCCATTTCACTTAACTTTACTATTTAACAAACTGCTGATGTATGCGAATGAAGGTATACGATTGGACTTATTCGGGCGATTGACCAAATGCGGATGGTTCAATCGTGCAACTGAACAAATGCGGATGAGTCAGTCGGCCGAATGAACTAATGCGGTTGAACAGTCCGAATGAGATTCTCAATCGTATGAATGAGCGTACGAATGAGTCCAATCGTGCGGTTGGAGAATACGAATGAACTCAGTCGTGTGATTGAGCCAATCGTGCCACTGAACTTGCTGAAGTTTGATAATTCATAGATTAAACGTGTTTTGGCCGTAAAAACTCGAATTTTACCAAACCCTAATCGCCGTATGCCGGAAAAACTAAACTTTTAGGTCAAGAAACGTCTAAGACTCCGTTAGACACAAAAAGATTGCGTTTTTGATGAAGAAACACAACTTTTGTATCAAAACAATTGAATCAACACGTAATCAAGAGAAAGTTCTGATACCACTTGTTAGAATCTAGTATTTGAACAAAACACCAACTGATTAACGTGTTAAACCAAACCAAATAATGCAGAATCCTATTTGATTGGCGATCCAATCAGTGAGAACGCATATAGACACAATAATGAATTGAATCTAACGTCAAGAATCGATTAGGAATCGTCCTACAACGTTCTATGAACTTGGAGTACGAACTTAGAGGCTTCTGGACGGCTAGGGTACGTCTGGAGTCGAAGTGTATTCAATGCTTTTGTTTTTTCCATGAATTAGGTGGTATTTATAGGTTAGGGTTGCTCATTCGGGCGACTGAACCATGAGCTTGGTTCATTCGTGCGATTGAGCCATGTGGTTGATCCATTCGCACGACTGAATGTTCAGTCGTGCGACTGAGTTAGACGCATGAAGCTGTTCAGGCGTATGGACTATTTAGGCGCATGGACACTCAGTCGTATGGCCATTCGGATGCATGACCACTGTTTGGGCGCATGGTCCAGTCGGACGCATGAGTACTTCACTAGCCAAGTTTGAATGTATTCATTATTATAACATTATGCACATCAATTCAAACAATCACAAACCTATATAATTTAGTCAATATGCTTTACCTAACTCATTAATGAGATATTAAACATTATAAATCACAACCAAATATTATCATTTCATTAAGTACCCATTATTACATAAATGCAAGACATTTAACACATAATACATTAAGATCAAGATCTAGGTACATAAGTGTATCAACACAAAAGGCTCCTAGAAGAATTGTCATATGATCCTCAAACCTGAGTCAAATTCTACTTTGAGGGCTCATTTGGGAAAACATTGCACAACAACAAAAAAATTTTTTACTCGTGGTCAAGCACACATGTCAAATAAGGGAGGGAATTGGATTTTCGATGTTGATATAGTCTTGAGAGAATGGCTAACTTTGTTGAAGAAGGTTTGTGTTTTGATCACTCTAATAACTTGAAATTGACAAGCTTGATTCAAAAAATATAAAGAGGCGAAAAAACAATTAATTGATGGTTTTGAAAATTAAAATCTGTGCTAACTAATCGTTGATATTTGATCGACCCTGTATGGTTCCCACAATCGTATATTTCCAAAAGATTGGCATCGTTTGGGTTCGAAATTTAGGGTTAATTCAGGTGGTTTGGACTCGCCGGAGCACTGCCGCCGGCGACCAGAAAGTCGGAGAGAGAGAAAAGAATGGGGGGTTGGGTTTTAAGGGTTTACACAATTGATCCTTGAAATTTAATTGCTGTCATTTTATGTTAGAAACTTTTAACTAAGGTTTTCAAAATGTTAAAACATTCCCTTGACCTATTAAGTCCCTAAATTTATATACTTTTATTTACTTTTTAATTCTTTATATTTTTTTTATTTATGTTACAATTCATATTTAATACTCAAAGTTATTAGTATCATTGATATTTTATTATTATTATTATGAGTTATTAGCTTTAAAAGAACGGTTTAATTTACAAATAAAAAGAACAATTACAATTAAACCCACATAGTTTTATTATTAACGAAAAGATCTTTACAAGTACATGACGAAGCTAACTTTTATTAATTGAAAAATATGAAAGGTTACACCACCAGTGGTGGAGAGTCACTAGGCATCATCTGTAAAACGATGTAAAAATGAGAGAGCCTTAGAGCTTTTTTTTTTATAAAGAAGATGATAGGTAAAAATGAGAAAAAAAATGAGACCGCTGTTAACATAACAACTTATAAATAGATTAAAAGATGGTATATGTAAAAAAAATAAAGAAGTATGTGTGAACCTAGGTCTAACCAGAAACTAACGTATGTTTAGACTTTAGGGGTCCAATAAACTTAAAAAACACTGCTTATTTCGTTTATAATTTAACATATAACTAATAAACAATTCTAAACATGGATAGTATCAACAAAATTGTCAAAAAAAAAAAGAAAAAAAAAGAATGGAATAGACGAAGATAAAAAGCAAGAGCAAAAGGACTCCCACGTTTTGGCGCCATTTTGATTACCCCATCATCTCTGTTCTCTGCTCTCAACCTTGAGTCTTCACACGTCTCCTCCGGCTGCAGTTACCCACCACAACCACACAACAATGTCGTTTCGTCACAACACCAAACGACCACCATCCAAACCATTCGTCTCTCCCCTCTCCCACCCCAACAAACTTCCCAAAACCACCACCACCGACTCCATAGCACCACCACCACCACCACCACCACCACCACCACCGCCACAACGCCCTTCACAAACCCTAACCCCAATCGACCACATGGCTTCCATTCTAGCAGACTCCGGTTGCACACTAATCAACACCTCAGGCCCCCCCTGCCTCCCCAATGACCCACACAAACTCCGTCACCATCTTCAAACTCGCCTCTCCTCCGACTCATCTCTTCGCTCCCAATTTCTCCATGGATTCGCCTCTTACATCGATAATCAAACCGATTTCCGCAGGTTACTTGTTACAACTACAAACAACCTCACTATCATTACTTACTTCAGTACTCAATCTAGGGTTTTGTTTTTTTTACAAATAGATAGGCGATTTAGTGTCCAAGAGGCTGTTTACCCCTAATGTGGTGAAATTATAACTTATATCTGATTATTTGTAGGGTTTTATTACCTTCGTATCCTGATGATTTAAGTAACGGACGAGGTGAGAGTTTGGTGAGGGTGCTCTTGCTGGTTCCTTCGATCCAGTTGGATCTTCAGAAGATGTTGATCGAGAAGCTTCCGGAGTATTTTGATGGTGATGGCTCTGGTGGTGATGGTTCTTTGCGTTTTGATGAAGATGTAGCTAGATTGGTGATAAATCAGTTTCGGTGGCTTGATTTTCTGGTGGATGCTGATGCGTTTACTGAGAGTTTGTTCCAAGTGCTGTCTATTTGCCCTCCTTATTTGAAGAAAGAGATCATTGGATCGTTGCCGGAGGTTATGGGAGATGCTAATAATGAGGCTGTGGTTGCTTCACTTGAGAAGGTGTTGCAAGATGATTCGACCGCCACAATTGCTGTTATTGATTGCTTCTCCAGTCTTAATTTAGATGATATGTTACAAGATAAGGTAGCTTGATTTGCATGATATGCACACTTATAAACACAAATGTATAATTGTTAGCATAAGTTGATTTGATTATTTTGAAGGTTATAACAATAGCCCTATCGTGTATTCGGACAATTGAAGCAGAGAAGTTGCCATATCTACTCAGGTTTCTACTTCTGTCTGCAACCCAAACAAATGCCCGGAGAATAATTGCACAATTTAGAGAACAATACAAGCTTGTTGGAGTCTTTGATACTCGTTCAACCCAACACAATAAACTTAAGGGAAAATCGGTGGTGGATAATGTGGAAGCTTCAGTTCTTGATGCTTTGGGGTCTAGTCTTCGTTTTAAAAATGTACTTAAAGTTACTCATGGGGGCTTAAACTATTCTTCCTAAATAAAAAAGTTGGGCTTAATCATATAATAGTTTCCTCTATACGTCAATGTTTGCAGGTTCTATGCCAGGAGATACTAAGAGAACTTCAGTTTATCGACAAACCACAGGATCATAAGGTGATTGACATTGGTTGTTGATGCTCATTTATAAAAATTGTGAAACTATGCAAAAAAGCGTGAAAAGCTACTAAAGAAGAAGATTATTGAAGGTTCTATCCATGATGTTTTGTTTGAGCAATGCTTACTGGGTAACAAGGAATTGGTAAAGGTATGGTGTCAATTACATACATATGCATGATATAAGGAATTTTGAAAGCATAACCAGTGTTGTAAAAGGCGGGCTAGGCGGCCGATTAATCGGTGGTCGACCCCTGCCTTGTAGATTATGGCTAATCGGAGCCATTAGGCGCTAGGCGGAGCAAATCGGTATTAGTCGGATGTAGGCGGTCCTAGGTGGGTGTAATCGGTGTAATCGGTCAACATAAAATTTTGCTTATTTAGATCTGATCCAAAGAGTCACAGACCATTTAACCTAAGTACCTAACCTGTGGTTGTGCATGCTCTATTGCCGCATCACCTGTGGGCTGTGGCTGTGTGTGCTCCGGCGAACCCTTTTGCTCCGACGACCCCTTGCTCTGGCTTCTTCTTGTGCAGCCACTAGCCCTTTGCGCAACCCCTTGCTCTGGCTTCTTCTTGTGCTCCGGCCTCCGGCTTCTTCTTGTGCGTCGGCCTCTGGCTTTTTCTTGTGCTCCGGCCTCCAGCTTCTTCTTGTAACCCAGTAAGCGGCCCCCTTTACCTCTATGGCTCTAATTTCACTAATTGACTATATACATGCAGATAAATATTATGATTTGTGATTTTGACTAATTGACTATGTATATTATTTGGGGTTGTTTGGCAGCCTCTTAATCAGCCTTTTAATGGTTCAGATGTCTGAATGGTTCAACACTTAATGGTTCAGACTGTTTGTTTTGCGAGCACATGTCTGAATGGTTAAGAGATTTACCTTTGAATGGTTAAGCATTAAACTGATGTTGAATGGTTAAGAGGTCTAATGCTGAAAGGTTAAGACATATTATCTAAATTGGTCAGACATTTATCTTTGAATAGTTAAATTATATACTAGCTCTTAATGGTTCAGACCTTTTAATGATTCAACACTTAATGATTCAGATCTCTTATTGGTTCAGCACTTAATCATTTAGAAGTTGCAAAATAGCCCCTTAGTTGTACACTTGTACCCTCT
This sequence comes from Flaveria trinervia, assembly GCA_025506515.1. Lineage (NCBI taxonomy): Eukaryota > Viridiplantae > Streptophyta > Magnoliopsida > Asterales > Asteraceae > Flaveria > Flaveria trinervia. The sequence goes on along the minus strand of CM046458.1, from coordinate 41,957,793 downwards.
ATTTTATATGTTATATTTTATATGTGATTTTGACTAATGGACTATGTATATTATCTACTATGTTCTAATTTTTATGTGTTGAAATATTTGATCTTTAAACTTTAAAACACTTGATTGTCATTTTTATGTTTAGTTAATTATGTTTGAACTATGATTATCTTAACTATATATATAATTTATAAAAAATACGTATATAATCTCCAAACCGATTAATTCTGATTAATCTTTAGTCCCCACCTCACCGCCCGACTAGCGCCTAGCGATTTTTACAACACTGAGCATAACAAGTCTCTAAATTTTCTGTTTGAAACACAACAGAGCTCATTTTGTGTTTTGTGTTTTTTTAGGATCACTTTTGCTCATTTTTGCTGTTCTCAGAATACTTATTGGCTTGCAAAGAACAGAAAGTAAGCAAGTTTGGTATTAAGATGTATACATACCTGTTTGAGGGGTTTCCTGATACTTATTCAAGACAGGAAGTAAGCTGCAACTACAGTACTTTGTTTAGAGATATGCTCTTGGTTCAAGAAAGAAAGTAATCTGCTTCTGCTTGTGGTCATTTATAGGTCTTAGGGTCATTGGTCACCCATGTAGGTTCTGGCATTACATTTGAAGTCAGTTCAGCTTTAGATGCTATGATCTTGCTAGCCTCTAAATACTCCCAAGAACTAGTTCCAATTTCTTCTCACATAACCGGTATACCATCACTTTTTAATTTATGTGCTTCAAATACTTTAATGTTAGTTACCTGACATGCTACTTTTTATAATATGTAGGTATATTAGATTATATGGAGGGATTTAGCACTGAAAATCTGCATAAGGTTACAGATAGGTTTTACAACAGCTTTTTCTTAAATAACCACTTGCATTTCACCTGGATTACGATATTGCAGGTATATGATGTCTTCTGCTTTCTATCACGGTCCGCACGGTCTAATACTGAATCATTTCAATCATCTATTGCAGTTGAACTTTTCATGATTGTAAGGAAGCAGGTATAATTAGTTTGTATAAACCTGCTTCCATACCTGATATGTTATTTTACATTAATGTGCAATTCTGGCAGAGGTTTGAAATAACTGTCTGAAATGGCAGGTTAGTAATCCAGACTTCAAGTACAAGAAAATGGGTCTGATAGGAACCCTAAAAATATTGTCTCATTTTGGAAACATTAATGATGCGTCTTGTTCCTCATCATCACGGGTAAGAAAAAAAGGTATAACCTGTAACTCTAATTTATACTTGATTGTAATTTTTGATATCTATTTGTTGGGAAATGTGCAGAAGTTAAACTATGAGGAGGCATTAGAACTACTGAGAACATCCCTAGATTCATGCCAACAGTTGCCAATGTCATTAATCCTCTTTTATGATGAACTATCTGCTATTCTTGATTTAACTACTCTTCATCCGGTGATTATGGAAAGGTGAGTTATATGTTGATAATTATTGATATACTCTTATAGCAGGCAACCTAGTGCATGCATATCTACCACAGAAACTTAAATTGTGGAAAAACAAGTAGGAGACGTGATATATTATATTCAAAATCTAGCGTTCTTATATGCAGGGTTGGCCAACTTATAGGAGAATTTGAATCAATGTTTCTATCTGATTTAGAAAGTGGGAAATTACCTGCTTCTGACTTGTATTGTGGCCTTGAAGGTGAGTTTCTTATATCTGCTTTTATTGGCTACATTGCTACAAGCCTACAAAACAATGGGCTTCAACGAACAACTTATTTATCTGTCATGCAGGGGAGCTATGGATGAACTTGGATGGAGATATATCTCCGATTTGCATGAACATATTGCCATTGGCTTCCTCTACATCAAGGTATATAATCTTTATCCTTAGAGACATGTCATATAGGAACGAGTAAGGACTCGGAACGTTTATCTTTGAGAACCTTAGTTGAATATTATTCTTTAGTTAGTTTTGCCATTTTAATCTTAATGCTAAACCAGTATACATTTGTCTTTTGGAGGTAATATTTATTACTGTTATTTTCTAGAATAACCAAGATATAGTTAAACCTCAAATCCTCAATAATATAATACCATTGGAATTAAAAGAAGTATTCATTTAGCGAGGTTATTTATATAAATATTTGTTATTTTAGAGAGAGCTTATCACTATAAATCAAAGTATGTCCTAACTCTTACGAAAAGTTTAAAGTAGTATTTGAATCTAGGAAGCTCAAAAGTTTTTGTGAAGTTTAACATCTCTAAAACCAAGTTCATGTATATAGTAAATAAAAAGGTTGAGTCATTAGCTATAAGAGCTTGATGTTTGGAAGAACAATTGACCATATATGCATTTATTCTCAAAAGGAATCTATTGTACGTTTACTGTTGATTGATTGGAAGATGTGTGTGTATCATGACTTCAATAATTATTATTGATGTTTTATAAGTCGTTAGGGATTGAATCTTTTTTTCATTATGTCATGCATTTAACGAGGTTATATTTGTAGAATATTGAATGAATGATGATCTCCATTGAAAACATTTAACGGATATATATACAAGAATAAGACTAATTAATCTCCTATGTCTATGGAAAATATATCTCCTCCTAATATACACAAATCATATCAAATATAAATATAATACAATAATGGCTATTATCATTATTAAGACACCCCGTTAGTTTGAGTAGGAGATTGACGGATGCATAGGACTTAAATCTGGTAAACAACTGTCGTGGTAGGCCTTTGGTGAAGATGTCGGCAAACTGAAAGTCCGAGGGAAGATGTAGGACACGAACTGTGTCATTTCGAACCTTCTCTCTAACAAAGTGGATGTCAAGTTCAATATGTTTCGTCCGCTGATGCTGGACCGGGTTTTCATATAAGTAAATCGTTGAAATATTGTCACAGTAAACAACTGTGGCCTTGCGCGTAGGAACATGAAGCTCTAATAGAAGATTTCGAAGCCAACTGGTTTCGGTAACAACATTTGCCACACCACGGTATTCAGCTTCTGCACTCGATCTGGACATTGTAAGTTGGCACTTTGAGGACCAGGAGATCAAGTTATTGCTCACGGAAACATAATAGGCGGATGTAGATCGCCTTGAATCCGGGCAACCCCCCAATCCACCTCAGAATAGCTAGATCCATGGATTTGGAGGGTGTGATGACCTGGCCAGATCCAATTTGCCCTTTAGATATCAAAGAACACGCTTCAAAATTGCATGTGGGTCTCGAGGAGCATGCATGAAAAGGCATATTTGTTGAACAACATATGTAAGATCTGGCCCAGGGAAAGTCAAATATGAAGAGCCCCGACAAGTTGGCGATAAAGGATACCATCGGGTAGCAAATCTCCACTTGTGCTGCTAAGTTTGGAAGCTATATCAATGGGTGTGGTGGCAGTCAGTCATTTTGGCACACTTAAGAATTATACGCACTTTGAGAGAGAAATAGGCCGCCATTTTGTTTGGTGACGTGTATGCCCAAAAAATGATTTAATGCTCTAAGGTCAGTCATACGATATTCAAATTCCTTAGATAGGGAGCCGATAATGTCTCGGAGCAGCTTGTCATCAGAGGCTTTGAGGACAATGTTGTCTACGTATAATAGTAAATAGGCAATTTGAGATTAGGGCTTGTAGACAAACAAGGAGTTATCACTCACAAAACTACGAAACCCACATCGAGTAATGTATGTAGTGAACCGATCATACCATGCCCCCGGAGCCTGTTTTAGTCCGTATAAAGATTTCCTTAACTTGCAAACATGATTAGGAAAACGTTTATCGGTAAAAACTAGGGGGCTGAAACATGTATACCGTCTCATTGAGGTTCCCATGCAAAAATGCATATTTCACATCAAGCTGATAGACGAGCCATCCTTTAGATTCAACAAGACTGAGAACAATACCTATAGTGGTGTGGTGGTTTGGGGTGGGGATGGTGGTTGTTGATGGGATGTGGTAGTTGAGGTAGTGGGGTTTGTTGGAAGATAAGAGGTGATGGAGCCGGGTAAGAATAACTTTACCGATGATGAATACGTTACTTTGATTCCATCCAATACTCGGACTTTCTGCTAAATTTCTGTCACCGTGTATACGGGATGAAGGGTTTTGGGAGGTTTGGATAAGTCAGAGGTTTTTGGTTTCTCGGATGTAATAGGTTTATCGTTTGCCATTGGAAGCGAATGAAATCAATCTCTGGTTGGAAAGCAGTCGGTTTAAGGAAGGAGAAAACTTTCGGTAGAGAGTCGTAGTCTGATACCATTTAGAATATTGAATGAATTGTTGATCTCTATTGAAAATATTGAACGAATATATATACAAGAATGAGACTAACTAATCCCTATATCTATGGAAAAGATATATCCTTCTAATACACACAAATCATATCGAATTAAATATAATACAATAATGGGTATTATTATCAGTAAGAATATTCTCCTTTTTTCCCAAGTCAAGACCTGCAGAAGTTATTATGTAATAAAGGTTATACTTTATCAATAATCAAAATATTTTATCATTGTGCTATGTACTCGAATTTGTAAGTGAGTAATTTTTCTAAAGACCATTTAAATAGGCTGATCAATCAAGCTGTCAATCTTATTGCACTTGATACGATCAAAATAGAAGAAAAGAAGAAGAGAGACTTTGACCAATCAAGCTGTCAATCTTATTGCACTCCCGCCTATAAATAGGCTGATCAACTAACCAACAGTTGTTTGTTAGTATTACAACAAAGTCACAATTTTACAAAATGAATCTTTAACTATTCAACTATTACAGTTTCTATCTTCAACGGCTACTATCGTATCATAACTACCCCATACATCCATTCTTTTGTCTTTCTTGGGTTTGTCAAGGCTTTGGGCTTGGGCCTATGTTTAGTTTTTTTATTCATTAAGGTGTTAACCCTAATTAGTCTTTATATATACCCTATCATGTATTTGTAATCTTTGTACCGAGCAGATAAAGAAAGTCCTAGTTGTAGCCTGTGGACGTAGGTCACACCGACCGAACCATGTTAAATTCTTGTGTCGTTTATTGTTCTATTTTCCGCTTAATAATCGTTTGTGCGTGTTTCGTGTGTTGGTTCCGCTGCACCGCTTGAGTCCTAACGGTCTTCACTATGGAAATTTTCTTTAACAGGGTAAAGTTCACCTTTACAACTTCTTTGAACAAAATCTCATCGCTTTCACTAAGTTGGTAGTGATCACCAATCCTAATTCACTAATCTTTGGTATTGATCACCACCATTGTTATCTCACTAACAATGGTTGTAATTATCTTCTACAAACCTCATAACGTTGGTAGTGGTGACCACTCATAAATTACAACTTAAGTGTTCAAAAATATAACGCGAAGAACATTTATTGCTTTTTCTCTTGCTAATTTCTTGTGATCTCTTTTTTATGTGGAAAATGTTTCAAGATTAATAGATCAATCTAGATATGACTTTAGAAGTCTTGGATTTGTGCAACAAGACGGGCTAGATATCGAAGAATACTTGCTTAACAGAGTGAAAAGTCAACTTCAGTATGTAATAGATCCATCAATAGGGTGTTTTTCTGCAAGCACTTTGACTTTCTGCAACCATATTGATATTTTGAAATCTGGTCATTTTTTAGTTTTTCAAGAAATTTCTAAAATCAGTTGAATAAAAGCTAGCATGTGCAGGCCATTATTTGTAAAGTTATTTCAAATATTTGGGGACTCTTTTTTTAATTATAACTTGTGTCAAATGCCCAAATTGCTGAGTTCTGTATCAAGTGTGTATGTTGACTTTTCAGAACTCTAAACCATGTAGATTATAGAAGGTTCTTCTATCCATTTTGTTTTATACTTTTATTTTTATAAAACATAAAGTGATTAAAAGTTTGACGAAGTTCTATACGAAATCTCACGTAATGTTTTGCTTTTAGAGATTCTATCTTTCTAAAATTAATTTCATGTTATTAAATAATGAATTAGTAATATTTTTCAACTTTCCATTTTTAAGTAAATCTCATTAAACCAATAAATCTTGAGTTATTTTTTTATATTAAAGAGTAAATTACAAATTATGTTCTTTATTAATATATAAAATTGCATGTTATGTCTTTTAGTTTTAATAACTACATGGAATGTCCTTTTTTAAAATAATTGCACATCTATCGTTTTTTAAACTAACATCCATCCAATTCATAGTTAAGTTAGGTCTGTGCTACTCACATGAGAGCATATATATATATATATATATATATTACATGGCTACAATGAGTTAAAAATAATTTTACGTTGCTTTATTCTCGTCGCCTTCGTGTTAAAGTGTTCAAAGTTGAACATTTAAATTTTCGGATACTTAAAATCACTATCAGTATCTGAAATTTCGGATATCTAATATTCAAATATCCGAAATTTTTGGATAAGGATACGGATAACGATTCGGACATTTGAATTTCTTCTTTGTTTTTTAGAATAATTAGATAACTGTAATTATAAAAATAATATAAAAAAACACATGTTAACAAAAGTTCCAATATACAGTTTCAAGTTCCAACCAAAATAAAAAAAACCTTTACCGCTTTAAAAACTATAACAAAAGTTATTTTTAAAATTATCCAAAAACTTTAAACTCTTTTTGTTATTTTTAGAGTGTTAAACAATTTTTTTTGTTGGGACTTGTTAGTGTATATTAGCTTTTTTTATGCGTGTTGTTATTAGATTATTTTTATAATAACATATATTCAATTATTACAAAAAAAAGAAAAAAGAAGTTCAGATATTCAAATCGCTATCTGTATCCATATCCGAAATTTCGAATATTTGAATTTCAAATATTTGAATACTGATAGTGATTTCTACTATCCAAAAGTTTCAGACATCAAACTTTTATGAAGCGACGTAAAAATATTTTTGACTCATTGTAAGCATGTATACTACTTTAATGTCCCTCATGTGATGGGCACATACATGACTTAACTATAAATTTTAACGAAGGTTAGTGTAAAGGACAATATGTGTGCAAACTTTATATAAAAAGGAAATACGGTGTAATATTGAAACTAAAGGACACACGGTGTAATTTTATGTATTAATAAAGGACATAATTTGTAATTTCCTCTATAATAAAACATTTGCTTTGTTTACATAAGAGGTGTTTGTAAACTTCATAAAAATGCATTCATTTTTAAGTGATGTTAAAGATCAAGTTAAACATACATCACTTATCTTCAAGTTGATGCATTTTGAATAACTAATGATGTGAGGCTCGGTTGACATGAGAAATCAAAACTTAGTTTATTTGATTTATCTATGCATGGCGGTTGAACCTCTATCAACTCTTGTTCTTTTGTTGTTGATTCTTCACAATTGATTAGGCTTTGACATGGTTGATCCACCGCTGGACCATTGTAGTCTTTATAAATCTTTCTAGATTAATTTTCTTTGTTTGTTTGATCTTTTAGCATTCTTGGTGATGATTTAATAATGTAGGATGTGAATATAGGAATAACATTTGAATCACATGTTCATGTTTTTATTGTCATCAAAATAAGGAGTTCATTCCACTGCGTGTGACCGTATATGCACTGACAGACAAGTTATATCTGTGCAGGTCAACATCATTACAAACTCTTCCTGCCAACTTCCGTTTACTTTCTGTGGTAGGTGCATTTAAAGAAAAACACAAACCTCCGTTGATCTTATTTCCGCATGATGATTTCAGTTTTGTGTTTGATATATAATTTCATACAGATGGAGAGGTTGGGAAATCAGGGATCTCTAGGAGGAATTGATGCACTTCTTGGCTGTCCCATACATCTTCCTTCTTCTAAGGTTAATTTTTGCATTAGATATGCAATCTTTTCTTTATTGAAAATTAGTTATTGATATTCTTCGTAGAGTTACAAAGGCAATATTTGACTGAACTTTTTAAAGCAACCATATATATATCATCTTGAAATGAAACGATGGAAATGATCATCATGTTCTTACGAAGTTAAAACTTGCATAAATACTGAAATGTTTCCCCCAAGCAAAAGCAGTTGTATTAATGTTGAAGTGTTGAACATGCTTAGCTAATGCAGAAGAACCGAGTTCTAGTCCGACCAGCTGCTGTCTTACGTCCTTTTTTTCTAGACTAAAGTTAGAAGTTTGAAACAAATACTTTACAGTCTTACTTATCCATTAATGGTTTATTAACTTACATTTCACTTTTCTGGCAAACATAGGGTGTGCCCTTTTTCTACTTTTATAATATTAGTTTCATTTTTTGCAGCGATAACCCTTTTTCCCTTACATTCTTCCAACACTCATGTTGTATATTAAAAAATAGTACATTGCTTAGTAATTGTAATTGAACTATAGAATTGAGAGTTACGATAGAAAATCTGTATCTTTCACATATAAACTTTTTTGGTTCATCCAAAGATAGATGATCACATATATCTATGCTAAGCACTATAATTACAAAATGCCATAGTCGATACAAGATTTTGTTGTTAAATTAAAAAAATTACCTTTGTTACATTGAGTGTATTCCATTCACCCTGTAAAAGTTTTAGTGTGACATGACAGCATGTAACTTTTTTGTTGTAAAGTTCACAGTTTCATCATAATGCGAAAATCTTTTGTTGGTTGGTTAATTCTTTGAGTTATACAAATCAGACATTATAGTTTCTCTCAACTTCTGCCAATGTTTTCAACATGTATTAATCATGATTTTACGACAAACTGTTTTAATAAATATAATAGCATATTTTAAGTCAAGATGAATTTGACTCAATTTTTAGATACGAAAATACTCATCTGAATGCAAGACACTAATTTTATATTAATAACCCATTAACTAGATATCTCGGAAACTTCTTTTTCCTATAATGAAGAAAGCTAATACATTTCTCCATTCCCCTTTCATTTAATCGGATATGCACCACACGTGATTACTAATATCTTCTTGCCATTGGTTTTGCAGTTCATCATGGAATCTTGGCAGTCACTAAATAAAAAGCAGAAACATGTTGTGTGCCTCTCTCTTTATTATGCAATTAATTGGATCAGAGAACTGGTAAGTTATGATGTTTAATGTCATTGACTGAAATAATTATTTTAAACATGACCTTCATACTTCACTGTAACTTTTGATGTAACAACAAACTTATTGGATTTTTCATTTTTCTTTGTAAATGAGTTACAAAACCCACAAAGCCTACATATTACATAAGTCAGAAAGCATTAAGGTCATTTGTATGTGTTCTCACAAGAAAACCAGCTTTTGACTTCATGGTTGATTACAACACAAGTTGACAAATAAAAATAATATTAAAGTGTGATGATGAATTATATTATATTCGCCCATATGACATAATTTTTTTCACCACAATCAGCTTAATGCCTTTGGTACACAAGTTGCTGGAAGATTTGACTGTATAAGTCAAGCGACAAAGGAGGAGACGGTCACCAAGATCTTGAAACGCTTGAAAAACCTTGTGTAAGTTGAAATTAATCCTCATATGTAAACAAAAGGTGTTCGTAATTCATGCTGAAAATTTGCTTTTGGGAGCATTTACAACTTCATCACTATAGTTATATTGAAACTTTACTGATGACACTGGTATGTAATATATTCATTTGATTTGTGTCGCGGAATTTAATGGCATTTGATGAGACTTTTCTATGTTTTATCCTGCACGTCATATTTTTTTTCAGTTGAGGGGTTCATCTAAAGTTCTCTTATGTTGCAGATTTCTTGAGTGCCTTCTAAATAATATACTCAAAGAGTGTCCTCTATCCTTACCTGAGCTTTCTTCAGCTTCTTCGCCAGGTCAGCCTACTCGCATTGAAAAGAACTCAGAGCAAATGAGAACTAATCAAGATTCTTCTCAAATCAGCACGAAAAATAAAAAGTCCTCAAGGGCATTGAAAATTTCTGGCACTCAAGGAAACAGTACCACACAGCTTACAATTATGGAAACATGGAAGAAAGCAGGTGCAATAAGTAGTGATGTTGCAAATGAAAGTTCTACTGGCACCCTCTCTAAAAGCAGTCAATCTGAGGCAGCAACATGCTCTACCACCAACTCCAATGAATCTGTAGAGACTGATATCGAGATCTCTGAAACTGCAAAACTTTTAGAAGCTCAAAGATACAGATTTAGACCTCTTTTGGTTGATTGCTTCTCTATTTTGTCATATTCAAAGGTCAATTATTTACTCCTATTCAGTGATGTTAATATATGCTCTATTTTGTTTAACTATCATAGGTTTGAAGTTTTATGAACTCAAAATTTTGGTGCCTGTGCCTGTGGGCTGTGGCTTGTCACGTACATGGCTAAATAATATGTTCAAACTGCCTCATGTGATTGTTTCTCGAATGCAGGATCTTGATTCTTGTTGTGCAGACCCTACGTGTGAGGTATGTCTTTTTATACTGCATCATAGCATGCTGTAGGTGGCAATTTTGACCCATTTTATTGTAACTGGGTTGATTTGGGTTACATGTTTTATCTACTAATTGGTCAAATGGGCAAAACTATAAAAAGAAGCTGCAAAGAAAAATAGTTCAAATGGATTCATTTGGTCGAAAGTTGAACAAAATGAGAATTAATCTCTTAAGTTATTGTATAAAAAAATAAGATTGTCATTTAGAAAAAGTGAAATTTTTTGATGAAAGGTTTTTCTGGTCAACTACTCAACCAACCCGTATAATAAATTTACTCAATTTGGCATGTTACCTAAGCCACCAATTTGCCATCTCTACTGCATACTGTGCTCTCACTTCTCTTCCACTAAACGTATTGAAGCTATATTTTTATTTTTGATGTTTATATTGTGTTCCAGTTACCTGTGTATCTTTACCTCCTGCGCGATCTTAATAGCAAGCTAGAATATTTTAGTCCTAAACCAGCATCACTCAGATCCATGAGCACTACTCCTTGTTTAAGTGGAATATCAACCGTTGAATTTGTGAACAAGATTCAGACACTGTTTGCGACTTTGAAGAGACACCTGGATTCTGCTATATCGTTACTTAAACATAGTAAGATTCTAACATTATAACTTAAAAGGAGTTTCAGTATGAATCTAAACTGTTATTTACCTGAACATTATTTTAGGTTCTGAATCATGTCAAACACACTGGGGTGACCAATCTTCCATGGCTGGTAATCCAGAAATAAGTAGAATTGTACTTTCTGTACCTTCAGTCTCGAGTTTAGTTGTCAAAGAGACACTATATTGCTTCAGCAAGGTATTTACTGCCCTCCCTTCATTAGCCTGCTATATGTGGAGGTGACAAAACAGGTGGATCGGATGGGGGTTTGGTAACATGACAAAATGGGTAGCTTGGCCGAATTGGCCATCATCTTATTTCTATATAATTAATGCATTACATAAGGTTATAAAAGTCATATTGGTTAAATAAAGATCTAATTTCTATTTAATGAAGTGGTTCAATTTGGATGTCTTTGGACCTGTTTGGTCTATTTGTTTGACCCATTGGAAACAAATATGACCCAAATCAACCCATTTTAGGCAAATTGGTCAAAATCGCCACCTCTAAGGCAATATGCATTTACAGCTATATATCAGTTATGCAGCTATGGCATTTCCTTGAGTGATTTATATTCTTCATATTATTTTAGTATTCTGTTTTTTTTCCCTTTTGGATCCAACACAGATGCTGACTTGTCCAGATCTTATACTGTCAAAACATTCTTCTCTCTTGGATCTGCTCAAGACTTTTCAGCCCAGAAAAGTTGATGATATTGCAGGCCTGCAGTCTCTATCATCAACAGGAGACATATTTTGTTTATATGGTGGTGTCTATGAGTTCCTAGAATCAGTTCTGGATGCAGGTATGGTTTCCCCTTAGAGGTGGCAGTTTTGACCCTTATGAATGAGTTAATATGGGTTATATTTTATCTCTAAGACTCTAACGGACTCCAAGACGTAAAATTGAAAGGTTAATAGAAAAGGAGACGGGTCAAATGTATCAAAGTTTTCCAATGTGTAACTTTAACGTGTCCTCCTGAAACATTTTGTTAAAGAATCAGATCCTTATTAAAATACTATTATTTGAAAATCATATCTCACATGCTATTGTATATATTGATTTTAAAATCTACGGGTCTTATTAACTGTGACTGGTGATCTATTTTGCAGCACTCTGTTTCTCATTTATGCTTGCTTCTGAAGTGGTAATAACATTGGAGTCTGTAGTTATCTCTCTCCAAAAAGTCATTGACAAGCCGCTGGAGGGAACTGCTAAACATAAATCGGCTGTCACTCAAGAACTCCTTGTGACTTTGCGCAACCAACTCTGTTCTTCTGCTCACAAAGTATTGAGTCATGATTGGCATGAGAATGAAAATGGTTGGAAGGGGAAAGTAAATCTCTATGGTCTCTTTGGATTGTTTAAATCTCATGGTCTTAATTAATTTTATTATTTTCCAACTTTTAGTGGCCCTTCTCTTGTATTTTGCAGGGGGAGATGGTGCAGAAGATCATCCACATTTACTTGGAAAATTGCGAATCTACTTCTCAATCATTAGTTAACCTTGCATGCTCTGTTTTGCCTATGGTGAATACCAGTTACTTATAAATAGGTCAACTTTGGTTATTTTATTTTTTATCTAAACGGGTCAAATGAGGGCAATTCTAAGAACTTAGGTAAAAGGGGATGGGTCAAATAGGTCGTTGAAGTTTTCCTAAAGTCTATTTTTAATGCATACAACCTCCTAAACTTTCTTTATTCAAAGATTTAAAGTCTTATTTTAATTGTTTTTCTTTATCATAATCAACTCATTGTCTATTTATAAAAACATACAAGAAAGTGTTTGCGGGTCAACACAATCGCACCAACCCATCCATCTTGCCACTTCTACAAATTACCATAAATGATATTACATTATTTATTTGTTTTCTTATGTCCTCATGTTTTTACTACTTAAAAAAAGTCTGTTATATGGGCAGAATCCTACTTTTTAGTTTAGTACATATAGTTGTAATCAATTACTCTTAAACCTCTATACTGTGCAATTTAATATCCATTATGGGCAAAAATGATATCAAAATGAGCACACTGTATTTCTAAAGTCATGTACTAAGTTTTACATTGCTTTCGCCAAACATAGAACGGAATTGTATCTTGAACATTGAAACGTGATTGCTTGAAACACAAGTTATAAGTTAATCAATAAGACTTTAGCTTAATGAATTGTGCAAATAGCAATATATCATTTCACTTGACAATTTCTTAAGCAGGTCTATTAATGGTTTGTCATGGTGTTAGGTGTCTTTTTCCAGAAGAACAACAGCAGAGGAATATAGCCATGGTTTTACAACTATTTGTTCCTCAACCTTTTCTGTTTGGTACAAAGAGTTGGTAGGCATCTTCTCTTGTCGTCTAAGTAGCACGGGAACGGGTACGGGAGCGGGGTACGGGGACAATACGGGGACGGGAAACGGCAAAACTCAAAAATTCTAGATACGGAACAAAAAAATATAAAAGTAAAAAAATAAAAATATATAAAGAACCATGATAGGCAAATCATTAATTAATAAGAAAATAATTTTCTAGTTCTAAAAAACCCCAAAACACCTATATGTTTCATAGGTAACTAATTATCAATAAGCAACTCATGTTCAAATTCCGGCTCATCTAGTGAGATGGGCCTTGTGAATCTTGTTGAGAAGCCAAGGAGAATCAATGATGAAGAAGATGGAAGAATAATGAATGAAGATGACTTACTGATTGTTTTATAATCGATGATAGGCTTGAAGGGTTTTAAGAATTTGATGGGTTATATAATACGTATGTGAGCATGTGAAGTGTTAAACCCTAATAAACAATAAAAGAAAAACAGAAGGGTTCAAGGAAACGTCCCCAAATTTATGGAAACGTCCCCAATTTATGAAAACGTCGAGAAAGCCGTCCCCAAATTTATGGAAATGTTTCCCTGGCGTCTCCATGCTGTTTCCGTCCCCAATCCGTTTCGGAAGCGGGGGGTACCCAACCTTTTGCGGTCCCCGTGCTTCCTAGCTTGTCGTGAGATAATTTTATATATAATGCTTCTAATTTGGCTTGCTAATTAATATTATTTGCTTTGTAGCATGAGCAGAACCTAGTCATACTTGGCAAGCTGGTAAGACATCTTTTATTATTCAAAAGCCATACATAAGAAGCTGTGATATTCAACAATTTTGTAATATCTTACAACAGGTTAAAGAAACTGTTCAAATAAATAAATCAAAAGCTACTCCTCAACCGACAGAGGTGCAAATACTTATGGAGAAGCTACATCAATCTGTAATTGTAGTTGTATCCTTGATCAATATTTGCAAGACCCATGACAAGGTATTTGAAAAGCACTACTCATTTATCATCTCTGCTAGGGGTGTTCACAAAATGTTGAAACTGATTGAACCACCCAAACCCAAGCAAAATGGTCTGTTTGGTCGGTTTGAGATTTATGCAGTTTGTCACGGTTTATGGTTTGTTAAACAGGGTTTAAAGGTCAGGATCACATTTTAGAACTTGTAACTGACTGTAACGGCCCTTCACCTTATTATTATTTATTATTATTTTTATTTGTGGAATATGCAGTTATATTCATAAGTCGTCTTTTTATATTATTATAATTAAATACAAATTTATGATTCTGAATAAATAAAACCAAATACTGGTTCAAACGGCCAAGCAAACTGTTTTGATAGGTCCGACCAACTCAGCTGATTTGGCGGCAAATTTTCCATTTCAAATACATAGTTAACGGTTCAGCCCAAAACTTTAGGCAAAACTGGCTGAAACTGACCATTAACACCCTTAATCGCTGCTTCCGATTATACAACCTTGATGTAAAATTTCATTTTAGGTCACTTTGCGCACAATGGCCGTCAAGTTTGGTGGAAAGTATGTTGATTCCTTCCTAAAAGGTAGTTGTTGACTTGTGCTACTTTGTAGCTTATGCATAGAGGCGTAAAAAATGCAGGTGAAGCAAGGTCATAACTCGGTTTGTTGGTTTGGGCTAAACCGCAAATTTTAGGGGGTGTTTGGTATGCAGGAATTTAATGGAATTGGAATCTTAATTCCATTGATCATTGTGTTTAGTTGGTTGGAATTCGTTGGAATTGGATTTTGAAATTTATTCTTAATGTGTTTGGTTGAGAAATAAATTGGAATTGGAATTAATTCCCTCAAATTCTTTCAAATGAAGGATTTCAAAATCCTTCCAAATATTGAAAGATTTCAAATTCCACCGACCCCCACTTCCTTCACCGACCGCCGACTGCTATCGACGACGCCCTTGACGCTGCTTACCACCCCACCCACCGCAAACCGACTGCCGCCGCTGCCGCTCACCGACACTGCACAACCCGAACGCCGACCACCGCCGCCCACTGTTTGCCGCCGACGCTAGCACCCCTAGCCGTTGATTGTCGCCGACCGCCATTGGTGCTCGCGGTTGATTGGCGGCTGTGGTGGTATGTATCGGCGATGATCGGTGGTCATTGAGGTGGTGGCGGTTTGCAAGGGGTGATATATTCAAATTCTTTTATAAATGTTTTGTCACTAGAAATGCATTTGGACTTTAAATTCCCTTTATAGATTACATTTTCTTTTAGAAAATATTGAATTCCAAATACAATTCCTTCAAATTCCAATTCAAATTCCAATTCCAACAAATTTCACGAATCAAACGTCCCCTTATTGTTCAAAGATTATATTTTCTATACATAATTAGTTGAATATAATTACAAAAAAATATATATATGATCTCAATAATAAATTACAGATCCAATGATTTAGAAAGTTAGTATATCAAAAATACACTTGTCTACCTAGAACGTTTGTGTTTTTAAGCTAGTTTTTATTTAATTCTTTTGATACTTCAGATACAAAGCATAGCCGGTGTTCATGATGGTTTAAATTACCAAATGCATTTATGTCTTAATGGATTACTGAAGTTTGAGCTTTGTGCAGTTTTTGAGTTCCTAGAAACCCAGTTTCAGGGCTATGAACAGCTTATCATTCAACTGGTATGTGGCAGTCTCTATTCTTGTACTTTATGTTTATGGGTTTAATTTTTTAAGTCATTTTCATTGTAGTGAACTATGATAATTAAAATAGAGAGGTCTTAATGCTATTGAACCAATGGACTTTTTTCTCAGTTTAAAGACTTCCAGATGGGAACAAGAACAATACAAACCCTATGTTCAGAAGCAAAGGTATTTTGAGTTTCATTTTGTGATCATTAAATTGTTCGTTTTATTCACTTAACCATTTATGGAAGTTTATGCAATCTCTTATTTCCTTTTTTTTTAATTTTTACTTATTGACAGGGATTGAAACAACAAGTATCACTAGTAGAATTCCTGCTACCAAGAGATCTCTGGAACGGTTTTTATTTCGTGTTAAGGCTCTTCTTCACTCTTCATCAAGTGGATGCACCTTTTGGATGGGTATGTAATGTAGGGGTCTATAGTAAGACCCAATAAATGAACCATAATCGAAATAATGGAACCAATGGAAAAATGATGGTTCAGTTATGGTTGTATATAATGCATAAATAACTGAAATCGCTCAACTGAACCACCATTTAAACTAACCTTTATAGTTTTTGTACGTATTTTGGAAAAGTTTGTTATAGCTTGTATAAATATATCTTATCTTTAGATTTTAATATAATATTATATAGATTTATTTGCCAAATTGGCTTGACATGCCAACCTCCAAGACCAACAGTTCCCATAAACTAAAATAACCGGACTGCTTATACCCAAAACTAATCGCTAACTAAAATTTTAAAATCGGAATGTGGGTTATAGGTTCTGTTATGCTTGTTTTACATAGAAATATTTGAATGCTACTAATGAGTTGAACTAGTTGAAATTCTTTGGAAGTCTTTCAATGCATGCAACTGTATAGATTGTTTTATTCAAGATGTTAAATCTTGCCATAGTTTAGACATTACTTAACTATTTTGACAGGAAACTTGAAGCACAAGAACTTGACAGGACAAGTAGTGAGCTCTCAAGCTTATACAGATGGCCAAGATGAACAAAATGGTGATGATTTTGTCCGGACTGATGTGAGGAAGATATTGTGAGAAATTCAGAGGATGATGGAGAAGCAGATTGAATCCATAAATAATCAGAATACAAGTACTCTGAAGGTTGCATGAATGTTAAACATCTTGTTCACGGTACATAGGTTTTGAATTTCTTTCTTTAGATAAATTTTGGTTGATATCTAATAGACATTTTAAAGTAGGTTTGGTAGGTCATTTTCAAAATTTGTGTGCATATATGTTGTTGATCATTCTAACGTATCAAAGCTCTTAACATGTGACGAAAATGTTAATGATTAGTGGCGGAGTATAAATGCATTAGACATTCATTAGCATATGTTGATTATCTTTTACCATTTGATAGTACAAGCTTGATAATAAATATTTGAACTTTTGAAATCTCACATTTTGTTTTGTTTTTTATTTAATTAATCATCTCATAGTTAATTATGTTGTAAAATTACTTCAATTGAATTTTTTGAGAAACATTTACTCATCTTGTTAAGTGACTTGATATTATGTATATTTAAAATAGAAAAAGTTAATTTTTTTAACATACTTATCACTAGTAGATGTATTCTTATAGTGTGGTGATATTTAGAACGATCTTTTATTGCCATATATTTTTTTGTTCAATAAAAACTACTATGATCCCATTTAAAATACATCTAAACTGAGCCCATTCTATTACCATCGCAAAACTAACAAGGTCTACCAATTGTTCATCATGGTCGGCCTTGGTCAAAATGGAGCCTTTGTTTCATACACCTCTAGTTTCACATTTTACACTAGACAAGCTAAATGATCATTTTTCAAGATTGTAAATGGTCATTTATAGTTGGATGACGGTGATATGACTGCACAAGTAAACAACCACATTAATGTGAATAAATGGCCGCATATGTTAGCTTAAACGGCCGTTTAGGGTTTAGAGTTTTTATATTATTTTCCTCTTATATATATATTTACATTATATAATTTTTTATGTATTATGTAACTGTAACACCGGTTATTTTTAGACAAGAAAGAAGATTAAGTGAAGAAAAAGAAGAAAAAGAAATAAAACTCAAAGTCTAGGGGTAAAAAGTATGCAAAAGGACAAAATGTTTAAAAAGTGGGTGTAAAAGGTGGCATGGTCGCCTATCACCCTTTCTACACCCAAATCTTTCGGATTTTAGTGAGAGAAAGGAAGAGAGCAGAAATATTCTCGGCTTTGAAGAAGAACAAGAAGAAAGAATTCGAATACAAGGTAAGAATTCATGTTTTTATGGTGTTCTTGACTGGTCTTATCCTCGGGTTATTGCTTATGTGTGTTTGTATGTGTTCGGGTATGTTTTTAGTGGGTTTCTAAGCGGTTGAATTCAATTTGCAAACGAGTTTGGAAGAAGCCATACTCAAAAGCCGTAAAGATGAGTTTTAGGACCCTTTTTTTACTAGTTTTTAACTAATTTTGGGGTTGGATATGCATAAATGTATGTTTTTGCTAAATTGGGTTTCGGACCCGTATGCTTGTATGCATGTATAATGATGTTGTGATGTTATGATGTGATTATGTTCATGTTTGCAGATGTACGATGATGTTTCTAAGGCTTAGAGGGTAAGACTTAAGCTTAGAACATGATGAATGGTGAGTTGAAATCAAACATGATGTTGTTAGGCTCGCATGTTAAACTTTAATCTGCCCAAGTGTTTGGAAGATTAATGAGGATGAGGCCACTAAATGCGGATGAACAATAAGGGTTAAAGCGGACGAGGCCACCAAATGCGGATGAACAATAAGGGTTAATGCGGATGAGGCCACTAAATGCGGATGAATAATAAGGGTTAATGCGAATGAAGCCATCAAATGCGGATGAACAATTAAGGGTTAATGCGGATGAGGCCATCAAATGCGGATGACCAAATAAGGGTTAATGCGGATGAAGCAATTAAATGCGGATGAGTAATAGGGTCAGTGCGGATGAACACTTAGAAAAATTCTGACTTTTTGAGAGAAAAAGGAGCAATGTAGGCTTTGACTTTGGGGATTCCCGGGGGTTATGTAAGTTGACTTTTGAGGTCATAGAGGGTATGATGGGCATGTAATGTTATGTGCTTGATGTTTGTGCATGATGATGAAGATGATGTTGCATGGTTATGCATGATGTATGTTATGTATGTATGATGCCCTGTATGATGATGTATGAATGATATATTTATGTTCCTTATGATGATGTATGTTTATCTTTCCCCTGACTTTACGTGCTATGATAATGAATGAACAAAGTATTATGTAACATAAAGTGAAAGATAATGAAATAGGAACATGATGATGAATGTATGCATTAATGAATAAATGAATGAATGTAAGAAAGGTTTTCAAGCAAATGTATGGAGGTGCACACCCTATGTAGGTGTTAGCTAAATGGTGTGCGGGTTAGCTACTCCAAAGGATGCATATTGGGGTCCAATCTTTGTGATTGACCATAGGAATAGGATCCTTGCCGCTTGCCCTAGCTACTGGAGTCAGCTTCGCATGCAATGTTCGAGGTCTATGAAAGACCTCAGGCCCAGTTACCCGCTTCGTGCACAATGTTCGGGGTATAGCATAAGGCATTGATCCGGAATGAAAGAGAAAAGATAAATGGTGAATGTACTTACCCTAGGTATTGGGGTCAGCTTCGTGCACAGTGTTCGAGGTCTATGAAAGACCTTAGGCCTAGTTACCCGCTTCGTGCATAATGTTCAGGGTAATGTACATGTCACTGGAAGTAATGAATGAATGAATAAAAGTATGAACAAAAAAAATGATGAAGATAATAGTGATATTATCTGTATGTATGTATAATGTATGATCACATGTAATAGAAATGAACATTTTTAAATGAAGGAAAAAGTATGTTTTATTATTAAACTAGAACTCACTCAGAAACGTTGACTTTTATGCATTTTCCAGTTGGCAGGTGAGCATTGCTGAGGATGGCACGAAGCAACTACTTGGCATGTTGAATGACATTCTTTTGTTAAGTTTTTGCATTATAATGCGAACGAATGATGTTTTAAAATGAACGCTTGTATTAACTTGCAAAATCATTTGTAATGATATGAAAAGTTATTCCTTTAGACTTTCGCTGCAATGTTTTATGAATGATTAAAAGTAAAGTATATGTTTTATGTGCGATGATTTACCAGCTGTGAGCGTCCCAGGAACGGGGCTTACAAGTTGGTATCAGAGCCAAAGTTTAAGTGAAATGGGTAAAATTTCAAAATGAACCTTAACTTAAACTGAGAATGGGACAGAAAGGGAAAGAGATGCCAATCTGAGTAGCTGCGTGTCATCAGGTATTTTCGTAAAGATAACTGGTTTTATGTGTGCATGGTATGTGGTTATGTGTTGTATGTAGATTTAAATACTGATGTAGTCAGGACATGTAATGCTTGGGGTATGAAGAGTAGAGTAAGTGGCTAATCACAACTGGCCACTGTAATTAGGGACTTACTATACTTGCCATAAACTGAGCCGTTTCCTTGAATGACCGTATTAGTGTTTAAATCTTTCAGTGTGAGTTAGAGGATGGCCGGTGGTAGATCATCTAAGGCTTCGCGTGGTGGTGGACATGGTGCTGAACCACGGGTTACGAGGGGAAGGCCTAGGGCCGAAAAGGTGGTTCATGAAGAACCAGAAACCCCTCACCCGAAGGGCGAAGATGAGAGTGCTAATCTGAGAGCCTCAGTGAAGGAGGCGGTTGTGGAAGAAGTTCATTAAGTCATGCAGACGATCCTACCGTCTGTGGTGATCGAAATAATAAAGGCAGTTAGAGAGGGGGAGAGAAGAGAAAGGAGTGGACCTACGAGCGAAAGAAGATAGCCCGAGACTAAGACGGTTCCATCTGATGATGAAGAAGAAGAGGAAGAAGCAGAGCCGGTGCGGGAGGCAGTACGAGGCTATAATTACGGGGTATTCATGAGATGCAAGCCCCCTACTTTTGATGGTAACAGCACTACAGCTGCTGCTCACCGGTGGGTGAGGGAAATGGAGGCTGTTCTTGATATCAGCGAGTGCCGTGAAGATCAAAAGGTGAAGTTCGCTACCCACTCTTTTGTGGATTCGGCTCTATGCTGGTGGGACAACATTGTCCAAGCCGAGGGTAGCAGGACCATCGGGAGGATGAGATGGCCTGAGTTGAAAAAGTTGGTGATTGAGAAGTTTTGTCCTCATCGAGAAATGGACAAGGTCGAAAGGGAGTTCCTGCAACTGGAGGCGGGAACTATGACGCACCAGCAGTACACCACGAAATTCAACGAAATGGCACGTCTGGTGCCGGATCAGGTGACACCTTTGTCCCGAAAAATCAAGAGGTATGTTCAGGGTTTGCCGACGGACATTCGCAGGCACATGATTGCCACCCGACCAAGTACGTTTAGGTCAGCGTTGGATCTAGCAGGGAGATTGTATGATGAGAGGACCGTGGTGGCCGTGACTGAAGGTAGTCGAAAGGGTGGAGGTGATAGAAACTGGAACGGGAAGAGGTTTGGTCGGGGTGGTGCCCCGACGAGTAACAAGAAGGCTCGAGGGGATGACCGCCGTGTGGTCACATCTAGTGCCGGGTTGAAAAAGTGTGGCAAGTGTGGAAAGGAGCACGACGGCGAGTGTAGATGGGGGTTGAATGTTTGTTTCAAGTGTGGGAAGCCTAGTCATATGGCTAGAGACTGTGGAGGTATGAAGTGCTTCAACTGCGGAGGAAGTGATCACATGAGCAGGGAGTGTAAGAAGCCAAGAGTTGAGGGTTCTGGCTGGAGGGGAGACCAAGGGCGAACGCCAAAGCATTCATAATGACACATGGGGAAGCTAGAACGGACCCTGATGTCGTGTCCGGTATGTTTTTGGTGAACCAAACTTTAGCTTCTGTGCTATTTGATTCTGGTGCTAGTAAGAGTTTTAATTCTGCTGCTTTCTGTGCTAAGTTTCCTGTTAGTAGTAGACGTATTGATGCGCCCTTCGATGTAGAAACTGCCATAGGTAAGTCTACCAGGATTTCTGAGATGTTAGAGGGCTGTGATGTGGAGCTAGAAGGTCATAAGTTTCCTGTTAGACCGTTCGTGATGACCTTGGGTGGTTTTGATTTGGTTCTTGGGATGGATTGGTTAGCAGACTTCGAGGCGAACATCGTGTGTCGCAAGAAGATGATTCGTTTGACAACGCATGACGGTAGTTCGGTGACGGTTTATGGTGATCGGGTGACTACGATTCCGAAGGTAATTTCAATGGCGGTGGCGGGAAAGTGTATGAGGCGTGGATGTAGTGCCTACTTGGCTGATGTAAAGGATGTGGATACGCCAACACCACAATTATCCGATGTACCCGTGGTGTGTGACTTTCCAGACGTATTCCCAGAAGACTTATCAGGAGTGCCACCTGACCGTGAGATTGAGTTCCAGATTGACTTGATACCGGGTGCCCAACCCATTGCCAAGGCACCATATCGTTTGGCTCCGCCAGAGATGAAAGAGTTGATGGAGCAGTTGCAAGAGCTGCTTAATAAGGGGTTCATTAGACCGAGTATCTCTCCTTGGGGTGCTCCGGTTCTGTTTGTAAAGAAGGACGGTAGTATGAGGATGTGCATTGACTACTGCGAACTGAACAAGTTGACGGTGAAAAACCGATACCCCTTACCGAGAATAGACGATTTGTTCGATCAGCTTCAGGTGCCAGTTGGTTTTCAAGGATAGATCTTCGATCTGGTTACCATCAGTTGAAGGTGAAGGAGCAAGATATCCCTAAAACAGCTTTTCGCACGCGCTATGGACACTACGAGTTTCTTGTCATGTCTTTTGGTTTGACCAACGCACCGGCTGCTTTTATGGATTTGATGAACCGTGTGTGTCGGCCGATGCTGGATAAATCAGTGATTGTGTTCATTGATGATATCCTGATTTATTCGAAGAGCGAGATTGAGCATGCCGGTCACATTCGGGAGGTTCTGGAGACGCTGAGAAGGGAAAAGTTGTTTGCCAAATTCTCCAAGTGCGCATTTTGGTTGCGCGAAGTTCAGTTCTTAGGTCATGTGGTGAATCCCGACGGGATCATGGTGGACCCGGCTAAGGTGGAGGCAGTGATGCCCAAGACACATACAAGATTGATGTGGTTAGTACGTTATGATCCAAGTCGGGTCATACCCAATAACAAGCTATACAAACACCAATAAATATTTATTTGTTGATGAAGTCATACAATTAAATATTGACACCATTTAGAAAATGAGTTTTCTAAAAGTTTGCTTTTATAATAGAACAACATTATGTGGATAATTTGTTCATGAAAAATTATTTGTTTTATTATTTAAGTGAGTTAAATAATAACAAATAAAATTGTGTTAATGTTATAAAATTGAAAGATGTTGTAATTTTGTAATCTTAAGGGTTAAAAGTGTAAGTATTTTTATAAAAAAAATTGAAATAGGGGGGGAACCCATTTTAAACACCCCATTCGGCCGCCCCTTGGGTCTTGGATTCCCTTTTAGTCTTGGTTTAATACAAGACTTTAACTAACTTGCACTCTTTCCCTAATACACTCTTCCCTTAATACACTTTTTCTCTCTCACACATGCAATTAGTCTCTCTTCTTTCTTCTACTTGCTGAAAATTCAATTTTGGCTGAACTTGAAGCTCATATTGGCTGATTTTCAGGTTTAACAAGAAGGACAAGAGACTTAGTGTTCTACTACCTAACAAGTTAGGTGTTTTCTAAGTCTTGTGGGTATACAAACTTGAGGCTTTCTCTCTTGGAGGCTGGACATTCAAGAGCATCATCATCTTCATCTCATCCATACTTCATCATCTTGTTCTTGAAAGATAGTTTCAAGAACACCCTATGGTTGTTCTTTTCGTTTTGATAGCATGTCATTTCACATATATTAATGATCCTTGTTTATGGGTTTTGTCTTTGGTTAAAATGGTTAAAATTTTCAGATTGTTTAACACACTTTAACCGTTAATATCCGCTGCGTTTTATAGTTTAAATGGTTAAACTAGCTTTGATAAACTTGTTACAAAACCCAACAATGGCATCTAGAGCCGGTTATGTGGAATATGTGCTTCAAAAGTTCTTGAAAAGTTAGTTTTCATTGACTTTTTCAATCCATTAGGGGCTGTTTTGTTGTGGATGATTGAATCCCTTATGTTTCAAGGTTTTATCTTACATGCTTTAGTATAAACCTTGAAAGATTAACATCAAATGGTTGATTGTGTTGTTTGGACACAACCCTAAAGTTTTGGTTTATGTTGGCCAGAACTTTAAGCTTATTAAAAGGGGTTCATAGTTGTTCTTGAATGTTTTATATGATACATATTTTGGTGCATAACATAGCCTTGACCTTATGTGTTTTGGATTTGGTTGATTGTGGTTTGTCATGTTGGTTTTGATTCTTGAAAGGGTTGTAATATTGTGTTTGTATTTTGGGTTGTAATTTATTTATTCATTGATTATGTAATAATTAGATTAGGTGCATTTCTTTTATTAGAAAAATTGTATCAGGATATGATTTTGTAAAAGAAGATGCACAAGATGAAGACCCAAAGAAGGACACAAAAGACATGGACACTTTAAGCATTTGGATGTGGATTTAAGTGTGAGTTCATGGACATATGATGTGTCATTGTTAACCCTTAGGAAAGACCTAATGACAACAGTTGTGATGACAAACAAGTGTAGTCAACTTAGTTGCTATGGTTATGCACTTATGTTTGTATGATTATGCTTGTTTGGTTGTTTGTTGTATGATTGTTGGTTGATATTTGGATATGCATAACAAACTCATTAACAAACTTAACAAGCTGAAAATTGATGGTTATTTGTCATTAAGTGATTAATAAAAGGTTATTAAAAGGATTAATGATTTTAATAAAAAGGGGTTTTATTAAAAGTGAACCATAGGATACCTTGTGTTTGAAAGCATGCAAATATAAGGTACATAGAGTTTTCTAAACTAGTATTATGAAAAATTAAAACTTCTTTTATAAACAAGTTAAACACCATCCTTTTGCACAACACTTGAGTCATTTGGAAACTCTTAATGGGATAAAGGTCACATAACCATTTTGACGAAACTTGTGATTTGAGGTGGGGATACCATATTTGTGGGATAAAGGTCACCTAACCGCTTATGTTGGAAAACTTACATGTGTGTAAGTAGGGTAACTTGATTTGCAAACCATGTTTAATAGATCACCTACAATATGGTTTACAAAGGTGTTGATGGGATAAACGTGCCGACTACACATATGATGTTTAAGTCAATCCCATATCTTAGAAGTTGCAAAGGGTTACAATTGTCAAAACAATGACTACCTTGTTAATTTAAATAATGGGATAAAGGTCAACTAACCATTATTTAAATGTAAGGTTAGATTTTAGAATTTTAAAATTGTGTAAGACACTTAAAAGGGCTTTAATTATTAAAATATGAACAATATCGAAAATACTAAAACTGAACTTTGTTAATTTTTGTAGATGGCCACCAACAACAATGAAAATAATGATATCCCGTCCGCTCATTCATTATCACTAAGGACCATTTTCCAAAAGGACCGTCTAAACCATAATAACTTTATAGATTGGTTTCGAAACTTGAGAATTGTTCTCAAGCAAAAGAAACGATCGTATATTTTAGACGATTGGATTCCCGATCAACCTAATGAGGAGGATGAGGAGGCCTATAATAATTGGGTGAAATAAACTGAGGACTCGGTCCAAGTGTCTTGCCTCATGTTGGCAAGTATGATTCCGGATCTCCAAAAGGAGTATGAACATCATGGAGCATATGACATGATTACCCAGTTGAAGGAAACGTTCCAACAACAAGCAAGGGTAGAGCGCTTCGAAACGGTTCGAGCACTCCATGCATGTCGTATGGATGACACCCAATCTGTTTCATCTTATGTACTTCAGATGAAAAGCCACATTGATCGCCTCGAAAGGCTGAATTGTCCCGTCTGGAAAGAGTTGGCTACAGATTTGATCCTCAACTTTTTATCAAATAAGTTTGACAACTTTTTCATGAATTATAACATGAACAGGTGAGACAAGAACATAAGTGAGCTTCACTATATGCTCAAAACTGCCGAGGCGGCCATGGGTAAAATGGTTTTACCCGTTCTCACCATCAATGAAGGTGGGAACAAGAAGAGGCCTCACCCCACATCCAAGGCAAATGTTGCCAAGGGTAAAAGGTACATTAGGGGAAAGGGAAAGGGAGTGGTTAGAGCACCACCACCAAAACCAGCAGAGAAGAAGCAAAAGGTTGCTTCGAATGACCCATGCTTTAAGTGTGGGGAGATTGGACATTGGGCAAGAAATTGTCTAGTTCATCTCAAAGAGTTGCAAGCTAAGAGGATGCCGGGCAAACCTTAGGTACAATTTTCATGATTCATATTGATCTAAATTTAATATCCTCTAACACATGGGTATTGGATACCGGATGTGGAACTCAAATTTGCAACTTATTACAGGGGTTCAAAAGAAGTAAGGACTTCAGGAAAGGGGATGTTAGCCTCTACATGGGGAATGGGGCAAAAGTTCAAGTTGAAGATCGAGGGGATTACATTTGAAGCTTCCAAATGGTTTGGAAGCAATTTTGAACAATGTTTTGTATGCTCCTAGTTTGACTAGGAACATTATTTTGTTGCCCAATTAAGACAATATGGTTATGTTTTAACATTTATTGAAAATGAAATTCATGTTTCTTTAAATGACATATTTTATTTTAAGGCTACTGCTATTAATGGTATTTATGAATTGGTTCGTGAAACACATTATATGATAGCTCATTATACCAAACCACCACCAAGAAACTCAAATTGGATTTGAGTGATACCTATCTTTGGCATTGCCGTCTTGGTCATATAAACAAGAAGCACATACAAACACTTCAAAAGAACGGTCTTTCAAAAGCAAGTGAATGTGATTCAATTGATGTATGTGAATCTTGTTTACAAGGTAAAATGACTAAGGCACCTTTTAGTGGCAAATCCGAAAGGGCAAAAGATTTATTAGGCATCATACATTCAGATGTATGTGGTCCTTTTAAGCCAATGACTAGGTACCATGAAAGATACTTCATTACCTTTACCGACGACTATAGTCGATATGGTTATGTCTACTTGTTAAGACACAAAGATGAAGCTTTTGAAATGTTCAAAATCTTCCAGAATGAAGTAGAAAATCAACTCAACAAGAAAATAAAAATTCTCCGCACTGATAGAGGAGGTGAATACCTAAGTGATGCTTTTATTGATCAATACACACAAAACGTTCGTAGATCTGGTAGAATTAGTAATCCACCTGAAAGATATAGATTTTTCGTAGATGGATGCTATGTGGTAGATTCCGATGAACCAACCACTTATCATGATGCAATGTCCAATTTGGATTGTGACAAATGGCTTGAACCATGAACGTTGAGATGCAATCCATGTATGACAACCAAGTATGGGACTTGGTTGAACCACCTCTAACTCTAAGATAGTTGGAAGTAAATAGGTTTTCAAGAAGAAAACCGATATGCATGGAAACTTGGATACTTATAAAGCTAGACTTGTAGCAAAAGGTTTCACTCAAACTCAAGGGGTTGATTATGTTGAGACTGACAGGATCAGCGATCACAAGTTTGATGTATTAGAGTTCAAAGCAGCGGAAAACGAACAGGAATTAGACAAATTGTAGCAAGCAATCGATACTTGTATGCATTAAGAGCACATATGGTTATAGCGAGAGAATATGTTTCTGATTCAAGGAATGTTTATAGATATGGAATGTTTCTAATCAAGTCATTCATTCATTCCATTCATTTATCCCATATTACAATAGGTTGACACTCCTTATATAGAGTGCAACAATCACTGCCGTTATCACGGAAAGTGACAACTGGCAGATCTAATACAAAAATAACTAACTCTAAACAAACTACTGAAATGTTCACAACTACTGAGAACATATCAGAGTGTTAAGTACAAAATATAAAACTACTGAAACTACAACGACTAAAGAACAAGCTCTTCAGTCATTTTACAAAACTACTGAAACATAAAACTACTGAAACTAGAAATATAAAACTACTGATATCACAACTACTGAAGAAGTACTCTTCAGCAGTTGTGACAAACTACTGAGGCTTCAGTACTTGATCTTCAGACTTTGACCTTCAGGTGTTTCATCAGCTGATGACTTCAGTAGATATCATCAGCTGATGTCTTCAGTCTTTGTCTTCAGACTTTGTACATCAGTTGTTGATCTTCAGCACTTGTAAACTCTTCAGCTGTTGTACTTCAGTACTTTGGTCTTTCAGCTTCAGCACTTGTGTTCTTCAGCTGTTGTACTTCAGTACTTTAATTCTTCAGCTGTTGAAATCTTCAGCACTTGATCTTCAGCTGTTGAAGTCTTCAGCACTTGTCAAACTGCTGATGAGGCTTTCAGCAGTTGTTGTGATACCATGTGGGACTTAGAGGTTTTCTAATCTTGGCTCATTGGTTCTTTTGGTCCAACAAAATCCCCCTGAACCAATGCAGCCAAAACCTCTAAATTATTCACTGTCCCACTTATTGTTGGCGAAGTGTTGGTCTTTTTCCTTCTTGATCAGTAGAGAAGATGACCCATGTAAGCTCCGGCCTGGGAAGAAATCTCAGATATTTGTTTGGCAGAGTATGAATGGGAACTCTGTTTTGGGGAACTGGACACAGAGTTGTTATCCCATTCATGAGATTTACTTCCCCATAATGATTCTGTACGACTCTCTTGTGTAGGCCTCAAGGAAGGTGATTTGTTCCTCCATGGTTAGCTCTTCAGCACCTCCTTCAAACAATGATTCAGGCCCATAATACTCAGACAGGTATTTGGCCTGTTTCCCATTCTTTAGCTCCACAGTTTTTATTATTCTGTAAGCAAACTCATCCGGGTGATTACCCTCTAGGAACAACTGGAGCTCATTTTTCCTGACTTCCTCAAGCCTCTTGTAAACTACCCCTTTTTCACTATTTTGTTTTCCAGCATCTTCTGAGGGGTTAGATTAGCTTTGTAGGCTTTCTTGAAGTCTTCTCGGATTTCCCAGGGTGAAACTACAAAGACCAGAGAGATCACTTCATCTACGATCTTTTTCACCTGGCCAATGTATCTCTGAGGTATGTTTTTCTTATGAATTCTGTGAGAGACCCTGGATCAGGCCAAATCCTCACTCTTTCCTTTTGATATTGAAAGGTATGCCTGAGAGTGTAAAGTCTGAGGGCTTGCTTCTTCATATTGATGATAGAAGATGTGGCTGCATAAGCTTTGTCAACTCTCTTCAGTAATTCCTCATCATGCTGTTTATGAAGCTCTTCTTCTTCTAGCTTCACTTTAACCATTTGTCTCTGGACTTCAGGAGTAATTGCTGAGGAGTGACTTGTGGCCTTAGGCAACTGAATCACAGCTGAGAGTGGCAGCCTATCTTCATCATCTTCTTCATCATCTTCTAGCCTCAATATCCTTCTCTTCTTCTTCAAGGGTATATCATCGGCTATGGGTTTTGAGGGTAAGGGAGTTGGTTTGGTGGGTTGTGTTTTGGGTGATTTTGGTGCGGGAATGTTGACAGGCTGTTCTAGCATCCTTGAGGTGAGTGTGGCTTTTGATTGCTTGGCTAGCTCAGTCTGCTTCCAGCACCCGCTTCATTCAAAGCTTCAATAACAAGCCCCTTAGTATATGCTTCAGACGAACAGATCTTGGTGGTGATTGCCAAAATACTGTCCCTGGACCAAGCTTTGATTTCGATCATTGATCTTCCAAGATATTTTGCATTAAATCTAATCATGATCTCAAGCCATTCTCTTTCTAACACTTCATAACTTTCCCATCTATTCTGGATTTCTTCAATCTCTAGTCGTCGAATCTCAGAGTCAAGTTTATTGGTGTCATGGCCTTGCCTAAACAGCTGATCAATGATGTTGTCCATTGATCTGCTGTGTTCGGCATCAGCCTCTTTTATCAGTAGCTCCAAGGCTTTATCTTCAGCAATATGATCATCAGCACCTTTCTTTCGCTTGTAGGTGAGCAGTGGTTGCTGTTCTTTCTCCTCCTCTTGGGCTTGCTTCGCTTCCTTCTTTTCCTCGGATCTTTTCCTCTTCTTTTCTTTCACTGCAGTACTCTCCCCCTTTTTGGATGCATTGGAGGAAGGGGTTTGTACCGCAGAAAGTGTCTTTTGCACAGCAGCATCAATCAAGGGTTGTAAAGTTGAGGAAAGCCTCTCATCAATGGCTTTAGCCACAATATCAGTGATTATGGGTGTGATGAGAGGGAGGGAATTTTGAAGTGCAGCACCTATTTGCTCAGGAGGGTTCTGTTCCTGAGAAGTAGGGCCTGAAGCAGAGGCAGGTGGTTGAGTTTGGAGTGGCTCAGTGTTTAGGGAACCTTCAAGTGAAGGTGCCATCTGTGGGTGGTAGAGGCAGATGGTCTTTCTCCTTGGGAGAGTTGGTCAAGTAGGTTTTGCAGCCTACTAACTTTCTCTTCAAGGATTGTGTTCTGGGCAAGAACATCGTAGAAGAAGCCTAGGTCATCATCAGCCAAAGCTGAATCACCTGACCTCCTGCTTAGAGCAGGATTTACATGCACTGGGTGTAGACCAGTTGATGCATGCGCCCCTTGTGCTTGGTACTGGGGACTTCCAGCCTCAGGACAGTGTCCATCATCAGCTGTTGCCTCTAGTGAGGTCTTAGCAATGTTACCAGCCTCATTCTGATCATGTGCTGAGTCAGAGGAGGTGGCAGCCTCACTAGATATTCTAAGCTCCTTGTCTACACCAGGAGATAGAAGTGGTAAACCCCTGTGCTATGGGTTCTCAAGTGCACTGTGTTCCTCCCCCTCAATTGTAGAGGTATTCCCAGTAGTAAGTGGTTCTGGGGAGGGGGTGAGGAGTGCAGTTGAGTCAGCACTTGTGCAACTATTAAAGTTGGGCTGTGAGGGGCATTTGTTTGGGGTGAGGGGATAAAAGCAGTGTGCACCTGGGAGGTTGGTGCCTTTCAATGGCAATCCCTCAAGTGAGGAAGATCCCAGATATGTAGGTACCCCTTGTGTGGTGGCTGCAGGCTCCTGTTGAGAGGAAGCCTGAGCGGCTATGGCTGGAGGAGTCATTGTATCCACTAGGGGGTTTGGACTAGTGGATATATCCTGCGTTTGTTTGCAGGGGCATCCCCAGGGGACTCAATTCCCTGAGTAGCCGTTTTGGGTTTCTTTTTGGTGGGTTTGGTGGGGAGTTTTGATTTGGAGGTGGTGGCTGTGGGTTCCAGCTGCGTGGGTTTTCGCAGCTTGGCAGCCATTTTTAGTGTTTGGTCAGAGTTGTGCCGGGAGTATACTTCCGGCAGAACACCGTAGCAGGGACTCCCAAGCCAACAAGTCCCTCAGCATTAAGCTGGTTTGTAATGATGGCCATTAGGAACCGTGGATATAGTATCCAACGGTTGGCAGTTAGTTTTTGAGCCATGTCTTTGAGCTCCAAAAATATTATTTCTGAAAGTTTAGTGGTTGTTGCTCAAGAATAGAATACATTACCTGCTGCCATTTGTCGACATTTGACCCCAAGACGACGTCTTAGGGGCCAAACATACATTCACCATGTGAAAGATTAGGCGCTCTCAGCGTCATTAAAGTGTTTCTTCAAGATAGTGGAGGCACTGAGATCGCCTTGATATCCATGTTGGGCAAAGGATAGATCGTGGTGCCCTTCGGATATCCAGCAGGAGAACTAGCATCATTCAGATGAAGAATTTTGGCGGATTATTGCAGGAGTGATGACTACTTCTTTGTTGTTTACGACCGACTGGAGAGATGTGTGTTGTTCTCCCCAGTGGTAATAGTAACGTTCATCCAAATTGTTGAAGGGATTCGGCATGTAGTATGGGATTCAGAAGAAATGCCGTATTGTATGGGATTGAACCATAAGATCGATAGCAGTATCGAACTTAGTCCAGATAGGCGATTTAGTAAGGTAGGCAACACATTGTGTCGCGGTTTAATTTGCATGGACGCCATTGAGAGGAGGAAGTTTTGGAGAGGAACGTTAAGTTTGAAGAAGATGAAGCATTGAAGGATTAGTCAGGGATATATATAGGTACGGGTAAGAAAACGACTGAAGGATGTGGTGTTAGTCATCAGTAGTTTTAAACGACCGTTGACATGGTATTATCCTTTCAGACGTTGAAACAACTGAAGTCGTGTGTTAGGCATCAGAAGTTAGAAAACTACTGAAGACCGTGGTTTTGACTTCAGATGATGAAACAACTGAGGACTTGGTGTTTGTCATCAGTAGTTATGAAACTACTGAAGACAGTGGTTTTGTCATCAGCTGTTGTAAACAACTGAAGACTTGGTATTAGTCATCAGTAGTTATAAAACTACTGAAGACATGGTTTTGCTTCAGTTGTTTAGAATGAAACAGCAGTTGTACAAACGACTGAAGAGAAAGTTCTCTTCAGCTGTTTTCATCAATTCTTAGCTTTTCAGCTGTTTCATACTGTCCTCAACACATTCATCAGCTTTTTGGCTGATTTCAGTTGTTTCATAGGACATCAGTACTTATCTGTTTATACTGATTTCAGTAGTTGTAACTACATCAGTAGTTTTAACTACATCAGTAGTTTGGAACAGATAAAGTATTTCAGTACTTATGAGGCATTTAGCCATCAGTAGTTATAAAAACTATTGAAGGGAAAAGGACTCATCAGTACTTATATGTGACATGGGTACCAATGATCACCAGTAATTACTACTGAATCACCAGTAGTTGTCACTTATTCTAGCTGCAGCATACCAAGCCTTAACACCAGGTTTTGGAAAGTTGAACTATCCAAAGGCTTAGTAAAAATGTCTGCAAGCTCATCAGCACTAGGCACAAACTTAGGATCAATCAGACCTTTTTCAAAACAATCCCTTATAAAATGATGTCTGATCTCTATATGTTTGGTCCTAGAGTGCTGGACTGGATTTTTGACAATGCAAAGAGCTGAAGCACTATCCATTAACAATGGAGTCTTAGTCTCTGTAATGCCATAATCCAAAAGTTGGTTTTGAAGCCAGAGTACCTGAGAGGTGCAACTTGCAGCAGCAATGTACTCTGCTTCAGCAGTTGATGTAGCAACTGAGGTCTGTTTCTTGCTCTGCAAGAAATCAAGCAGTTGCCTAGGAATTGACATCCACCAGAAGTTGATTTCCTGGTCAACTTACACCCTGCATAGTCACTGTCAGAAAAAGCAACTAATTTACCAGAATGTCCAGTAGAATACCATAAACCTAGAGATGGAGTGCCTTGCAGATATCTAAAGATCCTCTGACTGCAATCAGATGAGACTCTTTAGGTGCAGCCTGAAATCTAGCACAAACACATGTAGCAAACATAATATCTGGTCTAGAAGCTGTTAAATACATCAAGGACCCAATCATACATCTGTAAAGTGTTTCATCAACCACTTTACCTTTCTGATCTGTATCCAGTTGTGTGGTGCTGCACATGGGGGTAGAACAGGCTTACAGTTTTGTAAATCAAACTTTTGCAAAAGATCTTTTGTGTATTTGGACTGATGAATGAAAATTCCATCAACCTTTTGTTTGATTTGCAACCCCAGAAAGAACTGTAATTCTCCCATGGCACTCATTTCAAACTTCTGTTGCATCAACTTTGTAAAGGCATCACACAACTTTGGATCAGAGGATGCAAAAATGATATCATCTACATAAATTTGAACAAGGAGATTATGCTGCCCAGCTTTCTTAATGAATAAAGTCTTATCTATGGAGCCTCTAGTGAAATTATTTTCCAGAAGAAAGTTTGATAATGTCTCATACCAGGCTCTAGGAGCTTGTTTTAACCCATAAAGAGCCTTGTCAAGCTTATACACCCAATTAGGATGTTTATTGTCCTCAAAGCCTGGAGGTTGACATACATAAACCTCTCTTTAATTTTTCCATACAAAAATGCACTTTTGACATCCATTTGAAAAACTTTAAGGTTTTGATAAGCAGCATAAGCTAAAAACAATCAAATTGCTTCCAGTCTGGCTACAGGGGCAAAGGTTTCATCATAATCAATACCTTCTCTTCTTGTGCAAAACCCTGACAACCAGTCTGGCCTTGTTCTTAACAATAAGCCCATTTTCATCAGTTTTGTTCCTAACACCCATTTAGTGCCTATTGCACACTTACCTGGAGGTAGAGGAACCAGTTCCCACACTTGCTGTTTCTTGAACTGAAGAAGCTCAAGCTGCATGGCATCAACCCATCCATTGTCCTTTAAACAATGTGATAATTCTTTGGCTCTTGCTGACTGATGAAGAGAGCATAGAAGCAGAAATTTGACAATTGACTTCTGTTGATACTCCAGCAGTGATATCACCAATGATTTGAGACATAGGGTGATTCTTCAGATCTTGATACACAATGAGATCTGTGCAAGTGTTTAGCAGGCTCAGCAGTAACAGATGGTGATGGTGAATCATTTCCTTGAAACCAATCAGTGGATGGTAATTCAAAGGAAGTTGAATTCGAAGAGATCTCATCAACATTTGTTGTGGATGGTGCTACTGGAGCTACAGGAACATCAGGTCTAGCTGAATCAGGCAGCTGATCACTAAACCTGAAGAGGTGAGTACTGCAATCATCATCATCATCAGCAGTACCACCAGGTGGTGAACTGTTGACAGGAGCAACAGCAGGAGTTTGATAAGGAACATATTGCAGTATGTCCAAATCAAATAACTCCACAGGGCTTTGTGGAATCTTGTCCTTTGGAGATTCATTGAACTTAACATGTAGAGTTTCTTCAACCATCTTTGTTCTGCAGTTGAAGACTCTGTATGCCTTGCAAGTAGATGAATAACCAACAAAATACCCTGCATCCACCTTAGGATCAAATTTATGGAGTTGATCCTTTGTGTTGAGAATAAAACAGGGACACCCAAATGCTTTGAAAAATGAAATCAGAGGAGCCAAATGATGGAGAACTTCATATGGAGTCTTCATCAACCTCTGATTTACTAAAACTCTATTTTGCACATAGCAAGCTGTGTTGACAGCTTCAGCCCAAAAGGTCAGTGGCAAACCAGAGTCAGCCAGCATGGACCATGCAGCTTCAATGAGGGTCCTGTTCTTTCTCTCCACTACTCCATTTTGTTCTGGAGTCCTTGGAATACTAAACTGCCTTTTGATTCCCTTTGAAAGATAGAAGTCATCAAGTGTATGATTTCTGAATTCAGTTCCATTGTCACTCTCTAATACACTTGACTGGAAGGGAATACTGCTTCTCAATATACAACACAAAGTGAATAATCTTCTGAGCAGCCTCATCCTTTGAATGTAGAAAGAAAGTCCATACAAATCTGGAGTAATCATCCATAATTACCAGACAGTATTTCTTCTTTGCCATGCTCATTACTCTCACAGGACCAAATAGATCCATATGCAGTAATTGCAAGCAGGCAGTGGACTTAGGCACTTCAATAGGAGGGAATGAGACTTTGTGCTGTTTTCCTTTTAAACAAGCAGTGCAGGTTTCATCACAGTGGAACTCCTTTATTGGTAAGCCTCTGACTAAACTATTGTGGGTAAGCTGATTCATGTTTTTGAGATTAACATGACCAAGCCTTCTGTGCCACAGTTTAGATTCTTGAGAAGAGGCTTTGGAAAATAGGCAAGGATTGCCTTTGAGATCTATTTTCTTAGAAAGATCTAAGGCATACACTCTTCCTGTCCTGTTGGCCCTCAGGAGAGTGTGATCATCCAATACCTTGTCAATCAAGTGCAAAACTTTGGATGACAGAATCCTACAGTTTTGACTGGTGAAAAGAGCAACATGGCCTTTATCACACATTTGACTGACACTCAAGAGATTGTACTTGAGATTTTCCACATGATTAACATCATCAAATTTGATTTCTCCATTGGAGACAAAGCCCTTACCAATGATGTAACCCCTAGCATCATTGCCAAAAGAAACAAATCCCTTCTTTCCTTGAGAGTAGTCATGAAGAAGAGAGCTGTTCCCAGTCATGTGCATAGATCCCCCACTGTCTACATACCAGATGCTAC
Organism: Flaveria trinervia; assembly: GCA_025506515.1. NCBI lineage: Eukaryota > Viridiplantae > Streptophyta > Magnoliopsida > Asterales > Asteraceae > Flaveria > Flaveria trinervia. The sequence continues at coordinate 41,921,693 of CM046458.1, read as the reverse complement.
TTTGGCATGTTGAAGAACCTGCAATAATAAACAATCAGTTAGTTTTAGAGACCCAAACCTTTTTGGTTTTGGGCCTGGTCTCATCAATAGATGGTAAACTAACAGGTTTATTTGAAACAACAGCCTGAGAGGAAGAAGATGGTGTAGAAGAGGAGTCCTTTGGCTTGGACCTCCTTTTCTATGGTTTCAACATAGGAGCATCTAGTTGGTTAACTCTACCCAACAGATGTTGAACCATCATTACCAGCTGTGTCTGATTTTGTGATAAAGCTTTCAGCTCATCAGACACATTGCCAATGGAGTTTGATAAGTTCCTATGTTGCACCTTCTTCTTCTGAGCACTCTCAGCTGTCACCTGTTTAACCCCTTCCTTTTTGGATTTCTTTGAGGACTTAAGGTTACAGGATTTGATGTTGCTGATACAATGTGGTCTCAAACTCAGTTTTCATTTTTACCATTTTCTCTTTATTTCTTCTTTTTGTTTGAGTTTGGAACCTCTTTTGTACCAACATCATCTGTAAGATGATTGAACAAACCACATACTTCACATGGTTTCTTCTTCATCTTAGGTTGATCATCAACTAAAGAGGGTGAAGCAACAGAAGACTTGTTCTTCAATGCTTTGGAAGCATTGGTTGCTTTCTTGACTACCTCTTTAGTAGTCTTCAAACTCTTTCTACTGCCAGTTTTCTTCTCTTCAGTACTGACAGCAGTTAAAGTTTGAACTTCAGATGTTAAATCCTGCTCTCTAGTCCTTTCAGGACCTTCAGGATTAACTCCTGAGTTGATCAACTCATTATCATGTGAATGTCAGCATTTGAACCATCAACATCAGCTGATAGGTTCAAAGAGGGTTTGATGCTGACTGCTACTTCTGATTGTGCTGTATCAGAAGGTAGATCACATGATGTGATGGATTGGTTATCACTCTCACCATCAGATTCTTCCTCTGCTCTTGGGGTAAAATCTGTAGGTGGAGCAGTGTGATTGTAACCAATTCCAAACTTCACATTTGAAGCAGATTGCTTACTAAGAAGCATTTCAAAACCTTTGCATGATTGTACCCATCTATCACACTCTACCTGGGTAACTGCAATGGTTTCTTTGAGATCTTTCTACTTCTCTAGAAGTACCTCTTCTCTAGCCTTATCATCAATTATTTGGCAATTCAGTTTATAAATCTCATCATTTTTATCTTTAAGCACAGACTCAAACACAGCTTTGTTTTTGGAAATTATTTGTTCTAACTCAATGTTCTTATTAATTAGAGCTACATTTGCTTCTCTAATGGAAGCAAATGCTGCTATGCATGGTTCAGAACATAATTTGGCTTTTGCCTCAGAGGATACCTGTGGTGTAGAGGCATTAGACAATGAAGTATCAGCAGACTCCAAAGCCATAAGAGCTAGATTCCCAAAAGGACTGTCACCACCATGTTGACCAGCACCTGAGAACAGTTGGTCATGACCAGACATGTCATCTGGTAAACTGCTCCAGTCAACAACTCCTGGGGTGAAGAAGCTGTGTGTTGAGGTTGAGTTTGTTGATGAGATTGGGATGGCTGAGGTTCTGGTAGTGCATGAGGTTGTGGTGCCATAGGAACTTGAACTTGATTTGACTGTGGCATGTAATAACAAGGGTACGGATATGGCATTTGACGCTGAGAAAAAAAATATGCCGGAGATTGTTGTTGAGGATGATGACTAGAAGTGACAGGATGTTGCCCTCTGTGTTGTTGACTATTGCCAGGAAAAGTCACAAAGGGTGCAGTGGAGTTAGATCCAGTTGATCTACACTCTCTTGCAAAGTGTCCAAGCCTTTGGCATTTGTGACACCTCAACTTGCTCTTGTCAAAACCAACTTTGGTTTTGCCAGAGAGTCCTGGGAATTTTCTTCCAGTTCTTTTATAGAACTTCTGAGATCTGATATTTATCAGGGCCATTTGGCTCAAAATATCCATCTCTTCTAAGTCATCATCAGCAATCCCCTTGAGATCATCCATGATGAAGCATAGATTGTCATTATTACACCCAGTAAACTGACCATCAACACTCACAAATGCAGAATCAGAAGTGCTTGAAGAGAAATTAATATGCTCATCATACTGGCATTCAGATGAAGCATATTCTGACTTATGACCCACCAAGGCAGTGTTGCCTGGTACAAAGTCTTCAGTGAGCTTTCCAGATGAAGACAGCTTTCTCTTCTGTTCTATCTCTCTCTCAAACGTGAGCTGTTTCCCATGGAGTTGGGTGAGAGATAGTTTGTCCAAACTTGCACTGGAGCATAGGACAATAGTATATGTGTCCCATCTCTCAGGCAGTGATCTGAGAAATCTGTTATTCATCTGAATATTTGTGTACTCAAGTTTGACCATTTTTAGTTCAGAGATCAAACAAGAGAACCGCTCATATTGTTGAGTCAGTGTCTCACCCTTTCTATGAGAGAATGTCTCATATTGTTGGGCAAGAATTCTCTATTATTTGCCAAGACCTCATCTGTTCCTCCAAATTGTTCTTTCAAGGCATTCCAGAGGTCATGGGCAGTTTCATGATGCATTAGCCCAGAGTATATTTCATTTGGCAGTGCCATGGCCAGAATGCCATGGGCTTTTGCATCAATTTCAAGCAACTTCTTATCCTCATCTGAGTATTGCTCCCTCCTCTTCGGAACCATTTGATTGGTTTCCGGGTTATTCACCATAGGCTTGTGTGGACCATGTACCACTGATGTCCAACAACCTGCGCTGTTAACAGACAGGTGATGGAGCATTCGTCTTTGCCATATGTTATACTCATTCCTAACCAGCATTGGTGGCTTGGATGAGGAACCAGTATTGTGAGGATCATTGGAGGGAGTAGTCATTTTCAGTTCAAAAACAATTTAGTTCAAGCTTTTAAAAGTTTTACACAGACCACAACAAACTCAATGAAAACAAGAAAAGATCTCCGGATGAATGACCAGAAATACAGAAAATTCAATCTCTATAACCGTTTCTTGCAAAAACAAAAGCTAATTCAATCAAACTTAGATCTTGAATAGCAGTTTCAATGATCAATTATTAGATCGATCAATGATTAACCGGCTCTGATACCATTTGACAGGATCAGCGATCACAAGTTTGATGTATTAGAGTTCAAAGCAGCGGAAAACGAACAGGAATTAGACAAATTGTAGCAAGCAATCGATACTTGTATGCATTAAGAGCACATACGGTTATAGCGAGAGAATATGTTTCTGATTCAAGGAATGTTTATAGATATGGAATGTTTCTAATCAAGTCATTCATTCATTCCATTCATTCATCCCATATTACAATAGGTTGACACTCCTTATATAGAGTGCAACAATCACTGCCGTTATCACGGAAAGTGACAACTGGCAGATCTAATACAAAAATAACTAACTCTAAACAAACTACTGAAATGTTCACAACTACTGAGAACATATCAGAGTGTTAGTACAAAATATAAAACTACTGAAACTACAACGACTGAAGAACAAGCTCTTCAGTCGTTTTACAAAACTACTGAAACATAAAACTACTGAAACTAGAAATATAAAACTACTGATATCACAACTACTGAAGAAGTACTCTTCAGCAGTTGTGACAAAATACTGAGGCTTCAGTACTTGATCTTCAGACTTTGACCTTCAGGTGTTTCATCAGCTGATGACTTCAGTAGATATCATCAGCTGATGTCTTCAGTCTTTGTCTTCAGACTTTGTACATCAGTTGTTGATCTTCAGCACTTGTAAACTCTTCAGCTGTTGTACTTCAGTACTTTGGTCTTTCAGCTTCAGCACTTGTGTTCTTCAGCTGTTGTACTTCAGTACTTAATTCTTCAGCTGTTGAAATCTTCAGCACTTGATCTTCAGCTGTTGAAGTCTTCAGCACTTGTCAAACTGCTAATGAGGCTTTCAGCAGTTGTTGTGATACCATGTGGGACTTAGAGGTTTTCTAATCTTGGCTCATTGGTTCTTTTGGTCCAACAGAGACCTTCTCGCCTATTGCAATGCTAAAGTCTATTAGGATATTATTTGCCATAGCTGCTCATTATGATTATGAGATTTGGCAAATGGATGTCAAAACTGCTTTTCTAAATGGATATCTTGAGGAAGATCTCTATATGGTTTAGCCTGAAGGTTTTGTCGATAAAAAACATCCTAACAAAGTATGCAAGTTAAAGAAAATAAATCTATGGATTGAAGCAAACATCAAAACTGTTTCTCCTTTAAGGATCTTGGTGAAGCTGCCTATATTTTGGGAATAAAGATCTATAGGGATAGATCAAGGCGATTGATAGGTTTGAATCAAAGTGCATACATTGATAAGATCTTGAAAAGCTTCAAGATGGAAAACTCTAAGAAAGGTACCGTACCTATCCAAAGAGGAACGATATTGAGTAAGACTCAATGTCCAAGCTCAAAGGATGAGCAAGATAAATGACGAGAATCCCATATGCATCTGCCATAGTATCCATCATGTATGCAATGATATGCACTAGGCCGGACGTGTCATGCCCTTTAAGCATGACAAGCCGATACCAGCAAAATCATGGAAACAGTCATTGGATGGCTGTTAAGAACATACTTAAGTACCTAAGGAGGACCAAAGATATGTTCCTAATCTATGAATCTGGTGAGGTGGAACTCGTAGTAAAGGGTTACACGGATGCGAGTTTCCAAACTGATCGAGATGATTCATAATCACAATCGGGGTACATATTCATCTTGAATGGAGGAGCAATTTCTTGGAATAGCTCTAAGCAAGATATGGTGGCATTGTCAACTACAGAGTCAGAATACATCGCCGCTTCATTAGCAGCTCAGGAAGCTGCATGGTTAAAAAAATTCATTGCTGATCTAGGAGTGGTCTGTAACACCCCGAATAATGTCTAAGTGAGCCAAATAATAATAATGGGCTTAAACAAGATCATTTAATGAAAATAAGATGGATATGGGTTATAGACCGAGTTAACTCTTCAGGTTATGTGTTTGGTGAGTTTAAGGTCCCGGGAACGCCTGATATATATAAATGGATCAGCTTGAGCAGCTCTTATTTGCAACTCAATACTCTAGTTCTAGAAAGAGAGAGAGCAAAGAGAGAAAGTAGAGAGAATTGAAGATTCAAGGCTCGTTTGATCTCAGGATTGAAGATCGGTGTTCGTGGGCATCCAAACAACAAGAAAACACCACGAATCCAGGTAAGAAACATCATTTAATCATTCCTTTTGATGTAAACCTGGATTCTAGGTTTGGGGTTTTTGAAAGTGGCAAAGCTTCGCCCAAAATCACGTTTTTGTGTAAGAAAACATGTAAGAAGCTTAGATATAGCTTATTGGGTGATAAACCAAGGTTTTGGATGTAAAAGATTGAAGTTTTGGGTCAAAACTGGGTTGGTTTGTATTTTTCAGCCCGTTTTGTGAAACTTGGTGTTCATTCAGCGAAATTAGTTGTTCGTCCAGCAAAACTATGGATCTTCCCGCGAAACTATAGTTTCGCAGGTAGTTTCGCAGACATGGTTTTCCAATAAAAGTTGGGCGAAACTGGCAGCGAAACTGGCGGCGAAGATGCCAGCAAAACTGCTGGCGAAAGTAGCAGCGAAACTGCTGATCTTGCAGCGAAATTAGCAGCGAAATTAGGCAAAAATTAACTCCCTTGAGTGTTAACTTATCTGTAGGCTATGTAGTGCAACCCTTGCTTTGAAAGCTTGATTGAGGAGCTACTCACTGAGTCTAGGTGAGTTCTAGATTCCCTATTTTAAAGGTTTTGAACTAGTTTGGGGCTGGAAATGCATACAAAATATACGATTTAAATGACCAAGATTTTAAGAAGTTTTAACAAGAAAATTGATTTTTCGTTAAGGAAATATGCTAAATAAAAGTGTTAAAATAAAATTTTTTCGCGCTGACCTGGCAGCACGGACCAAGCCATGGGCATTGCTCCTTGGATCCCACTAGGGGCTGCTGCCCCTAGGACCCTGCTGTCAGGGGCTGCCGCCCCCAAAACCCCGCTGTCCTGCGGTGGGTCAGTTATGTCTTGTGATGATTTATGCTTGTTGTGCATATGTTTATGTATGTGAGTGTATGATGCATGAGGATGATGTGTGATGATATATGTGATGCATGATTGATGATGATGGGATGGGCGTGATGGGCATGATTGATATTATGTATGCATGCTGGTACGCATGATGATTGGTATGATCTTATTGGTGTTCCTGTTTATGTATGTATTTTTTTCCGTGGGTTTGTGTTGATGGTTAATGAATGAAACGAAAAGTATTATATAACGTAAAGTGGAAAGTAATGAAAAGAGGAACATAACGATGGTATGCATGTATTAATGAATGATGAAAGGTAACAAAAGTCTTGCAAGCCTTGTATGTCGGGACACGCCATCAAAAGGTGTTAGCCCAACGGTGTGCGGGTTCGCTACCTCGGGAGGATGCACATTGGGGTCTTTCTTTATGATTGACCATTTGTATGGAACCATTGTTGCTTGCCTTAGGTACTATGACCAGAGGTGCTGGGAACCGTGAACGAAGGTCTATGATAGGCTTAGGTCCAGTACCATGAGCATGAATGACATAGCACATGACAATGGTATACCTGAACTTTATCTTAGGTACTATGGCCAGAGGTGCTGGGCACCGTGAATGAAGGTCTATGATAGGCTTAGGCCCAGTACCATGAACATGAAGGGTAAAGTACATGGTTTTGATGGAAAGAAAGGATGTAATGATGAACAAATGAATGAAAGTAAGAATGTATGAATGAATGGAAGTTAAAGGATAAACGATGAAGATAATAACGGTACTATCTATGTCTACGTATGATGTGTGATCACATACAAAGAAAAGGACGGTTTTAATGAATGCAAAGTTTGTTTTATGTTAAAACTAGAACTCACTCAGCAACGCTGACTTTTTATGCATTTTTACAGTTGGCAGGTGAGCATTGCTGAGGATGGCACGGGACAGCTACTTGGCATTTTTGGATGACATCCATTTGATGGAAATATGACGTTTTTGTAATGTAATGCAACTAATGATGTTTTTGTAACCAGTCAACAATGTATTATTTTACAAAAGTGATCATAATGAATTGGATGTTTTATATGTTTCTATTGCAATGATTTCTTTAAGTTAATGAAAATATATGTTTTATGTGCAATGATTGACCAGCTGTGACCGTCCCAGGAATGGGGCCTTACAAGTTGGTATCAGAGCCAAAGTTTAAGTGAAACGAGTAAATTTTCAAATGAAACCTAAACTTAAACTGAAAATGGGACGGAAAGGGAAGGGATGCCAGTCCGAGTAGTTGCGTGCCATCAGGTATTTTCTTAATGTTAACCGGTATTATTTGCGCATGTTATGTGGCTTATGTGCCTTTAGTAGATTTAGATACTGATGTAGTCAGGATAGGAAATGCTTGGGGTATGAAGAGTAAAGTAAGTGGCTAATCACAACTGGCCACTATAATTAGGGACTTACTATACTTGACATAAACTAAGCTGTTCCCTTGAATGACCGTGTTAGTGTTTGAATCTTATTGTGTGCGTAGAGGATGGCCTGTGGTAGATCATTGAAAGCTTCACATGGTGGAGGTGGTAGTGGACGTGGTGCTAAACCATGGGTCACGAGAGGAAGGCCTAGAGCCAAAAGGGTGGTTCATGAAGAACCTAAGACCCCTCATCCAGAGGGCGGAGACGAGAGTGCTAACTTAAGGGCCTCAGTGAAGGAGGCTGTTGTAGAGGAGGTGCATCAGGTCATGCAAACGATCTTACTGTCTGTGGTGACTAAATTTATAAAAGCTGTTTGGGAGGGGGAGAGGAAGGAAAGGAGTAGGCCTACGGGCGAAAGAAGACAGCCCGAGACCGAGACGGTCCTTTCCGATGATGAAGAAGAAGAGGAGGAAGAAGAGCCTGTGCAGAAAATGGCATGAGGATGCAACTACGGGGCATTTCAAAGATGCAAGCCCCTACCTTTGATGGTAATGGCACCGCTGCTACTGCTCATCGATGGGTGAGGGAAATGGAAGCGGTCTTGAATATCAGCGAGTGCCACGAGGACCAAAAGGTGAAGTTTGCTACCCACTCTTTTGTGGACTCGACTTTGTGCTGGTGGGACAATATCGTCCAAGCCGAGGGTAGTTGGGCAATAGGAAGGATGAGGTGGGTAGAACTGAAGAGGTTGGTGATTGAGGAGTTCTGTCCTCACTGTGAGATGGACAAGGTTGAAAGGGAGTTCCTATAGCTGGAGGCGGGAACAATGACTCACCACCAATACACCACCAAGTTCAATGAGATGGCATGTCTGGTGCCAGACCAAGTGACCCCCTTATCACGAAAGATCAAGAGATATATCCAGGGTTTGCCGGAGGATATCCGAAAGCACATGATCACCGCCCGGCCGAGCACGTTTAGGTCGGCGATAGATTTGGCAGGGAGATTGTATGATGAAAGAACGATGGTGGTGGCTGAAGTTAGCAAGAAAGGGAGTGGTGACCGGAATTGGAGTGGGAAAAGGTTTGGTCAAAGTGGTGCCCCAACGAGAAACAAGAAGGCACGGGTAGATGACTGCCGTGTAGTCACATCGAGTGCGGGGTCGAAAAAGTGTGGTAGATGTGGAAAGGAGCATGTTGGAGAATGTAGGCTGGGATCAAACTTATGCTTAAATGTGGGAAGACGGGGCATATAGCCAAGGACTGTCATACGGTCCGGTGCTTTAACTGTGGCGTGGAAGGCCACGTAAGTAGGGATTGCAAGAAGCTGAGGGCTGAAGGTTTCGGGGTGAAGAAGACGGGGAGTGAAGGACCGAGGGCGAGCGCCATAGCGTTCACGATGACACAGGAGGAGGTTAGGATAGACCCCGATGTTGTGTCAGGTACGTTTCTAGTAAACCAAACTTTAGCCTTGGTGTTATTTGATTCTGGTTCTTGTAAAAGTTTTATCTCTGCTGCTTTCTGTGCTAAGTTGCCTGTTAGTAGTAAGATATAGATACGCCCTTCGATGTAGAAACTGCCATAGGTATGTCTACCAGGATTTTTAAAATGATAGAAGGTTGTGACGTAGAACTAGAAGGTCACAAGTTTCCTCTTAGACCATTTGTAATGACCTTAGGTGAGTTTGACGTAGTTCTTGGGATGGATTGGTTGTCAGAATACGAGGCGAACATTGTGTGTCGCAAGAAGATGATTCGATTGATAGCGCCTGACGGGAATACAGTGATGGTTTATGGTGATCGAGTCACGATGATCCCGAAAGTAATTTCGATGGTGGTGGCGGGAAAGTGTATGAGGCATGGATGTAGTGCCTGCATGGCCTATATAAAGGACGTGGGTACGCCAACACCACAACTATCCGATGTTCCGGTTGTGTGTGACTTTCCATACGTGTTCCCAGAAGACTTACCAGGAGTGCCACCTGACAGAGAGATTGAGTTTCAGATTGATCTGATACCGGGTGCCCAACCTGTTGCCAAGGCACTGTATCGGTTGGCTCCGACGGAGATGAAAGAATTGATGGAGCAGTTGCAAGAGTTGCTTGACAAAGGGTTCATTCAACCGAGTATCTCTCCTTGGGGTGCTCCGGTCTTATTTGTAAAGAAGAAAGACGGTAGCATGAGGATGTGTATAGACTACCGTGAGTTAAATAAGCTGCCAGTGAAGAATCAGTACCCCTTACCGAGAATTGACGACCTGTTTGATCAGCTCCAGGGCGCTAATTGGTTCTCGAGGATAGATCTTCGATCTGGTTACCATTAGCTAAAGGTGAAGGAACATGATATCCCTAAAACAGCTTTTCGCACGTGTTATGGTCACTACGAGTTCCTGGTTATGTCATTTGGTTTGACCAATGCACCAGCTGCTTTCATGGATTTGATGAACCGAGTGTGTCGGCCAATGTTGGATAAATCGATGATTTTGTTTATTGATGATATCCTAATTTATTCGAAGAGCGAGAATGAACATGCCGGTCACATTCGGGGGTGTTGGAGACGTTGAGGAGGGAGAAGTTGTATGCTAAATTCTCCAAGTGCGCGTTCTGGTTGCATGATGTTTAGTTCTTGGGTCATGTAGTGAACCCTGACGGGATTATGGTGGACCGGGCAAAGGTGGAGGCAGTGACGCAATGGAAGTCTTCTAAGATGCCATCCGAGATTCGTAGGTTCTTGGGTTTGGCGGGCTACTACAGAAGATTCATTCAAGACTTTTCTAAGATCCCTTCTCCACTAAGCAAGTTGACCCGAAAAGATGTGATGTTCGTATGGGGTCAAGCACAAGAGAAGGTGTTCGGGGAATTGAAGGTGAGGTTGACTCAAGCTCAAGAGAAGGCGTTCAGGGAATTGAAGGTGAGGTTGACTCAAGCTCCTGTTCTGTCATTACCCGATAGATATGAAGATCTGGTGGTTTATTCTGATGCTTCCTACTTGGGGTTAGGGTGTGTGTTAATGCAGAGGGGAAACATTGTCGCCTATGCATCTCGACAGTTAAAGGTTCATGAGGTCAATTACCCTACTCATGATTTGGAGCTAGCAGCCGTGGTCTTTGCATTAAAGATTTGGAGGCGCTACCTATACGGTACAAAGTGCACCATATTCACCGACCACAAGAGATTGAAGTACTTCTTCGAGTAGAAGAACTTAAACATGAGGTAGAGGAGATAGTTGGAGCTCATAAAGGATTATGATTGTGAGATTCATTACCATCTGGGCAAAGCCAACATGGTGGCGGACACCCTTAGCCGAAAAGAGAGACCAGAGCTGATTCGGGTGAAGGTTACCAGTTGATCATGACCTCTGATGTGATGAAGCAGGTCGAGAGTTTCAAGATGAAGCATTGAAAGAAGATCATCTTAACTCTGAAAGAATGAGAGGTCTGGTTGCGGAATTGGTGAAAATATACTCGGTGTTAGGACCCGGTTCGGAAGGATGTGGATTCCTCGTTTTGGGGATCTACGTGGGAGGATTATGGATGAGGCTCATAAGTCTCGATACTCCATTCATCCTGGTGTCACGAAGATGTATCAGGACATGAAAAAAGATTATTGGTGGCCGGGTATGAAGCGTGATATGGTGGAGTATGTGAGCAAGTGCCTTACTTGTTTACAAGTGAAGGCCGAGCACCAAAAGCCGTATGGAAAGATCCAACATTTGGATATATTGGAGTGGAAGTGGGAGCATATCACTATGGACTTTATCACGAAGCTACCGCACACCGCGCGAGGGTATGATGCTATATGGGTGATTGTTGACCGGTTGACGAAGAGTGCTCACTTCCTACCGATCCGCGAGACATATTCATCGGAGAGGTTGGCTGATCTGATTATCAAGGAAATTGTAACTCGTCATGGTGTGCCAGTGTCTATTGTGTCTGATCATGACACCCGGTTTACATCTAAATTTTGGAAGAAGTTCCACGACGTGATGGGGACGAGGTTACACATCAGTACGGCTTATCATCCCCAGACTGATGGTCAGTCAGAGAGGACCATTCAGACCTTGGAGGACATGCTTCAGGCATGTGTTATTGATTTTGGGGGAAGTTGGGATGACCACTTACCGTTAGCTGAATTCTCATACAACAACAGTTATCATGCCAACATTGGTATGCCACCTTATGAGATGCTATACGGTAGGAGATGCAAAACACCCGCCTGTTGGGGTGATATTGGTCAGAAGGAGTTAGGGAGCGTTGACGTAATCGAGGCTACAACTGAAAAGCTCGAAAAGATCAAGGCCTTCATGAAGGCAGCCAAAGATAGACAGAAGTCGTATGCTGATAAACGACGCAGACCGATTGAGTTTTAGGTGGGCAACCGGGTTATATTGAAGGTCTCACCTTGGAAGGACATCATTCGGTTTAGGAAGCGATGCAAGTTGAGCCCGAGATATATAGGGCCTTTCCGAATCATTGCTCAAGTATGAGAGGTGGCCTATAGGTTGGAATTGCCCAATGAGCTAAGTGGAATTCATCTGACATTCCATGTATCTCACTTAAGAAAGTGCTTAGATGAGGAGGATATGGTCGTACCACTGGAAGATATCGAGGTGGATGAATGGCTCAATTACATGGAGCAACCAGTGGCGATCATCGATCACAAAGAGAAGAGGCTAAGGAATAAGGTGGTTCCCTTGGTGCGTGTACAGTGGAAGCACAGGAAGGGGTCAGAGTCCACTTGGGAAGTTGAGGAGGAGATGAGGCAGCATTACCCTCAACTATTCAATGACTAACAGGTTTCGAGGACGAAACATAAATAAGGTGGGTGGACTTGTAACGCCCCGAATAATTTCTAAGTGAGCCAAACAATAATAATGGGCTTAAACGAGATCATTTAATGAAAATAAGATGGATATGGGTTATAGACCGAGTAACTCTTCGGGTTATGTGTTTGGTGAGTTTAAGGTCCCGGGAACGCCTGATATATATAAACGGATCAGCTTGAGCAGCTCTCATTTGCAACTCAACACTCTAGTTCTAGAGAGAGAGAGAGTAGAGAGAGAAAGTAGAGAGAATTGAAGATTCAAGGCTCGGTTGATCTCGGGATTGAAGATCAGTGTTCGTGGGCATCCAAACAACAAGAAAACACCCCGAATCCAGGTAAGAAACATCATTTAATCGTTCCTTTTGATGTAAACCCGGATTCTAGGTTTGGGGTTTTTGAAAGTGGCAAAGCTTCGCCCGAAACTCATGTTTTTGTGTAAGAAAACATGTAAGAAGCTTAGATATATCTTATTGGGTGATAAACCAAGGTTTTGGATGTAAAAGATTGAAGTTTTAGGTCAAAATGGGTTGGTTCGTATTTTTCAGCCCGTTCTGCGAAACTGGGTGTTCATCCGGCGAAATTAGTTGTTCGTCTAGCAAAACTGTGGATCTTCCTGCGAAACTATAGTTTCGCAGTTTGTTTCGCAGACATGGTTTTCCAACGAAAGTTGGGCGAAACTAGCAGCGAAGATGCCTGCGAAACTGCTGGCGAAAGTAGCAGCGAAACTGCTGATCTTGCAGCGAAATTAGCAGCGAAATTAGGCAGAAATTAACTTCCTTGAGTGTTAACTTATCTGCAGGCTGTGTAGTGCAACCCTTACTTTGAAAGCTTGATTGAGGAGCTACTCACTGAGTCTAGGTGAGTTCTAGATCCCCTTTTTTAAAGGTTTTGAACTAGTTTGGGGCTAGAAATGCAATCAAAATATACGATTTAAATGACCGAGATTTTAAGAGGTTTTAACAAGAAAATCGATTTTTCGATAAGGAAATATGTTATATAAAAGTGTTAAAATAAAATTTTTTGGCGCTGACCTGGTAGCACGGCCGAAGCCATATAGGTTTAAGTTAATGAAATATATGTTTTATGTGCGATGATTGACCAGCTGCGAGTGTCCCGGGAATATGGCCTTACATGGTCCCTTCCATTGAGGACCCCCTAGAAATTTTTTGTGATAACGAGGGTGTGATTGCTCAAATCAAGGAACCCCGTGCACATCAAAAGACTAGGCACATTGAATGGAGATTTAACTACATAAGGGATGAAGTTGAAAAGGGAAAGATATGTATTCATAAAGTTCACACGGATCAAAACATTGCGGATCCACTCACGAAGCTTCTTGAAAAGGCAAAGCATGAAAGTCATACTTGTGCCATGGGACATCAATATTCTAGTGACTGGATTTGATCTTTAATTTTTTATTTAGTTATTGTAACCCTTTATTACTTGAATGAATTATTTGGTTATAATGGTTCAACTAATATTCCTATTTTGCATGTTTAAAATCCATGATTAAATCATCTACTCAGAACGTCTGTAGTCGTTCATACTTGTGGGAACAAGTATGAAGGTAAAACTATTATGAACTTGGATTGGTAGATATTCATATGGATGAATATTTAGCAAAGGATTGCTGCCAAAGTTCATAGATATTGTGGGATACAAATATTGAATTGACCCGCTTCTTAATTATTACTACATGGAATCTTCTTGATTGATCATAAGAAAATTTGAGTAAAGGCGAACATCATTTGGTATCCTCTGCCCCGAGATACATATTGGGTCTTGATATTTACCGAATATTATACTTTGACTTAGTTCTTCACTGTTCTGAAACATGGCAGTAAATAAGTCTGAGTTTCAGGTATAATACAAGGTAATTGTGAGAGACATATGTAGTCAAGATGGGATTTGTCCCTCTTATTCGTTGAGAGTAAGATCTCTAAGGCCTGATAAAGTTAAATCAATGGAGAATGATCACTCTGTGTCTCTGGGATTTAACATGACATCTGTGACAAAAGGATAGATGATTGATTCACCTAAAATATTTCGAGTAAGGTACTTGAAGGGGATGATGTTATTGAATGGCACTTAGTCATACGTATTAAGGGTAGTAAACCGTTGTTAGACGGTATTTACTGCTTGCATCAGTTTTCTATGAATCTTGTGCAAGTGGGAGATTGTTGGATCTTGTATGCCCAAGACACATACAAGATTGATGTGGTTGGTACATTATGATCCAAGTCGGGTCATACCCAATAACAAGCTATACAGACACCAATAAATATATATTTGTTGATGAAATCATACAAATAAATATTGACACCAATTTAGAAAATGGGTTTTCTAAAACTTTGCTTTTGTAATAGTACAACATTATGTGAATAATTTGTTCATGAGAAATTATTTGTTTCATTATTTAAGTGAGCTAAATAATAACAAATAAAAGTGTGTTAATGTTATAAAATTAAAAGAGGTTTTAATTTTATATTCTTGAGGGTTAAAAGTGTAAGTATTTTATAAAAAAATTGAAAATGGGGGAACCCATTTCAAACACCCCATTCGGCCGCCCCTTGGGTCTTGGATTCCCTTTTAGTCTTGGTTTAATAAAAGACTTTAAACAAACTTGCACTCTTTCCCTAATACACTCTTTCTCTCTCACACATGCAGTTGGTCTCTCTTCCTTCTTCTACTTGCTGAAAATTCGATTTTGGCTAAACTTGAAGCTCACATTGGCTGATTTTCGGGTTTAACAAGAAGGACAAGAGACTTGGTGTTCTACTACCTAACAAGTTAGGTGTTTGCTAAGTCTTGTGGGTATACAAACTTGAGGCTTTCTTTCTTGGAGGCTGGATATTCAAGGGCATCATCATCTTCATCTTATCCATACTTCATCATCCTGTTCTTGAAAGGTAGTTTCTAGAACACCTTATGGTTGTTCTTTTCGTTTTGATAGCATGTCATTTCAAATATATTAATGATCCTTGTTTATGGGTTTTGTCTTTGGTTAAAATGGTTAAAATTTTCAGATTGTTTAACACACTTTAACCACTAATATCCGCTGCGTTTTATAGTTTAAATTGTTAAACTAGCTTTGATAAACTTATTATAAAACCCAACAGAGATACCTCTGGAGCAACCTGATATCTTGCACAAATGCATGTAGCAAACATGATATTAGGTCTACTTGCTGTGAGATACATCTGAGACCCAAGGATTGCCCTATACTGATGCTGATCAGTATCCTCCACCTTAGAGTCAGGACAAAGATCATGGTATCTATTTATGGGTCTAGCTGGCTTACAATCTTTCATATTAAATCTTTCTAAGATATCAGAGACATACTTAGATTGATTGATAAAGAACCCTTCCTTTATTTGCTTCATCAGAATTCCAAGGAAAAAGTCCATTTTCCCATAGAGCTCATTTCAAACTTATTCTTTATAATGCTCTCAAAGTCTTTACATATTTGGTCATTTGAAGAACCAAATATGATATCATCAACATAGACCTGAAGGAGCAATATGTCTTTCCCAGACTTCTTTATGAAAAGAGTCTTATCAATGGTACCTTTAGTGTAACCATTCTTTTGGAGAAATTGAGACAATGTCTCATACCATAGCCTAGTTGCCTGGTGCAGCCCATAAAAAGCTTTATCTAGCTTGCACACATAGTTGAGATGCTATGGGTCTTCAAATCCTAGAGGTTGGCACACATAGACCTCCCTATCTATATTTCCATATAGAAAGGCACACTTGACATCAAGCTAATAGATAGTAAAATTCTTGGATGTAGCATAAGCAAGGAAAATTCTAACTGCCTTAAGTCTTACAATAGGTGCAAAGAAATTAGTATAATTGATTCCTTCCTCTTGGGTGTATCCTTGAACAACCAGACTAGCTTTTTCTTGATGATCAAGCCTCTATCATCTTTCTTGTTCCTGAAAACTCATTTGGTACCTATAGGTACTTGAGTAGATGGTAGCGAACAAAGGTTCCAAACCTTTTATCTCTTGAATTTAAGCAACTCCTCTTGCATTGACTCAACCCAACTACTATCATTTAAGGCTTCTTCTACTTTTTTGGGTTCCATCTGAGACAAGAAGCATGAGTACAGGCAGACATTCCCATGATAAGTTTGTCCCCTTGTCCTCACACCTTCAGAGACTTCTCCTATGATATTCTCAGCTGGATGAGTGTTGTGAATCCTTAGTCTAGGAATCACTTCCAGTTGCAAAGATAAATGCAGGTTGGACATATTTTGCTCAGGAGAATGAACACTTCGACCAGTTGTTGCTTCAATGTCATTCAATGAGGACTGATTGAATAAAAGAGAAACATCATCATCAATGATTAGTTGAGAAGCAGCATTAACAGTTTCTTGTTCCTTCAGAATACTACCTCTATTAGATGGATGTTGTGTACTTTCACCGGATGAGTTTTGAGGCTCACTAGATGGAGTACTGGTTAAAGCTTCATTATCTCTTGAAATAGTAATGCTATTTGATCTTAAGATAGTTGGAGCTGGATCTTCAGTCACTCTTAGAGAACTTGAATATGGTCTGGGTAACTCAAATAGTTGATTAGAATTATTTTGAGTACCTATTCTTGCTGAAACATTCTCACAAGATGGATTAGAATAGTCGGGAAACAATTCTATGTCAAAAATGTAATGAGGGCCATTCCCCCTAAAACAAAAAGTGTGCTCATTGACAACAATGTTGGATGATTCCTCAAATTGTTGATTTTTGATGTTATAAACTCTATAAGCAATAGAGTTGGTGGAATATCCAACAAAGATGGCATCATCTGACTTTTCAGGAAAATTTTCCAAATTGTCTTTTGTGTTAAGTATGGTATACCTGCTACCAAAGGACCTTAGAAAGCCAATGAATGATGGCCTCTTGTTCCACATATCATAAGGGGTTTTTCCATGTGGCTTAACTACAAGAACTCTGTTCTGCACATAGCATACAGTGCTGACTGCCTCTGCCCAGAAAGTAAGAGACAACTTTGAATTGACCAACATAGTCCGACCAGCCTCAATAAGTGTCCTCTTCCTCCTCTCAGCAACATCATTTTGTTGAGGAGTTCTAAGAGGATTGTATTGTCTATCAATCCCTTTTGAGTTACAGAATGAGTTAAGAATTTGTTTCTTAAACTCAGTCCCTTGATCACTTCTAATTATCTTTACCTTGTGATTAATTTGATTTTCTATTTTAAGAATAAAATATTTTAACGTTTCAGTAGTTTCATTCTTAGTTCTTGTTGATACATTATGTACCTTGTTTATGTTCTTAAAGGAAAAGTTTTTAATTTCTTACACATGTGTAATGTAACGACTTAATGAAATATAATATGCTTCTTGATGTTTATTTGTCTTTGAATATTTCATATTATTATTGTATTTTGTAGAACTCATATGTATGAACATCTTTTATGGGTTTGAGGTTGTAGTACATAGTTCTTAGTCATTAATGATTAAGTAATGTGTTCAACCTAGTCGGGTGATTATTCATGCTAATGGACCATACTTATGGACCATATGCATGAATGAATTATACTTATGGACTAGTCGCACAACTAAACCAGGAGACTGGATCAGTCGTATGACTTAGACATAAGATTGATTCAGTCGCACGACTGAACCTTCAATCGTGCGTATGAATCATCCACATGAGTCAGTCGCACGACTAAACCATGCTGATGGTTTAGTCGTACGAATGAAAACTACAAACCTATAAATATCACATAATTCGTGGAAAACTGAGACTTCAAATATTTACAAACCCTAGCCGTCCAGAGCATCCTAAACAGCCAATCCAACTTCATAGTTCGTCCTGATCGATTTCTAATTAGTTCTTAACATTTGTTTCATCGTTAGATCGATCAAGTTGTCGTTCGCACTGATTGGATCTCCAATCAAATAGGATTCCGCACTATTTGACCTGGTCTCACGTAGAATCCGGTAGTACTCTATACGAAAACGGTCCTAACAAGCGGTATCAGAGCATAGGCTCGTGATTTTGCATGGATTTAATTGGTTTCGGTGTTAAAATCAATGTTTTCATTCAAAAGAGTCACCTTTTTGCTTCAAAAAGTGTTTTTCACATTTGCATGTGTTAAAGTTTCAATTGTTCATCAAACGACAGACTAGGGTTTCTGGAAAATTCATGTTTTGTGTCAAAGTGTTTAAAATATTCGATTTTTCAAACAAAGTAGCCTTTAGTCGCATGATTGGACCATTCATACGACTGAACCCATTCATATACACTCATTCGTATGGCAGAACTCGGTCATGTCTCTCATTTGCACGGCTAAGCAAGCATTGGGCTCTTTCATTAACTGATAGAAATATCAGCTAGTCTGCAATTTGAATTGGGTTCATTCAAAAGAGTCACCTTTTTGCTTCAAAAAGTGTTTTTGACATTTGCATGTGTTAAAGTTTCAATTGTTCATCAAACGACAGATTAGGGTTTATGGAAAATTCGTGTTTTGTGTCAAAGTGTTCAAAATATTCGATTTTTCAAACACAGCAGCCTTCAGTCGCACGATCGTACGACTGAATTTAGTCAAGTCTCTTATTCGCACAGCTAAACAACTCCAGTCATTTGATTATAATTATCCTGCTCATTCGCATGACTGAATCCAATCGAATGATTGAATTCATTCGTTTCCTTCATTCGCACGAGTGACTCATTCGCATAGCTCATTCGCATGAGTGAATCTATCCTGTTCTAAGTTTACCATGTTTAAAGCAATGGAAGACCAGTTTGCTGCATTCACTACTGGAAAGGACTCACGTCTCCAGAATCTTCTACTTCTGGAAAATGAGATTGGAAACCACATAGACCGCCAAAGCTGTTAACTTTGGATGATTACCCACAATGGAAATTGCGGTGTGAAATCTACTTGAAAGGGGTTCCCAAACCTTTTGACATCCATTGAGACTGGTTACACGGTACCAGTCAGTGCTAAAGGATTTAAATTGAATTTGGGAGGAATGTGTGAATCCTAGAAGACTTTTCATAATGCTGAAAAGAAAGCTTATGCCTTGTTGACTCAGTCTATTCCTAAGGACATATTTCATCAGTTCTCCAAGAACAAGCAGTCTGAGAAATTATGGGAGGCCTTGGAAAAGAAATACGAAGGAAACTCAACTCTGAAAGCACTGAAGGCTAAAGCTCTTAAGAGGAATTTGATAATTTTTCTTTGATTGGGAATGAGAGCTTGGATGATATCATCGATCGATTCTATCATCTGATGAGTGAGTTGCACACTCAAGGCGTGACCACATCCATGGAATAAAGTCTCTAGTTGTGTGATGGTCTGCTAGACAAATGGGATTCATTTGTGTCTAATCTGAGACAAAACGACACTCTTGCTACTTTAGACATAAATGATTTCATTTTGAAGTTAAGCGAGGAAGAACTACATATGAAATACAAGTCAAAGAAAGAATCCTATGTTCAGAATGCTGCATTATACAATTCTGTTCCAACTCTGACCGCTTCAGGTGCACCGCTACAAACAACATTTTGTCTAGCTCTTCTGCTCCTTCCCAAAGCAGTGTATCAGGAACCAAAACGTCAGGGTCATCTGGAACCCATTACATAGTTCCTGAGGCAAATACTACCTTGTTGAAGACAGAGAATCTTAGAAATGTCACCGTGGAAGTTGCCAAAGAGAACATGGATCTTCTAGCTATTTGTGTTCAATTTTATGATGGATTAGTTGCTGGTAAGATTGGAAACTATCATCTTGCTGACGAGTACTACGAGCAAGTTGATGAAACTGAGCTAGAACGCATGGATATTATATGGCCTTGGCTAGTGCTGTGAGAAGAGCCAAGAAGTTTGTGAAAACGACGGGACAAAATTCGGTTGCAACAAAAGATACAACTTTGGATTTGACAAAACCAAAGTCACGTGTGTTAATTGTGGTGAAAAGGGGCACTTCAAACGTGAATTCATAAAGCCAAAGAAAACTAGTAATGGAAATCCTTTTCCTATACTCAACCGACAGGACAAGGATAAGATTGGAGATTCATCTTCAAGTAAAGATTCTAAGGCTTTGGTTGCTCAAGGTGATGAAGGACAAGACTGGTCCTTCCGATTCGTTTCTAAGGGTGAATCAAATTTGCCTTGGTTGATACATTAGATGATGGATCGGCAAATGAAGGAGACGTCATAGCTGAGCATACACTTTTAGATATCGAAGAAGCTATGGATGTTGTTGATCATTTGGTTGAAGCAGAGCTCAGTGCTACAAATTCAAAATCTCCAGTCACTGAAGAGTCTGACACTGCTTTGATGACTGATTGTTTAGTTCTACTCAGGTATGTTCTGAAGACGAATTATTTGAAAAACATGTATGTACTAAATGTGATAAATTTAGGAAAGCATTGATTTAAAATTTTCTAGGTTATTAGAACATATTGATAATCTAGTAAATGATTTACAACTCTGCACTGAAGCAAATCATGTTTTAAAACAAAATGAGTGTAGCTTCAAAGAAAAGATTGAACTGTTGGGGAAACAACTAAGGGAAACCGAGGTTGTTACCTTAAATCAATCAAATGACATCAAGTTCAATTTAAATTGTTTGGAGGAAACTAAAAAGGAAAAAGAAGTTTTGCAAGTCAAAGTTGGATCATTAAAACAAAAAAATTCACAGTTTGGCAAGTTCTTCTCACATCGTTCAGATGCTAGTGAAAGAACAGAATACCGGGAAGGTCTGGGTTATAAAGTAGTACCGCCACCACCATGAACTCCTCTTGAACACTAAATTTAGAACAATTAATAATAACCCAGTAAAGATCATGTGGTGTCTATTCCTCTAGTTAGTGATCCAGATTCTACGGGTAAACCTGTGAAATCTCTTACTAAATAGAAGGATTCTACTTTGGGATCAACAAATAAGGCACATGTTAAGGATTGGGTGATAAAACTGACAGGTTAAATTAGAGTCAGGTTCACAAACATCTACTTCAGAACCTTAAAGGTCTATCCAATGAACCTTAAACGTGTAAATAATCAAAATTCAAATAAAATGAAAGTGACAGATGTTCAAAATGTCAAGACAATCAAGTTTGTTAAAGAAGGTGAAACATCTATGAAGAAAGAGTCTTCACCCAACCGGACATATCTCAAACCCCGACCAAACTCAACCCCACATCACAAGTTTTCTCAAACTGTTAAAGGAATATCCTGATACAGTTGTGAAAAACGAGGACATATCTCTCCAAATTGTCCTTATTATCAGACACCTAAAAAGAAAGTTGAACTTTTTGATGAAAAACGAAGTTTTTTTAAAATTAGATCTATTACTTCTCCAAGGGTTACACCTAAGATTATTAGTGAACCTAAAGTTTAAACCATAAGCCAGTCGTCTGTTTACCATAAATAAGCCTTACACAAAACTGGTTTATGGAAGGAAAAATCAGGTATTGTGTCTGATAGTGAGAACAAAAGGAGAAAGATGTGACCTCATCCTCTGAAGGATAGTGGCTTGACTTCATAATATGTGATACCTCTGGGACACCTAAGCCAGTTAAGGCTTGGGTCCCATACCTGAACTAATCAATTCCTTTGTATGTGCAGGGTGTCCGCTACAACGCTATCACTAATACTTGGATTATTGATAGTGGGGAGTCTAGGCACATGACCGGGAATTCGTCTCTCCTTTTTAATGTCAAGAAAATTAAAGGGGGACATGTATCATTCGCTGGGAATAAAGGTGGTTACATCACCGCTCAAGGCGAAGTAGGAAACAAGAAAGTGAAGATTGACAAGGTCAACTATACTTATGGTCCATACGCATGAATGAATCATACTTATGGACCATACGCATGAATGAATCATACTTTTGGACCAGTCGCACAAATGAACCAAGAGACTGGATCAGTCGTATGACTTAGACATAAGATTGATTCAGTCGTGCGTATGAATCATCCGCATGAGTCAATCGCACGACTGAACCATGCTAATGGTTCAGGCGTACGAATGAAAACTACAAACTTATAAATACCACATAACTCGTGGAAACCTGAGACTTTGAATACTTACAAACCCTAGCCGTCCAGAGCGTCCTAACAGCCAATCTAACTTCATAGTTCGTCCTGATCGATTTCTAATCAGTTCTTAACGTTTGTTTCATCGTTAGACCGATCAAGTTGTCGTTCACACTGATTGGATCGCTAATCAAATAGGATTCTGCACTATTTGATTTGGGCTCAAGCAGAATCCAGTAGTACTCAGTACGAAAATGGTGCTAACAAGTGGTATCCGAGCATATGCTTGTGATTTTTCATGGATTCAATTAGATTCGGTGTTAAAATCAATGTTTTCATTCAAAACAGTCACCTTTTTGCTTCAAAAAGTGTTTTTGACGTTTGCATGTGTTAAAGTTTCAATTGTTTATGAAACGACAGATTAGGGTTTCTTGAAATTTCGTGTTTTGTGTCAAAGTGTTCAAAATATTCCAATTTTCAAACATAGCAGCCTTCAGTCGCACGATTGGACCATTCGTACAACTGAACCCATTCGTATACACTCATTCGTATGACTGAACTCAGTCGTGTCTCTCATGGCTAAGCAACTCCAGTTGGTTGATTACAATCTTCCTGCTCATTCGCACGACTGAATCCAATCGCACGATTGAATTCATTCGTATCCTTCATTCCTACGAGTGACACCTTTGCATAGCTCTTTCGCATGAGTGAATCTGTCTTGTTCTAAGTTTACCAAGTCTAAAGCAATGGAAGATCAGTTTGCTACATTCACTACTGGAAAGGACTCACGTCTCCAGAATCTTCTACTTCTGGAAAATGAGATTGGAAACCACAACAAATCGCCAAAGCTGTTAACTTTGGATGATTACCCATAATGGAAATTGCGTTTTGAAATCTACTTGAATGGAGTTGACCCAAACCTTTGGACATCCATTGAGACTGGTTAACGGTACCAGTCAATGCTAATGGAGATAACTGAATTTGGAGAAATGAGTGAATCCCAGAAGACTTTGCATAATGCTAAAAAGAAAGCTTATGCCTTTTTGGCTCAGTTTATTCCTAAGGACAGATTTCATCAGTTCTCTAAGAACAAGCAGTCTAAGAAATTATGGGAAGCCTTGGAGAAGAGATACGAAGGAAACTCAACTCTGAAAGCACTAAAGGCTAAAACTCTTAAGAGGGAATTTGACAATTTTTCTTCGATTGGGAATGAGAGCTTGGATGATATCATCGATCGATTCTATCATCTGTTGTGTGAGTTGCACACTCATGGCGTGACCACATCCATGGAAGATAAAGTCTCTAGTTTTGCTGATGGTCTGCCAGACAAATGGGATTCATTTGTGTCTAATCTAAGACAAAATGACACTCTTGCTACTTTAGACATAATTGATTTCATTTTGAAGTTAAGGGAGGAAGAACTACGTATGAAATAAGAGGCAAAGAAAGGATCCGATGTTTAGAATCCTACACTATACAATTCAGTTCCAACTCCGACTGCTTCAGGTGCACCGCTACAAACAACATTTGTGTCTAGCTCTTTTGCTCCTTCCTAAAGCAGTGCATGAGGGACCAAAACGTAAGGGTCATCTGGAACCCATTACATAGTTCCTGAGGCAAATACTACTAAGTTGAAGATCGAGAATCTCAGAACTGACACCGTGGAAGTTGCCAAAGAGAACATGGATCTTCTAGCTATTGTTGTTCAATCTTATGATGGATTAGTTGCTAGTAAGATTGGAAACTGTCATCTTGTTGACGAAGACTACGAGCAAGTTGATGAAACTGAGCTAGAACGCATGGATATTATGTGGGCCTTGGCTAGTGCTGTGAGAAGAGGCAAGAAGTTTGTGAAAAAGACGGGAAAAAATTTGGTTGCAACAAAAGATACAACATTTAGATTTGACAAAACCAAAGTCACGTGTTTTAATTATGGTGAAAAGGGGCGCTTCAAACGTGAGTGCATAAAGCCAAAGAAAGCTGGCAATGGAAATCCTTTTCCTACATTCAACCGACAAGACAAGGATAAGATTGGAGCTTCATCTTCAAGTAAAGATTCTATGGCTTTGGTTGCTCAAGGTGATGAAGGACAAGACTGGTCCTTCCGATTCATTTCTCAGGGTGAATCAAATATTGCCTTGGTTGATACATTAGATGATGGATCGGCAAGTGAAGGAGACATCATAGCTGAGCATACACTTTTAGATATCGAAGAAACTATGGATGTTGTTGATCATTTGGTTGAAGCAGAGCTCAGTGCTAAAAATTCAGAATCTCTAGTCACCGAAGAGTCTAACACTGATTTGATGACTGGTTCCTCTAGTTCTACTCAGGTATGTTCTGAAGACGAATTATTTGAAAAACATGCATGTACTGAATGTCATAAATTTAGGGAAATCATTATTTTAAAATATTCTAGGTTATTAGAACATATTGATAATTTAGTAATGAGTTACAACTCTACACTGAAGCAAATCGTGTTTTAAAACAAAATGAGTGTAGCATCAAAGAAAAGATAGAACTATTGGGGAAACAACTAAGGGAAACTAACGTTGTTGCCTTAAATCAATCAAATGACATCAAGTTCTATTTAAATTGTTTGAAGGAAACTAAAAAGGAAAAAGAAGTTTTGCAAGTCAAAGTTGAATCATTAAAACAGAAAAATTCACAGTTTGGCAAGTTCTTCTCACATCGTTCAGATGCTAGTGAAAGAACGGATTACCGGGGAAGGTCTGGGTTATAAGGTAGTATCGCCACCACATGAAATCCTTTTAAACACTAAATGCAGACCAATTAATAATAACCCAGTAAAGGATCATGTGGCGTCTACTTCTCTAGTTAGTGATCCAGATTCTACGGGTAAACCTGTGAAATCTATCACTAAACAGAAGTATTCTACTTTTGGAGCAACAAATAAGGCACATGTTAAGGATTTGGGTGATAAAACTGAAAAGGTTAAATTAGAGTCAGGTTCAAAAACATCTACTTCAGAACCTTAAAGGTCTAATCCAATGAACCTTAAACGTGTAAATAATCAAAATTCAAATAAAATGAAAGTGACAAATGTTCAAAATGTCAAAACATTTAAGTTTGTTAAAGAAGGTAAAACATCTACAAAGAAAGAGTCTTCACCCAACCGGACATATCTCAAACCCCGACCAAACTCAACCCCACATCATAACTTTTCTCAAACTGTTGAAGGATGATCCTGCTACAGTTGTGGAGAACGAGGACATATCTCTCCAAATTGTCCTTATTATCATAAACCTAAAAAGAAAATTTAACTTTTTAATGAAAAACGAAGTTTTTGTAAAATTAGATCTAATACTTCTCCTTGGGTTACACCTAAGATTATTAGTGAACCTAAAGTTTAAACCATAAGCCAGTCGTCTGTTTACCATAAAAGGCCTTACACAAAACTGGTTTATGGAAGGAAAAATCAGGTATTGTGTCTGATAGTGAGAACAAAAGGAAGAAAGATGTGACCTCATTCTCTGAAGGATAGTGGGTTGAGTTCGTAATGTGTGATACCTCTAGGACACCAAAGCCAGTTAAGGCTTGGGTCCCACACCTGAACTAATCATTCCTTTGTATGTGCAGGGTGTCCGCAACAACGCTATCAGTAATAACTGGATTATTGATAGTGGGGAGTCTAGGTACATGACTAGGAATTTGTCTCTCCTTTTCAATGTCAAGTAAATTAAAGGGTACATGTATCATTCGCTGGGAATAAAGGAGGTTACATCACCACTAAAGGCGAAGTAGGAAATGAGAAAGTGAAGATTGACAAGGTCAACTATACTTATGGACCATACGCGTGAATGAATCGTACTTATGGACCAAAGTTATGGACCATACACATGAATGAATCATACTTATGGACCAGTCACATGACTGAACCAGGAGACTGGATCAGTCGTATGACTTAGACATAAGATTGATTCAGTCGTGCGTATGAATCATCCGCATGAGTCAGTCGCATGACTGAACCATGCTAATGGTTCACGCGTACGAGTGTAAACTACAAACGTATAAATACGACATAATGCGTGGAAAACTGAGACTTTGAATATTTACAAACCCTAGCCGTCCAGAGCGTCCTAAACAGCCAATCCAACTTCATAGTTCGTCCTGATCGATTTCTTATAAGTTGTTAACGTTTGTTTCATCGTTAGATCGATCAAGTTGTCATTCTCACTGATTGGATCGCCAATCAAATAGGATTCCACACTATATGATCTGGTCTCACACAGAATCCTATAGTACTCCGTACGAAAACGGTCCTAACACGTGGTATCAGAGCATAGGCTCATGATTTTGCATGGATTCAATTGGATTTGGTGTTAAAATCAACGTTTTCATTCAAAAGAGTCTCCTTTTTGCTTCAAAAAGTATTTTTGATGTTTGCATGTGTTAAAGTTTCAATTGTTCATCAAACGACACATTAGGGTTTCTTGAAAATTCGTATTTTGTGTCAAAGTGTTCAAAATATTCCATTTTCATGCACAGCAGCCTTCAGTCGCACGATTGGACCATTCGTACGACCAAACCCATTCGTATACACTCATTCGTAGGACTGAACTCAGTCGTGTCTCTCACGGCTAAGAAACTCCAGTCAGTTGATTACAATCTTCCTGCTATTTCGCACGACTGAATCCAATCACACGATTGAATTCATTCGTATCCTTCATTCGTACAAGTGACATATTCGCATAGCACTTTCGAACGAGTGAATATGTCCTGTTCTAAGTTTACCAAGTCTAAAGCAATGCAAGATCAGTTTGCTGCATTCACTGCTGGAAAGGACTCACATCTCCAGAATCTTCTACTTCTGGAAAATGATATTGGAAACCACAACAAACCGCCAAAGCTATTAACTTTGGATGATTACCCACAATGGAAATTGCGGTTTTAAATCTACTTGAATGGAGTTGACCCAAACCTTTGGACATCCATTGAGACTGGTTAACGGTACCAGTCAATGCTAATGGAGATAAACTGAATTTGGGAGAAATGAGTGAATCCTAGAAGACTTTACATAATGCTAAAAAGAAAGCTTATGCCTTGTTGACTCAGTTTATTCCTAAGGACATATTTCATCAGTTCTCTAAGAACAAGCAGTCTAAGAAATTATGGGAAGCCTTGGAGAAGAGATACGAAGGAAACTCAACTCTAAAAGCATTGAAGGCTAAAACTCTTAAGAGGGAATTTGACAATTTTTCTTCGATTGGGAATGAGAGCTTGGATGATATCATCGATTGATTCTATCATCTGTTGTGTGAGTTGCACACTCATGGCGTGACCACATCCATGGAAGATAAAGTCTGTAGTTTTGCTAATGGTCTGCCAGACAAATGGGATTCATTTATGTCTAATCTAAGACAAAACGACACTCTTGCTACTTTAGACATAAATGATTTCATTTTGAAGTTAAGGGAGGAAGAACTACGTATGAAATAAGAGGCAAAGAAAGGATCCGATGTTTAGAATCCTACACTATACAATTCAGTTCCAACTCTGACTGCTTCAGGTGCACCGCTACAAACAACATTTGTGTCTAGCTCTTTTGCTCCTTCCTAAAGCAGTGCACGAGGGACCGAAACGTCAGGGTCATCTGGAACCCATTACATAGTTCCTGAGGCAAATACTACCAAGTTGAAGATCGAGAATCTCAGAACTGACACCGTGGAAGTTGCCAAAGAGAACATGGATCTTCTAGCTATTTTTGTTCAATCTTATGATGGATTAGTTGCTAGTAAGATTGGAAACTGTCATCTTGTTGACGAAGACTACGAGCAAGTTGATGAAACTGAGCTAGAACGCATGGATATTATGTGGGCCTTGGCTAGTGCTGTGAGAAGAGGCAAGAAGTTTGTGAAAAGACGGGAAAAAATTTGGTTGCAACAAAAGATACAACATTTAGATTTGACAAAACCAAAGTCACGTGTTTTAATTATGGTGAAAAGGGGCGCTTCAAACGTGAGTGCGTAAAGCCAAAGAAAGCTGGCAATGGAAATCCTTTTCCTACATTCAACCGACAAGACAAGGATAAGATTGGAGCTTCATCTTCAAGTAAAGATTCTATGGCTTTGGTTGCTCAAGGTGATGAAGGACAAGACTGGTCCTTCCGATTCATTTCTCAGGGTGAATCAAATATTGCCTTGGTTGATACATTAGATGATGGATCGGCAAGTGAAGGAGACATCATAGCTGAGCATACACTTTTAGATATCGAAGAAACTATGGATGTTGTTGATCATTTGGTTCAAGCAGAACTCAGTGCTTTGATGGCTGATTCGTTTAGTTCTGCTCAGGTATGTTCTAAAGACGAATTATTTGAAAAACATGCATGCACTGATCATGATAAATTTAAGGAAATAATTGATTTAAAATTTGCTAGGTTATTAGAACATAATGATAATCTAGTAAATGATTTACAACTCTATATTGAAGCAAATCGTGTTTTAAAACAAAATAAGTGTAGCTTCAAAGAAAAGATAGAACTGTTGGGGAAACAACTAAGGGAAACCGAGGTTGTTGACTTAAATCAATCAAATGACATCAAGTTCTATTTAAATTTTTTGGAGGAAACTAAAAAGGAAATAGCAGTTTTGCAAGTCGAAGTTGATTCATTAAAACAAAAATTGCACAGTTTGGCAAGTTCTTCTCACATCGTTCAGAGCCTAGTGAAAGAATAGATTACCGGGGAAGGTCTGGGTTATAAGGTAGTACCACCACCACATGACATCCTTTTGAACACTAAATGTAGACCCTTTAGTAATAACCCAGTAAAGGTTCATGTGGTGTCTACTCCTCTAGATGGTGATCTAGATTCTATGGGTAAACCTGTGAAATCTGTCACTAAACAGAAGGATTCTACTTTGGGATCAACAAATAAGGTACATGTTAAGGATTTGGGTAATAAAACTGACAAGGTTAAATTAGAGTCAGGTTCACAAATGTCTACTTCAGAACCTGAAAGGTCTAATTCAATGAACCTTAAACATGTAAATCATCAAAATTCAAATAAAATGAAAGTGACAGATGTTCAAAATGTCAAGACAATTAAGTTTGTTAAAGAAGGTGAAACATCTACGAAGAAAGAGTCTTCACCCAACCGGACATATCTCAAACCCCGACCAAACTCAACCCCATATCAAAAGTTTTCTCAAACTGTTGAAGGAATATCCTGATACAGTTGTGGAAAACGAGGACATATCTCTCCAAATTGTCCTTATTATCAAACACCTAAAAAGAAAGTTGAACTTTTTGATGAAAAACGATGTTTTTCTAAAATTAGATCTAATACTTCTCAAAGTGTTACACCTAAGATTATTAGTGAACCTAAAGTTTAAACCATAAGCCAGTCGTATGTTTACCACAAACAGGCCTTACACAAAATTGGTTTATGGAAGGAAAAATCATGATTTGTGTCTGATAGTGAGATCAAAAGGACGAAAGATGTGGCCTCATCCTCTGAAGGACAGTGGGTTGAGTTCATAATGTGTGATACCTCTGGGACACCCTCAATCAATTCTTAGTGGTCGAACGTCATCAAAAACATGTTATGAATTACTCCAGCGACGTAAACCCAACTTGGAGTATCTAGAACCATCTGTAGCATCGTGCATGCTATTATGGAAAAATCAGACTGGGAAGTTTAGAGAGAAGGCAGAAGAAGGTATCTTTCTAGGATATAGTATACCAGACAAGAGAGTTTATAACAACTCAACGGCTCTGGTAGAAGTATGGTGCAATGTTGATGTTCAAAGATACACCACCCCCTGCTGGAAAAGGACCTTCATTCTTCTTTGACTATGATGGATTTTTCTAGTCCTTCAATCTACCTCCATCTACATCATTGATTTAATTAGACGATACTTCTATCCCTTTAGGGGAAGAGCTTGAGGTAAGTGAGTCTTCCTCTGATGATGAAGCAGTTGAGAATGAAAATGTGGACCAGGAGGAACAGGTTCCTACTACTGAAAGTACACAAGCATCTGATCTTGATGCCACTAGAACTTCTAAACCTCATACTCCAACAGCCACAGAAACTAAACCTGGGATTCAAAATCTGGATAATGAAGTAGCTGTTCCCACCACTCCTGGAACTTGAGTTAATGTGCATCATCCACTGGAAAACATCATTGAGGATGTTCTATCGGGAGTTCAGACATGAAATCAACTATATTCAGCTTATTATGCCACAGTCATGGAAAAAGGATATCTTCACGATGGTGCTTATTGATGTTTTGTGTCTCAATTTGAGCCAAAATATGTAAGTGAAGCCTTAAATGATGAGGCTTAGGTGAGTGCTATGCAAGAAGAACTCCTTCAGTTTAAGAAGTTAGAAGTATGGACTCTTGTTGATAGAGCAAAAGGTGCAAAGGTGATTGGCACTAAATGGGTGCTTAAGTGTAAGAAAGATGACCAAGGGGTTATAATAAAAAACAAGGCTTGGCTTGTTGTTCAAGGGTTTAGACAAGTCGAAGGCATTGACTACAATGAAGTGTTTGCACTTGTGGCAAGGATGGAAGCAATTTGCATCTTCTTAGCCTATGCATCCTACATGAAGATCAAAGTTTATCATTGGATGTAAAAAGTGCATTCCTTCATGGTGAAATCCGTGAGATGATGTACGTCAGTCAACCTGAAGGATTTGAGGATCCTTATCATTGGGATAGAGCTTATAAACTGGACAAGGCTCTTTATGGGCTTTATCAAGTCCCTAGAGCATGGTATGAGAAACTCTCTACTCATCTGGTGAAACATGGTTTTCGTAGAGGGGTTATTGACTGCACGTTGTTCATCAAAGAGAAAGATGGTGATTTACTACTGGTACAGAAATACGTGGATGACATAATCTTCGGTTCCAAAATGAAGAATTGTGTAAAGAATTCGAATCCGTGATGAAAGCAGAGTTTGAGATGAGTGCCATGGGAGAGATGAAGTTCTTTCTTGGGTTACACGTGGATCAGACACCAATGGAATCTTCCTACATCAGTCCAAGTATGTAGGATATATCCTTAGTCGGTTCGACATGGAGAATGCAACTGTTGCTGGAACTCCACTTGCCACGAACCACGATGTGGCACCTGACAAAAATGGTGATCTGGTAGATGCCACTATGTACCGAGGAATGATCGGATCTCTGATGTACCTCACGGCCTCTCATCCTGATATTATGTACGCCACGTGTCTCTGTTCTAGATATTAGGCTAAACCAAAAGTGAATCATCTAATTAGGGTAAAAAAGATATTTTGTTATCTTAAGGGTACTCCTACACTCGAGTTGTGGTATCCTCATGATGATGACTTTGAGCTTACAACATATAGTGACTCGGACTATGGTGGTTGCAAGATGAAATACATGTCAAAATCAGCGGGATGTCAGTTCTTTAGAAGACGCTTAGTCACCTGGCAGTGTAAGAAGCAGACATCTGTTGCTCTGTCAACATGTGAAGCTGAATATGTTGATGCTGCAAGTTGCTGTTCACAAATCATTTGGATTCAACAGCAAATGAGAGACTACAGTCTGAAATTCTCTAACACCCCTATCTTTGTTGATAATTCTGCTGCAATAGCTGTCACTAAAAATCTGGTCCAACACCTAAAAACTAAACACATCGGTATTAAAATAGACCACTTAAATGAACACAAATGTTGATTTAAATGATAATAAGTGCTATTTCGAGTCCTTGCGAACCTGATGAATCTAAACACGAAGTGTAATGTTATGTTTTGACAAAGATTCAAAGTTAGAGTGTCAAATAAGCAAGATGCGAATAGGCACTCCATATGAACCTCAGTCGCACGATTAAGCCAGGCGCATGATTCAACTGCACGAGTGAATCAATTGGTGACTCAGTCGCACGTCTGACTCAACCGTATGGCTTAGCATACGACTAAGTTTAGTTGCAGGCTCAATCGCTCGACTGAACTCAGTCTCAGGCTTAATCGTACGACTGAATTCAATCATATGGTTCAATCGCATGATTGAACCAGTTGATCAAAATCAACTAAAATTCAACTGTTATCTCTTATGCACAAATCTAATGTATATGTTTCTTGTGTTGCAGCAATATGGCTAAGAGATGGACTATTAGCACTAAGCAAAACATCTGTGCTCATCTGGATGCTACATCCTGGAACGCTTCTAAGTTCACTGGGATCATAGCCTTCCTGCGTAGATCGAGGATCTACAAGGCTATTTGTACACCATGCACACCGTATAGATCTATACAACAGACTTTTTAGGATAACGCTATAGTTGATCGGTCGGTTGAGCCCCATTGTATACGGAGCTCTATATTCATACAAGAGATTGAGATTAGTGAGGACGACCTGAGGAGGGTCTTTGATCTGGGGGAGGATGGAGCCTACCCAACCAAGCTGCATCGCCTAAATGTTCGGGGATGTTTTTTGAGGATCAAGTATGCTGGGGACATCGATGCTGGCGTGCTGAACAAGAGCAACATGTGCCCATTGTTCAAGTACTTGGCACATGTGATCCTCAAGTGCATAGCCTCTAGGCATGGAGGATTTGATGAGATGTCTGACCAAATCCAGGATGCATACATTGCACTGGTACTGAACCACCCGTTTAGTTTCTCCCACATGCTATTTTGCTACTTGATAGAGAACATTGAGGCCAAAGGCAAGGAAGGCTTTTGCATGTAACCACGTTTCTTGCAGATGATTATAGATGAGGAGCTTCCTATGCCGCCTCAAGAGAATGACGATGCAGTTATTCTAGAGGTGATGGATGACACCACTCTTGGAAGGATGAAGGTGTACTGGGGGAAGTAGGTGAAGCCCCCAATTAGGAGACTGTTTGGCCATCTGGCCTATGAGGATTATGTGGTGCTCTCTTGTAAGAAGTGGCATCATGATTATAGTGATTCTGATGTTGAGCCTGCAGTGGTTGCTGCTGAAGAAGGGTCCGATGATGAGCCTCTCGACAGGAGAGTCGGTAGCCGGGTTGGGGCTACCGAGAAGGGGAAGAGGTGGTTGGTGGACGCCAAGCTGGGTATGAGGGTGGTGATATTGATGTCACTGATCTAACATACACACCCAACCAGCCGATCAGCTTAGGGGAGCTCCTACAGCCAAGGGGTCCAGGAAGAAGAGGATGGCCCATCCCTATGGCAAAAAGGGTAAGAGACAGAGGATCACCTTAATCAGTTCTTCCACCACCACAGCCACCGCCACAACCACAACCACTACTATTGCCACTAACACTCCCACCACCACTCATACATTCACATCCACCTCACCCAGAATACCCAACACAACCCCACCACCATCCACTTCCATTCCTACTCTCATCTACACCACATCCACCACAACACCCACTACTCACCAAGCCAGAAAATCCACCTAATTCCCACCTACACCGAGCTCTACTCTACCCACTATTGGGTTAGAGGAATAGCTGGCGAGCCTGAACATACTGGTGCTAAAGTTACTAGCCACAGATTGGCTGAGAGCCAACCAGATGAACTAGCTGGTAGCGGTCAATACCGTCCAAGGCAAGAAGATTACACAACTGACATAGAAGAACACTTCTCACGAGAGAGCGTTAGTTCGAGCTCACCACGCACTAATGGCTCAAAATGAGCTTGTGATGGCTTCTGTCAAGAGGATTGAGGGTTTGGAGAAAAAGAACAAAAAGCTGATGCTGAGATTGAAGGGAACTAAGGGTGAGCCCCTAAAGATTAAAGATGATGGTGATGATGGTGGAGATGATGATGATGAGCTTACAAATGATGAATGAGAAGAAGATGATGAATAAGAAGAAGATGATGATGATGAGGAAGCGGGACTAAGTGGAAAGGGTAAGGGAGATGATAAGGATGATGATGATGATCAAGAAGGTGATGCATCTGCATCAGCCTCAACTCAAGCAGTTCAGGAGAGGCACTCCAAAAGAGCTGCGTCCTCTGCAGCTCCAGCTGAGGAGACACATGATCAGGGCAAAGGCAACGCTCCACAAGCTGATGATTATGATGTTCTTCCCCTTCAACAAGTCAAGACTAAACTAACTATGATTCTTGACTTGCAAGGGATTATTAGAAGGTCGGTGAGCTACACTCCAGAAGAAGGAGAAATCATTCATGATCTGACTGACGAGCAACTCACTAAGATGTTTAGACTGAATCCAGATGAGCTTGTTAAAGATGCTCAAGAAGTTGATGTTTTGAGTGATGAGGAGCTAAAAGATGTGGATGAGATTCAGATAGAGGATGTCACAGCTGACCACTATCCACAATACACTGACCCTGAGGGCAACGTTATCCCTAACATGGGTGAAACTTTTGGCAGTGATACTTTTGAGAAGTTGGAGGAGATGGAGAAAGAACAAGAAAAAGGATGAAAGTAAAGCCCAAGCTATAGATGCTAATGTTGATTTAAAGAAAGCTAAATGGGCAACTTGTTTTGTAGAAATGAAAGCCCAACGCACACCTCTAAATCTGAATGCCTACACCAGACTTTATCGAGTCAAGAGACATTAGAAAGTGTCAGGCAAGATCATCACGTGGGCCTAATTTGAAGACTTGGATGTCTATGCTGTGAAAAGAGAGAAGGGGATTAAGTACTTAAGATATCCACAAGATCATCACGTGGGCCCAATTTTGACCTTTTGTATGGCAGCCCGAGGAAGATGTCGGGATGGTTTGAGACAGTGCTGAAGAAAGAGTACCACACCAGATGGGTAAACTTCAGACCTCAACAACCTAAAAGGTTCATTCATAAGTTTTAAGTTGATCCTATATCTGGAAGACCTAAAGTGGTGTTGAAGTGGAGTCCCCCATGCACAATGTCTAAGATTCCCTCACGGGAGATGCCTCAGGACTTCACTCCACACTTCAAGTGGTGGTATTATGATTGGAGGATGGGGAAGCGGTCATAGTTATGAACAGAGAAGGAAAGATTGAGACTATTAGGGTATTTGACCTAATGTGACTTACCAACTTGTTTGCTGAAGATGTCTACATCTTATACAAGTGGCCACTGTTTTATGACACACAAGATATTGTTCAAGCTCTACAGTTCCAACATGTTATACCACTCTGCTTTGCATTCGAGATACACACATGAGTCACCAGAGAAGAGAAGTACAATAAATTTCAAGAGCATGTGAAGAATGTTAGACAATAGGCTAAACTAGGTCCAAGGGGAGTTTGTTGATACATTATGTACCTAGTTTATGTTCTAATGTAAAAGTATTTCATTTCTTACACATGTGTAATGTAACGACTTAATGAAATATAATATGCTTCTTGATGTTTATTTGTCTTTGAATATTTCATTTTATTATTGTATTTGGTATAATTCATATGTATGAACATCTTATATGGGTTTGAGGTTGTTTTACATAGTTCTTAGTCAATAATGATTAAGTAATGTGTTCAACCTAGTCAGGTGATTATTCATGCTAATGGACCATACTTATGGACCATACGCATGAATGAATCATACTTATGGACCAGTCGCACGACCAAACCAGGAGACTGGATCAGTCGTATGACTTAGACATAAGATTGATTCAGTCGCACGATTGAACCTTCAGTCGTGCGTATGAGTCATCCGCATGAGTCAGTCGCACGACTGAACCATGCTAATGGTTCAGTCGTACGAATGAAAACTACAAACCTATAAATACCACATAATTCGTGGAAAAACTGAGACTTCAAATATTTACAAACCCTAGCCATCCAGAGCATCCTAAATAGCCAATCCAACTTTATAGTTTGTCCTGATCGATTTCTAATCAGTTCTTATCGTTTGTTTCATCGTTAGATCGATCAGGTTGTCGTTCTCACTGATTGGATCGCCAATCAAATAGGATTCTGCACTATCTGATCTGGTCTGATGCAGAATCCGTTAGTACTCCATACGAAAATGGCCCTAACAGTTCTTAAAAAGAATACCCATGTAAATCTTGTAAAATCATCAACTATCACAAGGCAATATGATTTCCTTCCAATGCTTATTACACTTGTTGGACCAAATAGATACATGTGCAATAAGTGTAATAGGGTGGTGATAGAGTTAACAACTTTGAATTTATGAGATGCCCGGTGTTGCTTCCCTTTCAGGCATGCAACACAGTTATATTTGCAGATAAATTCCTTTTTAGGCAAACCATATACCAAGTTATTTTTAACTAGTTTATTCATGGTTTTAAAATTGACATGACACATTCGTTTATGCCATAGTATTGGCTCATCACCATCAGCTTTGAAAAGAAAGCATGATACTTCTCCTAGTGGGAAAGCATAGTTCATATCCAGCTTGTACATATCCCCTTTCCTTGGAGATCTAAGAAGAACCAATTCTAGAGGAATGGTCATCCTAGGTTTGAGGATAATGCACACTTGTTCTGTGAAAAACATTGGTGCTTTTGATCACAAAATTGAGAAACACTTAAAAGATTGTGTTCAAACTGTTTGACAAAATGTACTTTGTCAACCTTTAACTTTCTGTTGGATACACTCCCTCTGCCAGAAATGTATCCTCCAGCCTCACCTCCAAACTGAATAGGACCTCTATCAAAGTGTTGAAATCGTTGAAGGAGAGATCTATTCCTAGTCATGTGCCTAGAGCATCCACTATCTACAATCCACACATTATTGTTCTTGTCATATGGATGTCCCTGCACATAAGGTGAAAAAGTTACTTTTTATTGGAAACCCAAGACTTATTGGTCTTGGGTTCTTCCAATAAGGATTTTATTGAACCAAAATTTATGCATGGGGGTTCAATAAGTGTTTGTGAAGAGGAGGAATGGGCTGCAACATCTTCTTTGATCTTTCATTCCATCCTTTGGTTGATCATAGAGGATGAGCTTGTTGAAGCTTAAGAAGCATGGAATTCTTCCGAAGCTTCAAGGGAACTCTCTTAGTTTTCTGAGTCTTCACAGCTTTAGCTTCCGAAGCCATTTTCCCTTCGAAAGAAGAATTTTCTTCCGAAAGCAACTTTGCTTCAGAAACAAGCTTTCCCTTCTTCATCTCTTGGACCATTTGATAGGGTTCAAATGAGAAACCTTCCCTGACTCCTTTCTTAAAAATATTTGCATAATGTGTGCTAGCAGGATTGTAATAACAATATTTGGCCATGTGGTTCTGCAGGCCACACATTATGCATACAATGTTAAGAAAAGTATGATGTTTTAATAAAAAATTATAAAGAATTGTTTCTCTAGAAATAAACATTAATAAAAAGATCTATTTCTTAATTTTGTTTTAAAATAATTTGTAATAAAAAATAAATAATATATTAATAATTAATGTAGTTATTTAATATGATAAAGAAGCGAATTTTTTTGTTAAGAATGAATGTGGTGTTACCATGTGACATCCCTAGTTACCCTTTTAATAGAATAAGAAGATTTTATTAACTGTTTTATATATAGTTTACATTATATAATTCTATATGAATTTAAGAAAAAAATTATATATAACTTTAAAACTTTTGGTATGTGCATGTATTATATTATATAATTTAAAATTTTATATGTTTATATTATGTAGACTTTTTAGGTATGTTGTTTATATTATATATTTTTTATTATAAAATTTAATTTATATATGTATATAACTATATAAGGTAACAAATTTGATTTATATTATTAGAAATGAATTAGATAAATTGCAAGACTGTTTGAGGGATGGTCACTTACAACACAACACACGATGAGGAGAGGTGTTCAAGAACACTTAGGGAACTAGTAACACAAATGTTAGATACTTAAAAAACAAGTAAATATGAGAAAAAATAACACAAGTATTGGTTTTCATGGATGTTGTATATTGCTTTCAAGTTCTTTTACAAGTGTTACAAAGCATAAAGAAAGTTACAAGGATCTGAGATACTTTATACTACATCCTACAACCGATTATACTCAGAAAGCCAGTTGGAAACATTAGAACTAGACAACAAAATCAAATATAGTGTCAAAAGGCAGATTACCTTTTGACTAGTGATTATAACATGCCATAGCTCACATCCTAATATATTATAAAAAGGATAAAAGTACATAAAGTAGAAATCATACACTCAAGACCTCTATGTACAGTTACCAAAAGCATAGACCTTTTCACCGGCTTATGTAAGTTGGTCATTGAACAAAGTTGCAACAGGAAAGTGGTTCAACTTTATGGTAAAGTAAATCAGATAAAGCATGTGTTCAAAAGTCTTTGGAAGAAATCTGTCATCACTTCTTGGGTTTGGAAGACTTTGTCTTTAAAGCTTCGGAAGACTTCACTTTTGGCTTCGGAAGATATTGGTCTTGACTTGGGAAGATTTTACACTTAGAAATATTCTAGTGCATGGTGTAAAACTTCCGAAGCATTTCTACTCTATACTTCAGTGCATGCATGCAGGAAATACTTTGGATGTTTTAGATGCATCAACCTTACATAAAACCTTACATAAATAATCTAAAAATGACTATTTTTTGAACTTTATAATATGACTACTTAGAATTACAAATAAAACTGATAATTATATAATTTAAAATATTATAACTATATAATATTACTAAAAATTACAAATGAGCCTAATCTAATCTATATTGAAACGCGTCACATTTTTATTTTAAAGCATATATTGATTACTAGCTTTAATGAACCCGTGTATTACACGGGTTGAATAAATAAAATATTAAGTAGAACACACTTTTGTAATTATAAAAAATATATGATTTAAATTAACTATTAGTAAGAACTATAACTAATAAACCACTGATTTCAACTTTTTAAAATTTTGTTGACAAATTCTCTTTGTTTTTCCAAAAAAATAGATTAAACATTTCATTTTACGTGTTTTAAAAAAAGTATGATGTTTTAAAAAAATTATAAGAATTTTTTCTCTAGAAATAAATATTAATAAAAAGATCTATTTCTTATTTTTTTAAAATAATTTATAACAAAAAAATAAATAATATAATTAGTATTTAATATAGTTATTTAATATGATAGAGAATCGGGAAAAAATTGTTAAGAAAGAATGTGATGTTGCCATGTGGCATCCTGTAAGGCCCTATTCCCGGGCACCTCACAGTTGGTCATTCATTGCACATAAAACCTTACAAAACGTACATTTATTTTGCAGCGGAATTTAAAACTTTCATTAATAACTAAAAACATGTCATTTCATTCATTTACAACATTTGTTTTCATCTCAAAATACAAAAACATGTCAAAATATAGATGCCAGCCTCAAAATGCTCCCAGTAGCTTATGCATCCAGGCCTGCAACTCCTCAGCATCAACAAATACCTGCCAACTATCATGCATACAAAAGTCAGCGACGCTGAGTGAGTTCTAGTTTTATAATAAAACATACTTTTCTTTTGTTAAAACCGTTCTTTTACTTTCTTTCAAAATCATGCTACACTTTACATTCGTTCGCGGTCATGCAACATACATACGCATAGATAATACCGTTATTATCTTCATCATTATGTTCGTTAACTTTCATTCATTCAATGTATTTCATTATCTTGCACTTCTTTCTCTAGATCCGGTCAGACATTACCCTTTTTGTGGCACTTAGCTACGATTACTGAGGTCGAATGACAAGGGTTTGTATCGTACATTATTATGATTATTCATTAACGTTCATTTCATACGTTCGTTCTTTCCATCATTATCTCTCTCATTCATCCACTCACGCCATACTCCCGACTCATGTCCGAAGATGGATACTGTGCCGGGGTCTGTACACAAACCCCCGACTCATGTCCTAAGACTGAAACAGTACCAGAGTACACAATAAGGACCTCTATCGAGTCTGTTGCGACACAGAGTCGCTCACCTCCTAGGCAATCTCAACGATTGCATGCTATCCGAGTCTGTTGCAACCACAGAGTTGCTCACCTCATTGCCAATCTCAATGATAGCATGCTATCCGAGTCTGTTGCAACAACAGGGTTCCTCACCTCATAGCAACTTCATGATAGCACACTATCCGAGTCTGTTGCAACCACAGAGTCGCTCACCTTATACATATGCTTAGCTTTATGCTACATCCCCGAAGTTATGCGTAACTCGGGTAACCATAATATATTTCACCCCAACCTTATGGCTAACTACACCCCCATCGAAATGGGTACATCACCCCCATCAACATGGGTACTACACCCCTATTGAAATGGGTACTACACCGCCATCAAAATGGGTACATCACCCCCATCAATATGGGTACTACACCGAAGGTCAGCCACACGGTTGAGCTTAAGGCATTTAGAGACGTGCACTTCACTACACTTCACTTGCAAGCCTCTCACATTTTCATTCGTTCATTAATGCAGGCATTCATTTTTTACGTTCCACTTTTCATTATCTTTCACTTTACGTTACATAACACTTTTATTACATTCATTAACACTCAACGCAAAGCCAAGGGAAGACATACATACATAATAAGGAACATACACATAATCATAAACATACACCATCACCATACAGGCATCATCATACATACATAACACACATCTGACATAAGCCATCATATCATAACCAGGCCTATCTCCCTATTCACCCCTTAAAACCACTTAGAAAATCCTAAGTCCAAATTGGGCGCATGAGACATTTTGGGTGCATGAGCATAAAATTTCGAAGTTTAAAACAGTCTGGGCGCATGGGCACTATTTGGGCGCTTCTGCCATGTTCAGGCGTATTGCCACTATGCAGGTGCATGGCACCTGTTCAGGCGCATCACCAACACTTAGCCGTTTTGACACTTGGGCGCATGGGCACTATATAGGCGCATGGCTCACTCTTGGGCGCATGGCCAACACTTAAACGTCTGGCCAACATGCTGGGCGCATGGGCCACTGTTTAGGCGCATGGACCACCTCTGGGCGCATGGCCAACATGCTGGGCGCATGGGCCACTGTTTAGAAACTCACCGTGAGCAGCCTTTGAGCAACACACCTCTAGTTCGAGACCCACCTTCGATTCAGCTCTTGAATCCCGAAAACAAACATTAAACACCAAGAACTTCGGTCAAGAACTCGAAACCCAACTGAAACCGAGCTCATATAAGAGAAGACTTACCTTTGCACCTGCTTCTTCCTCTTTCTCTCTCTAGAACCGGGGCTCTCTCTCTCTCTTCTTTCTTCCTTTTAGCCGAATAAAGAAGATGAAGAAGAAATGGGCGACCATGCCCCTTTAAACCTTAAAATAATATGGTTTTGTACTTTGTACACTTCATCCCCCTCCACTTGTGCTCATTATCTATTCTTTCTATTTACTTTTCTTTTCCTTTCGTTTTAATAAAAATTTAGGGTGTTACACATCCCTAGTTACCCTTTATTAGAATAAGAAGATATCTTTAAAATCTATCCTCATACATTCTTTCCTAGTCAACCACATTATTACTTTTGTGAAAATTCCACAACGACACTATGAAAGGCAATCAATATTCACCATAAAAACGCACAGAGATGTAGTGGCATCCATATACATGTGCAATAGTGTTGAATTATGGTACATTTGTTCATGCAGACCTATTCAGAGCGGAAAATAAGTCATAGTTTCATTGGGAGATAAGCATTGAAGAATTACATTAAATCTATTAGCGATCAATATACTTGTGTAAGGTATGATCATCCGGTGTTGATAGGAGTCGAACTTAGTTGTAGCCATCATAAAATGCGCTTTGGCTTATCATTTGAGATAGAGAAAACAATTCTATATAAACTTCAAATGTTATGTAATTCGTTTAAAAGTTCATACCTTATGTTTAGCCAATATTTTTCACCAAATCCAAAGTAAAAAAACTACACGAAACTCACAATTACCACCACTCTTTATGTTCTCTATATATGCTATATACAAATGGAAAATGTTTTGAATTTGTGTTAGTAAAGGGTGGTGATATAGAGATGATTGAGTTATGTTATATACGTATGAACTGTGTCTCATGTGGCTCAACCCCATAAAATCTTAGCTGACCAAATCATTTGTCATCATGTGGTTACGACCTAGGGTAGGTTCAACAGGTGAAGTGTCTGGTTTGTTTTGTTTTTGCACTATAGGCTTGTTAAGGTTTATGCTGCTAGGATCCCTTATGAATTTCATCCTTTCTAAACAATTCCTTTTTACCATGGGGTTTTTGTTATTTCTGGTAAACTTCTTTGAACCTGTCATGTTCGTCATCACATTGAATATCTTATTCAACTTGGTTCAACGATACCGGTGAAAAGTCAAGCATTCTCTAAAATATTATTATCGAATGTAGTGGCATAGGTTCACCTGCATTAAATACTGTGAGATTTCACAAGCCTATGATAAATTACAACTACTACGAATATGGCAGCCTAAATTTTTGATTGGTTTTGAATCTTATTGACTTACCTCATCTCCCAAACTAATATATCCAAGCTAATAAGAGACATTAAATATCAATAAAATAATCAAATTATTTTTGTGTTGATATTTTATTTTAATCTGACTTTTCTTGAAGCTTACATTTGTTTGTGTTTCGTGTGAATAGACTATGTTATTTTTTATTTCCTTTAAATTTATCTAAATTTGACTTGTTGGAATTTAAATGTTTTTAAACAAAGAATGTTGCTTCTGTACTTTATTTGTTATTCGTTCTTTAAAATTTAGATGTTGATCAATCTGTGTAGACAAAAATATTTTTATGTAATTTTGCATCTAGTTGACATCACAGTAATTAAATACAACTGAAAAGTTAAATCAAATATGTTAGTTCAATATATAAATAAAGTAGTAATTTGAATATATCAGGAAAATACTTTGATGCTTGTTCACCAACATTGCCTACAATGCTTTCTCATGTTCTTCTGTATGTGATTATTCAATGCTTTCTGATGTTATTCTGTGTGTTCTTCTAAGAAAATTACTTGGCTTGCATGCATTAGATCCAACTCTCTATTTATGACTCACACGTGATACTATATAACCATTTAGTGTTTTTCTCAGACACTTTAAAGTGCACTTGAAGTTCTATTTTTTCTCAATTCTATGAACACGAAAGTAATACAAAATGTCTTTTTGTTGAAGTTAAGCCAACATATTGATGAAAGGGAGGCCATACCTATTCTTCTTGTACGTGCACTCTAAAATAATCACATGCTGGAACACACACCATGTTTTTAATGACGTAGGATTGATAAAAAAATCATTAATTGACATGACTTGCCATCTATTGTAAAATCATAGACGTATCCACCATCTGCAAATATTGGAGAAACGCTTGCATAGGGGTGCTTTCAACTTTATCCAAATTTCATATCATTGTCCATGCATCATACACAGTTTCAATTATGGATACATTTTTATCATTATTTTCTTTTAAAGCTGTAAGAATATCATATGGCTGTAATTTTTTTTGTAAGATCTTCCGTCAATGTGTACTTCTCTTTAGGTAGTCTTTATGCATTAGCATGACCCTCTAAAAATTTAGAAGGTTCATGATTATGTTCATCACATACAACATGTTTTCCAACCACTATCTTCTTCGTGATATTTTTCTATAAGTTGAAATGTACATCCTTCTTTGTGTCTGAATGCGTGGTTGAATCAGATGTTGAATTGCATATACCATTACAATCGCACATAAGGAACGCCTTGTTCATGAAACCGTATTAAGTCTTCTTCGTTCTTTGTGTGACAATTATATATCCAAAGGTGTGTGTTGTTTTGCACCCAATCCATCAACTCCTCTCGTGTTTGGCACACCAAATCATTATGAAATTGATACATTATTGAGTTGAAATACGAAGGAATTATGAATTTATAGACA
This sequence comes from Flaveria trinervia, assembly GCA_025506515.1. Taxonomy (NCBI): domain Eukaryota; kingdom Viridiplantae; phylum Streptophyta; class Magnoliopsida; order Asterales; family Asteraceae; genus Flaveria; species Flaveria trinervia. The sequence continues at coordinate 41,877,629 of CM046458.1, read as the reverse complement.
CATTGAGAGTCACTTTGTGTCAAATAAACAAATGAATTGTGAATTGTGAAAGTTGTCATTCTCTCTTGTCTATAATTATTATGATAAAATTTTCATACTCTATTATGAATCATTGTTTGCCACTATTGTGAATGAATTGTGAATAATTTGAATATTAGTTTTGTATGTTTTAATTTTCAATATATTCTTGTTTCATATACAAAGAAAAAGTAAATTATGATTTTATATAACTAAATGAAAATTACATTATAATACAAATAAAATCAAAACACACTATGATACAAATAAAAACAAAATTACATTTTCATAAATACAACATTCCTATGATATGGGTCTTTAGGAGGTTCTTGATATGGAGGTACTCATATTTAATTATTTGTTTAAACCTCCACCTAACTTGTGAATAATCTATGATCATGTCCATCTGTAAACATGTTCATGATCAACAGGTGAGAACGTGTAAAGATTTAGTGAGGCCAGTAACATATGTACCACCACAGACATGTCCATTGTTCTTTATCCCCATAAAACAAGTAAAATAATCAGTAAGCTTATATGACATGTTGCACGACCTCCTATTAATCAAACAAATTAAAAAAACAAATCCTTCTTAGTCACCCCCATCACTAGTCATCCTACGTCTAGCTATAGTATGACTAATAATATGGTGAAGATAAACTACAATGGATAGTTCATTCTTTTAGCTTTTGATTTGTTATTAGGTACATATTGACCCTTACTAATTTCTTGCCAAAACATTACTTAATTATAATCTTTAGAAATTGCATAAAACCATTAAAAAATCAGATCGATAGGTCTCCTGAACTGTGTATAAACACATCAAAACACCAAAATGGGCCATGCAAAAATTACATGGCACCTCCCGAGCATAAAAGTGATAGCATCTTCGTCATTGTTAAATAACAAAAAGTATAAGTTCAATGACATTAATATATATAATCTAATTAGATTAGCATACCTATTGTTATGTTGTTCGAGTTGAAATTAAACATGGATAAAAAAAATCCAAACAAAGCTCTTTGTATTGCAGGTTAGTAATGGCAAAAAGCCTTTTCCACGGCTCATTCATCATGTTACGAGCAAGGGTAAATTTCTTGATGTCTCATAACAATCTCTAATTATATCGAACGTGAAAGCTCGAATTCTTTATATAAAAGCTTTTGAAGCCTTTTATGTTATGTAATCCTCAATGAAACTAAAGCCAAGGGTGATTCGAAACACGAATCATTGTCGTATCTTGATGTGACCTTAAAGCTATTACCTAAAATAATACAATCAACAAAAGACAATGTATTTAGCCTTTGTTAATACTAAGAACTTTAAATTTTTTAACAAGAAGAAGAAGGGGTTGAATTGTTGGTGAAATGTGGTGAATGGATGGTTGATTCTTTGATGTGAATATGAATTTGTTAGTGAAATATGGTGAACGGGGTGGTAACATCGAGTAATATTAGGGGAGGGTGGGTGGGTGGTAAGCAAATGTGGTGGTGAGTGGTTATGTTATTAATGGAATATTGAAAAAAAGAAATTGATCATTTATAAAGGCACAAACGATTGTATACCGAGAATAATCTAAAAACGAAACTGAAACAAACATCAAGATTCCAAAATTTAAAAAATGGTAAATTGTCATTTATGATATTGTACATGATCATTTGTACTATGTTAAACGACCGTTTGCTTGTTAGAAAACAACCATTTACTAGCACTTGTCACTTTAATGGTGTACGAAACACAACACTTATCAAAATAGGTCAAGTCGATCGTTTTACCAGAATCATTGATGATATAGTTTAATTGCATTGCCGCCAGAACTCAAATATTTTCATTTTATTAAATCCACATTTATTCATGAAAGCTATTATCAATCCCATTTGCAAACCATCTCATACTCTTAATGTCACAGGAAGACATCCTATGACTACCAAAAACTAAAAAGGTTGACTAGTTATCTAGTATGTTATTGAGGGTTTTGTTTGAAGAAGTGGTTCATTAGTTCTCAACATATAAATTCATTACCTTTTTCTCATACTAAACTTAACCGAAAATACATTACTAAAACTCATTTATTATCATGTTGTAACACTCGGTATTTATTATTTTGAAGCCGACGAAGGAAGAAAAAGAAACAAAGTCCGAAGTTGAGGGACCAAACTCGCCAACGAAAGAAAGTTGGGTGAGTGGGGGTATATAAAGGGAGAGGGCAGCTCTTACCCTCCCCCACACTCACATTTTCAGCCAAAAGAAAGAGGAGAAGAGAGAAAGGAGAAAAAGGGAGAAAAGTTGGTTCGGGTTGATTCGAGTGAGCAAAATCGTTGAGAAGCGAGTCAAATCGAAACTCTCTTCGTTATGGTCACTTGTGTGAGTTCTAGGACCCCTCCTTTAAACGTTTTTGAATGATTTAGGGCTGGAATACATTTGAAAATTGGGTTTTTGAGTGTGTATGTGTGTGACCCGTATGCATATGTGTATGTGTGTGTATGATGCGTTTGAGCCTTGTTTGTGAGCTTGTGTGTGCTTGAATGATGTTGTGGTATGCGCCCCCTAATGTTTAGGATGGTTTATTTAGGCTTAGAATGAGTTTGGATTGGCTTGGAAGTCGAAAATGGCGGATTGGGTTCGGGATGAACTGCATTCTGCATCAGCTAGGGCTAGGCGATCGAATGAAGGGCATACGGCTGAATGAGGTGCGATTTGGGTCAATTCGCACCATTGAAAGTTCATTCGCACGATTGGGGTCAGTCGCAAGGGGAGTCATGCGATTGAGGGTCCAGTCGCATAAGTGCTCATCCGCATTAGTTCCATTCGCATGAGGTCCATCCGCATTAAGTCCATTTGTACGATTGGGTGTTCATTCGCATGAGTGTTCATATGCATTGGTTCATTCGCGTGATGTTCAATCACATGGAGGCCATGCGACTGAAGGGTGTCCATACGCCCGAATAGGGTTGTTGCACGCGAGAGAAGCGTAGTTTAACTTCTGACTTTCGGGGGAAAGTGCAGATGTAAGTTTTGATGTAAAGGTTCCCGTAAGAGCATGTAAGATGACGATTGAGGCCTTAGAGAGCGTGTTGGGCATGATGATGATGATGATGATGTTGCATGATTATGCATGTTATGTATGTATGATGATGCTCTATATGATGTTGCCCTGTATGATGTTGATGACTATGTATGTTATGTTCCTTATTATGATGTATGTTTATCTTCTTAGGGCATTACGTTGAATGTTAATGAATGAATGAAGTATTATGTGACATAAAGTGAAAGATAATAAAAGAGGAACATGAAGTAAGAATGCATGCATTAATGAACGATGAAGTAATGAAAGTCTTGCAAGCACTGGATGTCAGGACATACCATTAAGGTGTTACCCCAACGGTGTGTGGGTTCGCTACCTCGGGAGGATGCACATCGGGGTCTTTATTTGTGATTGACCATATGGATGAATCATTATTGCGTGCCTTAGGTGCTGCGACCATTTCGTGCCGAGCACCACCGATGAAGGTCTTTTATTGGCTTAGGTCCAGTACCACGAGAATGAAGGGCATAGCATATGACAATGGTATACCTGAACTTTACCTTAGGTGCCGTGACCATTTGGTGCCGAGCCCACCGATGAAGTCTATTATAGGCTTAGGTCCAGTACCATGAGAATTAAGGGTAAAGTTCATGGTGGTGACGAAAGGAAAAGATGTAATGATGAACAAACGAATGAAATTAAGATGAATGAATGAATGGAAGTTAATGAACGTGAAGATAATAATAATTATCTATGTGTACGTATGATGTATGATCGCATGAAAGAAAAAGAATAGTTTTAATGAAAGAAAAATATGTTTTATTTTATTAAAACTAGAACTCACTCAGAAACGCTGACTTTGATGTGTTTCCAATTGGCAGGTAATGATTGCTGAGGATGGCACGAGGTGGCCACTCAGCTCTTGAATGACATTCTTTTGTTAATGTTTTTGCATTGTAATGCAAACGAATGATGTTTTGAATTGAACGCTTGTATTAACTTGCAAAAGCATGTGTAATGTTATGAAAAGTTATTTTTTTATGTTTTTGCTGCCACGTTTTATGAACAATTAAATGTAAGTTCTATGTTTTATTTGCAATGATTTACCAGCTGTAAGCGTCCTGGGAACGGGGTCTTACAAGTTGGTATCAGAGCCAAAGTTTAAGTGAAATGGGTAAATTTTCAAAATAAACCTTAACTTAAACTGAGAATGGGACGGAAGGAGAAGGGATGCCAATCTGAGTAGCTGCGTGCCATCAGGTATTTTTGTAATGTTAACCGGTTTTATATGCGCATGGTATGTGGTTATGTGTTGTATGTAGATTTAAATACTGATGTAGTCAGGATAGGTAATGGTCGGGGTGTGAAGAGTAAAGTAAGTGTCTAATCACAACTGGCCATTGTAATTAGGGACTTATTATACTTGACATAAATTAAGCTGTTCCCTTGAATGACCGTGTTGGTGTTTGAATCTTTCAGCGTGCGTGTGATGGCCGGTGGTAGATCTTCGAAAGCCTCTCGTGGTGGAGGTCACGATGCTGAACCGTGACCCAAGAGAGGGAGACCCAGAGTTGAGAAGGTGGTTCCTGACGAACCAGAGACCCCTCATCCGAAGGGTGGCGACGAGAGCGCCAATCTGAGAGCCTCAGTAAAGGAGGCTGTTGTGGAAGAAGTTCATCAGGTCATGTAGACAATCTTACTGTCTGTGGTGACCGAAGTGATTAAGGCAGTACGGGAAGGGGAAAGAAAGGAGAGGAACAGGTCCTCGGGAGGACAAGAGCAACCGGAGCCTGAAACGGTTCTCTCGGATGATGAAGAAGAGGAGGAAGAAGAAGAGCCTGCGTTGGAGGCGGCACGAGGCTATAACTACAAGGTGTTTATAAGATGCAAGCCCCCTACTTTCGATGGAAACGACACTGCTGCTGCTGCTCACTAGTGGGTGAGGGAAATGGAGGCTGTTCTTGATATCTGCGAGTGCCGGAGGACTAGAAGGTGAAGTTTGCTCTCCATTCATTTGTAGACTTGGCTCTGTGCTGGTGGGACAATATAGTCCAAGCTGAGGGTAGCAGGGCCATCGGGAAGATAAGATGGTCTGAACTGAAGAAGTTGGTGATTGAGGAGTTCTGTCCTCATAGGGAGATGGATAAGGTTGATAGAGAATTCCTGCAGCTGGAGGCGGGAACGATGACACACCAACAGTACACCACAAAGTTTAATGAAATGGCACGTCTGGTGCCGGATCAGGTGACACCTCTGTCTCGAGAGATCAAGAGGTTTATTTAGGGTTTGCCAGCGGATATTTGCAGGCACATAAATGCTGCCCGACCGAGCACGTTTAGGTCGGCGGTGGATTTGGCGGGGAGATTGTATGATGAGAGGACGGTGGTGGTGACTGAAGGTGGCAAGAAGAGTGGAGGTGATCAAAACTGGAATGGGAAGAGGTTTGGTCGGGGTGACGCCTCGACGGGTAATAGGTTTCGGGGACGAAACCCATTTAAGGGGGGTGGACTTGTAACACCCGGTTATTTATTTATTTTTTACTCGACGAAAGAAGAAAAAGAAATAAAGTCCGAAGTCAAGGGACCAAACTCGCCAATGAAAGAAAGTTGGGTGAGTGGGGCTATATAAAGGGAGAGGGCAGCCCTTACCCTCTCCCCACACTCACATGTTCAGCCAAAAGAAAGAGGAGAAGAAAGAAGGATAAAAAGGGAGAAAAGTTGGTTCGGGTTGATTCGAGTGAGCAAAATAGTTGAGAAGCGAGTCAAATCGAAGCTCTCCTCGTTGTGGTCGTTTGTGTGAGTTCTAGGACCCCTCCTTTAAAAGTTTTTGAATGATTTGGGGCTGGAATACATCTGAAAATCAGGTTTTTGAGTGTTTTTGTGTGTGACCTGTATGCGTATGTGTATGTGTGTGTATGATGCGTTTGAGACTTGTTTGTGAGCTTGTGTGTGCTTTAATGGTGTTGTGGTATGCATCCCTAAGGTTTAGTATGGTTGATTTAGGCTTAGAATGAGTTTGGATGAGCTTGGAGGTCGAAAATGGCGAATTGGGTTCGGGTTGAACTGTATTCTACATCAGCTAGGGCTAGGTGATCGAATGAAGGCCATACGGCCGAATAAGGTGCGATTGGGGTCCATTCGCACGATTGAGAGTTCATTCGCAAGATTGGGGCCAGTCGCAAGGGGAGTCATGCGATTGAGGGTCCAGTCGCATAAATGCTCATCCGCATTAGTTCCATTCGCACGAGGTTCATCCGCATTAAGTCCATTCGTATGATTGGGTGTTCATTCACATGAGTGTTCATCCGCATTGGTTCATTCGCATGATGTTCAGTCGCATGGAGGCCATGCGATTGAAGGGTGTCCATACACCCGAATTGGGCTGTTGCACCCAAGGAGAAGCGTAGTTTAACTTCTGACTTTCGGGGGAAAGTGTAGATGTAAGTTTTGACGTAAAGGTTCCCGTAAGAGCATGTAAGATGATGATTGAGGCCTTAGAGAGCATGTTGGGCATGATGATGATGATGATGTTGCATGATTATGCATGTTATGTATGTATGATGTTGCCCTGTATGATGTTGATGACTGTGTATGTTATGTTCCTTATTACGATGTATGTTTATCTTTGCTATGGCTTTACGTTGAATGTTAAAGAATGAATGAAGTATTATGTAACGTAAAGTGAAAGATAATAAAAGAGGAACATGAAGTAAGAATGCATGCATTAATAAACGATGAAGTAATGAAAGTCTTGCAAGCACTGGATGTCGGGACACGCCATTAAGGTGTTAGCCCAACGGTGTGCGGGTTCGCTACCCCGAGAGGATGCACATCAGGGTCTTTCTTTGTGATTGACCATATGGATGAATAATTGTTGCATGCCTTAGGTGCAGTGACCATTTGGTGCCGAGCACCAACGATGAAGGTCTTTTATAGGCTTAGGTCTAGTACCACGAGAATGAAGGGCATAGCATATGACAATGATATACCTGAACTTTACCTTAGGTGCTGTGACCATTTGCTGCCGAGCACCACCGATGAAGGTCAATTATAGGCTTAGGTCCAGTACCATGAGAATGAAGGGTAAAGTTCATGGTGATAACGAAAGGAAATGATGTAATAATGAACGAACGAATGAAAGTAAGATGAATGAATGAACGGAAGTTAATGAACGTGAAGATAATAATTATTATCTATGTGTATGTATGATGTATGATCGCATGAAAGAAAAAGAACGGTTTTAACGAAAGAAAAGTATGTTTTATTTTATAAAACTAGAACTCACTCAGCAACGTTAACTTTGATGTGTTTCCAGTTGGTAGGTAATGATTGCTGAGGATGGCACGAGGTGACTACTCAGCTCTTTTGGATGGCATTCTTTTGTTAATGTTTTTGCATTGTAATGCGAACGAATGAGTTATGAAATGAATGCTTGTATTGACTTGCAAAAGCATTTGTAATGATATGAAAAGTTTTTTTATGTTTCCGCTGGCACGTTTTATGAATGATTAAATGTAATTTCTATGTTTTATGTGCAATGATTTACGAGCTGTAAGCGTCCCCGGAACGGGGTCTTACACATGTCTTGATCATATTTATTATAATTATTTTAAGGTGATGATATTTCAATTGAATATGGAAATATTATGTGTGATGATTGTACCAAAAGTTCAATCATTATTCTTCGTTATAGAGTGTCATACAAAAATTTGTTGATTTTATTTTTGTTCAACTTCAAGTTTGAAAAGAGTAATATAATTTGAAATTCAAATTATATTATTCATATGGTGGTTTCTTTCAATTTTTAAATTTTCAATGACTCAAGTCTAGACTCTTGCATTATTTTGGGAGAAAATGTAGAAAATTTCTAATTAAATCTTGTCATATCCCGGCGGAAGCGTGAGATGCTTTGAGTGTGACTTGTTAGTTCAAAACGCATAGATTATCATGACACCAATCATAACAATAAACTAAACATTAGTTTATAACTTTTAGGCTTACATATTACAAATTTAGTCTAACTTTTAGACTTATACATAGTAATCCTAATCAAAATATATATTCAACACATCACGTATTTTCGTAGTGAACGTGAATGTCCACGTATAAGCTGAAGTCAAACAACTCAACAGTCAACCATATACATAGCTTTTCTAGGTAGCCATGCCGATCACTATACATATTAAGGTATACACAAGGTTATAGTACATTTTGCTGACGTGAAAAGATACTAAAAACAGTCAATAAACAGTTGGTGAGAACATAGGTTTAATCAATATAAATCATTTTGAATATATGCAATACACTCAAACTCACAACCAAACCTATACACATGTCAAGGGATTCATAATTTTCAAGTACAAATCACGCAATCAAATAATATAAAACCGTTTCCCCCATCTCAACATATGCAGGTTGGCATTTCCTAGGTAGTGCTACCTATATTATTTGACGGTTCCGCATCCGAATTAATGGTTGTGTCAATATGACAGTAACAAATCAAATTCTCGAAATATGCATCCAATTTAACACAAAACAGTATGCTTTTCCCCCCAAAAAATATAAATAAGAAATGGGCTATGTTACTCACCTTAATTCCAGCCAACAAGCTAAATAATTCCTATAAAATAATTATTTGTTAGAATAAATGTTGGACCAAAAGAACCAATCAGCCAGATCAGAAAAACCTTTAAGTCCCACAAGACATCACAACAACTGCTGAAGACTTGATCAGCTATTTGACAAAGTCTGAAGATCAGCAGCTGAAGACTAAAGTACTGAAGACTTCAACTGCTGAAGACCAAGTCTGAAGATCAACAACTGAAGACCTAAGTACTGAAGATCAACAGCTGAAGTACAAAGACTGAAGACATCAGCTGATGACAACAACTGAAGTTCAAGAAGTCCAAGTACTGAAGCCTTCAGAGTTTGTCACAACAGCTGAAGAAGCATTCTTTAGTTGTTGTGATGGTTCCGTTCAGTAGTTATTATTTATTTCAATACTTGTAAAATGACTGAAGAGCATGTTCTTCAGTCGTTGTTGTTTCAGTAGTTTCTTTTCAGTAGTTGTAGTGATAGTTAACACTTGGTATTTTGTAAGATGTCAGCTGTTGACATCTTCAGTAGTTGTGTTACTTTCAGTAGTTTGAATAAATCTGTTAGATGTCACTATCAAGTGACATCAGCAGACGTCACATCTCTATATAAGAGATGTTGACCTAATTGTACATGTGACATTTTGCCACCACGAAAGCATATGAATGAATATTCTATTGCAGAATTCTCTCTCTCTATAACCGTTTACTCTTACATTGAATATCAATTATGTTCTTGTGAATTGTCTAATTCATTGTTCGAATTCCACTGCGATACTCTCTAATCAATCAAACTTAGATCACTGATCCTAACAAATGGTATTAGAGCAGGTTAATCATTGATTGATATAACAATTGATCATTGAAACTGCTATTCGATATCTATGTTGATTGAATTAGCATATTTGCAAGAATTGGTTATAGATAATTGAATCTCTGCTGCTTTCATTATTGCTTTGAGTTTTCTCTTGGTTCAATTTGGTTTGTGTGTTTTGTTCTAAATCTGTTAAAACTTAATTGAATTTGGTTGAATCTGAGAATGACTACTCCTTCTATGACCCTCACAATACCGGTTCCTCAACCAAGCCTCCGATGCTAGTTAGGACTGAGTATAACATATGGCAATGAAGAATGCTTCATCACCTGTCTGTTAATAGTTCAGGTTGTTGGACATCTGTGGTACATGGTCCACACAAGCCTATGGTGAACAATCTGGAAACCAATCAAATGGTTCCGAAGAAGAAGGAACAATACTCAGATGAGGATCGGAAACTGTTTGAGATTGATGCTAAAGCGCATGGTATTCTGGCCATGGCTCTGCCTAATGAAATCTATTCAGGGCTTATGCATCATGAAACTGCTCATGATCTGGAATGCATTGAAGGAGCAATTCGGTGGAACTGATGAGGTCTTAGCAAACAAACAGAGAAATCCTGCCTAACAATATGAGACATTCTCTCATAGGAAGGGTGAGACACTGACTCAACAGTTTGAGCGTTTTTCCTCGTTGATCTCTGAGCTGAAAATGGTAAAACATGAATACACCAATAGCCAGATGAACAACAGATTCCTCAGATCACTGCCTGAGAGATGGGACACATACACCATTGTCCTACGCTCCAGTGCAAATATGGATAGCCTATCTCTCACCCAACTCCATGGGAAACTGCTTACATTTGAAAGAGAGATAGAGCAGAAAAGGAAACTGGCATCATCAGGAAAGCTCACTGATGACTTTGTACCAGGGAACACTGCCTTGGTTGGTCATGATCAGAATATGCTGCATCTGAAAGTAATTATGATGAGCATATAGATTTCTCTTCAAATCCTGATCATGCATTTGTTGGTGTTGATAGTCAGTCTAGCTGTAATAGTGACAACTTGTGCTTCATCATGGATGATCTGAAGGGTATTGCTGATGATGACTTAGAAGAGATGGATATTCTAAGCCAAATGGCCTTGGTTAATATCAGATCTCAAAAATTCTACAAGAGAACTGGTAGGAAATTCCCTGGACTCTCTGGCAAAACCAAAGTTGGTTTTGACAAGAGTAAGTTGAGGTGTCACAAATTCCACAGGCTTGGGCACTTTGCAAGAGTGTGTAGATCATCTGGATCTAACTCCTTTGCACCCTTTTTGACCTTTCCAAGTAATATTCAACAAAATAGAGGGCAACATCCTGCTAGTTCTGGTCATCATTCACAACCTATATCTCTGCATATTTTGTCCCTCAGGGTCCATGTCAATCCTTATCCCTGCTATATATGCCTCAGCCAAATCCAGTTTCAAGCTCCTATTGCATAACAACCACAAGCATTACCTGAGCCTCTACCATCTCAATCATCTCAATCACAACCTCATCACAGCTTCTTCACCCCTGGCATTATTGACTGGAGCAGTTTACCAGATGATCTCTGGTAATGAGCATTTATTTGCTGGTGATGGTCACATGGTGGTGAACATCCTTTTGGGAATCTAGCTCTCATGGCCTTGGAATCTACTGAGAGTTCATGCTCCAATGCATCTTCTTCACAGGTAACCCAGGTATCCTCTGAGGCTAAGGCCAAGCTTTGTTCTGAATCTTGCATAGATGCATTTATCTCTATTAGAGGGGCAAATGTAGCTTTAATAAATCAAAATTTAGAACTTGAGCAAAACCTTTCCAAAAGAAAAGCTAATATGAGTCTGTTATTAAGGATAAAGATGATGAGATTTATAAGCTTAAATGCCAATTAAATGATGAAAAGCTAAGCTAGAGGTCATTCTTGAGGACCATAGAGAACTCAAAGAAAAACTTGCAGTTACCCAAGTTGAGTGTGACCGCTGGTGTCATCCTGCAAGGGATTTGAAATGCTGCTCAGTAAGCAATCTGCTTCGAATGTGAAGTTTGGAATTGGTTACAACCACATTGCACCACCAACAGATTTTACTCCAAAACCAATAGTAAAATCTGAAGGTGAAAGCAATTTCCAAACCACATCATCATGTGCATCATCTTCAAGTGATCTCCCAAAATCACAAGATAAAATCAGTGTTGATACCTCAGCAAATCAATTGGCTGATGGGTTAACTACTGATAAGCACATGAAGCTGAGTACTTCAGATGTTGTCCCTCAAAGTACTTCAAGTACTGAAGGGCAAGTTACAACAACTGAAAAGCATTTCAAATCAGCTGAAATAAAAGGATTAACAACTACCGATAAAGAACAGCTGAAGAACAAGTCTTCAGTTGTTACAGATCCTTCAGTACTAAACAAAAGTATTGAAAGGAGGAAAGTACTGAAGAGCACACCTTCAGTAGTTTCCACATCAGCAGTTGATCAATCCAAGATGAAGAATAGCCATGTGAAATATGTGGTAAATTCAATCATCTTTCTGATGAATGTTGGTACAAAAAGGGTTCCAAATTCAACAGAGATAAGCTCATTAAAATCCAGATGGATGAAATGAAAACTGAGTTTGAGACCAAGTTTGTACCACAATCATCCCATTGTGATAAACCAATACTTCAACTAATCCAAAAAGAAGGATAGGGTTCATCACAAAACAACAGATAGTGCTCCTAATGATAAACATCAGATTAAGTCTGTGAATTTTAAGGAGGAAATGGTGGGTCATAGAAACTCATCAAACACAAGTACTACTATGTCACAAGAGCTGAGGCTTTGGCTACAATCAGACACAACTTGTTATGATGGTTTAGCATTTGTTGGGGAGAGTTAATCAACTAGATGCACCTGTGATCAAACCACTGAAAAGGCATGCCAAGCCCAAATCCAAGAATCCATTTCAGTACCATCTCCTTCTTCATCAGCTGTTAATCATAAGAACAAGTTATGGTTACATCTGTTGATGAAAACAGACCCAAAACCAAAAGTTTGGGTCTCTAAACCTAACTAGTTACTTTTGATGATGCAGGTTCTTCAGCATGCCAAAGGAGCATCTAGTATGTGGACAGTGGTGGATCTATGCATATGACTGGAAGCAGTTCTCTTCTTAATGACTACTCTCAAGGAAAGAAGGGATTTGTTTCATTTGGAAATGATGCCAAGGGCTACATCATTGGGAAAGGATTGTGTCTAATAGACAAATCCGTTTGATGATGTTAACCATGTGGAGAATCTCAAGTATATCTGTTGAGTGTCAGTCAGATGTGTGTAAAGGCATGTTGCACTTTCACAAGCCAGAACTATAGGATTCTGTCTTCCCAAGTTCTGAGGCTGATTGACAAGGTATTGGATGAAATACTCTCCTGAAGGCCAACAGGATTGGAAGAGTATATGCCTTGGATTTGTCAAGAATATTGATTTGAAGGGTCATCCATGCCTGTTCTCCAAAGCCTCTCCTCAGGAATCTAAACTGTGGCATAGAAGGCTGGGTCATGTTAATCTCAAAAACATGAATCAACTGATCCACAATAGTTTAGTGAGAGGTCTACCAATAAAGGAGTTCCACTGTGATGAAACCTACACTGCTTGTTTAAAAGGAAAACAACACAAAGTCTCATTCCCTCCTATTGAAGAACCTAAGTCCACTGCCTGCTTGCAGTTACTGCACATGCTCTATTTGGTCCTTTGAGATGGATGAGCATGGCAAAAAAAGAATACTGTCTAGTAATTGTGGATGATTACTCCAGATTTGTATGGACTTTCTTTCTGCATTCAAAGGATGAGGTTGCTCAGAAGATTATAACTTTGTGTTGTATGTTGAGAAACAGTATTCCCTATCAGTCAAGTGTATAAGGAGTGATAATGGAACAGAATTCAGAAACCATACACTTGATGATTTTTATCTCTCAAAGGAATCAAGAGGCAGTTTAGCATCCCAAGGACTCCAGAACAAAATGGAGTAGTGGAGAGAAAGAACAGGACCTTAATTGAAGCTGCAAGGTCTATGTTGGTTGACTCTGGTTTGCCATTGACCTTTTGGGCTGAAGCTGTCAATTAGCTTGCTATGTGCAAAATAGAGTGTTAGTAAATCAGAGGTTGACGAAGACTCCATATGAAGTTCTACATCATTTGGTCCTTTGATTTCATTTTTAGAGCCTTTGGGTGTCCTTGTTTCATTCTCAACACAAAGGATCAACTCCACAAATTTGATCCTAAGGTGGATGCAGGGTATTTTGTTGGTTATTCATCTACTTGCAAGGCATACAGAGTCTTCAACTGCAGAACAAAGATAGTTGAAGAGACTCTGCATGTGAAGTTTAATGAATCTCCAAAGGACAAGATTCCACAAAACCCTGTGGAGTTATTTGATTTGGACATACTGCAATATGTTCCTTATCAACCTCCAGCTGTTGCAGATCATGTGGATAAATCTCTTCTGCAGCATGTCTTCCACCTGGTGGTATTGATGATGTGATGATAATATCAATACTCACCTATTCAAGTTTAGCGACCAACTGCCTGTGTCTGCTAAATTTGATGTTCCTGTAGCTTCAACAGTTCCATCCACAACAATTGCTGATGAGATCTCCGATTCCTCTACACTTTTGAGTTACCATCCAATTCTTGTTTCAAGAATCCATCAACATCTGCTGCTGCTGAAGGTTCTACAAACACTTGCACGATCTCATTGTTTATCAAGAACTGAAGAATCACCCAATGTCTCAAATTATTGGTGATATCAATGCTGGAGTTTCAACAAGAAGTCAATTGTCTAACTTCTGCTTCTATGCTTCTTCATCAGTCAGCTAGAGCCAAAGAACTATCATGTTGCTTTGAGAGACAATGGATGGGTTGAAGCCATGCAGCTTGAGCTACTTCAGTTCAAAAAGCAGCAAGTGTGGGAACTGGTTCCTCTACCCCCAGGTAAGTGTGCAATAGGCACTAAATGGGTGTTTAGGAATAAAACTGATGAAAATGGGCTTATTGTCAAGAACAAGGCTAGACTGGTTGTACAAGGGTTTTCTCAAGAAGAAGGTATTGATTAGGATGAAACCTTTGCCCCTGTAGCCAGACTAGAGGCAATTAGATTGTTCTTAGCCTATGCTGCATTCCACAATCTTAAAGTTTTTCAAATGGATGTCAAAAGTGCATTTTTATATGGTAAAATAAAAGAAGAGGTTTATGTGTGTGTCAACCACCAGGTTTTGAGGATAACAAACATCCAGATTGGTGTATAAACTTGATAAGGCTCTTTATGGGTTGAAGCAAGCTCCTAGAGCCTGGTATGAAACACTTTCAATTTTCTTCTTAAAAATAATTTCACTAGAGGCTCCATAGATAAAATTTGTTTATTAAGAAGGTGGATCAGCATAAGCTACTTGTTCAAATTTATGTTGATGATATTATTTTTTGCATCCTCTGATCCCCAGTTGTGTGATGATTTTACATGTTTAATGAAACAAAAGTTTGAAATGAGTGCAATGGGAGAATTACAGTTCTTTCTAGGCTTGCAAATCAAACAAAAGGCTGATGGAACCTTTATTCATTAGTCAAAATATACATAAGATCTTTTGCATAAGTTTGATTTACAAAATTGTAAGCCCTGTTCTACTCCCATGTGCAACACCACACAACTGGATGCAGATCAGAAAGGTAAAGCTGTTGATGAAACACTTTACAGATGTATGATTGGGTCCTTGATGTACTTAACAGCTTCTAGACCAGATATCATGTTTGCAACTTGTCTTTGTGCTAGATTTCAGGCTGCTCCTAAAGAGTCTCATTTGATTGCAGTCAAGAGGATCTTTAGATATCTGCAAGGTACACAATCTCTAGGTTTATGGTATTCCACTGGACACTCTTGCAAATTAGTTGCTTTTTTCTGATAGTGACTATGCAGGGTGTAAGTTAACCAGAAAGTCAACTTCTGGTGGATGTCAATTCCTAGGCAACTGTTTGATTTCTTGGCAGAGTAAGAAACAAATATCTGTTGCTACATCCACTGCTGAAGCAGAGTACATTGCTGCTGCAAGCTGTACTTCTCAGGTACTCTGGCTTCAGAACCAACTTTTGGATTATGGCATTACAGAGACTAAGACCCATTATTAATGGACAGTGCTTCAGCTCTTTGCATTGTCAAGAATCTTGTCCAGCACTCTAGGAGCAAACATATAGAGATCAGACATCATTTTATTAGGGACTGTTTTAAAAAAGGTCTCATTGATCCAAAGTTTGTGCCTAGTGCTGATGAGCTTGCAGACATTTTTACTAAGCCTTTGGATAGTTCAACTTTCCAAAACCTTGTGTTAAGGCGTGGTATGCTGCAGCTAGAATAAGTGACAACTACTGATGATCTCAGTAACAAGTACTGATGATCATTAGTAAACGTCACAAATAAGTACTGATTCTGTTACAAACTACTGATGTAGTTATAACTACTGTTGTTAGTAAAACAGATTACTGTTGTCCTATGAAACAACTGAAATAGCCAAAAAGACAGATGAGTAAGTGTTGAGGATAGTATGAAACAACTGAAAAGCTAAGAATTGACGAAAACTACTAACGGGAATTTTCTCTTCAATTGTTTCTAAAACTGTTGTTTCATCTTAAACAACTGATGACAAAACCATGTCTTTAGTAGTTTCACACTACTGATGACTAACACCAAGTCCTCAGTTGTTTCCAACATCTGAAGTCAAAACCATGGTTTTTCAGTAGTTTTATAACTACTGATGCTAAAACTAAGACTTCAGTTGTTTCAACCTCTGAAGGTTAATACCACGAGTCGTTTAAAATTACTGATGATTAACACCAAACCCTTTAGTTGCTTTATAACCCTTACCCTATAAATACCTAATCTTACAGAGCTTCATCATCTCAAACCTAACGTTCAAAAACTCAAAACCTTCTCTCACATTAATGGCGAACATGCAACTTAAATCACGACCACAACTGTGTTGCCTACCTTACCAAATCACCTTTTTGGATGAAGTTTGATACTGCTATTGATCTAATGGTCCATTCTCCATACAAAACGGCCTTCCTTATCAATCATACCATTTATGCCGAATCCCTAAATAGTTCTGGACGAATGTCACCCTTACCACTGGGAGAATGACACCGAGTCTCTCCAGTCGTTCGTCAACTCCCAAAAGTGTGTCATCACTCCGGCAATCCTTCGCCAACCCTACACCTGGATGATGCCACCTTCCCACTGGATATTCAAAGGGCATCACTGATCTATCCTTTGCCCAACATGAATACCAGGGTAACCTCAGCGCTTCTACCCATCTAAAAAGGCATTTCATGACGCCGAACGCCTATTTTTTCATATGGTGAATGTCTGCCTAGCCACTAAGACTTCGTCTTGGGATCAAATGTCAACCAGGTGGCAGCAGGTATTCTTCTCTATCCTTGAGCAACAAAACTTAAATTTTTCTAAAATATTATTTCTTGAACTTAAGGATATGGTCTCAAAACCTATTGCTAACCGATGGATATTATATCCACGGTTCATAATGGCCATAATAGAGAACCAGCTGAAAGCTGAGGGACTTGTTGGCCTTGGAGTCCCTGCCATGGCTGTATTGCCTGAAGTATACTCCAGGCACAACTCAGACCAGTCACTCAAACAGGCTGCCAGCTGCGAAAACCCACGCAGCTGGAACCCACAGCCACTACCTCCAAATCCAAAGTCCCCACCAAACCCAAACACAAGAAACCCAAAAAGGCTGCTCAGGAAATGAGTCCCCTGAGGATGCCCTGCAACACAAACGCAGGATATATCTACTGGCATACCCCAGTAGATACACGTACTCACCCACCCTCAACCGCTCAGGCTTCCTCTCAACAGGAGCCTGTAGCAACCACATTTGGGGCAATATACATCTGGAACCTTCCTCATTTGAGGAGGTTACCATTGAAACGCACCAGTCTCCCCGGGTGCATACTGCCTTCACACCATCTCCCACTGCAACCACCCCCCAAAGTCCTACCATAATAGTTGCAAAAGTGCTGACTCAGTTGCATTCCTCACCCCCTCCCCAGATACCAATCAAACGGGATAGCCTCAACCATTGAGGGGGAGGACCAAAGTGCTTCTGATAACCCCACACACAGGGTTACAATGTTCAATCTCCAAGTGTAGAAAAGGAGATTCGAACTTCTGGTGAGGCTGCCACTTCTCCTGCTTCAGCAAATGATCAGGATGAAGTTGGTACCATCCATAAGACCTCACCAGAGGCAACTGCCGATGAAGGACATAGTCCTGAGGCAAAAGTCCCCAGTACCAAGAACAAGGGGCACATGCTACTACTGATCTACACTCAGAGCATGTACATCCTGATTCAATCAGGAGGTCAGGTGATTCAGCACAGGCTGATGATGACCTGGGCTTTTCTACGATGTTCTAGCCCACAATACCATCCTAGAGAATGAGGTGAGCAGACTCAAAGAGCTGCTTGCCAACATGTCTCAGGATCAAAGACCATCTACCCCACAAACCCCACAGATGGCACCTTCAATTGAAGGTTTACCAACACTAAGCCTACACACATAATGAGCCACCAGCCTCTGCTTTTGGCACCATCTCTCAGGGACAGAACCCCTCTGAGCAAATGGTGGCTATCTTTCAAAACTCCTTACCTCTCATCACTCCATCATCACTGACATAGTGCATAAAGCCATTGATGAGAGGATTCCCTCAAATCTACAAACCCTCATTGATGATGCTGTTCATAAATCTCTTTCTACCTTCCAAACCCCTGATTCCAATGCAACCAAAAAGGGGGAGACTGCAAAGTCAAAGGCAGTGAAAGACAAGAAAGAAAGAGAGTTGATGCTGAGAAAGAGCCTGAAAAGAGAAACAACCTAACAAAGAAAAGAGGTTGAGAAAGAACTGATCTCAGAACTGTTAATTACATATAAAGAAAGAAAAGTGCTGAGTCAAGAGCTGATGAAGAGAAATCATTAGAAGACCTTGTTAAAGATGCTGATGAAGCTCATAGCAGATCAATGGATACAATTATAGATCAGCTATTTAGACATGGTCATGACAGCCACATTAGACTCTGAGATCAGAAGGCTAGAAATAGAAGAGATACAATCAAGATGGGCCAGTTATAGTGTGATGGAAAGGGAGAGATTGGAAATCATGATCAGGTTCATAGCTAAATATCTTGGAAGATCATTGATTGAAATCAAGTCATGGTCCAGGGACAACATCTTGGCAATAACCACCAAGATCTGTTCGTCTGAAGTATATACTAAAGGGCTGGTCATTGAAGCTTTGAATGAAGCTAGTGTTGGGAGCAGGACTGAACTGGTTAAACAATCCAAAGCCTCACTTACATCTAAAATGCTAGAACAGCCTGTCAACATTCCCACACCAAAACCACCACAACCACAACCCATTAAACCAATTCCCTTACCCACAAATCCAATAGCCGATGATGTACCCCAAAAGAGGAAGAGAAGGGTACTGAGGCTAGAAGAGGAAGAATAAGATAATGATGAAGATGAAGATAGGCTGCCAATCTTAGCTGTTATACAGTTGCCTAAGGCCATAAGTCACCCTCCAACAATTACTCCTGAATCTAAAAGACAAATTGTGAAAGTGAAGTTAGAAGAAGAAGAGCTTCACAAACAACATGATGAGGAATTGTTGAGAAGAGTCGACAAAGCATATGCTGCCACATCTTCAATCATCAATATGAAGAAACATGCTCAGAGATTATACACTCTCAGACACACATTTCAATATCAAAAAGAGAGTGTGAGGATTTGGCCTGATCCCAGGTTGTCTCATAGGATTCAAAGAAAAATATTCCACAGAGATATATTGGCCAAGTAAAGAAGATTGTAGATGAAGTGATCTCTCTGGCCTTTGTAGTATCACCTTGGGAGATCCTAGATGACTTCAAGAAAGCCTATAAAGCTAAACTGACCCCACAAAAGATGCTGGAGAATAAAGTGGTGAAAAAGGGGTTAGTGTATAGGAGGCTTGAGGAAGTTAGAAAGAATGAGCTCCAGTTGTTCTTAGAGGGTATTCACCCAGATGAATTCGCATGTAGAATCATAACAACTGTGGAGCTAAAAAATGGGAAGCAGGTCAAATACCTATCTGAGTACTATGGGCCTGAATCACTCTTTGAAGGAGAAGCAGGAGAGCTTACCATGGAGGAACAAGTAACCTTCATTGAGGCCTATACAAGGGAGTCTTACAGACTCATATTTGGGAAGTAGATCTCATGGATGGGGTAACAGCTCTGCGTCCAGTTCCCCAAGATAGAGTTCCCATCCATCCTTTGCCAAACAGATCATTGAGACTTCTTCCCAGGCCTGTGCTTACAAGGGTCACTTCTAAGCTAATCTAGAAGACAAAAAGACCAATATTTCTGCCATAATAAGTGGGACATCTTCAATAAGCTTAAAGGTTTTGGCTGCATTGGTTTAGGGGGAGTTTGTTGGACCAAAAGAACCAATGAGCCAGATCAGAAAAACCTTTAAGTCCCACAAGACATCACAACAACTGCTGAAGACTTGATCAGCTGCTTGACAAAGTCTGAAGATCAACAGCTGAAGACTAAAGTACTGAAGACTTCAACTGCTGAAGACCAAAGTCTGAAGATCAACAGCTGAAGATCAACAGCTGAAGTACAAAGACTGAAGACATCAGCTGATGACAACAACTGAAGTTCAAGAAGTCCAAGTACTGAAGCCTTTAGAGTTTGTCACAACAGCTGAAGAAGCATTCTTCAGTTGTTGTGATGGTTTCCGTTCAGTAGTTTTATTATTTATTTCAGTACTTGTAAAACGACTGAAGAGCATGTTCTTCGGTCGTTGTTGTTTTAGTAGTTTCTTTTCAGTAGTTGTAGTGATAGTTAACACTTGGTATTTTTGTAAGATGTCAAACAGCTGACATCTTCAGTAGTTGTGTTAACTTTTAGTAGTTTGAATAAATCTGTTAGATGTCACTATCAAGTGACATCAGCAGACGTCACATCTCATATATAAGAGATGTTGACCTAATTGTACGTGTGATATTTTGCCACCACGAAAGCATATGAATGAAATATTCTATTTGCAGAATTCTCTCTCTATAACCGTTTACTCTTACATTGAATATCAATTGTATTCTTGTGAATTGTCTAATTCATTGTTCGAATTCCGACGCGATACTTTCTAATCAATCAAACTTAGATCACTCATCCTAACAATAAATCTATTTTTTTAAATTTTCACATTTAAATCACAAAAGTTGCCAAAATTTTTAATTTGATAGCTTCTGCCATTAAAAAAATCAAAATTTTTTACCAACCTAAACATTCTGAAATCTAAAATGTCTCATAAAGTTTTAGATTATTAACTCATAAAAGGCAAATTTCTAGGATTTATACAAATTTCACATGAATTAGGAGAAAAAGGTTTAGTATATATTGATTTGTTTCAAAAATCTTATCAGATGTTTCTTGTATAAGTTTTGGGCCTGTAAGCTGTCTTTCTCCTATTTCATTCCAACACAAAGGTGACCTACACTTCCTTTTGTATAGAGCTTCAAATTGAGCTGCTCCAATACTAGTATGGTAGCTATTTATATGAAAATTCTATCAAAGGTAAGTGTATAAACCAGTTACCACCAAAATTTGTTGGTCCAACTGATCGATGAACAATACAATTGATTGACCAAATGGTTCAAAATCCACTAACAAACAGTCATATTAATCACACAATGATGATGTAGAATCTAATGTGTTCGATAATACTCTAAACAATGTAAACACAAACAAAGAACAAAGGCTCAATATGATTTCAATTGAATTCCAACAACAAAAACACAATTGTAACAAAGATATTTCGTATTAGGGTTTTGCCAGATTCATTACAATGATAGAAACAAATCAATATATATTAAACCTAGTTTTGTTGTCCAGCGAAACTGCATTTCGCTGGACATTGAAACTGTCAGGCCCAAAGCCAGGTTCGCCCGGTGACGAAACATAATTTCACCGGGTGAACAAGACTTGCTGACTATGAGTGAAACTATAGTTTCGCTCATAGTTTCGTAGGGCATCAAAATACACAAAACACAAAATACAACCAAAGAAATCTAACATATGTCCTATTACAATTAAACATAATATAAACACTAATCTAGGTGAGTCCAACCTAATCTACATCCCTAGGTAGGACCTCACCCACCGAGCATGTTGTTCAACATCACCGACTCCAGCTTCCTCTCTAGCCTTAGATGTAATTTCTTCTTCAGCTCATGGTGTACCAACTTCCTCACCATGTGCATTTGCTCATTCAAATTTCCTTGTAAGATACTGCATATCCATCCTGACATTATCAGCTTGAAGGATTTTGTCTGCCAGCTCTCTCACCTCTACTCTTACCCCACAAGCCTTGTTGGCAACCTCCATAAACAGACTTGCCTCTTTTCTCGTTTCAGCCCAAGCTCCTGCTTTGATGTGATTCTCACATAATATCAGCAGATCCTTATTATAATAAAAAGAAAACACCTCCATCGGATCAAACAATCTGATTTCAGCTCCATTCTTCACTCTTATCATAGAACCATTTCTCAAACTTTTGTAACCTGGGTGGGAGAGGATCAGGTAGTCTTACCCTGTCAATTGTCTTTTGGGGCTTTACCCTTAGCACAATTCTTCCTTTACCCATATCCTAATCCTTTTCTTTCTTTGATCACTTCCTTTCGGCCTTCATGAACCCAAACATCTCAATATTATCAGTTTGCCCCTGCTTTATCTGTTCTTCTAGTAATTTAGCTCTTTCACTCAACTGAGAATCTATAAAAGGAATCTCTACCAGTCTCCTAAGATCCCATTTAGGCAAGGTCTTGGAAACCTTCCTTTTGTGCAAGTATGAAATCCTGCCTCCCCTCCTCTTAATCATAAACATCTTTAGACTCGCATTGTATTTCTAGCTGATTATCCTTTCCACTAATTCTTTCCTGCTCGACCCTTGAATGTTATGAAATAGTGGGGTCAGCTCCTCTTGTTTCTTCTCTTTCACAAACCAATCCTTTTTCTCCAACGCAAACACATCTCCTTCTGCGGAGCCCTTCTTGGATACATATGTCAAGGGTCGCTCATCCACCTCTTAATACTCCGGCTCTGAATCATAGTCTAAGAGCTGCTCCTCAATCTCTTCCTCGTCTACCAGATTCATCTTAGCAGATTTCTTACCAGCTTCAACATTTATGTCTTTCACCACCTCCTCACCAACTAGTCTATAAATCCTACATCAACCACTTCCTCCATATTTTCCTCAGCTCCTTCCCTTCCTTCCTTAGTCTCACTCACACCAACATCCTTTTCACCTGAACCTCTTGTTATTGTAACGCCTACACCACTAGTGACCTCTCCTACCTTAGATGAGCTACTCATATTTAGAAATGAGTATCGTGAAGTGTCTGTGAGATCATCAAACTCAAATTGAGCTAGCTGATTAGACAGGCCGGCTACAGCTTTCAACTCTTTCACCTCACTCAATAGTCTCTTTATCAGAGCTTGTTGATCAACCATCATATTGGTCATGCTTTCCAGCATCTCATCCTTCTTTTTTTCCCCTTAATTCCTAATTCATTAGCTTAGTCTTGATCATAATTAACTCATTTGCTAGAGAAGAGTTAATGTTTCTGATCTCATCCTCATCTAAGTTTGCCCTGTCATCTCTCTTTTGTGGCTCAGTAAGGCTTGGTGTTTATGTTTAGATCTCCTCTAAGTCATCCTCTCAGCCTCCCTTTGATGAGCTTTCTTCTTCGACCTTTTCTCCTTCTCGGCTCTCAAAGTCTCATCAACCTCGTCAATTTCTTCCTTAAAGTCATAATCCTTCTCCTTGGCGTACCTCGTTCTTTTCTTTACCGACTCAGCTTGTTTCTCCCTAATTTCTTCAGAATGCTTGTTCTCAGATTTTATGACCCTCCTTATGTAGTTTAACCTTTTGGCTGGATATATATTCTCCCATAGATGAGTGATCCTTCCACTAAAGTCATGCCTGATTGCTGAGCAATCCAAAAATATCCTTGAGTTCATCTGTCCAAGCCTCTTTATCTCACCATGATATGGCATGTTAGGGATGGAATCATCTATCATCGTCGGAATAAATCACAGATAAAGAAACCACTTATCTTTCTTCAATGGCATAACATTCTCAACCATACAATCAAATAGAAGCTTAGCTATATTTGCCTTTTGCCCTCTGCAAAGATAATCATAGCCTTAGCCCAATCAAGATTTAACCCATATGAACCTCCCTTCCTGTGGTCCAGGCATATAATAAACACATGAACTATGTATCTCCACTCCTTGGATAGGAAAGATTTCTTGATCTCTTTCCTAGTCCTAATAAGAGGACCGTCATACCCAATACTTCTAAAGGACTCAAATACCTCATAATCAGATAAAACAACCTCCTCTCCACAATCCTCTTCGAGTCTCAACACACAAGCAATACCCTCCACAGTGGTAGCAATATCATTCTCCTAAACTCTAGCTATAATCCTCTAAGGATTAGCCCTGGTATTGTACTCAACAGCTCTCTAAAAGTCTCTGATGTGAAGATTGTATATCATCGATGAATGAGAAATGGCATAAGCAATGGTCGAGTTCCTTAGCCAATGAATATAATCTCTGAATTCAGCATCTTTTGGATTCTGATCATCCAAGATAGTTATGATGTTGTTCCTCTCATTGTACTTTAAGTTGGCTATTTATCTGAAATGAGATAGAATAAGTTAGAATGATTTAATAAGATATATTAATGTAACACCCGGTTATTTTGTTTAAAGTCAAAGAAAGAAAGAATAAAGTGAAGAAAAAGAAAGAAAATATATTTACCCAAGTTAAGGGGTAAAAAGTGTCAAAAAGGACAAAAGGTTGGAAAAGTGGGTGTAAAGTGGGCATGGCAGCCCACTCTCTTCTTACAACTCAAATCATCAGATTTTTTTAGAAAGAGAGTGCAGATTCGGATTCTTTGAAGAACAAGAGTTGAAAAGTCGAATTCAAGGTAAGAAATTCATGGTTTTTAAGTGTTCTTAACTGACCTTGCCTCGGTGTATGCTCATGTGTGTTGTGTGTGTGTTCGGGTGTGTGTTTTTGGTGGGTTTCTAAGCGGTTGAACTCATTTGCAAACGGTTTGGAAGAAGCCATACTCAAGAGCTGCAAAGGTGAGTTCTAGAACTCATTTTTTACATGTTTTAACTGATTTTGGGGCTGGAAATGCATGAATGTATGTTTTTATAAAACTGGGTTTTATACCCGTATGTTTGAATGTGGTATGATGATGTTATAGTGTAATTCTGGACTGTGTTCATGATTTGATGATGTTATGGTTGTGTTTCTAAGGCTTAAAATGTAAGATTTAAGCTTACAACATGATAGATGGTGTTTGGGGGTCAATTCGTGATGATAAGGGTGCCCTAGGCTGCTCATGCGCCCAAATAGTAGTGCATACGCCTAAGTTTAGAAAACTGCCTAAGTGTTGACAAATGCGGATGGAAAGTCAATGCGGGGGGAAAGTCAATGCGGATGGAAATTCAATGCGGATGAACAGTTAATATGGATAAGCATTGGCTAAGTATGGGAAATGCGGATGAGTATTGGAGAAATGCGGATGAACTGTTAATGCAGATGAGCATTGACCACTAAGTATGGGAATGCGGATGAGTAAGTTCATGCGACTGAGGAAATGCAGATGAACAAAGTTAATGCAGATGAACAAATGCGGAT
Source organism: Flaveria trinervia (assembly GCA_025506515.1). Lineage (NCBI taxonomy): Eukaryota > Viridiplantae > Streptophyta > Magnoliopsida > Asterales > Asteraceae > Flaveria > Flaveria trinervia. The sequence continues at coordinate 41,852,351 of CM046458.1, read as the reverse complement.
GAGTAAAGTCAATGCGGATGAACAAATGGGGAAATGCATATGAACACTTAGAATATTTTCTGACTTTTTGGGTAAAAAGTTAAATTTAGGCTTTCACCTGGGATGTTCCCGGGGGTTATGTAAGTTGACTTTTAAGGTCATAGGTGTTATGTTGGGCATGTTATGATGTATGATTGATACTTATGCATGATGGTATGTATGATGTATGTTATGTATGTATGATGCCCTGTATGATGATGTTGACTGTTTATGTTTGTGTTCCTTGTGATGTATGTTTATTTTTCCGTGGCTTTACATTGAATGTTAATGAATGAAATGAAAGTATTATGTAACGTAAAGTGGAAGATAATGAAAAGAGGAACATGATGAATGAATGCATGCGTTAGTGAACGAAGGAAAGTAAAGTAACTTTTGCAATCCTTGTATGTGGGAACACGCCCAATGAAGGGTGTTAGTCCAACGGTGTGCGGGTTAGCTACCCCAGAAGGATGTACACCGGGGTCCATCTTTATGACCGACCATTTGTATAGAACCTTTGTCGCTTACCCTAGATACTGTGGCCAGGCTGCTGTGCGCCATGATGGGAGGTCTATGATAGACCTCGGCCCAGTATCCGCTTTATGCATGACGGTGGGTATAGCACATGATAATGGTACACCTGAATTTACCCTTAGGTACTATGGCCAGGCTACTGTGCGCCATGACGGGGGGTCTATGATACACCCCGGCCCAGTACCTTCTTTATGCATGATGGTGGGGGTAAAGTTCATGCTTTTTGATGAATGAAAAGAGGTAATGATGAACGTATGAATGAAAGTAAGAAAGCATGAATGAATGGAAGTTAATGAATGAATGATGAAGATAATAATGATCTTATCTATTTGTACGTATGATGTGTGATCACATGCTAAAGTAAAGAACGGTTGTAATGAACGTAAAGTATGTTTTATTATAAAACTAGAACTCACTCAACAATGCTGACTTTTTATGCATTTTTCCAGTTGGCAGGTAAAGTTGCTGAGGATGGCACGGGGTGGCTACTTGGCTCTTTTGGATGGCATTCTTCTGTATAATGTTTCTGCATTGTAATGCGAACAAACGATGTTTTATAATGAATAACTGTATTAACTTGCAAAAGCATTTATAATGAAATGAAAAGTTATTTTAATGTGCCGTTGTGATGTTTTAAGAAAGTTAATGTAATTATATGTTTTATGAGCAAGATTGGCCAGCTGTAAGCGTCCCGGGAACGGGGCCTTACAATTAAAAAGAAAGACAATTAAAAAAATAAAAATAAAGTAAAATACAATTAGTTTCGCTGGACGAAACTGTAGTTTCACTAGCTAAAACTGTAGTTTCGGCAAGCGAAAGTATAATTTCAGCACACAAGCACTAATAATTTCGACTGTCTGAAAGAATAATTTCAGCACGCCGAAACTGATTTCGGGCTAGCGAAACTGTCAAGTTCGCATGGACAACATAACCTCACAGTTTCGCTAAAAACCATTGAACTTTCATTCATTTTCGCAGAAAGCACAGTTAGTTTCGTAGTATGAATCTGTGTGGGTATTAAACCGACATAATTATCTAGAGGAATCATGTAAGAAACACCCACCTAAGTCTTAAATCACATCCAGAAAGTGTAAAATATTAGTATTGTGAGATTAGGCCCGAGAAAGATGATTTGGATTATGAGACGAAAGAAAAATGGGTCATGCGAAAATGAGCAAATAATTTTGTATTACCCATCATATAGCCCATAGTTTCACTGTTTGTGAAACTGGAGTTTCACCTGGTAAAGATCTAGATCTAAATGGCCCTGAAATGAGCGAAAGTAGCGACGAATCTATAGTTTCACTCGACGAAACTACCAGTGAAACAATAGTTTTGCTGGAATACAAAACTTAATTTTTTTAATATTTAATAAATTATTTATAATACAATTTCAAACATAAGCAAATAAGGTAAAATTAAATAAAAAGAAAAAAATAAATAGCGCCCCATAAGTCCTATCAATACTACACAAAGAATTAAAAGAAAAATAAGAAATATAAAAGAACTAAAGGTATAAATAATAAAGGAAGATAAGGACATTGAAACATAATAAACTGAAGAGATTTTCCCAAAAATCTCTTGTTTGACAGGATTGATGATATAATGTCCTTTTAAACCCATGTCTTCTTTTTCAATGAGTAAACTATAGCTTCCATTATCATATTTTGGGTTAGATTAAAGAAGACTTAGGTAACTCGGTCCCATTGACATTTGGCAAAGAAACTCACCCTATCCTCATGATATATTGAATAAAATAAATAACTCTGCATGATTTTCCAAAGGAAAGTACAACAAAGATCTTTGCATAAGAAGCACAAACCTTAATATTTTCAAATGATAAGAGCTTTAGGTCTATACTCACGTATAACAAAGGAGATGATACTTTTATCTTAATTAATAAGAGCTTCAAGTCTATAATTACATATAATAAAAAAGATCATCGGAACGTGCTAATGAGAGCTCCAGTTCTATACTTACGTATAATAGAGGAGATCATCACTCCAGGTAGCATAGGAGATAAGCACAAAATAGAATATAGAATGGGTCACCTTTGACACAAATCGAGCTAGCAAGTAGCACTATTGAGTAAAACAGGGAAGGGGAACATGGAATTTTCTTTGACAAAGGTCAAAGCAGAGACATTACACTCTCAATCCATTTTGAACAAGGACATGTAACTTTTGTGTAGTCCAAAATGTCAAAGGGATAATCCAAGTCAATAAGTTTCTTATCCTATTAATTTAGCCATAAGATCACTATCTACCTGAGCCTATTATGCATATCCCAACACAATACGATTGACCTCCTTTCAAATGTTTCAGGAAACAAAAGCTTTATTCTGCGAGAAAGACAGATAAACTTGTGTTATTCTCCTTGACATTTCTACGAATTAGTAAGATAAGATAAATTCCCATTATATATATATATATATATATATATATATATATATAATATATATATATATATATATATATATATAAATTATTTTTAAATTTTTAAATTTTTATTTTTTATGTCAAATAGTGAAGGACTATGGAGCATAAAATTTCAAAAGAAAGAAAGAACAAGAACAAGAAATGATTATGCATAATATTTACATGAGACAATAAGAAAACGAGTTATAAAAAGATATCAATGCCAACATGGAGATTTGTTCATAAAAATGAGGTTTATCGAAGGTTTTAGTGAAAAGACGAGCTTTTTGATTTTTTGTGTCAATAGGAATGATATTAATAAATCCCTTCTCTTGAGCATCACAGATTGCATAAATCCTTGTCTCAATATGCTTGTGCGAGAATGATGAATTGGATTCTTTGCAATTCCATGGCTGCTTCATTATCACAGAATAATGAAATGTGGAGGAAATTGATTTCATAGTCAATCATCTGATGTTGTATCCACAACACTTGAGAGCAACAACTCGAAGCAACAATATACTTTGCCTTTCCCATGGAAAGAGACACAATAGTTTGTTCTTGCTCTGCCATGATACCAGACAGTTCCCTAGATATTGACAGCCTCTGGTGACTGAATTTCTATTTAACTTGCAACTATTAGAATCACTATTAGAATAAGCATACAAATCAAAATTTTCACCCTAAGGATACCAAAGACCCATACGAGAAGATCCTTTTAGATAACAAAACATTTGTTTTACTACCTTCTCATGAGACTCCTTAGGGTTAGCTTGGTATCGAGCACAATACCCCACAACAAAAGTGATGTTTGGAGGACTGGCTGTAAGATACATTAGGTAACCATTCATTGACCTGTAAAGATGAGGATCAACAGATTTCCTATTTTTCATCTAGAGTAAGGCATGTTTGAGTAGTGAATGGGGTTAATTCAGAAGACGCGTCCTCCATCTTGATTTCTTAAGAATTTCTTTGACATACTTCTCTAGATGAATAAGAATTCCTTTAGGCTTTTGTTCAAATTCCAAACAAGGAAAGAGCATGTCTCCCCCATGATGCTCATTTTAAAGCGACTTCTCATGATCTCCTCAAATTCTCTACAAAGCTTAGGTTGGTGGAACCAAAAATAATGTCATCAACATAGACTTGCATTATTAACATCTCACTATCCAATTCTTTCTTGAATAAATTCATATCAATAGTGCCAAGAGAAAAACCATTGCTCAGAAGATATTGTGTTAGAGTCTCGTACCAGATGCGAGGAGCTTGATGTAAATCATAAAGAGATTTATCAAGCTTGTATACTTTATCAAGAAAGTCTAGATCCTCAATTCCTAATGGTTGACACACATAGATCTCTTCATCAATGTCTCCACAAAGAATGGCACATTTAACATCCATTTGATAGACTTTGAATTGCTTGTGAGCAACATGAGCAATAAAAATCCTAGTTGCTTCAAGACGAGCTACAGGAGCAAAGAATTTCATGTAATTAATCCCTTCTTCTTGAGCAAATCCTTGAACCACCAAACTTGACTTATTCCTTACCCTAATGCCATGATCATTGGGTTTGTTCTTGAACACCTATTTTGTGCCAATTGGGCATTTGTTTGGAGGAAGATTAACAAGCATACACACTTTAAGTTTCCTAAATTGTTGAAGTTCCAATGGCATGGACTCAACCCAACAAGGATCTTGAAGAGCTACATGAACATTCTTTGGAACAATTTGGGATATGAAACAAGAGAATAAGCACACGTTTATCAAACTAGATTGACTCCGCATCCTAACACCATCAGTAATGGATCTAATAATGTTATCATGAGGATGATCTGTCAATGATTTTTAATCAATGGTTAAAGGTAATGGATTGGATTGAGATGGACTAATGGACTAAGATTGTGTAGATAATGGAGAAGAGGTGGTTAGATAGGTTGGGATGATAGAAATGTTTATGATGGAGTGGAGGTTGGTGTTGAAGAAATAGATGCCAAAACAGGTGGGGGTGGAATGTCAAATGATGACAAAGATGGAAGGTCAACAGAGGTTCGATGATCAGATGATGATTTTGGAAGAGCTTGTGGAACTTGAGGTAATGGATTTGGAGGACTAATGCTCATTTGAACATTAGAGAAGGATGCATCATCTTTAAAAACTAGAAGATTAAAGGAGTTGAAAATAGTATTTGAGTCAAAGAACCAAGCAGGTTCTATTCTGACATTTGAAAAATTAGATTCCTGCTAATCAACATAGAATGACTCATGCACTATACGTGATCTCTTGCTATACACACTATAAGTTTTCTGAGAGGATAAGTAACCAACAAAGTAACATTCATCTGACACAACTCCAAATTTCATCTTCTCTACATGAGTGTTTAGCAAGGTACAAGTACATTCGAATGGACGAAAGCAATCAATCAAAGGCTTCCTTTTATGAAACAATTCATAAGGAATCTTCATCTTATCCTTCAAAATAAAAATCCAATTGAGGACATACGATGCACATTTCACCGCTTCAGCCTAGAATATGATAGATAAAGAAGATTCGACCAGCATGGTATGAGTAGCTTCTATTAGGGTTAAATTTTTTCTCTCAGCAACACCGTTTTGTTGAGGTGTTCTGGCAATGTTGAATTGTCTCAAAATTCCTTTGTTTGCACAGAAGGAATCAAAGATGTGATTTTTGAATTTGGTACCGTTGTCACTTTGAATAGCCATAACCTTCCTCTTGCTTATCATTTTGATTGATAGAATTAACTTCTGTAACCCTTCGGCAGATTCTCCTTTATGAGCAAAAACCTCACCCATGAATACTTGGAGAAATCATCTGTAACAACAAGTCAAAAAGATTTCTTAGCAATTGACTTTACACTGATTGGGCTAAACAAATCCGTATGCAACAACTCAAAGGGATTAGAATATTGTTTTCAAGTTTTGGTTTATGAGGTTTCGTATGTTTTTTTTCTTTGGAACATTCCATACATTTCTCAAAAACTAGAAAAGTCTTTTAATGGTAATCCCCTAACAAGATTTATTTAACCAATTTGTTAATATTTTTGAAATTAACATGACCCAATCTACGATGCCACAAAAATGATTCAGAAGATGAAGCTTTAGATATAAGGCAATGATAATGGAAGTTGATTCTTTAGATCCCATATCAAGAAGATAGGTATCATTCTTTCTTGAGGCTCGCAGGAGCACCATCTCGTCAGCAATATTAAACCCAGATTTGAGAAATAAATATTCATTTGAGAGAAATAAAACCGGAATGTCTTTATCATAGATATGAGAGACACTTGACAGATTGAATGCAAGCTCTGGCACAAAATTGACTTTCTCCAAAGTGAGGGTTCCATTTGATATCTCTCCTTGACCAATCATCTTACCACCTTTCTTGTCACCGGCAAATGCTACATACCGTCCATTGATGATACAATAATTTGTCAATAAATCTTTAAACCCTGTCATATGTCTAGAGCATCCACTATCAACATGCCAAAAACTATTTACCACTTTAGTGGATGACACCTGCAAAATAGAGTGATCAATTCAACCTGTTGAAATAGGAACCCATGTTTCGACAACTTTAGGTTTAGGGAAAAAGATTTTTTTGCAAAAGAAACTATTAACAATATGAGTAATCTACTACCACAATAATTCTTATGAACAAGCATGTGATTTAGCTCAGGATAGTTTTTAACTACATGATAATCTTTACCGCATCTAAAGCAATTGGATTTTAATCTAGGTCTATTATGCAACAAATCAAGAATTTTATCTATACATATTTCCTTATCGCCCTCAGATAAGCTAGAATCATTATCACTCTAAGTCTCATACATTAATTTGGTTTTGACTTTGTCTTTTAACAGATGATTATTTTCAAATGTTGATGCATCATCATTTGAAATATAAATGGTACTTGAACCACTTGTGCTTCCATTATAAGATGATATTACCTGTTCATTAGATTGTGAAATGTTAAACGGGGTAAATGATGGAACGGGATGAGAAAAGAATTTTTTCAAGGCCGTTACTTTTTGTTTTATCTTTACAATCGATAACAGAATCATTCACAACCTCATTCACACAAGCATTTGAAACAATATCATTACATCTGAAATCATTCGATAAAGAAGTGTAACAACCACTTGAACACACAGAGTTAATGTCTGAAACAGACTTGTGAGGAACAAAAAATTACATAAACTAGAACTATGATCGAGAACATATTGTTGAGGTTTAGGTGTACTAAAACTATTGCATCCAAGTCCACTCGTCGGTGCATAACCATACTCCTCACGCACGTCCTTAGGATTAACACCTTCTAAACCTGTAGACAGATTGTTAGTATCTATTTGAATGAAATCATTTGAAGGGTGTGGAACTGGCATAGGTGAATAACAGTAACTACTCGGAGGATGATAAACTAAAGAATTTTCATAACCCAAACATGTTTTAGTCCTAGCCCCCCGTTGTGATTTACACAAATCGTCATGTTTCTAAACCTGAAATGAGTCCGGCTTAAGCTTTAGGTACGAGTCAAGAACAGAAGAAGGGGATCGCCATAATCAAGAAGGAAGCTAAAAGTTGTTGTTTAGATGACTTTATGTTATGAAACAACCCAGAAAAATTGTCCATTTATCAAGTTTGGTTGAAGTTTACTTGTTTCAAACTCAGGTTCAGTGACTCTTTCGGTCAAAGTATTTATTTCAATATTTCTTCTAAAACAATTCTTTTTAAATGATCATTTTCTTTAATCCTTCATTTAATTTAACAAAATACTTTGCCTCATTTAGCTTAAGATCATCATTAATTCATTTTAAATCCTTTTCATTGTAAGGCAAAAGACAATTTACTTTATACACACCAAATAATCTGATTTTATGTAAGGACCCGTTCCCGGAGACCTCACAGTTGGTCATTCACAGCATTAAATACATTAAACATTATAAATTTAATAGCTTAAGCAACGGAATTATGTTAACAAAAGCCATTCATTTCATTGAAAACACTATTGTTGAGTAATACACTATTGTTTAACCGAATACAAAAGAATTGTTTAATTGCATTACAAAACAACAACAAACACAAGTATGAATGGATGTCAGTCTTTCCCTGCCGAGTAGCTTCACCCTCGTGCCATCCTCAGCAATATTGGCCTGCCAACTGAAAATGTATAAAAGTCAGCGTTGCTCAGTGAGTTCTAGTTTTAAAAGTAATAAAATGTTTTCTGTAAGGTATACATATGAAAATACTCTTTTTGTGAAATTTCATCTCTTTATACGTGAACACGCATTAACTATACAACCAGATAATGCTTCTTTTCTTTGCTTTATCCCTTGTTTATTATGTACTCTTTTATCTTTTTCTTTCACTGTCTATGTGGACCAATGAGCAATACCCTAAACTATATGCGTGGGGGAAACTGGTGCTAGACCCTTTGGTATCCCAATGGGCACTAATTACTGTATACAAGGCTGACCCAGTCAACTAGGGTACGCTGCAAAGGTCTGCCAATCTCAATTGACTGGCCCCGTGTGCATAATAGGGTAGCTAACCCGCATCACAGTTAAGCTAACGACAACATGGTTGTGCACCTCCTATAAGCTTGCAAGACTTGTTAACATTTTATTTAAGTTCCACTACTCTTCTTCATTGCTCTTTCGCTTATTATTATTAGTAATACTTTACGTTACGATATAAACAAACCACGTAAAGTCATACACTAATAGTAATAATAATAATAATACGGAACAATCATAAAACAATCATAATCATGCATAAAACTAAGCATTAATAAGCCCTAGTCAAACCTTGGTCAAAACCTTAATATCACAGACTCCCAAAAATTTCATAATAAATCCTAAGTGTTTAGGCGCACCAATACTATTGGGGCGCATGAGCCCTGTTTGGGCACTTCATCACTATGCAGGCGCATCAGCCAACACTTAACCGCTTTAACACTTAGGCGTATGAACCATTCAGGCGCATGAACTATTCGGGCTTATGGTCCATTCGGACGCATGGAAACTTAGGCGCATGGCCATTCGGACGCATGAACACTTAGGCGCATGGCCATCCGGACGCATGAACACTTAGGCGCATCGCCATCCGGAGGCATGAACACTATTGGGGCGCATGGCCCGACACTTAGTCGTCCGATTACAAATTCTAGGCGCATGAACCATTGTTCAGGCGCATGTGTTACACTTGAACATTTCTAAGGCATTTCCAGGCACATGAGCCTTATTTTGGAGCATGAATCTTCTTCTTAACATGTTTCTAGGATATTTTCGAACCCAAACATCAAGCCTATTTCTTCTAAGCTTACCAAGGTCATCCTAAGCATGAACAACATAATAACACCTAAGGAACATCATCAAACATGCATAATACATATGGATATACATACATCAACATTGTAAAATTGTTAAATACATTTTCAGCCCTAAAGAGTTTAAAACAAGTAAAACCGGGGTCTAGAAACTCACCTGGTGCAACTTTGGGTGTATCTTCCTTCTAACCCGTATGCGAATGAGCTCTAACACCTAGAAACCCAACAAACACACACACACGAACCCACACACATACACATAAGCATATAACCAAGCAAAAACCCATCATGAACACTTAGAAACTTCGAATTCTTACCTTGAACTCACCTTCTTCTTCTACTCTTGAACCCGAAAGTTTCAGCTCTCATTCTCTCCAAAACCGAATGAAAAGGTGATGTGAAAAGAGGGTGGGCGGCCATGCCCACCTTTACACTAACTTTTTGTACTTTTGTCCCCTTTTACATTTTTAACCCCTCAAACTTGGGTTTATTGATGTTTCCTTCTTTTATTTACTTTAATAGAATAATCGGGTTTTACAAGTCCACCCCCCTTATAAAGGTTTCGTCCCCGAAACCTGTTATTCCTCAAGCAGATGAGGATAATGCTGCCTCATCTCTTCCTCAGTCTCCCATGTTGATTCAGATCCTTTCATCTGCTTCCACTGTACACGCACAAGAGGAACCACTTTATTCCTTAGCCTCTTCTCTATGCGATCGATGATCGCCACTGGTTGCTACACATAATTGAGCCATTCATCCACTTCAATATCCTCTAGTGACACCACCATATCCTCCTCAGCTAAGCACTTCCTCATATGGGATACATGGAATGTGGGATGGATTCCACTTAACTCATCTGGGAATTCAAGTCAATAGGCCAGCTCCCCTACTCGTGCGATGATTCAGAAATGTCTTTAGCATAACTCGGTCACCCACTTGGAACTCAATCGGTTTGTGTTGTTTATCAGCATACGACTTCTGCCTATCTTTGGATACCTTCATGAAGGCTTTAATCTTCTCAAGCTTCTTAATCGTAGCCTCGATTACCTCGATGCTCCCCAATTCCTTCTGACCAATATCACCCCAACAAACGGGTGTTCTGCATCTACTACCGTATAGCATCTCATAGGGTGGCATACCAATGTTGGCATGATAGCTGTTGTAGGAGAATTTTGGCTACGGTAGGTGGTCATCCCAACTTCCCCCAAAATCAATCACACATGCCCGAAGCATGTCTTCCAATGTCTGAAAGGTCCTTTCTGACTGACCATCAGTTTGGGGATGATAAGCAATGCTAATATGTAACCTCGTCCCCATGGCGTCGTGGAATTTCTTCCAAAATTTAGATGTAAACCGTGTGTCACGATCAGATACAATAGACACCGACACACCAGGATGAGTTACAATTTCCCTGATGAATAGGTCAGCCAACCTCTCAGATGAAAAATGTCTTGCGGATTGGTAGAAAGTGAGCACTCTTCGTCAGACGGTCAACAATCACCCATATGGCATCGTACCCTTTCGGAGTATGCGGCTGCTTCGTAATGAAATCCATGGTGATGTGTTCCCACTTCCATTATAGTATATCCAAAGGTTGAACCTTCCCATACAGCTTCTGATGTTCGGCCTTCACCTGTAAGCAAGTAAGACACTTACTCACATACCCCACCACATCGCGCTTCATACCCAGCCACCAATAATCTTTCTTCATATCTTGATGCATTTTTTTGGCACCAAGATGAATGGAGTATCGAGTCTTATGAGCTTCATCCATAATATTCACCCGTAGATCCCCAAAAGAAGGAATCCACATTCGTCCGTACCGAGTTTTAACACCGAGAGTGTTTTCTCCTAACTCTGCAACTAGACCTCTCATACTTTCAGAGTTAAGATGGTCCTCTTTCAACGCTTCTCCTTGAAATTCCTTGACTTGCTTCATTACATCAGCGGTCATGATCAGTTGATATGCTTTCACCCGAATCGGCTCGGGCCTCTCTTTTCGGCTACGGGCATCAGCCACCACATTGGCCTTGCCCGGATGGTAGTGGATCTCGCAATCATAATCTTTTATGAGCTCCAACCACCTTCTCCGCCTCATGTTAAGATCTTTTTGCTCGAAGAAGTACTTCAAGCTCTTGTGGTTAGTGAAAATGGTGCACTTCGTCCCGTACAGATAGTGCCTCCAAATATTTAGTGCAAAGACCATGGCCGCTAGCTCCAAGTCATGAGTAGGATATTAACCTCATGAACCTTTAGTTGTCGGGATGCATAGGCTATAAGCTTCCCTCTTTGCATTAACATGCACCCTAACCCTGAGTAGGAAGCATAAGAATAAACCACCAGATCTTCACTTCCATCGGGTAATGACAGAATAGGAGCTTGAGTCAACATCGCCTTCATTTCATCGAACGCCTTCTCTTGAGCTTGTCCCCATATAAACTTTACATCCTTTCCGATCAACTTGGTTAGTTGAGAAGCAATCTTGGAAAAGTATTGGATGAATCTTCTTTAGTAGCCCGCCAAACACAAGAAACTACGAATCTCGAATGGCGTCTTCGGTGACTTCTATTGCATAACCGCCTCCACCTTTGTCGGGTCCACCATGATTCCGTCAGGATTCACCACATGACCCAAGAACTGAACTTCGCGCAACCAGAACGCGTACTTGGATAATTTGGCACGCAACTTCTCCTTTCTTAATGTCTCCAACACCTTCCGAATATGACCGACATGCTCTTCTTCGCTCTTCGAATAGATCAGGATATCATCAATGAACACAATCACTAATCTATCCAACATCGGCCGGCATACTCGATTCATCAAATCCATAAAGGCAGCTAGTGCGTTAGTTAAACCAAAAGACATAACGAGGAACTCATAGTGTCCATAACGCGTACGGAAAGTTGTCTTAGGAATGTCTTGTTCCTTCACCTTCAATTGATGGTAGCCACATCATAGATCTATTCTCGAGAACCAACTGGCACCTTGGATCTGGTCGAACAAGTCATCAATCCTTGGTAACGGGTACCGATTCTTCACCGTCAACTTGTTCAATCCTCGATAGTCAATGCACATTCGCATACTTCCGTCCTTTTTCCTTACAAATAATACCGGAGCACTCCACGGAGAGATACTCGGTCGTATGAATCCCTTATCCATTAACTCCTGCAAGTGGCTCATGAGTTCCTTCATCTCAGTCGGAGCTAATCGATATGGTGCTTTGGCAACGGGTTGAGAACCAGGTAACAAATCAAATTGGAACTCAATCTCGCGATCCGATGGCACGCCAGGTAAGTCTTCCGGGAATACGTACGGAAAGTTTCACACCACTAGTACCTCAGATAATTGCGGTACCGACACATCCACATCTTTACGTATCCCTAGTAGGCATTACATCTACGTTTCATGCACTTCCCCGCCATCGCCATTGAAATCACCTACGGGATCGTAGTAACACGATCTCCATAAATCATAACCAAGCTCCCATTGGGCGCAACTAATCGAATCATCGTCTTGCGACATACGATGTTTGCTTCATAGGTTGCTAACCAGTCCTACCCTAATACTACATCAAATCCACCTAGGGGCATCACGTGTAACCTAGCGGCAAACCTATGACCTTCTAATTATATATCACAGTCCTCTATCACATCAGTAATTCTAGTGGTCTTACGAATAGCGATTTCTACATCAAATGGTTCACTGACATTTCTACTACTAATAGGCAACTTAGCACAGAAAGTAGTGGAAAGAAAACTCCTACTGGCACCGAAATCAAACAATACAGAGGTGCAAGTTTGGTTTACTAGAAGCATACCTGACATGACGTCAAGATCTGCTTTGGCTTCCTCCCGGGTCATGGTGTAAGCTCTAGCACTTGCCCTCTGCCCTCCTTCCTCCGGCTTCTTCTTCGCTCCAGAGTTCTCTGCCCTCGGCTTCTTAAAGTCATTGGTTGAGTGGTCCTCCCCGCCACAGTTATAGCACTTCAGCATCCTACAGTCTCTAGCGATGTGGCCAGGCTTGCCACACCTGAAGCATACATTCCTTCCCATCCTGCACTCACCGGCATGCTCCTTCCACATCTGCCACACTTTTTCAACCCTGATCTTGATGACACCCCACAGTCGTCCACCTTCATCTTCTTGTTGTTTGGAGTGAAACCACCACGTCCAAACCTCTTCTAATTCCAGTTCTTACAATTCCCACTCGTCTTCTTCACCTCCACCATAGTCTCCTCTCGCTCATCATACAATCTACCTGCCAAATCAACCACCGATCGAAAGGTACCTGGCTGAGCAGGAATCAGGTGCCTACGAATGTCAGTCGACAGCCCCTAGATGTACCTCTTGATCTTCCTTGACACTAGCGTCACCTGATCCGACACTAGCCTCACCATCTCATTGAATTTAGTGGTGTACTACTAGTGGGTCATGGTTCCCGATTCAAGTTGCAAGAACTCCCTCTCAATTTTATCGAGTTCCCTGTGAGGACAAAATTCCTCGATCACCAACTACTTAAACTCCTTTCATTGCATTTTCCAGATGGCTCTGGCACCCTCAGCTTGGATAATATTGTCCCACCAACATAGCGCTGAATCAACGAAAGAGTGAGTTGCAAACTTCACCTTCTGGTCCTCGCGGCACTCACTGTTCTCCAAGACTGCCTCCATCTCCCTCACCCAGTGGTGAGTGGTAGCAGCATTGCCATTGCCATGAATGTCGGGGGCTTACACCTTTGGAACGCCCCATAACTGCACCCTCCGGTCGCTACCCCCACTACATCATCCTCCTCCTCATCAGACAACACAGTCTCGGGTTCCACTTGTTTCTCCTCCCCTTTGCTTCCCTTGCCCGTTGATCCCTTTCTAGTCTCCTTCTCCTTCCTCTCCTCACCTCTCACAGCCCTGATGACTTCAGTCACCACAGACGGTAAGACTGTTTGCATGACCTAGTGTACGTCAATAGCAATCGCCACCCTAGTTGAGGCATTCAAGCTAGCATTCTCATTCTCTTCGCTCCGGCCATGAACCTCAGGGTTCTCATGGGTCATCTCAGGAGCCTTAGCACTACTCCTAGTCACACGTGGACGACCTCTGCCTCTAGGAGTCTTGGAAGATTTCTGTCCAGCCATCCTCTAACACACTATAAGATTCAAACACTAAAGCAGTCATTCAAGGTAATAACTCAGTTTATGTCAAGTATAGTAAGTCCCTAATTAAAGTGGCTAGTTGTGATTAGCCACTTACTTTACTCTTTATACCCCAAGCGTTTCCTATCCTGACTTAATCAGTATCTAAATCTACTAAGAGCACATAAATCAAATAGCATGCACAGATAAAACCGGTTAATCATCAAGAAAAGACATACCTGATGGTACGTAGCTACTCGGGTTGACATCCCTCTAGTTGTCCCATTTTCAGTTTAAGTTTAGGTTTTAAAAAAATTATTTAACTCAATTCTCTTAAACTTTGGCTCTGATACCAACTTGTAAGGCCCCGTTCCTGGAGACCTCACAGTTGGTCATTCACAACATTAAATACATTAAACATTATAAATTTAATAGCTTAAGCAGCGGAATTATGTTAACAAAAGCCATTCATTTCATTGAAAATACTGTTGTTGAGCAATACACTATTGTTTAACCGAATACAAAAGAATTGTTTAATTGCATTACAAAACAATAGCAAACACAAGTATGAATGGATGTCAGTCTTTCCCTGCCGAGTAGCTTCACCCTCGTGCCATCCTCAGCAATCCTTACCTACCAATTGAAAATGTATAAAAGTCAGCGTTGCTGAGTGAGTTCTAGTTTTAAAAGTAACAAAATGCTTTCTGTAAGGTATACATATGAAAATACTCTTTTTGTGAAATTTCATATCTTTATATGTGAGCACGCATTAACTATACAACCAGATAATGCTTCTTCTCTTTACTGTATGCCTTGTTTATTCTGTACTCTTTTATCTTTATCTTTCACTGTCTATATGGACCAATGAGCAATACCCTAAACTATATGCGCAGGGGAAACTAGTGTTGGGCCCTCTGGTACACCAATGGGCACTGATTACTGTATATAAGGCCGGCCCAGTCACCTAGGGTACCCTGCAAAGGTCCGCCAATCTCAATTGACCGGCCCTGTGTGCATAATAGGGTAGCTAACCCGAATCATAGTGAGCTAACGACAACATGGTCGTGCACCTCCTATAAGCTTGAAGACTTGTTAACATTTAATTTAAGTTCCACTTCTCTTCTTCATTTCTCTTTCGCTTTATTATTATTAGTAATACTTTACGTTACGATAATAACACACCACGTAAAGTCATACACTAATAGTAATAATAATAATACGGAACAATCATAAAACAATCATAATCATGCATAAAACTAAGCATTAGTAAGCCCTAGTCAAACCTTGGTCAAAACCCTAATATCACAGACTTCCAAAAATTTCGTAATAAATTCTAAGTGTTTAGGCACACCACTACTATTTGGGCGCATGAGCCCTGTTTGGGCGCTTCATCACTATGCAGGCGCATTAGCCAATACTTAACCGCTTTAACACTTAGGCGCATGAACCATTCAGGCGCATGAACTATTAGGGCGTATGGTCCATTCGGACGCATGGACACATAGGCGCATGGCCATTCGGGCGCATGGCCATTTAGACGTATGAACACTTAAGAGCATGGCCATCCATACGCATGAACACTTAGGCGCATGGCCATCCGGACACACGAACACTTAGGTGATGGGTTTGATAGAACACAAGAAAACAAGTTTAACCTTTTAAACTTTCTGAAAAACGCAGCGGAATAACAACTTTATAACATGTTAATAAGCTGAAAAATATGTTCTTATGGTGACATATTATGTTTAAAACAAACCCAAAAACAAAGGATCATAATATGTGAACAAGCAAGCTATGTATAAGCAACAAGCAACACAATATGACAACCACAAAAGGGCTGCCAAGATACCTTCTCCAACAGCTGAAAAATCGACAGAAGAAAAGTGTATGATGCTGAAAATTGACCAAGACTTCAAGATTAGAGGTCCTCAAGCTTGTATACCCCAAGCCCTTGAAGTAAACACCACTCTTGCTAGGGAGAGCACACCAAAAACCACTCAAAAACCCTAAAATGCTGCTGCTATGCCGAGAGCAAAAGGGAGAGAGAGAGAGGAGTTTTTTTTGTTGCATGTGTTTAGAGAGGTTGAATGAAGAGTGCAAGGCTAGTTAATGTGTTTGTAATTTTCAAAACAAGTGAGCCAACCACATTAAAGGGGGAGGTGGCCGAATATTTCAAAAGAAATACTCTTCCCCCTTTTTATCACACATTATATGTTAACTAGTCTCTTACTAGATATATACAACAAACCTTTTAATTGTATAATCTATACACTCCCATAATTAATTTATAATGTTATCTAACTAATTTAAATAACATTACAAATAATATTATTGAACAAAATATCCTAATAAATTGTACCATCCCATATGCAACTTGTTTAGAAAACCCATTTTCTAATTGGTGTAAATATTTAATTGCATGATCTTGGTGTTTGCTAGGCTTGTTATTGGGTATAACCCGACTTGGATCATAACGTACTAACCACATTAATATTCTAAGTGTCTTGGGCACACAGAATCCTACAATTTCCCACTTGCCCAAGATTCATAGAAGATTAATGCAAGCAGTAAATATCGCCTAACAACGGTTTACTACCCTTAATACGCATGACTTTTAGCCATTCAATAACATCATCCCTTTCAAGTACCTTACTTGAAATGATTTAGGTGAATCAATCATTTATTCTTTTATTACAGATGTCATGTTAAATCCAAGGACACAGAATGATCATTCCTTGTTGATTTAACTTAATCAGGCCTTAGACATCTAACTCTCAACGAATAAGAGGAACAAATTCCTTCCTGATTACATACGTTTCTCACAAACACCTCGTGTTATACCTGAACATATCCTTATGTACTATCCACTATTTCAGGACAATGAAGAATTAGCTCAAGGTATGACACTTGGTGAATATCAAAACCCAATATGTATCTCAGGTCGAAGGATACCAAATGATATTTGCCTTTACTCAAATTTACTTATGATCAATCAATAAGATTCCATGTAGTAAAATTTGAGATGTGGGTTGGTCCAATATTTGTATCCCACAAATATCTATGAACCTTGATAGCAACCCATTGCTCTATATTCATCCTTATGAATATCAACCAATCCAAGTTCATAATAGTCTTATCCTTAATACTTGTTCCCACAAGTCTGAATGACTACGGACATTTAGAGTAAACAATTTACTCATGGATTAAACATGCTAAATTGGAACATTAATTCAAACATTATAACCAAATAATTTTATTCAAATATTAAAGAGTTCCATATATCCAAATACAAAATTTACAGATCAAATCCAATCACTAGAATATCGAAGTCCCATGGCACAAGTATGACCTTCATGCTTTGCCTTTTCAAGGAGCTTCATGAGAGGATCCGCAATGTTTTGATCCGTGTGAACTTTGCGAATACATATCTTTCCTTTTTCAACTTCATCTTGTATGTAGTTGAATCTCCGCTCAATGTGCCTAGTCTTTTGATGAGCACGGGGTTCCTTGATTTGAGCAATCGCACCCTCGTTATCACAAAAGATCTCTAGGGGGTCCTGAATGGAAGGGACAACCCCTAGATCGGCAATGAATTTCTTCAACCATGCAGCTTCTTGAGCTACCAATGAGGCGGCGACGTATTCTGATTCTGTAGTTGATAGAGCCACCACATCCTACTTGGAGCTCTTCCAGGAGACGACTCCTCCATTCAGAATGAAAATGTATCCGATTGTGACCGTGAATCGTCATGATCGGTTTGGAAACTCGCATCCGTGTAACCTTTTACAACGTGTTCCTCATCACCAGATCCATAGATTAAGAACATATCTCTTGTCCTCCTTATAGGTACTTAAGTATGTTCTTAACAGCCATCCAATGAATGTTTCCAGGATTTTGCTGGTAACGGCTTGTCATGCTTAAGGCGCATGACACATCCGGTCGAGTGCATAGCATCGCATACATGATGGATCCAATAGAAGATGCGTATGGGATTGCCTTCATTTTATCTTGCTCATCCTTTGAGCTTGGACATTGAGTCGTACTCAATATCGTTCCTCTTTGAATAGGTACGGTACCTTTCTTAGAGTTCTCCATGTTGAACCTTTTCAAGATTTTATCAATATACGCACTTTGATTTAAACCAATC
This sequence comes from Flaveria trinervia, assembly GCA_025506515.1. Classification (NCBI taxonomy): domain Eukaryota; kingdom Viridiplantae; phylum Streptophyta; class Magnoliopsida; order Asterales; family Asteraceae; genus Flaveria; species Flaveria trinervia. Next base: position 41,833,766 of record CM046458.1, on the reverse strand, counting down.
AACCGCCTTGATCTATCCCTATAGATCTTTATTCCCAGAATATAGGTGGCTTCACCAAGATCCTTAATGGAAAAACAACTTCCAAGGCAGGTTTTTACACCTTCCAAGGTTGGAATGTCATTTCCAAATAGTAGTATGTCATCAACATACAATAATAGGAAAGTTACTGTGCTCCCACTAGCCTTCTTATACACACAAGCCTCATCAGCGTTTTTGATGAAGCCAAATTTCTTTACTTTCTCATCAAAATGGTGATTCCAGCTTCTTGATGCTTGTTTCAATCCATAGATTGATTTCTGTAACTTGCATACTTTATTAGGATGTTTTGGATCGACAAAACCTTCAGGCTAAACCATATAGACATCTTCCTCAAGATATCCATTTAGGAAAGTGGTTTTGACATCCATTTGCCAAATCTCATAATCGTAATGAGCAGCTATGGCAAACAGTATCCTTATAGACTTTAGCATCGCAACAGGTGAGAAGGTTTCATCATAATCAACCCCTTGAGTTTGAGTGAAACCCTTTGCTACAAGTCTAGCTTTATAAGTATCCAAGTTTCCATGCATATCGGTTTTCTTCTTGAAAACCCACTTACTTCCAACTATCTTGGAATTAAGAGGTGGTACAACAAGTTCCCAAACTTGATTGTCATACATGGATTGCATCTCAACGTTCATGGCTTCAAGCCATTTGTCACAATCTGAATTGGACACTGCATTATGGTATGTGGTTGGTTCATCTGAATCTACCACATAGCATCCATCCATGAAAAATCCGTATCTTTAAGGTGGATTACTAGTTCTACCACTTCTGTGAACATCCTGTGTGTATTGATCAACCCCTTGATCTTCCTCAACATCCTCATGTTGAGTGCTAGTTTCAACCAAACGTGCATCGGGTTGTGGTTCTTGATCTTCCTCAAGATCCACTGTTCTACTGCTAGCTCCTTCCATAAGGAACTTTGCTTCTAAGAACTCACCCTTTCTGGCAACAAACACCTTTTGTTCCGTGGATCATAGAAATAATATCCCATTAAATCTCTAGGATATCCAACAAAGATACACTTGGTGGATCGGACTTCTAATTTGTTTGGGGTGGGAGTCTTAACATAAGCCTCATAACCCCAGACTCTTAAGTATGATAGGGATGGAACTCTTCCATGCCATATCTCAAAAGGTGTCCTTTCCACCTTTTTGGTTGGGGCCATATTTAGAATACGGGCCGCGGAGAGCAAAGCGAAACCCCAAAATGATAGAGGTAATGTGCTTCTAGCCATCATAGATCGAATCATATCCAATAAGGTTCGATTCCTCCTCTCAGACACAACATTATGTTGTGGTGTTCTAGGTGGAGTAACTTGTGAGACAATCCCACAACTCCTAAGATGATCTTAAAAAGCATCACTTAGGTATTCACCTCCTCTATCGGTGCGGAGAGCTTTAATCGACTTGTTGAGTTGATTTTCTACTTCATTCTTGAAGATTTTGAACATTTCAAAAGCTTCATCTTTGTGCCTTAATAAGTACACATACCCATAGCGACTATAATCGTCGGTAAAGGTAATGAAGTATCTTTCACCATTCCTAGTCATTGGTTTAAAAGGACCACATACATCCGAATGTATGATTCCTAGTAAATCTTTTGCCCTTTCGTTAGTTCCACTAAAGGGTGCCTTAGTCATTTTTCCTTGTAAACACGATTCACATACATCAAATGAATCACATTCATTTGTTTTTAAAAGACCATTCTTTTGAAGTGTTTGTATACGTTTCTTGTTTATATGACCAAGACGACAATGCCAAAGATAGGTATCACTCAAATCCAACTTGAGTTTCTTGGTGTTAGTATGGTACAATGAACTATTTAAAGCATTTTCATGAACCAATTAATAAATACCATTAATGGGAATTGCTTTAAAATAGAACATATCATTTAAAGAAACATGAATATCATTTTCAACAAAAGATAATACATAGTCATAATGTCTTAATTGGGATACAGAAATAATCTTCCTAGTCAAACTAGGAGCATAAAAATATTCTTCAAAATAACATCCAAGCCACTTCAAAAGTTTTAGGATGTAGTCCCCATGAGCTTCAACTTGGACTTTGGTTCCATTGCCCATGAAGAGGCTAACATCCCCTTGATTGAAGTCCCTACTTCTTTTGAACCCCTGCAACAAAATGCAAATATGAGTTCCACATCCGGTATCTAATACCCATGTGTTTGAAGATGTAACATTAAGATCAATATGAATCATGTATATTGTACCTGAGGTCTGCCCGACATCCCTCTTGGCTTTCAACTCTTGGAGATGGACAGGACAATTTCTTGCCCAATGTCCAATCTCTCCACACTTGAAGCATGGGTCATTGGTAGCAACCTTTTGCTTCTTCTCTTGTGGTTTGGGTGGCACCCTTGCCATCCCTTTCCCCTTTCCTCATACGGGTCCCTTACCCTTGGCAACCTTTGCCTTGGGTGCGGGATGAGGCCTTTTCTTGTTCCCACCTTCATTGATGGTGAGAACGGGTAAAACCCTTTTACCCATGGCCGCCTCGGCCGTTTTCAGCATCGAGTGAAGCTCACCAATGCTTTTGTCCCAAGCATTCATGTTGTAGTTCAACACGAATGTCTCGAACTTCTTGGTAAGGCCATTAAGGATCAAATCCGTGGCCAATTCCTTCAGACAGGACAATTAAGCCTCTCAAGGCGGTCAATATGACGTACATAAGATGAAACGGATTGGTTGTTGTCCATACGACATGCATGGAGTGCTCGAACCGTTTCGAAGCGCTCAACCCTTGCTTGCGTTTGGAACGTTTTTTTTAACTGGGTTATCATGTCGTAAGCTCCATGATGTTCATACTCCTTTTGGAGATCCGGAGTCATGCTCGCTAGCATGAGACAGGACACTTGGATAGAGTCCTCAGTGTACTTGAGCCAATCGTTGTAGGCCTCCTCATCATCCTCAGTAGGTTGATCGGGGATAGAGTCGTCTAAAACATATGATCTTCTCTCTTGCTTGAGAACGATTCTCAAGTTTCGATACCAATCAATAAAGTTGTTACGATTTAGACGTTCCTTTTGGAGGATCGCTCGTAATGATTGGTTGGACGCGGATAAGTTATCATGATTGTCATTATTTGTGGCCATCTACAAAATTTAACAAAGATCTATTTTAGTATTTTCGATATTGCCAATTTTTAATAATTAATGCCTTTTAAGGTCATTTTTATATTAAAATCTAGATCCCAACATTACATTTAAATTGTGGTTAGGTGACCTTTATCCCACGATTTAAATTAATAAGGTGGTCAACGTTTGACGATTGCAACCATTTGCAACTTCTAGAAATATGGGATCGACTTGAAACATCATATGTAAAGTCGGCATATTAATCCCATCAACACCATTTGGAAACCACACCGTAGGTGATCCATTTGACATGGTTTGCAAATCAAGATACCCTACTTACACCTACGTGTGAGTTTGCCAAAATAAGTGGTTAGGTGACCTTTATCCCACAAATAAGGCATTCTCACCTCAAATCGCAAGTTCCCTCAAAATGGTTAGGTGACTTTTATCCCACTAAGAGTTCCCAAGTGACTCAAGTGTTGTGTAAAAGGACGGTGTTGATCTTGTTTAAAATTTTAGAGATTTCATAAAACAAGTTTTAGAAAACTCTATGTACTTGTATTTGCATGCTTTCAAATACAAGGTACCCTATGGTCCTTTGATTAAAACCAATTTTTTAATCTTTAAGATCATTAAATCGATTTAATAACCTTTTATTGCTTTTAATGATTAAGAACCATCAATTTTCAGCTTGTTAAGTTTGTTAATAAGTTTGTAATCCATGTCAAAATTTCAACCATACAATCAAATAACAAACATTCAAACAAGCATAAAAATACAAACATGAGTGCATAACCATAGCCACTAAGTTGACAACACTTGTTTGCCATCACAAGTGTCATCATAAGGTCTTTTCTAAGGGTTGAAATCAACACAAATTGAGGTCATCATAGACCCCCACTTGAACTTGCATCCATATGCTTCAAGTTCCATGTCTTTGATGTCCATCTTTGGGTCTTGATCTTGTGCATCTTCCTTTTACAAAATTGTATCCTAATACATTTTTCTAATAAAAGAAATGCACCTAATCTATTAATTACATAACCAAATGAACAAATAATTACAACCCAAATAATAAACATCAAATTACAACCCAATTGAATGAATAAAAACCAACCATTCCAATCATCCAAATCAAGAGGCCAAAGGCTAGGTTATTCACACTAACATCCAATGATCATATCATCCAAACATATAATGAAACCCCACTTAAAACCACCAAATTTCAGCCAACATAAACTGAAATTTTGGGTTTTAAACATTGTCCAAACAATCAACATTTCATAATATATATCTTTCAAGGTCTAATCACTTGCATGTGTGACATGACCTTGAAAGTTTGGGGAATAATTCATACAAAATATATAGCAGCCCAAAATCAGCCTATAATAAGGTGAATAATAATCCTTTAAAACCGATTTTAAAGAACAAGAACAAGCAAGTTATCCACATAACCGGCTCTTGATGCCATTGATGGGTTTGATAGAACACAAGAAAACAAGTTTAACCTTTTAAACTTTCTGAAAAATGCAGCGGAATAACAACTTTATAACATGTTAATAATCTGAAAAATATGTTCTTATGGTGACATATATATGTTTAAAACAAACCCAAAAACAAAGGATCATAATATGTGAACAAGCAAGCTATGTATAAGCAACAAGCAACACAATATGACAACCACAAAAGGGCTGCCAAGATACCTTCTCCAACAGCTGAAAAATCGATAGAAAAGGAGGTGTATGATGCTGAAAATTGACCAAGACTTCAAGATTAGAGGTCCTCAAGCTTGTATACCCCAAGCCCTTGAAGTAAACACGACTCTTGCTAGGGAGAGCACACCAAAAACCACTCAAAAACCCCAAAACTGCTGCTGCTATGCCGAGAGCAAAAGGGAGAGAGAGAGAGAGGAGTTTTTTTTGTTGCATGTGTTTAGAGAGGTTGAATGAAGAGTGCAAGGCTAGTTAATGTGTTTGTATTTTTCAAAACAAGTGAGCCAACCACATTAAAAGGGGGAGGTGGCCGAAAATTTCAAAAGAAATAGTCTTCCCCCTTTTTTTATCACACATTATATTGTTAACTAGTCTCTTACTAGATATATACAACTAACCTTTTAATTGTATAATCTATACACTACCATAATTAATTTATAATGTTATCTAACTAATTTAAATAACATTACAAATAATATTATTGAACAAAATATCCTAATAAATTGTACCATCCCATATGCAACTTGTTTAGAAAACTCATTTTCTAAATTGGTGTAAATATTTAATTGCATGATCATATCATCAATTAAATATTAATTGGTGTTTGCTAGGCTTGTTATTGGGTATAACCCGACTTGGATCATAACGTACTAACTATATTAATATTCTAAGTGTCTTGGGCACACAGAATCCTACATTAGGCGCATGGCCATCCGGATGCATGAACACTATCGGGGCACCTGGCCCGACACTTAGTTGTCCGATTACAAATTCTAGGCGCATGAACCACTGTTCAGGCGCATGAGTTACACTTAAAACATTTCTAAGGCATTTCCAGGCGCATGAGCCTTATTTAGGCGCATGAACCTTCTACTTAACATGTTTCTTGGATATTATCGAACCCAAACATTAAGCCTATTTGTTCTAAGCTTACCAAGGTCATCCTAAGCATGAACAACATAATAACACCTAAGGAACATCATCAAACATGCATAACACATACGGGTATACATACATAAACTTTGTAAAATCGTTTATTTACATTTTCAGCCCCAAAGAGTTTAAAACAAGTAAAACCGGGGTCTAGAAACTCACCTGGTGCAACTTTGGGTGTATCTTCCTTCTAACCCGTATGCGAATGAGCTCTAACACCTAGAAACCCGCCAAACACACACACACGAAGGCATACACAAACACATAAGCATATAACCGAGACAAAACCCATCAGGAACCCTCAGAAACTTCGAATTCTTACCCTGATTTAACCTTCTTCTTCTTCCTCTTCAACCCGAAAGTTTTCTGCTCTCACTCTCTCTAGAACCGAATGAAAAGGTGATGTGAAAAGAGGATGGGCGGCCATGCCCCCCTTTACACTAACTTTTTGTACTTTTGTCCCATTTTACATTTTTAACCCTCAACTTGGGTTTATTGATGTTTCCTTCTTTTATTTACTTTAATAGAATAACCGGGTGTTACATTTTACAACCAGAGGAGCACATGTCTTGTATTACCTCGTACGGGAGACCCATCACCACTTTCTCTGCTGCCAGGGCTTTATCATATTGACACACTGTAGTAGTTTTCTTGATTTCCTTAATAATGGATGTAGTAGCATGCTTCTTTTTGCCCTTCTCCTATAATTGTTTCTCCATCATCTTAATATTCTCACCCTTAACTCCCTGTAAATAATCATTCTCCCAATCAACAATCATATTCTCTTCCTCACAATTCTTCTTTTCACTCATACTTATATCTTCTGACCTATCTCGTTCAACCTCCTCATGCTTAACACTCCATGATTTTCAGCTTCACTTGTAAATTCTTTGAAAGGATCAAACTCCTCCATACTCTTCTCTTTCTACATTATCCCAGCAAGTAGTGCTTGGTTGATTTCTTCTTTTGTTTCTTCAGCTTTAGCACTCCAATCGAAACTAGTAATTAGTGTTGTCTCTTTCTTCTACTTACTCTCTTATTTCTCTCCACCAGAAACCAATCTTGGAATTATTGAGTTGCTTGGGTCAGTGACTATTGGCAAAGGACATTCTCTTTTGAAGTGTCCTAATTGCTTGTAGTTAAATCATCTCAACTTGGATTTGTCAAAAACTAATTTAGAATTAGAATTTTGATGACCAAAGTTTTTCCTTACAGTTCTTTCCATAGATCTCCTGGCTCAGAGAGTCAACATCGCCATCTAACACTGAGTGTGTGTTTCTTCCAAGTCATCTGGATCAACCTGATACATGTCTTCCTTGTCATCCCATTACCTTTCAATTCACCAGCCACTAGTGCTTCATAGCTATGAACAAACCTGCCAAACAATGCCATTGTATCGGATGGAATTAAAGTTACAGAAGCAGCTTTTGAGTTAGATTGATATCTGAATGAGTTACCACTACCACTAAGTTGATCACATGAAAGATTTGTAGTTACTCCTCCTTGTCTTGATGCTTTCATTATGAGCTTTGCTGCGAATGTGATTAATGCAACATTCTTAGGAAAACCGGATGATGGCATCATAGACAGATTGAACTCTTTTCTCTTCATATCCAATTCAAAGGACTTGAACTTGTTGATGATATCCATGAGCTTGTAATCACTAAATGCACTCTCTTGCTTTTACATTCTAACTTGTAGGCTCTATTGAGGTGGAAGTAAATCCAATAGGCTATTCACTTGTTCACTATTTGAAAGTTTTTCATCATATTTCTGTAGTGTGCTTGAGACTATTAGAAAGTGATTTGCCAGATTAATAAGATCTCATTCTTGTACCCCAAAAAGAAATTAAACTCTTTCTCAGCCTATATCCCTTTGTCCTTGAGTAACTCATCATTTCCATCATAAGGCATCATACAAAATTTTGACATTTTTGTGTTCAGCAAAGTGGTTGTAAATGGCTGGTGCAAAACACAAGGTTAATGCTCCAAATGCTTTGTGATCTCAATCAATCAGCTTCAAGCCCTTTTCATTGAAAGTAGTTGAATCTTTGTTTTGAGAAACAACATCTCCAATTGTAACAGTGGGTGTATGCGTACCAGAGATAATTGATTCCTATTGAATGTGATCTGTGTAATAAAAGAATGCTTTTAAAAACTTCTTCCAGTCTTCAAAGTTATCTCCGTTGATCAGTCTCGAGGGTCGATTTGGTGCCACACTCTCCAAATAAGATAGAGTAAGAATTTCCATCTTAGATATGATTAATCAAGTAGTTTCGTAGAAGAAGCACTAGTTTGCTAGAAATCTTGTATTTCATTGCTAATTTTGCTGGGAATTTCGGTAGTAGTTTCGCTAGCAAGCTACTTGCTTAGACTAGTTTGGCAAACAGTTTTGCTTGAAACTAGCTTGAACTTTCGTTTAGATGTAAATTCGGCATCGATTTCGCTTGATGAAAGTGCACAATCACTGTTGACCTTTCGTTCAATATGGATACTTTCGCTGAGGTCGACAAAACCAACACAATAAGCAAAACAATTGTAGTTTCGCTCGATGAAACTACAATGTCGCCGGAAGATCCTTAGTTTCACTAGAAGAGTCTGAAAAACTTTTTCAACACGAAATTGATCCAAAATCACTCAAATCTTAAAGCACTTAAGACATGATAATTACCAAAGCTTTCCAAACTAAAAACTAACCAATCTCAATCAATTTCCATATCAGATACACTCAAATTTGATCCATAATTGATGAAATTATGATTTTGAACTAAAACAACCCAAAACTCAGTCAATCAAGAGCACTAATGCTTTGATACCATTTTGTTGGTCCAACTAATCGATGAATAGTACAACTGATTGACCAAATGGTTCAAAATCCACTATCTAACACCCGGGTATTTTAAAAAGATGTAAAATAAAGAGTAGAAGAAGGAAATGCAATAAAACCCAATTTTAGGGGATAAAAGTGTGCAAAGGACAAAATATTATTTAATATTTGTATAAAAAGGTGATGGGCACCCACACCAACCTGAATGTTCCATTTCAACCAAATTTTCTTATAAAGAGAAAGTAGAGTTTTTGGTTTTTGAAGAAGGAAGAAGAAAAAAGGTGAATTCAAGGTAAAAATTCATGTTTTGAGGTGTTCTTGGCTGGTTTAAGCCTCGGTTATATGCTTATGTGTGTGTTTGTGTGTTCGAGTATGTGTTTTGGTGGGTTTTAGGTGGTTGAACACAAAAGTGCCTTCGGATTTGGAGAAGTTCATATGAAAGTTGCCAAAGATGAGTTCTAGAACCCCCTTTTTACATGTTTTAACTGATTTTGGGGCTGAAAATGCATGTATGAATGTTTTCATTAATGGGTATTGCTACTCATATGTTCATGTGTATGTGTTTGTGAGTGGGGTATGATTTGGGTGGTTATGTTGTTATGATTATGTTATCTTATGTTTCTATGGCTTTGAATGTTAGTACTAAGCTTGGAATATGATGAAATGGTGATTTTGGGGACTGAATGATGTTGTTTAGACTTGGTTGGTTGCCCATGTGCCCAATGGTGAATTGCATAAGTGTTTCCCTAGACGCCCAAAACCCATGCGCCAAATAGTTCCCATACGCCTAGACTTAGGCTGAATTTGGTTAAGTGTCACATGCGCCTAACTACCCATACGCCCTAGTACTCATGGGTCTGCATAGTGCCCATGCGCCTAGGAATTTGCTTAAACTGACTAAGTGTTGGGTCATGCGTCCAAATAGTGCCCATGCGTCTTAATAGTGGCCATGCGCCCAAAAGTTTCCCATGCGCCGAAGTGTTCCGAAGCGCTTGAAAGGTCAAGCGCCTGCATAGTACTCATGCACCTAAAAGAATAAGATTTATTTCTGGAATTTTGGGAAAAAGTGAAGTTTTAGGCTTTGACTTGGGATGTTCCCTAGGGCAATGTATGATGGTTTATGATGTTGTATGATGTTGTATGTAAGGTTATGATGATGTCATGTTTATGTTATGTTCCTTATTATATTACTTTGTGTGGTATGTTAATATCAATAAACTTAAAGTATTATGTAACGGACACAGAAATTAATGATGAATGAAAGAGGAACATAAAGAATGAAAGAATGCATGGATTGATGATGAATGAATGGAAAGTCTTGCAAGAAATTAAAGGAGGTGCATGACTCTAAAATGTCATTAGCTCAACTGTGTATGGGTTAGCTAACCCGTAAGGATACACATAGGGGTCTGGTCTTTGTGATTGGCCAAACATATGGGACCTTTGTTGCTTGCCCCAGTACTAGTGCGAGGCTATGTCCTTAATGTATGAGGGTCTATTTATTGACTTTGGCCTCGTACCTGCTTCGTGCCTACGTTTGGGGTATAGCTTATGGCATTGATCTGAATGAAATGTGAAAGATAATGATAAATGTATGATATGTACGGTACTAAAGATTATGAATGATAACGAATGATAATGATGCCATACATTGATGAATGAATGAAAAGATAATGAACAGTGATGAAAGATAATAATAAGATTATCTATTTGTACATATGATGCATGATTGCATATGAAAGTAAAGAATGATTTTACACGAAAGAAAAAGTATTTTATTTCATAAAACTAGAACTCACTCAGCAACACTGACTTTTATGTGTTTTTAGTTGGCAGGTAAATGTTGCTAAGGATGGCACGAGGCAACTACTTGGCATTTTTGGATGACATCAATTTTTTTAAATTATGACATCTTTGTGATGTAATGCAAACACTAATATTTTGTAAGAGTAAACTATGTTCTATTTTTTTGCAAAAGCAGTCATTAATTTATGAAATGGTTTTTAAATTATTTCGCTATGATGTTTTAATAAATTGAAATGTATGTTTCATGTTTATGTGCAATGATTGACCAGCTGTAAGCGTTTCGGGAATAGGGCCTTACAAGTTGGTATCAAAGCCAAAGTTTAAGAGAAATAGGTAAATATTTTCAAAAGAAACCTAAACTTAAAATGAGAATAGGACGAAAGGAAGAGATGCCAGTCTGAGTAGCTACGTGCCATCAGGTATTTTTCTTTAATGTTAACCGATAATATATGCGCATGTTGTGTGATTTATGTCCATGTAGTAGATTTAGATACTGATGTAGTCAGGATAGGAAATGCTTTGGTTATGAAGAGTAAAGTTAGTGGCTAATCACAATTGGCCACTGTAACTAGGGACTTACTATACTTGACATAAACTGAGCTATTACCTTGAATGATCGTGTTGGTGTTTGGATCTTATAGTGTGTTAGAGGATGGCTGGAGGTAGATCTTCAAAGGCTTCACGTGGTGGAGGTCATGGAGGTCGTGGCGGACATGGTGCTGGGCCATGGGTCACGAGAGGGAAGACAAGAGCTGAGGAGGCGACGCATGAAGAGCTCGAAATCCCTTATCTGGAGGGTGGTGATGAGAGTGCTAACTTAAGGGCCATGGTGAAGGAGGCTGTTGTGGAGGAGGTTCACCAGGTCATGTAGACAATTCTACCATCTATGGTGATCAAAGTGATCAAGACTGTAAGGAAAGAGAGAGGAAGGAGAGGAATAGGTCCTTAGGAGAAAGAGAGCAACCGAAGACTGAGACGGTTGTCTCTAGTGATGAGGAGGAAGAAGAGAGCCTGTGCATGAGGTGGCATGAGGCTGTAACTATGGGGAATTTCAAAGATGCAAGCCCCTGACTTTTGATGGAAGTGGCACTGCTCCTCATGCTCACCAGTGGGTGAGAGAGATGAAGGCTATTCTTGATATCAGCAAGTGCGAGGAAGATCAAAAAGTGAAGTTTGCCACTCATTCGTTTGTGAACTCGGCTCTGTGTTGGTGGGACAATATTGTCCAGGGGAGGGTAGTAGGGTAATTGGTAGGATGAGGTGGAGTGAGCTGAAGAAGTTGGTGATTGAGGAATTCTATCCTCATAGGGAGTTGGATAAGGTGGAGAGGTAGTTTCTGCAGCTGGAGGTGGGAACCATGACGCATTAGCAGTACACCCCCATGTTTAATGAGATGGCACGGCTGGTGCCGGATCAGGTGATGCCTATGTCATGAAAAATCAGGAGATACATCCAAGGATTTCTAGTGGATATCCGCATGCATATGACCGCTGCTCGGCCAAGTACCTTTAAGATAGTGGTTAACATGGCGGGAAGGTTGTATGAGGAGTGAGAAGCGGTGGTGACTAAGGTGAGTAAGAAGGGTGGTGAAAAATGGAATTGGAATGGGAAGAGGTTTGGATGTGGCGGGGTCGCTCCAAACAACAAGGTTGTGAGGGTGGATGACCGGCATGTGGTCACACCTAGTGTGGGGATGAAGAGGTGTGGCAAGTGCGGAAAGGAGCACACTAGAGAGTGTAGGTTGGGATCCAATGTCTGGTTCTAGTGTGGAAAGAATGAACATGTGGCGAAGAACTGCAGGGTAAGGAGGTGTTATAACTATGGCGAAGAGGGTCACATGAGTAGGGACTGCAAGAAGCCAAGGGCTGAGAGTTCTAGAGCAAAGAAGGCAGCCATGACCGAAGGGCAAATAGCAAGCACCATGGCTTTCACGATGACCAAGGATGAGGCTAGGACAAACCCCGATGTTGTGTTAGGTACATGTCTAGTAAATTAAACTCTAGCTTCTGTGTTGTTTAACCCTAGTGCTAGTAAGAGTTTTATTTCTTCTGCTTTCTGTGCCAATTTGCCTGTTAGTAGTAGGAGTATTGATAAGCCCATTGATGTAGAAACTACCATATGTAAGTCACGAGGATTGTTGATCTGATAGAAGGGTGTGACTAGAACTAGAAAGTCATAAGTTTCTTGCTAGATTGTTTGTGATGACCTTAGGTGGGTTCAATGTAGTCCTAGGAATGGACTGTTTAGCGGCTTATGAGGCGAGCTTTGTGTTTCGCAAGAAAATGATTAGACTGACAGTGCCTGATTAGAGTTTAGTGACGATCTATGATGATAAAGTCACTTCGATCCCCAAAGTGATTTCTATGGTGCTGGCAGGAAAGTGTATGAGACATGGGTGCAGTTCCTACCTGGCATACGTAAAGGAAGTGGATATGCCAAAACCACAACTGTCTTATGTACCGGTTGTATGTGATTTTCCTGATCTGTTCCCAAAATATTTACCAGGTGTGTCGCTGAACCACAAGATCAAGTTTCAGATTGACTTGATACCCAGTGCCCAACCTATTGCTAAAGCGCTGTATCATTTAGCTCCCTCTGAGATGAAAGAATTGATGGAGCAACTGCAAGAGTTGCTTGATAAGGGGTTCATTAGACCGAGTAGCTCTCCTTGAGGTGCTCCGGTCTTATTTATCAAGAAGAAAGAGGGTACTATGAGGTGTGTATCGACTACCGTGAGCTAAATAAGTTGACGGTGAAGAATCGGTATCCATTACTGAGAATTGATGACTTATTTGATCAGCTCCAAGGTGCAAGTTAGTTCTTGAGGATTGATCTTCGATCTGGTTACCATCAAATAAAGGTGAAGGAGCAAGATATTCCTAAAACAGTTTTTCGTATGCGTTATGGACATACGAGTTTCTTGTTATGCTTTTGGTTTAACCAACACACTAGCTGCTTATGGATTTTATGAATCGTGTGTGTCGGCTGATGTTGTATAAATCATTGGTTGTGTTTATAGATGATATCCTGATTTATAAGGAGTGAGGCAGAGCATGCCGATCATATTCGATAGGTGTTAGAGACACTGAGAAAAGAGACTTGTATGCAAAGTTCTCCATGTGCGCATTCTGGTTGCATGAAGTTTAGTTTATGGGTCACGTGGTGAATCCCGAAGGGATTATGGTGGACCTGGCTAAAGTGGAAGTTATGATGCAATGGAAGTCTTCAAAGACGCCATCCGAGATTTGTAGTTTCTTGAGGTTGGGGGATATTATAGAAGACTCATTCAAGACTTCTCTAAGATAGCTTCTCCATTGACCAAATTGACTCGTAAAGATGTGAAGATTGTATGGGGTCAAGAGCAAGAGAAGGATTTTGAAGAGTTAAAGGCAAGGTTGACTCAAGCTCTAGTCTTTTCATTGTCTGAAGGAAGCAAAGATTTGGTGGTTTATTCTGATGCTTCTTATTCAGGGTCGGGTTGCATGTTGATGTAGCGAGGGAAGGTTATAGCATACGCATCCTGACAGCTGAAGGTTCATGAGATTAATTACCCTATTCATGACATGGAGCTGGTAGCTATGGTCTTTGCATTAAAGATTTGGAGGCACTACCTATACGGGATGAAGTGCACAATCTTCACTGACCACAAGAGCTTGAAGTACTTTTTTTGAGTAGAAGGACCTGAATATGAGTCAAAGGAGATGTTGGAACTCATAAAGGGTTATGATTATGAGATCCATTACCATGCGGCAAGGCCAAATTAGTGGAAGATGCTCTTAGTCGAAAAGAGAGACCCGAGCTAATTCAGGTGAAAGATTACCACTTGGTTATGACCTCTAATATGATGAAGCAGGTCAAAGAGTTTCAAGATGAGATGTTGAAAGAAGATCGTCTCAATTCCAAAAGGATGAGGGGGATAGTCGCAGAATTGTGAGAAAACAACCCAATTCAGAAGGATGTGGTTTCCTTGTTATGGGAACCGCGTGGAAAGATCATGGAAGAAGCTAATAAGACTCGATACTCCATTCATCCCAGTACTACAAAGATGTATCAAGATACGAAGAAAGATTATTGGTGACCGGGTATGAAGCGCGGCGTGGAGGAGTATGTGAGTAAGTGCCTTACTCTCTTGAAAGTGAAGGCTGAGCATTAGAAGCCGTACGGGAAATTCCAACCTTTGGATATACCTGAGTGGAAGTGGGAGCATGTCACCATGGACTTCATTACGAAGTTACCAAGTATCGCGAGAGGGTATGATGCCATATGGGTGATAGTGGACTGTGTAACGAAGAGTGCTCACTTTCTACCGACCCGTGAGACATATTCTTCTAAGAGATTAGCATATCTATTTATCAAAGAGATTGTAACTCATCATGGTGTGCCGGTTTCTATTGTGTCTGACCGTGACACTCTATTTACATCTAAGTTTTGGAAGAGAATTTGTGACGACCCTACAATTTAAGCATAGACAATTTAATATTAAGAATTTATATAAAGTTAATCCTAAATATATATACACATATATTAAATTAAAATTCCTAAGATAACTTTATGTGATAAATTTTTATCTATATACGTTAGTATATATAAATATGTGTATATGTTCCATAATCTTGCATGTAGTTATGATCATTTACGAATTCATGTATGTATACTTTTGTGATTTTGGGTATGAAATATTAAGGATACCAAATATAAGATTATGTGATTATTCATTAAATATATGTTATATTTTCATTTAATGTATATTAAACTAAGATTACAACTTAATCAAACAATAACCAAATGAGATACCTTTTGAAAAACTTACATCAAGAACCTAAGCCAAACTAATCTTGGATGTTTTAACACTATACTAAAACACACTTAGCCATAGTAATAGGGTTATTAGGACCATAATTGACCGAGAGTAGTAGCTAATTCACTAACTAACCTAAACTTAATTACTATGAAACTAACTAACACCAAATTATGACACCTAGCACTACATACACTTATCACCCTCCTAAACTTGACACATAACTCATAGAATTAGTACCTCACTACTCCAAGTTTGGATGTAATGATGAGGATCATGATGATCTCCTAGCTTTCTTGTATCCCTCGGCCATGGACACAATCCACACCACCCCGCCATAGACCAAAACCCACAACCATCTCCATCAACCATAACCATCACAACTAAAGCAACCTTCTTACCTTCAGCAACCTTTTTTTTCCTCACGGTGACAACACAATCC
Source organism: Flaveria trinervia (assembly GCA_025506515.1). Lineage (NCBI taxonomy): Eukaryota > Viridiplantae > Streptophyta > Magnoliopsida > Asterales > Asteraceae > Flaveria > Flaveria trinervia. The sequence goes on along the minus strand of CM046458.1, from coordinate 41,818,111 downwards.
TCCATGACAATCTTCCCTCCAACAAGTCTCTTTCTCACAGTTGTTATACCATCAAAACAATCATCAAATCACCAACAAAATCATTTGAAGTATTATCCAAATTCAAGAAAATTCCTTCAAGATTGAATCTCAAGAAGTTAGAAGTCTTCATCAACCTTCCTTCACCCTTTTTTATCAAAATCAAGGTTAGATAATCAAACTTGATTGATTAAAAAGTTTATAAAACTATGTATGTATTTAACATACATAGAACTTAAACCCTTATGTTTTGTCTGATAAGAATTAATCACAAACCTTACAAAACCTTTTATTCTCAACAAAAACCAACCTTTAAAGCAGAAAGTATAAGGATTTATGAAAAAGAAATATATAAATAAAGGGTTTAAGGTGTTAAAATATATGTTATTTCACAATTCACTTGGTTAAATAGATTAAATATCTAAATGACTGTGATTATGGGAATAAAATTAGTAGCTTATTAGAAATCATTAGAAATATCATTCTGTAATTTTTGGTGTAATAATAATAAGTACATTAATTTATATAATTTATTCAAGGTAATAAAATGAAATTATCATATGGAAACTCTGAACTTGGTAATGAGCTGGAAAAATTATATGATGATCTTATATTTTATAGGACTTTTAAAATAAATTCATGATTTAATTCATAGTTATGCTCGAGTTACATATTTTAGAAGAATATGTAGTTCAAAAATCAGAAAAAATATATAAGCTATAAACTAAATCATGAAACATTTACACATATTGTTATATCTTGTTTAGGATAGTCAGAATAAAGTTGGGTATTTTAAAGATGTTTTGCTATTTTTACTAATTATTGTCAAAATGGTAAAATCATAAAAATAGTTCTGTTATAAATTAGTTTCCTAGGAATTTATGAGATAATACGGATTTTAAAATATAGGTTTCGAAAAATTTTGGAAAATTTTAAGAACCCTTAGGTATTTTTGCTAGTTTATTTAAGTATTGTAAAAATTCCAAAAAATAAACTGTAATTAGTTAATGCATGAAACTTTGACATGATAAGTTAGATTCTACTGTAATTAGGTATTTATGCTTCTGCTCTAAATTTTTTTTTTATGATATATGGATAACTACAACTTCTATTTTGATTTTTGTAATCTGAGGTGCTGATAATTTTAAATTAAAAATATTTATCTCTAATCTATAAGTATTTTTATAGGTTACTTGCTTCAATAAGAGGTAAGACTCATAGCCCCATTTTATATTTATAATTTTGTTTGGGAAAAGCATACTATTTTGAGATTGATGCATATGTATAAGATTATTATGTTTTACCATTATTATGATGCAACCATTAATTCAGATGTGGAATCGTCTGATAATATAGGTAACGCTACTTACGAAAATATTTCATGCACCAATAGGATGAGTGTTGTGATGTTATATTATTTGATTTTTCTGATTTATATTATGACAATTATGAATCACTTTTTTATAAGTAGGTTTGATTGTAAACTTATCTATGGCACATCAATATATGAAATTTTGTTCTAAAGTTAAACCTATGATCTTACAAACTCTTTGTTGATTGTTTCAAGTATCCTTTTTTACATATCCAACATGTCTAACAGTTTAATGTTCTCTTTTGATGTGTACAATGGTTGGGAGAAGTCATGGTGAAAGTTTGTGTGAATCTAACCATTAATTTGTACGATCTCAGCCTGGCGATGAATGATCATTTCCATCATTACTAAAGATAAAGTAATTAGATAATATGTTTTGTAATAGGATTATGTTATATGAAATTTTGACTGCTAATGATATGATGTAATCCTAACATTTGATTATATGTAATGTAATATGGTATGTTAGATTGTGATTTATTGTATTGAGTTATACAATTTTCTAGATCAATGCATTCTGAACAAGCTAGTCACATCCAAAGCATTTCACGCTTTCACTGGGATATGACAAGTTAGTATGAGAGCCATGGGTTATAGAGAATTAGTTATTATTTGTAAATGCCTAGACAATAACTATAATCTCATATCATAATAATATTAATGGCATGACTTAAAATATATTTATATAATTTCATGACAAGGTGTCTTTGCTTAGACAATAATGAAAATCTTGTATGAAGTATACAAGACTAATATGAAAATGTGAGATTTTATGATACTATTTGATTAATATTTGTAATCTAAAATTTTGTAAGAATTTTTGTAGTATAAGTAGTAGTAATTCTATAAGTTACTATAACAAAACTAATCTTTCGGGTCATAGCAATTATAAAGAAACAACACCTAAAATAGAGTTATAAGATGATATAGGAGTATCCCAACTCGAGGACAAAACCTTAATATTGGATGTGTTTCACCTGGAAATGAAAAACCACGCAAAACTACTAAAATAGAACACCCTGAGGAAGGAGTTATAGATAAAAGCTAAGAAGGGATGTTCTTCTAAGGCTTTTATGTCTTGTAAACCTCAAACTTTAATAGAAAAGGATGAGCAGTACAAGCTTCGCATTGGTTAGAAGGACTGGAGTCAGTTTTTGATATTAGAAAGTGTGCTAATAATTATAAGACTATGTTTGCTTCTCATTCACTAAAGGGAAAAGCATAGTCATGATGGAAGATAGAAATCCAAACTAAAGGAAGAGATATTGTGAATAGGTTAAGCTAGGAAGAATTTAGGAACCTAGTGATGAAGAAATATTATCTTTATAATGAAACAGAATGGGTTAGAAACAAAATTTTTATCACTAGAAATGAAGGGTGCTACACATCAGGAGTATATAGATAGATATAATGAATTATCTAGATTAGTGCCACACCTAGTTACACTAGAATCTAAAAAGGATAGAAAGGTATATTTGGGGTTTAGTACCAAAAATAAGATGGATGGTAAAGTCAGTCATGCCTAAGACTTTTCAAGATGTAGTAATGTTATCAGGAAGCTTGTCTGATGAAATGATAAGGAATGGATCCTTGACTAATTCAAGGATTGGAGACAAAAGGAAATGGAGCAATAACAACTCTGGGGGAAGATTTGGGGAAAGTCAGCAAAAAAAGGTAAACAAATTCCTATGAGAAATTTCATGGGAATTATCCAGGAAAGGAGAACATAGATGGAAGATCAATTATGTGCAATACCTGCAAGAGACGCCATAATGATAAGTGTAGAATGGTAATTTGCTATAACCATAAGAAGAAATGACACTTATTATCAAGGGAGTGTATGAGACCCACAAACCCTAAACTAGTTTGCTACAAGTATGGAAATAAGAATCATTTTTGCAACAAGTGTCTAGAACAAAAAGGCAAAAACCCTAATTAACCCAAACAACCCTCATGGTAGAGAATTTGTGTTGCCGGAAAAGGAAGCACGACAAGAACCAGAAGTAGTAACGGGTACGTTTTCTATTAATAACCAACACGCAAATGTGTTAGTCGATACGGGAGCTACCCGTAGTTTTGTTTCGCATACATTTACGCCTTTACATAGCTTAGCCTCAGAAAAATTAAAGAGTAAATATATTCATTGACAAAAAAATAATCAAGGCTAGTGAAGTCATTCCTAATTGCCCTTTAAATTTATATGATTATTACTTTAATATGTATTTGCTTCGTATAGAATTAGCAGGTTTTGATGTTGTTATGGGTACGGATTGGTTGAGTAAGAATTAGGCTGAAATTATATGTAGTAAAAGAATGATAAAAATTCCTTTGACTCAAAAAAATAGAACTCTCTGTTTATATGGTAAGAAACCTAAAGGTGCTATGAAAATAGTCTCATTTAAGAAGGCTTAGAAATGTTTATAGAATAAATATTTAGCTTTTCTAGTCTATGTAGTTAATACAAAATTAGATAAGATAAATTTAAAAGATGTTTCTATTATTAGTGAATACCTAGAGATATTTCCTGATTAATTACCAAGATTGCCACCACCCTTTGCCAAGTAGAATTCAATATTTAATTAGTACTTGAAACTGCTCCTATAGCCAAATCTTCATGTCGTTTAACGCCAACAAAAATGAAAGAATTAATGAGTCATCTTTAGGAATTGTTAGATAAAAGGTTTATACGTCCTAGTGTATTCCATTAAAGAGCATCAATACTATTTGATATGAAGAAGGATGGAACTTTTAGAATGTGCATTGATTACCGAGAACTCAATAAAGTAACTACAAAGAATAGGTATCCCCTCCCTAGAATAGATGACTTATTCAATCTGTTACAAGGATCTAGTTACTTTTCCAAAGTTGATTTAAGCTCAGGATATCATCAGCTTAGAGTTCAAGATGACGGTATACCAAAGACTACATTTAGAATTAGATATGGTCATTATGAATTTCTTGTAATGCCATTTGGGTTAACCAATGCTCCAGCAATGTTTATGGATTTAATGAATAGAGTATGTAGACCTTAGTTAGATAAATTTGTCATACTCTTTATAGATGATATCTTGATCTATTCCAAGAGTAAGGAAGAACATGAAAAGCACCTAAGGCTGATCTTGGAGTTACCTCGAAAAGAAAAAAATTTATTCCACATTTTAAAATGAGAATTTTGGAAAAGAAAAGTATAGTTTTTAGGACATGTAGTTAACAAAGAAGGAATTCAGGTTGACCTAACAAAGATTGAGGCAATTAAGAAATGGGAAGCTCCCAAAAACAACAATTGAGGTACGTCAATTTTTATAGTTGGCCGGTTATTATTGAAAATTTATCGAAAATTTCTCAAGAACAGCTCAAACTTTAATGAAATTAACCAGAAAGATAAACCTTATGTTTGGGGAGAAAATCAGAATGTCGTATTTGAACTCTTAACGAATAAGTTATGCAGTGCTCCTATTTTAGCTCTTCCATAAGGAACAAATGATTTTGTAGTATACTGTGAATGGTCACATCAAGGATTTGGTTGTCTTTTAATGCAACGAGATAAAGTAATTGCATATGCATCTAGGCAACTCAGAGGAAGCAAAAAGAATTATACTACTCACGATTTCAAATTAGGAGCAGTAGTATTTACACTTAATATTTGGAGACATTATCTATATAGAACTAAGTGCACAATTTATACAGACCATAAGAGTTTACAACACATATTTGATCAAAAGATATTAAATATGAGGCAAAGAAGACGGGTAGAGTTATTAAGCGATTATGATTGTGAAATCAAGTATCAACTAGGAAAGGCAAATGTAGTGGCTAATGCCTTAAGTAGAAATGAGAGAATTAAACAATACGAGTCCGTTCTTTGAGAATGGAATTACGCTCGGATTTAATAAGTCAAATTTGAGAAATTCAACAAGAAGAAGAATAAGAAGGTATGTTGAAGTAGAATGGATAACTAGAAGTTGCATCCAATGGAATTCTGAAATTTAAAGGAAGAATTTGATTTCCTAACCATGATAAGTTAAGAGAAATTATTCTAAGAGAAGCACACAAATCAAGATATTCAGTACATCCCAGAAATAATAAGATGTACAAGGATTAAAGAAACCAATATTGATGGCCAGGTATGAAGAAATCTATTGCAAAATTTGTAGAAAAATATGATATATGTTCAAGAGTTAAGGCTGAATATCAGAAACCCTCAGGATATTCACAACAAACAGAAATTCCTGAGTGGAAATAGGATCAAATTACTATGAATTTTGTAACGAAGTTACCCAGAACCTCAAGTGGGTATGACACCAAATGGGTTATAATCGACAGATTGACTAACTCAGTTCATTTCTTGCCAATAAGATAAGATTATAAGATGGAAAAATTAGCAAGGTTTATATGCATGAAATTATGTCTAGACATGGAATACCTACTCAACGATATCTTATATAGATAATAGGTTTGTTTTAAGATTCTTGCAAACCTTGCAGAAAGCATTAGGAACTCAAGTAAACATGAGTTCAACATATCACCCACAGATAGATAGACAAAGTGAAAAAACAATATAAACATTGGAAGATATGTTGTGAGTCTATGCATTAGACTTTGGTGGTAACTACGATATACATTTACCTTTGATAAAATTTTCATATATCAGTAGTTACCATGCTAGTATTGGAGCAGCTCTATTTGTAGCTTTACACAAAACGAACTGCATGTCACCTTTGTGTTGGAATGACATAGGAGATAAAGTATCCTTGAAGGTATCACCATCAAAAGGAATTTCCCAATTTGGGAAATGAAATAAGTTAAACTCTAGGTATGTTGGTCCTTTTAAGATAACATAAAGGATTGGTCTTGTAGCCTATAAGATAGACTTGCCTGAGAAACTAAGCAAAATACACAACATCTTTCACATATCAAATTTAAGAAATGTTTAATAGATGATATATTGAAGATACTAATATAGGAGATCAAAATAGATAAGTGACTTCATTTTGTGAAAGAACCAATAGCCATTATGGATAGAGATGTAAAAAGTTTAAGAAAAAGTAAAATCCCAATAGTAAGGTCAAATGAAATTAGAAATAAGACCTGAATTTACATGGGAAAGGGAGAATAAATTCAAATAAACTATCCTCATCTGTTTAATGTTAAACTAAATGAAAAGAGCAACTACAAAGATAAACTCTCCGCAACCTCTGAGAATACCTACTAATGAATTTCGGGATGGAATTTTTTTTACGGGGGGAGAATGTGACAACCCTAAAATTTAAGGATAGACAATTTAATACTAAAAATTTATATAAAGTTAATTCGAAATATATATACACATATATTAAATTAAAATTCCTTAGATAACTTTATGTGATAATTTTTTATCTATATACGTTAGTATATATAAATATGTGTATATGTTCCATAATCTTGCATGTAGTTATGATCATTTACGAATGCATGTATGTATACTTTTGTGATTTTTGGTAAGAATTATTAAGGATGCCAAGTTATAAGATTACGTGATTAGTTATTAAATCTTGTAGAGAATGTATGAAGAGGCTGATGCAAACCAAACATCCAAAGTCTATCCTGCATGTTGCACAAGTGCATTGAAGAAGAAGGCTTAGGAAGTTTTACACATGCAACAGAAATTACTCTAAGTGTAAAATCTTCCGAATCCAAGACCAATATCTTCCAAAGCCAAAGATGAAGTCTTCCAAAGCTTTAGAGGCAAAGTCTTTCAAAGCCTCAACTCTTGAAGAGAGATTTCTTCTGAAGACTTTTAATAACATGCTTTATCTGATGTACTTTTCCATAAAGCTAGACACCTTTTCGTTGCATCTCTGTAAAGTCACCAACTTGCATGAGTTGGTGAAAAGGTCCATGCTTTTGGTAAGTGTACATTGAGGTCTAGAGTCTGTAACTTTCTACTTCATGTACTTTATCCTTTTTGCAATAGATAAGGATGTGAGTTATGGCATGTCATAGTCACTAGTCAAAAGGCAATCTGCCTTTTGACTCTATAGTTGATTCTGCTTGTGTTTAGTAAATTGTATCCAGCTGGCTTTCATAGTATAGCCGGCTGTAGGATGTAGTATAAGTATCTCATGTTCTTGTATCTTTCCTTTATGCTTTGTAACACTTGTAATAGAACATAGAGAAAGCAATATACTACGTTCTTGAAAACCATACACTTGTTTATCTTACTCTTGTGTTATGTCTCTTACATAATTTGTGTTCTTAGTATCTTTACTTGTGGTTAATCCAGTTCACTGTTTGATTAAGTTAAGTTACTCTTCTCTTTGTGTTGTTGTGTTGTAAGTGACCCCCTTCACCAGTCCTGCATTTGGTATCAAAACATTCCAGGCTCTTGATATAAGATCTCACCATCTTAAGATCCCTCACACACACACATACTAAACTTTTCAAATGGCAGCCATTTCCAAAACTGATATGGAAATTGGAACCATGAACAAGTCCCCACTGATCACTCTTGATGATTTTGATACCTGGTGCTTGAGAATGGAAAGTTTCATTAGGTCTCTATACTCAAGAATGTGGGAGTCTGTTGAGAATGGACCTTACATACCTAGCACCCCTTCTGCTACTGATGCTAGTATGATCCCCAAGGATGTGGCAAAGTACTCTGATGAAGACAGGAAGAGAGTAGAGATTTATAGAAAAGCCATGACAGCCCTTCATACTACTCTTCCAAACTTTGTGTATAGAGGATTCAAAAAGTGCAAAACAGCTAAGTAGTTGTGGGATGCACTTAAACTGATGTATCAGGCTTCTTCTGAAGCCAAGGAGAACAAGAAGGATCTCCTGAAGCAGTAGTTTGAAAACTTCACCTTTAAAACAAGTGAAACCATGACTCAGTAATACTTCAGGTATGTTGAGATTGTGGATACCCTTGTGGATGGAGGAGTTCCTTTTGAGAACAGGGACATTGTAAGGAAGTTCATGTCCTCACTTCCTAGGCAGTGGACACATTAATGTGTGGTGATCAAGAGGATTGAAAATCTCAAAACTCTTACTCTTACAGAGTTATATGGGATTCTCAATGGGTACGAGATGGAGATGGAGATGAACATGCAAGGTTCATCTGGCAACTCCAACAATCAAATGGGTCCAGCCCTGCATGTGGTTGAAAGAGATAGCATAGAACCCCAACATCATCTCATATGCTACCCTGAAAACTCACAAAAGGGTCCTTTCATCACCTTCCCAGAGACACCAAGGGAGAACTACACTCTAGGAAACCCATTCCAAAAGACAAGTTCCTCTCAAGCTTTTGTGTCTTCTGATGAAAGTTGTAGCAGCTTTCTTTTCACCCTTGAAGATGTGGACTGTATCCATCCAGATGATCTGGAGTACATGGAGATAGTCCAGCAAATGGCTCTTCTTATTCACAGAGCCAAGAAGTTCTACAAGCAGACTGGAAGGAAGTTTCCAAGCAATGCAACCAGTGGAAAGTTTGGCCTGGACAAAGGCAAACTCAAGTGTTACAACTGTAACTTGATGGCCCACTTTTGCTAGGGAGTGTAAGGCACCTAGAACAAATGGTGGCCAAACATAGTCAAGACCTAACTACACTTACAACGCTCCTAGAATAAGAAGCAAAAACAGCAAGTTGTTGTTGCTGTTGAAGAAGGAGGTTTTGACTGAGTTTTTAGGTGGAAGATGCTTCTCCAAACCAAGCACTGATGGTAGATCATGATGAACGCAAGGTATTGGAACATCTCTGTACCCTTGAATGCATAGCTAAAATTAATAGATACAAGTCCTATAACTTGGAAATAAGATCTGATCTTGAGTCCTTAAACATTTTAAAAGCTGATTTTAGAAAGTCTGAAAATGATTATAAATTGAAGATAAAGGACTAGAGAAAACCATTTCAGTTCTAAAACATGAGCATATAAATTTTAGGACTCAAATCAAGGATCTCATAACCAACCTTACTAAGTGCCAGGCTAAGCTTGTGATTAGCAAAGCCAAGGTAGAAAAATGTGTTCTTGAAGAAGAGACCTTCAAGAACATGATATCCTCATCCTAAACAACAAGGTGTGCTATCAAAACAAACAAGGACTAGGATAAAATGAGATAGCTCCTCCACACACCATCTTGTCTGTAAGATCACCTAGGTGTGGAACTTGTGAAGATGAGCTTCCTCTCATAGATCCTTTTAGTGAAGAGGATAAAGAAGTGATAGTGAAGAATTCCACTGAGAAGAGTGAAGAGGAAGATTCTAAGAAGGGCCACTATCCTTCTGAGGAGAAGAAGAAGACTGAGATGACCAAATCAATAAGAAAGAACTTGATCAGGAAGAGCAAAAGAAAAGCAAGGAAGGCTCAAGAGATCAAGGCTACTTTTGACTCCCAGCAGAAGCAAGTTTTTATTTCTGTAGGATTTGAAGTAGTGAAGACTGAAGACATCAACCTAAACTCTTTTGCTAAGAGTTCTGGTTCTGGTTCAAATCATCTCAGTACCAAGAAGAAGACTGATTTGCTGTGTACCACTGCTGCACAGCCTGGACCATCAAACTCCAATAACTGTTTCAAGCCCAAAAGGACTATTCAGCATCTGCAAAGATGAAGGTGGAGAAGGGATGTGACCAAATTTAGCCTTATTCCCAGCAGAAGGCTCTTGGGAAGAAGATGGAGTGTGTTATGTGTGAGAGTACTACTCATCTTGCTAAGGATTGTCCATACAATCCTAAGAGTACTCTTCACATCACCAAACCAAGGACTTCCAAGAGTTCTTAGAAAATTCAAGCTTCGAAAGGAAAATCTATTTCCTTCGAAAGCTCCAAATCTAAGAAGAAGGCAAGTGGAAATTTTCTTTCGGAAGAAAAGTTCATCTCGGAAAGAAGGAATACTTCCGAAGCACTGAAGTCTGCTGCAATGTCTGTAGAATCTTCCGAAGGTGCAGTCATCAAAAATTCCAAAGTATCAAAAGCTTCCGAAGTGTTGAAGGTCAAGTCCAAGACTCCAAAGGTGGTGTGGAAGTCTAAGAAAGACCAAGTGACTGAAAATTTTCCATCAACAACAGCTCAAGATCCTCTTAGCACAACCATAGGATCTATTACTCTTGCATTACCTTCTGTTTCACTTAGTGAGCCCAAGACAAGTAAGGCTTGGGTTTCCAAATTTAACTAATCATTTTCCTTGTGTAGGGACAACTCAAGACAAACAGAAATGTCTGGATCATTGACAGTGCTTATTCCAGACATATGACAGGCAATAGGTCACTACTCTAGAACTTTGAAAGGATTGATGGAGGGCTAGTTGCTTATGGGGGAGATGAAGGTGGTTATATTTCTGGAAGGGGCAAGGTCACAAATGGTAAGCTCAACATTGAAAAGGTAAACTTTGTCAAGGAGCTTGGGTATAATCTTCTGAGTGTATCCCAATTTTGTGATCAGTCATAACATGCTCTTTACTTAACATGAGTGCATTGTTCTCAAGCCCGAGGTGGTCATTCCTCATGAGCATATTCTGCTTACAGCCCCTAGGAAAGGGAACATGTACAAGATGGATTTGCAAGAAACATCTCCCTCTAGAGAAGTTTCATGCTCTCTTTCTAAAGCAAATAGTGACGAGTCTTTCCTATGGCATAAAAGAATGTGCCATGTAAACTTTAAAAACATGAATAAACTTATTAAGAATGATTTGGTAACTGGAATGCTAAAGAAAGAGTTTACAAGTGATGACCATTGTGTTGCATGCCTGAAAGGGACACAACACAAGGTATCTCACAAGCCTAAGGAAAGGAACTCCATCACTACACCCTACACTTGTTACATATGGATCTCTTTGGCCCCACTAGTGTAATGAGTTTAGGAAGGACCTTTTACTGTTTGGTGATCAAAGATGACTTTACAAGATTCACTTGGGTCTTCTTCCTTAGAACTAAGGATGAGACTTCTGAGAATCTGAAAAGTTTCATCTTGAAGATTGAGAATCAATCTGATCACAAGGTCAAAATCAAAAAATGTGATCAGAATTCAAGAACTAAATCCTTGATACATTTTGTGATGAAAAAGGTATTACAAGACAATACAGTGCTCCCAGGACTCCTCAGCAAAATGGTGTTGTTGAGAGGAGAAACATGACACTGATTGAAGCTGCAAGAACCATGTTGTCTGACTCTAAACTGCCCTTCACCTTTTGGGCAGAGGCAGTCAACACTGCCTGCTATGTGCAGAATAGAGTTTTAGTGGTTAAGACCCCTTATGAACTTTGGCACAAGAGGAAACATTTCATTGGTTTTCTCAGGTCATTTGGATGTCCTTGTACCATCTTGAATACCAAAGATCAAATTGCCAAGTTTGCTGAGAAATCAGATGATGGACACTTCATTGGATACTCTTCCTAAGCTAAGGCTTACAGAGTATACAATCTCAGAACTAGAATTGTTGAGGAGTCAACGAATGTGACTTTCAATGAACACACACATGTGTGGCTAGTTTTGGTCCTGATTGGCTATTTGATCTTGATTTAGTTACCAACTGTTTTAACAAATCTTACGAGACTATTTCAGGATGTGCAAGAAAATTTAAACACAGGTGATCCTGATCCAAGATTTGAGGTGAGAAGACCTTCAAGTAATACATCTTCAGCTCCAGCTGGAACTACTTCTGCAAATGAGGATTCTATCAGCACTATAATGATAACTTTAGCTGATATATTGGGGACACCTTCAAATTCCATTAGCATGAAGTATTCATGCGTATGGTCCATTAGCATGGTCCATTCGCATGAGAACTTCACATGATTAAGTTTAAACATGTTTCTCAATGATTATTGACTAAGAACTATGTAAACAACCACAAACCTATATAGTTAGTTCAATACACAATAAACAATGAAACATTAAACATTATAAACATTAGCCACACATTGTATTTCATTCATACCCATTCAATTACATATATGTAAGACATGAAAGACATTTTACATTGAGCTCCTGAACTATTTCTTCCTGTGTACTATCATATTCCAAAGTCATTGAATCGGTATCACAGATACAGTCTCATTTCTCTTAGCTAGACTGTCCATTTCCCTCGTTTTTTTGTTTGATTACTTAATATTAGTCGAACCTATTCTCCCCCTAAAATTCTAAAATCAAAAATGTTTTTGTGTTTAGAATTTTAATAGGTGAAGAAATGAACTAAAATAAAATAAAACAAAATAAAAAACTAAGATTAACTCTACTCGTCGGACTATGCACGTTCATCATCTGGAATCACTTCACTTTTCTTTTTAACACCATTGACCTCTAACAGATATAGAAAACGTGGTTTATCAAAACCTTTTGTGTATAGGTCAGTGCGTTGGAAATCCGTATTAATTTTAACAACATCGATTAGATTCTTTTCAAAACAATCACGTATAAAGTGATATTTAATGCCGATGTGTTTGGTCATAGGATGTTGGACTGGATCTTTAGTTATGGCTATAGCAGCAGAATTATCAACATAAATAGGAGTGTTAGTGAATTGCAAACCGTACTCCCGCATTTGCTGTTGAATCCATATGATTTGTGAACAACAACTCATAGCAGCAACATACTCAGCTTCACAGGTTGACAGAGCAACCGAGGTCTACTTCTTACACTGCCAGGTGACTAATCGTCTCCCAAAAAAATGACATCCCGTTGATGTTGACTTGTAGTTCATTTTGCAACCGTCATAATCCGAGTCACTATACGTTGTAAGCTCGAAATCATCATCATGAGGATACCACAACCCGAGTGTTGGAGTACCCATCAGATAATGAAATATCCTTTTAACGCCGATTAAATGGTTGACCTTCAGTTTCGCCTGATATCTGGAGCATAGACACATCATGTACATGATATTCGGTCGTGAGGCTGTGAGGTACATGAGAGATCCAATCATTACTAGTGCAGGATCGTTGAAGGGTGTAAGTTACAACACAACAACACAAATAGGAGATTAACTAAACTTTAATCAAATAGTAAACTGGATTAACCAAGTTGAGATGCTAAGAACACAAGTAATGCAAGAGAGACAGAACACAAAGAACACAAGTGTATGGTTTTCAAGAATGCAGTATATTGCTTTCTCTATGTTCTATTACAAGTGTTACAAAAGCATATTTCGAAAGATACAAGAACATGAGATACTTATACTACATCCTACACCCGGCTATACTTTGAAAGCCAGCTGGATACAATTGACTAGACACAAACAAAATCAATTGTAGAGTCAAAAGGCAGATTGCCTTTTGACTTGTGACTATGACATGCCATAGCTCACATCCTTATCTATTACAAAAAGGATAAAGTACATAAAGTAGAAAGTTACAGACTCAAGACCTCAATGTACAGTTACCAAAAGCATGGACCTTTTCACCAAATCATTTAAGTTGGTGACTTGCAGAGATACAGCGGAAATATCCAGCTTTATGGAACAGTACATCACATAAAGCATGTTACTAAAAGTCTTCGGAAGTACTCTGTCTTCTTGAACTTGAAGCTTTGGAAGACTTTGTCTCTGAGGCTTCAGAAGACTTCATGTTTAGCTTCAGAAGATATTGGTCTTGGCTTCGAAAGATTTCATACTTAGAGTATTATTCTGTTTCATGTGTGAAACTTGCTAAGCTTTTCTTTATGTACTTGTGCAGCATGTAGGATAGACTTAAGATGTTTAGGTTGCATCAGCCTCTTCATAAATCTCTACAAACTCCCCCTGATGCTACCAAAACACTTAGAAGACTTCAGATATCAACAGTCCTTATTAGGATGATCACCAATCCTTTCTTCATAAGGTGATTAGGATCCTTCAGACTATCAAAGTGTCTTCTCATATCAAAGAGGTCATGTAGAGGCAACTGAAACATATCTTGCCATGTTTAGGTGTCTTCAATGGCTTGATCTCTAATGACATGCCATCTTTCTGGATTTGTGGTGTATGTCCAAGACAAGATGGGTCTTCCTGATGCTAGAGGAGCCGTTGAATTGGAGTTCATGTAGCATCCTCTCGCTACACAATCTCAAGATGTTCCGACTCATCTTGGGATTAAGAATAGGGTGCAGTCTTCTTCTTCTTTGGCTTTGGTTTAGAAGCCATCCTCTTCTTTCTCTTACCAGATATTAACTGAGAAGATTGGCCTGTAGCACCAGATTGATCTTCATTGTCTTTCTCAGTTGGGACTTCCTCTCTCTCAGGCTCAGAAGGAGAGGGAGGTTGACCCTGCTGTGGATCAGAAGATGAAGCTTGCTGAGTTTTAGTAGGAGGTCCAGGTTGTGTTGTCTCTGGTTGTTCAATCTTAACCTCCACTTCAGGTGGGGCTTGACTTGGAGTGGAGTGTATGTCAATGAGCTCTCTACTTTTGATCTTCTGCTTGATCACCCTAATATGCTCATCCATAGTGGATAGAGACATGGGGCCAAGTCTCCTTTCAGAGAATCCGTATAGTTTCAAGAAGCTCATCATCCTTTGCTTATCAACTGGCTTCTTCATGCTCTTCTAGATGATGCTTTTGATTTTACAGCTTCTTCCTTTAGTTTCTTCTTAGTTGTTTTTCTATCATTGATTTTCTCAATTCAAGCTGTTTTAAGTACTCAAACTTAACATAATCATAGGACAAGGGAGAAGTGCATTTGCCTATAGAAGCCTGTCGCACTCAGGTAGTTGATCATCTTGATCCTTTCTACTTCTTTGTCTACCTGAGGTTCTTGTTGAACCATATCTTCTTGTGCAGGACTTTCCTGAACTGGGGAGATGGCAGCATATCCTTGTATAGTCTTTTTCTTTTTCTCTCTTCTTTGACTTGCACTAGGAGTTCTGCATCTTCTTCCTCCTTCTTCTCCCTTGACCTTTCCAGTACAACCAGTTCATTCAACTTATCTAAGGGGAGAGAAATGACATTGTCTATGTCATAGTTCCTAGTCTGCAAATAGTTTATCCTAACTGCCCTTAACTCATCATTCTGCGTATCTGGTCTGGGGGCAGCCCTTATAGCAGACTCCATGAGTCTTGAAGACTCAGCAGAGGAACTTTCTCCTCTTAGCCTGCTTTTCCTCTCTCTCTCCTCCTCCTCAATCTCCTCAGTTGTCATTTTATTTCCCTTTGTCACTCACAGACCTTTCTGACTCAGGGTGGAGAGGGCTTTCGCTTTCATTGCTTGTTGCAGCATCTGAGTTCAGGCCAGAGAGAGTTGAGAAGCACCTTCACCAGCAGGTGTCTCAGAAGAAGTGTGGATCTCTGCAGCAGTTGATGATGATGAGACAAGGCTCTTAGGTTTTCCCACTGGGCCTTCATCAAGGATTACCCTATGAAGCTAATCTTAGGGTCCTCCTCAACATCCAGTTGATCGATGGCATTGCCTGATTGCCTAAGTCTCCTTCTTAAGCTGAACTCTGCAATGATCCTGTCTTGGATTCTTTTAGCCAGTCTGTTAGCTTGTCTTGATTGGCTTGGGTTGACGAGTGGCATGTTCACTAGATCCAGACCTTCATAGTAGTCCAAGGTCTGAAAATTGAAGACTTCTTGTTGCCTTTAACTCTTATGATGATTAAGGCTTTCCTGATATTGTCATACCTCCACCCAATGATGTGATTGGAAGATGGTGAAGGTGACACAGCCCTTGGTATCCCATCCTCAAACAAACTCTGTATGAAGGAGTCTGTGTAGTCCACATCAATGTGAACTTGAGGAGGTTGCTGAGAATACACAATTGCAAGTGAGGATGGTGAGTCCTCAATGTCCATTCTCTCTGAAGAACTCCCAGGTTCTGTGACTGTAATGACTTTCTCCCCCTTTTTGGTAGCATCACCCACTTGCATATGTGAGCTGGAAGATAGGTCAATCACATCCACAGGTTCTTGTGTTCCTGGTTGAGCTCTTCTTAAGGGTCTCCCAGCTAGTTTTTCCTTAAGATATGAAATCTCAAGTTGCTGATCATTGATACTGTTGTGTAAGATAGTCACCTGAGATTCAAGGTGACTGACCTTTGAGACTAAGTAAGTGCAAGTTTTAGACAGTTTTTGCACCAGTAGTCTCAGATTCCCCTTATCTTCATCAGAAGATTCATTGGGGGATGAGATGATTGGACCAGAGTCCTCTCTCTCACCACCAGCTTGAGGTTCTTGGCTGCCGGGTTTCCTCTACTCACTGGCAGTCTCAGTTGAGATGTCAGTGGGCTGAGTTGCCATGGTTGAGGTCTTAATGATGTAATCACTTTCAGAAGTGAGAGCCTCTTCCATATGGACATCCTAAATAGGTTCAGGAGTGTCCACCTCAGTTGTAGGTGACTGATATGGGATAGATGTAGGAGACTCAGGAGTATTCGTCTCTCTTTGAGTAGGGGAAAAGAAGATAGACTCATTATACTCATTGAAATCTAGATCTTCATCAGTATAGAAGTCAAGGTTGGGAATTGGTTGGTTGAGATCTATAGGCTGGGGATGGTAACTGTCCCCTGAAGGTTGATCACTTGAGTGTTGAGACTTAGAGTGATGACTTAAGATAGTTGGGCTAATGAGCTCATCAGGCTGAGCATGAGGAACCTCAGCACTGATTCTTGAAGAGATGGGAGTGGCCTGCTCCTCAAGAAGTGGGAGCTCTAGTGTCCACTTCTTCCTGTATGGGTGAGTATATGGGGGCCTCCACAGACTGAATAGCCTAAGCAGGGGTTTGTTTGGATTTTCTTTGGTAAGTGATGGTGATTTGAGGCTATGAGAGTGGTTGGGAGAAAGCAGGTGTGGGCTCAACACTAGCTTGTGCTGCTAGGTTGTCACCTTGAGCAGTGAGCTCTAACATTTTTGGGACTAGGGCTGTTTCTACCCCAAAGAATCCAATAGTGGGCTTTCTTAGAATTTTAAAGATGTCGGGCTTCATCTGTCCCAATTTAAGAGTGTTACCTGTTTCCCTCAACTGTGAGCCTAGTTCACAATCAAGAATGTATTGGACATATCTAGGAAACATGTAATACTCTAAGGAGTCTAAATTATCAAGTAAATTTGTATAAACAAATTGAGAATACCTGAATTTGACCCCCTGAACCATTCCATGGATTATGAAGGAGAGATCCTCAGGAATCTGGTCCCATCCACCATGCATGTTTGATAAGCTGTGGATGACCACATGGAGCAGGAATCTCCATTGGGATGAGACCTTCCCTTTCCTAATGGTCTTTACAGAGAAATCTCTCTCATATCCCATCTGCTCAAAGGAATGATTGAGAGCTTCCTTTTGGAAAAACATCTCACCTTCTTCATCATCCAGCTAAAGATGTCTATTGATGATGGCCGGAGTGATGAAGATTGTTCTCCCCTGCATTGTGGCAGACAGTGCCTTCTCCCCGTCCATAATGACCTCTTGGCAGGTCTTCCAGAATTCAAGCAACTGATCCTCATAGAGTGGAGGATCAATGGTTAGGGAGGTGAAGTAGTTTGACAGAGTTAGAAAATTGCAAACCTTTGAGAAATGAGGATCTTTCTCAGAGCTTAACAGAGCAACCTGATTGTGTTGTCTGTGTAGCTGCATGGTAAAGTTGGGATCATTTCTATGAGCAAGGTTGGCCATTTTGAAGTAGCTTAAGGACGAAAAAAGAGAGAAAGAAATTTCAGAGAGAAATTTGGGGTTTTTGGTTTGGAGGAGAGCAGATGATAGAAAGAGGGGGAAACCGTTGGGTTTATATGTGAAAAGGATTTCAAATAAAGTTTAATGAAAGAGTATAAACTTTGAAATCTGGATGTCGGTCCCACCTCTAAAAAAGTAGTTTACTTTTGCTCAAAAAGTAGTTTTCTTGGAAGTCAAAAAGCTTCCGAAGGTTAAGTATCTTCGGAGGTTTTAATTAAAAAGCTTCCGAAGCTAAAATGACTTCGGAAGAATTTCCTGAGAGTTTTGAGAATTTTGCTTCGGAAGAGAAATTAAAACTTGAGTGCTTTGTATATAAAACAACAAAGCTTCTGAGAGTTAATTTTGCTTCAGAAGTAAGTGGTCCTTGAAAATAAGTAAGTGTTTGAGACAAGTATCTAAGCTTCAGAAGATAAATTGAAAGCTCTTTCGAAGGTAAATTTCTTAGACAATTATTTATTTTGAAGGCAAGATTTGCTTCCGAAGTTAAAAGCATAACTTCCGAAGTATCGGAAATTTTAAAAATATAAGGAAATTCTTCAAAAAGAAATTTTCATCCAAAGAAAACATGAGCTTATGAAAGTGATGAACTAAACTTAGGACACGCATAATTTTTAAGAAATAATAAGAATTAGTTTTAAGAAAAGCTTACTCAAAGTTTATCATCCCAATAGCTGATATTAGATATTTAAATCTCTGTTCATCAAAAGCCTTTGTAAAGAGATCAGCATATTGTTCATCTGTGTGAACTTTCACTAGTTTAATTAATCCCTTTTCATAGTTATCTCTTATTAAATGATACCTGATATTGATGTGCTTTGTCCTTGAGTGCTGCACAGGGTTCTCTGTGATTGAGATAGCACTGTTGTTATCTATGTGAATAGGAGTCTCCTTGAAGTTTAACCCATAGTCCAGCATCTGATTTTGAATCCAAAGTACTTGAGCATAGCAGCTTGCAGCAGCAATGTATTCAGCTTTAGCAGTTGATGCAGAGACACAGGATTGTTTCTTGCATTGCCATAAGACAACCTTTCCACCAAGAAATTGACATCCCCTAGATGTAGACTTTGTAGTCACGTTGCAACCACCATAATCACTATCTGTATAGGCATACAGATTGAAGTCAGAATTCTTAGGATACCATAGTCCAAGTGTTGATGCACCTTTGAGGTATCTTAGAATCCTCTTGACAGTGATAAGGTGAGACATCTTAGGGTTGGCTTGATATCTTGCACAAATACATGTAGCAAACATAATATCAGGCCTGCTAACAGTAAAATACATAAGAGACCCAATCATAGTCCTATATAAGTGCTCATCTACACACTCCCCCTCAAGATCAGGACCAAGAGAGTGGTTTCTAGCTATGGGTGTCTTAGCAATCTTACAGTCAGTCATATTGAACCTCTTGAGTATGTCCTGAACATACTTTGATTGACTTATAAAGATGCCATCTTCAACTTTCTTCTCTTGAATTCCCAGAAAGAAATTGAGTTCCCCTATGGCACTCATTTCAAATCTGTCTTTCATCAGCTTCTTAAAGTCTTTGCAGAGCTTGGATTAGTTGAACCAAAGATGATGTCATCCATATATACTTGAACTAGCAATATGTCTTTTCCTTGTCTTTGATGAAGAGAGTTCCATCTATAGTACTTCTCATGTATCCATGTTTACAAAGATACTCAGATAGTGTCTCATACCATTTCCTGGGTGCTTGATGCAGCCATAGAGAGCTTTGTCAAGCTTGCAGACATAATCAGGATGATCAGGATCTTACAAAACTAGGTGGTTGTTTGACATAAACCTCTTCATCTATCACTCCATACAAAAAGGCACACTTCATATCAAGTTGAAATACCTTGAAGTTCTTGGATGCATCAAATGCCAAGAATATCCTAACAGCTTCTAATCTTGCCACTGGAGCAAAGACATCAGTGTAGTCAATCCCTTCTTCTTGTGTGTATCCTTGAACAACTAGTCTAGCTTTGTTCTTGATGATGATGCCTCTATCATCATTCTTGTTCCTAAACACTAATTTGGTTCCAATGGTAGTCTTCCCAAAAGGAAGAGGACAAAGGTTCCAAAGTTTCCGCCTTTTGAATTGAAGCAGCTCTTGTTGCATAGCTTCAACCCAACTTCCATCCTTTAGAGCTTTATCAACTTTCTTTGGATCTATTTGGGATAGAAAACAAGAGTGAAGACAAACATTTGCTTCATGGGTTTGTCCTCTTGTCTTTACCCCTGAGACAACATCTCCAATGATGTTTGTAGTAGGGTGAGACTTGTGGATCCTAAGCTGAGGGATCACAGCAAGTTGTTGAGAAAGATCTAAGTTAGAGAAATTTAGATCTGGCATGGATGTTTCTCCCACCACATCAGCACACTTTTCAAGTGAAACTTGATCCAAGCAGTGTGTGACATCATTGATGTTCTCATCAATGGTGTGGTTAGTAGCATCAAGAAATTCTTGGTCACTGTCACCACCACCATTGTTGTCTTCAATAGTTGAGGTGTTCTTATCTGGTTGTAGAGCCTCTGAGCAGGAATTTAAAGGCATACCAAATATATTAGCTGAGTTTGTCATTGTTGTGCTGATAGAAACCTCATTAGCAGAAGTAGTTCCAACTGGAGCTGAAGATGTATGACTTGAAGGTCTTCCTAGCTCAAATCTTGGATCAGGATCACCTGTACTTAAATTTTCTACAGATCCTAAAACATACTCACAAGATTTGTTAAAACAGTTGGTAACTAAATCAAGATCAAATAAGCAATCTGGACCAGAACCAGCAACACAGGGTGTGTATTCATTGAAAGTCACATTGGCTGACTCTTCAACAATTCTAGTTCTGAGATTGTACACTCTATAAGCCTTAGCTTAGGAAGAGTATCCATTAAAGTGTCCATCATTTGATCTCTCAACAAACTTGGCAATTTGATCTTTGGTATTCAAGATGGTGCAAGGACATCCAAATGACCTGAGAAAACCAATGAAAGGTTTCCTCTTGTGCCAAAGTTCATAAGGAGTCTTGCCATGTGTCTTAACTTGTAAAACTCTGTTCTGCACATAGTAGGCAGTGTTGACTGCCTCTGCCCAGAAGGTGATGGGCAGTTTAGAGTTGGGCAACATGGTTCTTGCAGCTTCAATCAGTGTCCTGTTTCTCCTCCCAGCAACACCATTTTGCTGAGGAGTCCTACGAGCACTAAATTGTCTTGTAATACCCTTTTCATCATAAAACTTATCAAGGATTTGGTTCTTAAGTTAAGTTCCTTGATCACATCTTATGACTTTGACCTTGTGATGAGACTGATTCTCAATCTTTAAGATGAAAGTCTTTAGAATCTTAGGAGTCTCATCCTTAGTTCTAAGGAAGAAAACCCAAGTGATTCTTGTAATGTCATCTGTGATCACTAGACCGTATAAGGTCCTTCCTAAACTCATTACACAGGTGGGGCCAAAGAGATCCATATGTAATAAGTGTATGGGTGTAGTGATGGAGTTATTTTCCTTAGGCTTGTGAGATACCTTATGTTGCTTCCCTTTCAGACATGCAACACAATGGTCATCACTTGTAAACTCTTTCTTTGGCATTCTAGTTACCAAATCATGCTTAATTAATTTATTCATGTTCTTAAAGTTTACATGGCACATTCTTTATGCCATAGGAAAGACTCATCACTATTGGCTTTAGACAGAAAGCATGAAACTTCTCCAGAGGGAGAGGTTTCTTGCAAATCCATCTTGTACATGTTTCCTTTCTTAGGGGCTCTAAGCAGGATATGCTCATGAGGAATGACCACACCAGGCTTAAGAACAATGCACTCATGCTCAGTAAAGAGCATGTTATGACTCTGATCACAAAATTGAGATACACTTAGAAGATTGTATCCAAGCTCCTTAACAAAGTTTACCTCTTCTATGTGGAGCTTACCATTTGTGACCTTGCCCCTTCCAGAAATGTAACCACCTTCATCTCCTCCAAAAGCAACTAGTCCTCCATCAATCCTTTCAAAGTTCTGGAGTAGTGACCTATTGTCTGTCATGTGCCTGGAACAGCCACTGTCTATGATCCAGACATTTTTGTCTATCTTCAGTTGTCCCTGCACAAAGAGAATGATTAGTTACATTTGGAAACCCAAGCCTTGCTTGTCTTAGGCTCATTTGCAGAAGGTAATTCAACAGTAATAGATCCTATGGTTGTTCTAAGAGGATCTTGAGCAATTGTTGATGGAGAATTCTCAGTCACTTGGTCTGTCTTAGACATCCACACCACATTTGGAGTCTTGTACTTGACCTTCAAAACTTCGAAAGCTTTTGGAAATTCAGAAGTTTTGATGAATGAACCTTCGGAAGATTCTACAGACACTACAGCAGACTTCAGTGCTTCAGAAGAAATCCTTTCTTTCGAGACCAATTTCTCTTCCGAGGGTAATTTTCCACTTCCCTTCTTCTTAGACATAGAGCTTTCGAAGGAAACAGGTTTTCCTTCTGAAGCTTGAATCTTCTAAGAACTCTTTGAAGCCTTTGTTTTGGTCATATGGACAGTACCTTTAGGATTGAAAGGACAATCCTTGGCAATGTGAGTGGTACTTTCACACATGAGACAATTCATCTTCTTCTTCACAAGAGCCTTTTCCTTGGAATAGGACTGTATTTGGTCACATCCCTTCTCCACCTTCATCTTTGCAGATGATGAGACAATCCTCTTGGGCTGAGGACTGTGCTTGGAGTTTGATGGTCCAGGCTGTGCAGCAGTGGTACACAGCAGATCAGTCTTCTTCTTACTACTGAGATGAGTTGAACAAGAACCAGAACTCTTAGTAGAAGAGTCTTGGTTGATGTCTTTAGTCCCTAACACTTTAAACCCTGCAGAGATAAATACTTGTTTCTGCTTAGAGTCAAAAGTAGCCTTGATCTCTTGAGCCTTCCTTGCCTTTCTTTTGCTCTTTCTGATCAAGTTCTTTCTCATGGACTTGGTCATTACAGTCTTCTTTTTCTCCTCAGAAGGATAGTGGCCCTTCTTGGAATCCTCCTCTTCACTCTTCTCAGAGGGATTCTTCACTATCTCTTCTTATCCTCTTCACTCATAGAATCTATTAGTGGAAGCTCATCTTCACAAGTTCCACGCCTAGGAGATCTTACTGACAAGATTGTGTGTCGAGGAGCTATCTCATTGGATCCCAGTCCCTACCTGTTTTGATAGCACACTTTGTTGTGCAGGGATGAGGATATCATGTTCTTGAAGGTCTCTTATTCAAGAACACTCTTTTCTACCCTGGCTTTGCTGATCACAAGCTCAGCCTGGCACTCAGTTAACTTGGTTATGAGATCTTTGATTTGAGTCCTAAAATCTGTGTGTTCATATTTTAGAACTAAAATGGTTTTCTCTAAGTCCTCTATCTTCAGTTTATAATCATTTTCAGACTTTCTAAAATCAGATTTTAAAATGTTTAAGGACTCAAGGTCAGATCTCAGTTCCAAGTTGTAGGACCTGTATCTGTTAACTTTAGCAATGCATTTAGGAGTACAAAGATGTTCTAATACCTTGGCTTCATCATGATAAGCCATTAGTGCTTGGTTTGGAGAAGCATCTTCCACCTAAAAGCTCCAGTCAAAGCCTCCTTCTTCAACATCAATAGTAGGTTGCTGCTTTGACTTCTCATTCTGGAGAGCTTTGTCAGTGCAGTTTGGTCTGGATTGTGTTTGGCCACCATTTGTTCTAGGTGCCTTACACTCTCTCGCAAAGTGGCCCGTCAAGTTACAGTTGTAACACTTGACTTTGCCTTTGTCCAGTCCAAACTTTCCACTGGTTGCATTGCTTGGAAATTTCCTTCCAGTCCTCTTGTAGAACTTCTTGGCTCTGTGAGAGAGAAGAGTCATCTGCTGGACTATTTCCATATATTCCAGATCATCTAGATGGGTACAGTCCAGGTCTTCAAGAGTGAAAAGAGAGTTTCCATAGCTTTCATTAGAAGACACAAAAGCTTGAGAAGAGCTTGTCTCTTGGAATGAGCTTCCTTGAGTGTCGTTCTCCCTGGGTGTCTCTAGGAAGGTGATGAAAGGACCCTTTGGTGAATTGTCAAGGTAGCATAAGAGATGATGTTTGGGTTCTATTCTATCCCTTTCAATCACATGTAGGGCTGAACCCATTTGATTGTTGGAGTTGCCAGATGAACCTTGCATGTTCATCTCCATCTGGTAGCCACTGAGAATCCCATATAACTCTGTCAGAGTAAGATTTTGAGATTTTCAGTTCTCTTGATCACCACACAGTAGTGTGTCCATTGCCTTGGAAGTGAGGACATGAACTTCCTTACAATGTCTCTGTTTTCAAGAGAAACTCCTCCATCCACTAGGGTATCCACAATCTCAACATACTTGAAATACTGCTGAGTCATGGTTTCACCTGTTTTGAAGGTGAAGTTTTCAAACTGCTGCTTCAGGAGACCCTTCTTCTTCTCCTTGGCTTCAGAGGAACCCTCATACATCAGTTTTAGCGCATCCCATAGCTACTTGGCTGTTTTGCACTTCTTGAAACCTCTGTACACAGAGTTTGGAAGGGCAGTTTGAAGGGCTGTCATGGCTTTTCTATCTACTCTACTCTATTCCTATCTTCATCAAAGTAGTTAGCCACATCTTTGGGAATCATACCAGCACCAGTAGCAGAAGGGGTGCTGGGCATGAAATGTCCATTCTCAATAGACTCCCACATTCTTGAATCAAGAGACCTGATGAAACCTTCCATTCTAAAACACCAGGCATCAAACTCATCAAGAGTGATCAGTGGGGACTTGTTCATGGTTCCAGTCTCCATATCAGTATGGAAATGGCTGCCATTTGAAAAGTTTAGTATTTGTGTGTGTGAGGGATCTTTAAGATGGTGAGATCTTATATCAAGAGCTTGAAATGCTCTGATACCAAATGCAGGATCGTTGAAGGGTGTAAGTTACAACACAACAACACAAAGAGGAGATTAACTAAACTTTAATCAAATAGTAAATTGGATTAACAAAGTTGAGATGCTAAGAACACAAGTAATGCAAGAGACAGAACATAGAGAACACAAGTATTTGGTTTTCAAGAATGCAGTATATTGCTTTCTCTATGTTTTATTACAAGTGTTACACAGTATATTTCGAAAGATACAAGAACATGAGATAATTATACTACATCCTACAGCCGGCTATACTTTGAAAGCCAGCTGGATAGAATTGACTAGACACAAACAAAATCAATTGTAGAGTCAAAAGGCAGATTGCCTTTTGACTTGTGACTATGACATGCCATAGCTCACATCATTATCTATTACAAAAAGGATAAAGTACATAAAGTAGAAAGTTACAGACTCAAGACCTCAATGCACAGTTACCAAAAGCATGGACCTTTTCACCAACTCATGTAAGTTGGTGACTTGCAGAGATGCAGCAGAAAGGTGTCCAGCTTTATGGAACAGTACATCAGATAAAGCATGTTACTAAAAGTCTTCAGAAGAAATCTGTCTTCATGAACTTGAAGCTTCGGAAGACTTTGTCTCTGAGGCTTCGGAAGACTTCATGTTTGGCTTCGGAAGATATTGGTTTTGGCTTCGGAAGATTTCACACTTGGAGTATTTTTCTGTTTCATGTGTGAAACTTGCTAAGCTTCTTCTCTAATGTACTTGTGCAGCATGCAGGATAGACTTAAGATGTTTAGGTTGTATTAGCCTCTTCATAAATCTCTACAACTAGGGACATGGTGGCATCAACCAGATCGCCACTTTCGTCGGGTGCTACGTCATGGTTTGTAGCAAGTGCAGTCCCAGCTGTAGAAGCGTTCTCCATATTGAACTGACTAAGAATATCACCTACATACTTGGTCTGATGTAGAAATATCCTCTTTGGTGTCTGATCCACCTGTAACCCGAGAAAGAATTTCATCTCTCCCATGGTGCTCATCTCAAATTCAGCCTTCATTACTGCTTCAAATTCTTTACACAGGTCTTCATTCTTGGAACCAAAGATTATGTCATCAACATAGATTTGAACAAGGAGTAAGTCACCATCCTTTTCTTTGATGAACAGAGTGCAGTCAATCACTCCTCTGCGAAATCTGTGTTTCACAAGATGAGTTGAGAGTTTTTCATACCATGCTTTTGGGCTTAGTGGAGCCCATAGAGAACCTTTTCCAGTTTGTAAACTCTATCCCGATGATATGGATCCTCAACTCCTACGGGTTGACTGACATACACTGTTTCCCGGATTTCCCTATGAAGAAATGCACTCTTTACATCTAGTGATAAACTTTAATCTTCATGTAAGAGGCATAGGCTAGGAAGATACGGATTGCTTCCATTCTCGCCACAGGTGTAAATACTTCATTGTAATCAATTCCCTCGACTTGTCGAAATCCTTGAACTACAAGTCGAGCCTTGTTTCTGATTATGACCCCTTGGTCATCTTTCTTACATTTCAAGACCTATTTTTTGCTAATGACCTTAGCACCTTTAGGTCTGTCCACCAGTGTCCATACACCTAACTTCTTGAATTGAAGAAATTCTTCTTGCATGGAACTCACCCATGCCTCGTCGTTGAGGGCTTCAATGACATATTTTCGCTCAAACTGAGACACAAAACAACGATACGCACCATCGTGAAGATATCCCTTTTCCATTACCGAGGCATAATCAGCTGAGTATAGCTTTCTTTTCTGAACTCCTGATCTTACAACCCCAATGACATTGTCTAGAGAATGATAGACACTTAAGCGTGATCCAGGAGTGGTGGGAACTACTACCTCATTATCGAGATTATGAACTCTTGGTTCCTGATCTGAGGCAGTTGGAGTTTGAGGTTCTGAAGAATCAGAGGCATCAACATTAGATGCTTGTGGACTTGCAGTAGTGGGAACCTGTTCTTCCTGATCGACCTGATCGTTCTCCACGACTTCATCGTCAGAGCAGGAGTCACTTATCTCAAGTGCTCCCCCTGAGTGACTAGGTGACTCACCTTGTTGACCAAATTTTATTGAGTCTTGTGTTTTTGTGTTTAAGACATCATACATCATTTTAGTTGCTAATTCATCTTCAGGAGTGGAGAGGGGGATGTTGAAGGACTTAAAGAATCCATCATAATCGAAAAAGAATGCGGGTCCTGTGCCAGCAGGGGGGTGGTGTATCTCTGAACGTCGACGTTGCACCACACTTCTACTTGACCGTTGAGTTGTTGTAAACTCTCTTATTCAGTATGTGGTATCCTAGAAAAAATCCTTCTTCAGCCTTCTCGCTGAACTTGTGTTCCTGAGTTTTCTTCAAGAGGGTGCATGGTGCGCCAAACGGTTCGAGGTACTCTAGATTAGGTTTACGTCGTTGGAGTAACTCGTAACACATCTTACCATGACGTTTTACCACCAGGACTGGATTTAGAGTGCAAAATGCATTGCCAACTGCCTCATTCCAAAATTGAATGAGCAGTTTTGAGTCTGCTAGCATTGTCCGTGCTGTCTCTATCAGGCTGCGATTCTTTCTCTCAGCAACTCCATTCATTTGAGGAGTGTAGGCAGAAGTGGACTGGTGCACGATTCCTTTTTCTTTGTAGAATGCCTCCATCCATTGGTTTTTGAACTCGGTACCGTTGTCTGAGTGTACTTATCTTACGTTCAGCTTGTAGAGTGACTCCAATGTAGTTACTAGCTCTTTGAATGACTCAAATGCTTCTGATTTGAATTTCAAAAACATTACACAAGAAAATCTTGAGTAGTTCAATGGAATGAACTTCTCTTTTCCTTATGAGACTTCTTAGTCTGTTTGCCTTTCTTGCAGGTGACACAAAAATCCGGTAATTGGACGTTTTTGACGTTAACTCCTCGTACTAGATCATTCTGGATCAAGTGATTCATCTTTCGGGGATTGTTGTGTCCCATTCTCCTATGCCAGGAGATCGAGTCTTTCTTAGTAGCCTTTCACAAGAAGCACTGAACTTGATGATCCATTGTGGAGGCCTTTGATAGATCCAGGACATAAAGATCGTTATATCTTAAAGCTAACATTAAAACTTGGTCCTCCGGGATCACATAGTCCTTTTTCAGAACATAGCACTTCTTGTTGTCGAATACTACCTTAAAGCCTTTGTCACATATTTGTGAAACAGAAAGTAAGTTGTTTTGAAGTTGTTGAACATAGTTTACCTTATCAAACTTCACTTTCTGGTTCCCCACTTCCCCTTGAGTGGTGATGTAACCTCCTTTGATTCCAGCAAATGAAACGTGACCTCCTTTAATTTGCTTGACGTTTGACAGGAGTGTCATGTTCCCAGTCATGTGCCTGGATGCTCCGCTATCTACAATCCAAGTATTTGTGTCAGCACTATAACGAACACCCTACATATTAAATGGAAATCATTAGTTGAGGTTAGGGACCCAAGCCTTAACTGGCTTGGGTGACCCAGAAGAATCACACATTATAAATTCTACCCACTATCCTTTTGAGGGTGAGGGAAGATCATTCGTCTTCTTTTTCTCATTATCAGACATTGAACTAGATTTTTCTTTCCATAAGCCAGTTTTGTTTAAGGCTGTTTGTGGTAAACAGACGACTGGCTAATGGGTTGAACTTTAGGGTCACTTACTCCTTTTGGTAGAATTGTGGAGCACCTTTTGAAGGGATCATTTTAGTGTCATAAAGTTCAATTCTTTTCCTTGGTGTCTGATAGTAAGGACAATTAGACGCGATGTGTCCATACTTTCCATAGTTGTAGCATAATCTACTTTCGACATGTTGGTGTAACTGTTCTGTGGAGAAGTGTGTGACACATGTGTGACTTTATTCTGTTTGGGTTTTGACACTTGTTTTTTAGATGTTTTAGCTTGTTTAACAAAATTTACAGTTTGAACCTTTTCAACATCTTTACCCTTTTGTTTGTTTGGACTTAGACATGATTCACGTGGTTGGTTAACTTGCTTGGTCTTTTCAGGTTTAGACTTAGACGTGTTTGAACCCGACTTTACCTTAACCTCCTCAAATTATTTATCCAATTAACAATAGGCATTTTCCCTTTTGACTTTAAAGTGGTCTCCTTTTGTTTAGTGACAGATTCATTAAGTTTACATGTGGAATCCGGATCACTTACAAGAGGAGTGGACACCACATGGTCCTTGATTGGCTTGTTATTTATTGGTTTGTATTTTGCATTCAACAATGCCTCATGTGGTAGTGGAACCACTTTGTAACCCAAGCCCTCCCTGTTGTTGCGTTCTCTCACTAAGTGCTGGACTATGTGAGAAGAACTAGTCCAACTATGCAGTTTTTGTTTTAATGAATTTACTTCAACTTACAAAACTGCTTTTTCTTTCTTAGCTTCTTCTAAGGAGTTTAAATAGAACTTGATGTCATTTTCTTGGTTATAAGCTACAACTTCTGTTTCCCTAAGTTGTTTATTTAACAGTTCTATTTTCTCTTTGTAACTGTGCTCATTTAGTTTTAAAATGCGATTTGCTTCAGTTCACAGTTGCAAGTCCTTACTAGGCTATCATTGTGATCTAATAACCTAGAAAATTTCCAATCTATGCTTTCCCTAAATTTATTACAATCAGAACAAGCATGATTATTGAAAAGTTGGTCAGTGGAACTTACCTGAGAAGGTTCTGTTGAATCAGCTATCATAACAGAGTTTGACTTTTCTGGTGCAGGAGATTCTGAACATGTTGAACTTTGACCTTCTTCATTCAGGTGATTGACCACATTTGTAGTTTCTTCATTATTTGACATCGCGAGTTCTACTGCTATATCACCTTCGCTTGCTGAGTCGTCATCCAAACCCTCAACACATGCAATGTTGGATTCTCCCGGAGATACAAACCGAAAGGTCCAATCTTGCCCTTCGTCATCTTGAGCCATCAAGGCTTTAGGATCCTTACTTGATGATGCAAGACTATTGTGGGTTTATCTTGATAATTGAAGGATGAGAATGGATTACCATTACCTGTCTTCTTGGGCTTCACACACCTTGCTTGAAATGCCCCTTCTCTCCACAGTTAAAACATGTCACTTTGGTTTTGTCAAAACCAAAGGTTGTATCCTTTGTGGCAATCAAGTTCTGTCCTATCTTCTTAACAAACTTCTTTGCCCTTCGGACAACACTTGCCATGCCCACATGATATCCATTCTTTCCAGCTCAGTCTCATCTACTTGCTCGTACTCTTCATCTTCCAGACAGTTTCCAATCTTCCCCGCAACTAGACCGTCATAGGAGTGAACGACAACTGCTAGGAGATCCATATGCTCCTTTGCGACCTCTACAGTCACATTACCAAGAATCTCTGTCTTCAATCTTGTAGAATGGCTTCAGATGCTATGTATGGGTGCAAGACGACCCTGATGTGTCAGATCCTGAAGTAGTGGCTTTAGACAGAGTGGCTGAACTCGACACAAATGTCGTTTGAGGTGGTGCTCCATACGATTTTGCTTGAGGAGTTAAGTTGTAAAGTGACGGTACCTGATCATATGACGCCTTTTGAGACTTGTACTTCATCCTCAACTCTTCCACTCTCAGCTGCAGAATGAAATCATTGATATCCAACTTTGCTAGCATATCATTCTGTCTGAGATTTGACACAAATGAGACCCACTTTTCTGGCAATCCATCTGCAAAATTCGACACTTTGTCTTCCATGGATGTAGTAACTCCATGAGTGTGCAGCTCACTCATCAGTGGTAGAAACGGTCGATGACATCTTTCAAGCTCTCCTTCCCCATTGATGAGAAGTTATCAAAATCATTTTTCAAAGCCTTAGCCTTAGAGCTTTTAATGATGCATTCCTTTCATACTGTTTTTCCAGAGCATCCCATAGCTTCTTTGCTTGCTTGTTCTCAGATAACTGATGGAATATATCCTTAGGAATTGACTGAGGTAACAAAGCATACACCTTCTTCTCTGCATTGTACTTTACCTTTTGGCTATCAGTCATGCCGCCTAAGGTAAGTATAACTCCATCAGCACCAACCGGCATGTTGTACCCTATCTCTATTGATTCCTACAGATTAGTATCTACTCCATTTAAGTATATCTCAAACCTTTGCTTCCATTGGGGGTAATCATCTAACGTTATGAGCTTAGGTGGCTTATTGTGATTTCCCACTTCATTTTCGGAAGCAATAGATTCTGGATCCATGAATCCCTACCTGCTGTGAACGCTGAGTATTGATCTTCCATCTTTATTTTAGAACAACACTGTTATACTGGTGCAATTGAAAGATTGCGATTGGGCTATTCGTGCGATTGAACAATGCGGATGGCTCAAACATGCGATTGAACAAATGCGGATGGCTCAATCGTGTGATTGGACAGGTACGGATGAACAATGTCAATAGGGTTTAGTCGTACGAATGGATTACCGACTGAGTGCAATCGTGCGTATGGGAGGTGCGTATGAGTTCAGTCTTGTGATTGAGTCAATTGTGCGACTGAAGCTGCTGGTTTTTTGAAAATTCGAGGGTTTTAGGTACTTTGACACAAAAACACGAATTTTTCACGAACCCAAATTGTCGTATGCCGGAAAACGTTAACTTTTTGACCTGAAGACGTTGAAAACACTCTTTGACACAAAAAGATTGAGTTTTTGAGTGAACAACACGATTTTTATATCAAAATCAATTGAATCACACGCAAATCAAGAGCCAAAGCTCTGATACCAATTGTGAAGTCGCTGGATCGGTAGACATCCAAGCGTGTTCTTGATGGAAGGAAACAAAACCAAAACCAAGAGACAAACAATAAAACGAACTATAATAAAATTTTTTCATTGGTAAAACCTAATGATTACAAGCTCGTTACAACATAAGAATCACGACTCTTGGCAAGGGGAGATCGAGCATGATCTCCCCTCTCATCCGGTAGCACCTAGGCCCCCGGGCACAATCCTTCATCTCTCTACACAATGAAACTGGTATTGATAGGCCTCAGCCCATATCAGATACGACTGAGCCCATTCGTACGATTGGGCCATGTGTATGGTTCAATCGTTCGACTGGACCATACTTATGGTTCAGTAATACAAATGGCCCAATCACATCTCTCGATCGCATGAATGGTTCATTAGCATGGCCCAGTCGTACGACTGAGTCTCATTTGCATATGTTCCTGCAAATGACCCAGTTTCATGTGTTTACAACATATCAGGTGTATTACATTAAGCTTAGACTATTCGACAAGCGACAGACACACTATATATGACAATATATGCTCCAACAGTGACAGTGAAAAGGGATTTCTGGATGCTGATAACCACTCCATAGATGACAACATCAATGATGTCACACACTCACTGGATCAAGTCTGTCTTGATAAGGGTGCTAAAGTGGTGGGTGAAACATCTATGGCAGATCTAAATTTCTCTAATTTAGATCTGTCTCAACAACTTGCTGTGATCCCCCAACTAAGGATCCACAAGTCTCACCCTACCACAAACATCATGGGAAATGTTGTCATAGGGGTAAGAACAAGAAGACAAACCCATGAAGCAAATGTTTTTCTTCACTCTTGTTTCTTGTCCCAAATAGAGCCAAAGAAAGTTGATGAGGTTCTAAAGAAGGGAAGTTGGGTTAAAGCTATGCAACAAGAGCTACTTCAATTCAAAAGGCATAACTTTTGGAACCTTTGTCCTTTTCCTCATGGGAAGACCACCATCGGTACCAAATGGGTGTTTAGGAACAAGAAGGATGATAGAGGAATTATTATCAAGAAAAAATCTAGGCTAGTTGTTCAAGGGTACACACAAGAAGAAGGGATTGACTACACTCATGTCTTTGCTCCTGTAGCAAGACTGGAAGCTGTTAGGATATTCCTGGCATTTGCTGCATCGAAGAACTTTAAGGTCTTTCAACTTGATGTAAAGTGTGCTTTTCTTTATGGAGTATTTGATGAAGAGGTGTATGTCAAACATCCACCTATTTTGGTAGATCCTGATCATCTGATTATGTCTACAAGCTTGACAAAGCTCTTTATGGGCTGCATCAGGCACATAGGAAGTGGTATGAGACACTATCTGAGTATATGTGCAAACATGGATATAGGATAGAGGTACTATAGATGGAACTCTCTTCATCAAAGGACAAGGAAATGACATACTACTAGTTCAAGTGTATGTAGATGACATCATCTTTGGTTCAACTAATACAGAGGCAAAGACTTTGAGAAGCTGATGAAGGACAGATTTGAAATGCGTGCCATGGGGGAACTCAATTTCTTTCTGGAAATTCAAGTGAAGCAAGTTGAAGATGGCATCTTCATTAGTCCGTCAAAGTATGTTTAGGACATACTCAAAAGGTTCAACATGACTGATTGTAAGGTTGCTAAGACAACCATAGCAAGAAACCACTCCCTTGGACCTGATCTTGAGGGGGAGTGTGTGGATGAACACCTTTACAAGGCTATGATTGGGTCTCTTATGTATCTTACAGCTAGTAGGCCTGATATCATGTTTGCTACATGTATTTGTGCGAGATATCAAGCCAACCCTAAGATGTCTCACCTTATCATTGTCAAGAGGATTCTAAGATACCTCAAAGGTTCTGTAACACTTGGTTTATGGTATCCTAAGAATTCTAACTTCAATCTGTATGCTTATACAAAGTCTACATCTGGGGGATGTCAGTTTCTTGGTGGAAGGATGGTCTTATGGCAATTCAAGAAACAATCCTATGTCACTGCATCAACTGCTGAAGCTGAATACATTACTTCTGCAAGCTACTATGCTCAAGTACTTTAGATTCAGAATCAGATGTTGGGATATGGGTTAAATTTCAAGGAGACTCATATTCACATAGAAAACAATAGTGCTATCTCAATCAAAGAGAATCCCGTGCAACACTCAAGGACCAAGCACATGAATATCAGGTATCATTAATAAGAGATAATTATGAAAAGGGGTTAATTAAACTAGTCAAGGTTCGCATAGATGAACAATATGCTGATCTGTTTACAAAGGATTTTGATGAACAGATATTTAAATATCTAATATCATCTATTGGGATGATTAACCTAGAGTAGCTTTTTCTTAAAACTAATTCTTATTATTTCTTAATATATGTGTGTCCTAGGTTGTCTAGTCTATCACTTTCATATGCTCTTGTTTTCTTTGGATGAAAAACTTTTTGAAGACTTTCCTTAGACTTTTGAAAATTTTTGATCCTTCGGAAGATATGTTTTTATCTTCGAAGAAAATTATACCTTCAAAACATATAAATGTCTTAGAAATTTTACCTTTGGAAGAGATTTTTGAAATACCTTCCCAAGCTTAAATGGTTGTCTCTGACAGTTATATGTTTTCAAGGCCCTTTTTCTTCCGAAGCAAAATGAACTGTCAGAAGCTTTGCTCTTTTGTGTACAAAGCATTTAAGTTTTAATTTCCCTTCCGAAGCAAAATTTTCAAAACTCTCAGGAAATTCTTCCGAAGTCATTTTAGCTTCGGAAGCTTTTTCATTAAAACTTCCGAAGATAATTTACCTTCGGAAGCTTTTTGACTTCCAAGAAAACTACTTTTTGAGCAAAAGTAACTACTTTTTAAGAGGTGGGACCGACATCCGGATTTCAAACTTTATCATCTTTCATTAAACTTTATCTGAAATCCTTTTCATATATAAACCCAATAGTTTCCCCCTCTTTCTATCATTTGCTTTTTCCTCCAAGCCAAAAAACCCCAAATTTCTCTCTGAAATTTATTTTTTCCTTCTTTTCTTCATCCTTAAGCTACCTCACAATGGCTAACCCCATTCACAGAAATGACCCGAACTTTACCATGCAACTACATAGGCAACACAACCAAGTTGTTGTGTTAAACTCCGAGAAAAATCCTCATTTCTCAAAGGTTTGCTGTTTCTTGGCTTTATCCAACTACTTCACCTCCCTAACCATTGATCCTCCACTCTATGAGGATCATCTGCTTGAATTTTGGAAGACCTTCCAAGAGGTCGTTATAAATGGGGATAAGGCACTGTCTGCCACAGTGCAGGGGAGAATAGTCTTCATTACTCTGGCCGTCATCAACATGCATCTTCAGATGGATGATGAAGAAGGTGAGGTGTTCTTCCCAAAAGAAGTTGTTAATCATTCTTTTGAGCAAATGGGCTATGAAGGAGACTTCTCTGTAAAGACCTTCAGGAAAGGAAGGTGTCATCCCAGTGGAGATTCCTGCTCCATGTAGTTATCCACAGCTTATCCAACAAGCATGGTGGATGGTACCAAATTCCTGAGGATCTCTCCTTCATCATCCATGAAATGATTCAAGGGGTCAAGTTCAGGTATTCTCAATTTGTTTACACTAATTTACTTGCAAACTTAGACTCCTTAGAATATTACATGCTTCCTAGATATGTCCAGTACATTCTTAACTATGAACTGGGCTCACAGTTAAAGGAAACATGTAACATTCTTAAACTGGGATAGATTAAGCCCAACATCTTTAAAATACTGAGAAAGCCCACTGTTGGCTCCTCTGGGGTAGAAACAGCCCTAGTCCCAAAAATGTTAGAGCTCATTGCTCAAGGTGACAACCTAGCAGCACCAGCTATTGTTAAACCCACACCTTCTACATCCCAACCACATAAACAACCTCAAATCACCCTCACCTACCAAAGAAAATCAAAATGAACCTCTACTCAGGCTATTTAGTCTATGCTGGTCCCTATACACTCACCCATATAGGAGGAAGTGGACACTGGAGCTCCCACTTCTCGTAAGGAGCAGACCACTTCCATCTCTTCAAGGATCAGTGCTGAGGTTCCTTATGCTCAGCCTGAATAGCACATTAGCCACCTCTCCCAAACTGCCTTAAGCCATCACTCTATGTCTCAACACTCAGGTGATCAACCTTCAGGGACAGTTACCATCCCCAGCCTTTAGATCTCAATCAACCTATCCCCAACCTTGACTTCTATACTCATAAAGATTTAGGTTTCAGTGAGTACCATGATTCTCTCTTCTTTTCCCCTACTCAAAGAAAGATGAGTGCTCCTGAGTCTTCTACTTCTAACCCACATTAGTCACCTACAACTGAGGTGGACACTTTAGAAAGTGATTACGTCATTAAGAACTCAACCATGGCAACTTAGCCCACTGACATCTTAACTAAGATTATTAGTGAGCAGAGGAAATCCAGCAGCCAAGAACCTGAAGCTGGTGGTGAGAGTGAGGACTTTGGTCCAATCACCTCATCCCCCAATGACTTTTCTAATGAAGATGAGGGGAATCTAAGGGTAAAGGTGCAACAAATGCAACAACTGTCTATAACATGCACCTATTTAGTCTCTAAGGTTAGTCACCTTGAGTCTCAAATGACTACCTTGTAGAACAAGGTCAATGATCAGCAACTTGAGATTTCATATCTCAAGGAACAACTAGTT
Source organism: Flaveria trinervia (assembly GCA_025506515.1). NCBI lineage: Eukaryota > Viridiplantae > Streptophyta > Magnoliopsida > Asterales > Asteraceae > Flaveria > Flaveria trinervia. The sequence continues at coordinate 41,781,750 of CM046458.1, read as the reverse complement.
GGGAGACCTTTAAGAGAAGCTCAACAAGGAACACAAGAACCTGTGGAGGTGGTTGACCTCACTCCTAGTTCACCTATGCAAGTGGGTGATGCTACCAAAAAAGGGGAGAAAGTTATCACTGCCACAGAACCTGGGAGTTTCTCAGGGAGTATGGACATTGAGGACTGACCATCCTCACTTGCAATTGTGCCTACTTAACAACTTCCTCAAGTTTATATTGATATGGATTCAATAGACTCCTTAATATAGAGTCTGTTTAAGGAGGGATACCAAAGGCCATGTCATCTCTATCAACTTCCAATCACCTCATTAGGTGGAGGTATGACAGCAACAGGAGAGCCCTAATCATCATGAAAGTTCAAGGGTAGCAAGAGATCTTCAATTTTTAAACCATGAACTATTATGATAGTTTGGATTTAGTCAACACGCCACTTGTCAATCCAAGCCATTAAGACAACCTACAAGTTGGCTCAAAGAATCCAAGACCGGATCACTGTAGGGTTCAGCCTAAGAAGAAGACTGTGGGAATCACGCAATGTCATCAGTCAACTGGATGTTGAGGCAGACCCTAAGATTAGCTTCATAGGGGAAACCTTGACTGAAGGCCCAGTGACAGAACCTGAGAGCCCAGTCTTATCACCACAAATGCTGCAAAGATCAATGCCCTTTTTGAGACACCTGCTGGTGAAGGTGCTTCTCACCTCTCTCTTCTCTGGCCAGAGCTTAGAAGCTGTATCAAGAAATGAAGGCCAAAGCTCTCTCCACCCTGAGTCATAATGGTCGTGAGTGATAAAGGGAAAAGAAAGATGACATTTTGGAGATTTGAGGAGGAGGAGAGAGAGAGAGAGAGAGAGGAAAAGGAAGCTGAGGGGAGAAAGTTCCTCTGCTGAGTCTTCAAGACTCATAGAGTGTGCATCATGGTTGCCCCCAGACCAATACTCAGAATGATGAGTTAAGGGCAGTGAGGATAAACTATCTACAGACAACGAACTATATAGATAGTGTCATTTCTCTCCCATTGGAAGAGTGAATGAACTGGTTAACCTAGAAAGGTCAAGGGAGAAGGAGGAGGAAAAAGATGCAGAGCTTTTAGTTCAAATCAAAGAAGACAGAAGGAAAAAAAGATTGTACAAGCATATGCCTACCCTCTCCCCAGTTCAAGAAAGTCCTGTACAAGAGGATGTGGTTCAACAAGAACCTCAGGTAGATAAAAAAGAAGATAGGATCAAGATGATCAACTACCTGAGTTCCACATGCCTCTATCAGGCAGAAGCACTTCTTCCCTTGTCCTATGACTATGTTGAGTTTGAGTGCTTAAAACAACTTGAACTTGAGATAGTCAAGGATAGAAAGACAACTAAGAGGAAGCTAAGGGAAGAAGCTTCTAAATGAAGAGCCATCATCCAAAGAGCATGAAGAAGTCTGCTGATAGGCAGAGGATGATGAGCTTCTTGAAGCTGTATGGATTCTCCGGAAGGAGACTTGGCCCCTGTCTCTGTCCACTATGGATGAGCATATCATGGTGATCAAGCAGAAGATCAAGAGTGGAGAGCTGGTTGACTTACACTCCCCTCCAAGTCAAGCCCCACCTGAAGTGGAGGTTAAGGTTGAACAACCAGAGACAACACAACCTGGACCTCCTGCTGAATCTCAGCAGCTTCATCTTCTGATCCATCGTAGGGTCAATCTCACTCTCAATCTGAACCTGTGAGAGTAGAAGACCCAACTGAGAAAGACAATGAAGATCAATCTGGTACTGTAGGCCAGTCTTCTCAGTTAAAAGTTTGAAAGAGAAAGAAGAGGGTGGCTTCTAAACCAAAGCCAAAGAAGAAGACCGCATCCTCTTCTAAACCCCAGGATGACTCAAAACATCCTAAGGATGTGCAGCTAGAGGATGCTACAACAAATCCAATTCAAACAGCTCCTCTAGCATCAGGAAGACCCATCTTGTCCTGGACATACACCACAAATCCAGAAAGATGGCATGTCAATAGAGATCAAGGCGCTGAAGACATCTACACTTGTCAAGACATGTTTCAGTTTCCTCTTCATGATCTCTTGGACATGAGAAGACATTTTGATAGACTGAAGGATCCTGAACATCTCATTAAGAAAGGAATGGTGATCATCTTAATGAGGACTATAGATATTTGAAGTCTACTAGGTGTTTTGGTAGCATCAACCTAGGGGGAGTTTGTAGAGAATGTATGAAGAGGCTGATACAAACCAAACATCCAAAGTCTATCCTGCATGCTACACAAGTGCATTGAAGAAGAATGCTTAGGAAGTTTTACACATGCAATAGAAAATAATCTAAGTGTAAAATCTTCCGAAACCAAGACCAATATCTTCCAAAGCCAAAGATGAAGTCTTCTGAAGCTTCAGAGACAAAGTCTTCCAAAGCCTCAACTCTTGAAGACAGATTTCTTCGGAACACTTTTAGTAACATGCTTCTCTGATGTACTTTTCCATAAAGCTGGACATATTTCCGCTGCATCTCTGTAAATTCACCAATTTGCATGAGTTGGTAAAAAGGTCCATGCTTTTTGTAACTGTACATTGAGTCTGGAGTCTGTAACTCTCTCCTTCATCTACTTTATCCTTTTTGTAATAGATAAGGATGTGAGCTATGACATGTCATAGTCACTAGTCAAAAGCAATCTGCCTTTTGACTCTACAATTGATTTTGTTTCTGTCTAGTAAATTGTATCCAGCTGCTTTCATAGTATAGCCGGTTGTAGATGTAGTATAAGTATCTCATGTTCTTGTATCTTTCCTTTATGCTTTGTAACACTTGTATAGAACATAGAGAAAGCAATATGCTGCATTCTTGAAAACCATACACTTGTGTATCTTGCTGTTGTATTCTGTCTCTTACATTACTTGTGTTCTTAGTATCTTTACTTGTGGTTAATCCAGTTCACTTTTGATTAAGTTAAGTTACTCTCCTCTTTGTGTTGTTGTGTTGCAAGTGACCCCCTTCACCGTTCTGGAAAATCTATTGCTATATTTCATTTAATGTATATTAAATTAAGATTACAACTTAATCAAACAATAACCAAATGAGATAACTTTTGAAAAACTTACATGAAGAACATAAACCAAACTAATCTTGGATGTTTAAGCGAGACTAAAACACACTTAGCCATAGCAATCAGGTTCTTAGGACCATAATTGACTGAGATTAGTAGCTAATTAACTAAATACCTAAACTTAATTTCTAAAAACTACTACTAACACCAAATTATGACACCTAGCACTACATACTTATCACCCTCCTAAACTTGACACATAACTCCTAGAATTAACACCTCACTACTCCAAGTTTGGATGTAATGATGAGGATCATGATGATCTCCTAGCTTTCTTGTACCCCTCGGCCATGGACATAGTCCCACCCCACACCGCCATAGACCAAAACCCACAACCATCTCCATCAACCTCAACCACCACAATAAAGCAACCTTCTCACCTTTAACAACCTCTTTTTCCCTCCACGATGACAACACCCTCCTCCATGACAATCTTCCCTCCAACAAATCTCTTTCTCTCGGTTGTTATAACATCAAAATAATCATCAAATGACCAACAAAATCATAGGAAGTACTATCCAAATTCAAGAACATTCCTTCAAGCTTGAATCTCAAGAAGGTAGAAGTCTTCATTAACCTTCCTTCACGTTCTTCTTTTATCAAAATCAAGGTTAGATTAATCAAACTTGATTGATTAAAAAGTTTATAAAATTATGTATGTATCTAACATACATAGAACTTAAACCCTTATGTTTTGTCTGATAATAAGTAATCACAAACCTTACAAAACCTTTTATTCTCAACAAAAACCAGTCTTTAAAACAAAAAGTATGAGGATTTATAGAAAAGAAATATATAAATAAAGGGTTTAAGGTGTTAAAATATATGTTAGTTCACAATTAACTTGGTTAGATAGTTTAAATAACTAAATGAATGTGTTGATGGGAATAAAATTAGTAACTTGTTAGAAAATATTGGAAATATCATTCCATACATTTTCGTGTAATAATAATAAGTAAATAATTTATATAATTTATTCAAGGTAATAAAAGGAAATTATCATATGAAGCTCCGAACCTGGCAAAGAGCTGGAAGAATTATATGATGATACTTATGTTTTATAGGACTTATAAAATAAATCTCATGATTTAATTCATAGTTATACCCGAGTTACATATCTCAGAAGAATCTGTAATTCAAAAATCAGAAAAAATATATAAGCTATAAACTAAATCATGAAAATTTTACACAAAATTTTATATCTTGTTTAGGAGAGTCTGAACAAAGTTGGGTATTTTTAGAGATATTTTGCTATTTTTACTTATTATTATCAAAATGGTAAAATTTATAAAAATAGTTCTGTTATAAATTAGTTTTCTAGGAATTTATGAGATAAACAGATTTTAAAATATAGTTTTGATAAATTTTGGTAAATTTTAAGAACCGTTAGGTATTTTTGCTAGTTTATTCAAGTATTGTAAAAATTCCAGAAAATAAACTATAATTAGTTGATGTATGAACTTTGACGTGTTAAGATACATTCTGTTGTAATTAGGTATTTTATGCTTTCACTGTAAAATTTTTTCGTAACATATGGATAACTATAACTTCTGTTTGATTTTTGTAATTTGAGGTGCTGAGATTTTAAAGAAGAGATATTTATCTCTAATTTATAAATATTTTTATAGGTTACTTGCGGGAATAAGAGGTGAGACTCATAGCCCTGTTTTATATTTATAAAGTTTTTGGGGAAAAAGCATACTGTTTTGAGATTGATGCATATGTATAAGATTATTATGTTTTACTGTCATTATGATACAACCATTAATTCGGATGTGGAACCATGTGATAATATAGGTAGCGCTACTTAAGAAAATATTTCCTACACCAACAGGATGAGTGTTGTGATGTTATATTATCCGATTTTTGTGATTTATATTGTGACAGTTATTAATCACCTCTTTATATGTAGGTTTGGTTGTAAACTTATCTATGATGCATCAATATATGAAATTTTGTTCTGAAGTTAAACCTATGATGTTACCAACTAATTGTTGATTGTTTTGAGTATGCTTTTTCAGGTATCCAACTTGTCTAATAGTTTAGTGTTCTCTTTTGATGTGTACAATGGTTGGGGAGAAGTCATAGGGAAAGTTTGTGCAGGATCGGTTAATGTCACTTAACACTTTGTTTTTCTCTTAAACTCACTTGAACTACACTCGGATGAAGGCAGAGTCTATAAAGTTGATCACAATATAATAAGTAGTAAAGAACACAAGAAGTAATTTTCAAGGTACTTGCATATATTGCTTCTTAACTTAATGTTACAACACTCTTACAAGCATTCTTTTATGAGTTACAATGAGAAACTATATATAATACTACCTACAGCCGGATATACATTGATACCAGCTGAGATCCTATAAATAAAGCAAATAATACAAACCTATAGTTTAAGGTATCTTAGATAAAGTTCATCAGAGATATGGTAGTCAGGACATGTCCCTGACTTACCTTTGTCACTAACTAAAGTTGGTAACTTGTACTATCATAAAACGTGAATAGTGGAATAAAGTATGGTCAACTACATGGCTCTTTGAGAAAGCACCATGCAGTATCAGAGGTCTGTAACGGAGTGTCAGAGACCATACTTGTGTCCACCAGTTCATAATAGTGTCTTCTGAAGGTTAAATGGATTCGGAAGAACAAGTACTTCCGAAGCCACTTATACTTCGGAAGAGGCTACTTCTTCCGAGGCTAGAGGACTTCTTCTTTTCTTCATACTTCGGAAGTAGTCTTCTGATTTATTCTTCTTGGACGTAATCTTTGGAAGTAAGTTCTTAATTTTCAGAAGTAGAGTTTGTCTTCGGAAGTTGATCTTTCACTTTGTGTTTGGAAGAACTCTACTACCTTCAGAAGTTCCACACTTGGCTTCGGAAGCCTTTTGAAGTAGCACCAAAATTTGTCTAAGTGATTTGGTTTGGTTGCACCAGTCTTCTTATTGATCCAACAAACTCCCCCTAGACTGATGCTACCAAAACCTCACTTGTTTCTCCTCCTCAAAACTTTCAGAACCAAGGAGAGTAGATATTTGTCAGTTTCCTTATTCTTTCTTGATATGGTGCTGAAAAGTTTGTACAAATCTTTAGTTGACAAGAACTCCAATCTGTCACCTTGAATGATGTATACCCTTTGCTATGACCCTTTGAAAAGAGTTAGTTGATGGGAGCTATAATCATATCCATCTAACTATAGGTTCCAATTCAGGACCCTCCACCATCTATAGAAAGGTTGTGCCCTTTGTAGGAGGTCTTTCATTGTCTTCCTTTCTTCTTGACCTTAACTCATCTTCAATCTTGGCTTTTGCAGTAACTAACTCAGCTAGATGAAGACTACTGAGATGATTTCTGATAAGAGCAACAGTTTTAGAGTTGGAGGGGTTGGAGAATGGTTTCTCTACTAACTTAGCAATATCAAACCTGCTAGAGTGTAGAGAGGTGGCATCCAGTCTGTTGACTTCACCATTCTCTCTTTCCACAACAAAGTTGTGAGTAGCTTCATCAAACCTCCACTAGAGTATTTTCTTTCTAGGCACAAGACTGACTAGGAATCTTGTCCTCTTTCTTTGTATCCAACAGAGTCACCAGCTTTGTTCTTTGTCTCTTCTCTTCATCATTCAATGAGTTTGAGTGGAGGCTAGAAGTCTTGTAGCATGGTCCAGTGTTCCTCTAGGTAGATCAAGAAATTGATCTCTTGTAAGGGAACATGAAGATCCATCCATATAGGTAATGTTGATAGAGTCTTCTTCACAGGTGATGTTGCTCAAAGTTGTGCAGTTGGTGAGCTTTATCTTGATTGCCTTGAACTCCTCGAGGGAGAGATGTTTGGAAGGTTGAGGGTATGATTTGGAAGGTTGGTGGGTAGGATGAGGTGTAGTGGTTCTGGTAAGTGTTTTGGGTTGAAGGATAGGTAGTTTGGGTGGTTGAGGAGATGGAGTAGATGTGGTTCAAGGGTGAAAGGTTTAGTTTTGATGGTGAATGGAGAGGGAATTGGTTTGGGTTGGGGTTGAGTGGCTGGTGTGAAGGTCATCCCCTATACCCTTCTTTACATCTCTCTCCTTTTGCCCAAACGGATGTCAGTCTGGATTTCACTGACAATCCGTTGGAGTTTCCTTTCAGACATAGGACTCATATGCCTTTCAGAGAAGCCGTGAGCCCGGAGATAGTCTTTCATCCAGGCTTTATCACCGTCTTCTTGGTTGCAGTGACCCTTGCTTCTTCTTCTTCCTTCTTCTTCTTCTTCTCCTTCAACTTTTTTTCTTGCAGCTCTTTTTCTCTCTTTCTCCATTTGATCCTGCTCTTTGTTAAAGAGCCAAAGGATCGTTTCATCATTATCTAGAGACGGCTCTTGAAGAAAGAAGCCTCTGGAGGTTAGGAAATCTATCCTTTCCCTCCTGAGCTGCATGTTAGCTTCCCGCTGTTCCTTTTCCTTTTCTTCCTCTGAGGCCAACCTTGTTGCTTTCTTTTGTAGTCTGGTTGCCTTTCCTAGTTCCACCAACTCCTCTAATGGTAGCATGAGTGTTTCTTCATTGGCAGCTCCAAGTTGAATGAGCTGGTCAATGATCTCTTCTCTTCTTTTGTTGTTGACGGCCTCCTGGTTGGCTGCAACTGCTTTTGTACTAGCAGCTAACAACTTCCCAATTGGAAGTCTTCCTTTTCGTTTTGGCTTTTCAATCTTCTCCTCTTCCTGAAACTCTTCCGTAGTCATTTTCTTCTTCCTTTTGTTATCCTTTGAAGAGATTGACTTTGGTGGTTCTTGGAGAGTGGATTCAGATTGTGAGAGAGGCAGGGGGGTTTTGAACAAGTGGTTGATATAGAAAGTCCTCACTATTCACCTCAGATGCTAGTTCTAGAATTGCATATGGATGATTAGTTCCTTGAACAAAGAGAACAGTCCTTCCGCAGCTTCCATTTCAGCTTTGAAAGATTTTGGTTGTTCTTCTGAGGCCATCAGTCCTCATTTCCTATTCCGAATTGAATCTTAGGTTCTATTTGGGCCTTAGGTTGACCAACTTCTCCCATAGTGGTAGAAGGTGCACTTAGCCTCTAAAGCTCTTCTGCTCCAAAGTACATCATGGCAACATCAGGGCTTGGCTGATCAATAAAGGATCTCAATAGAAACTTGGAAAAGAGTCTGTAGAGATCTCTGAGCATTCTTGGATCGATTTGAAGTTCAACTTGGGATGGCTCAGACAAAGTTGTTAAAAGAGCTGAAAATGTTGAAGTTGAAGTTTGGCTCTGTGGGTCCTCAAGTGTTTGTTTTTGAACACTCTCCCCTTTTTGGTAGCATCATCTTCAGAGCTAGATGAGCTGGAGGAAGAGGTCAAGGAGACCTAAACAGGTACGTGCCTAACAGATCCCTCAATCTGTTTCTCTAGCTAGTTGAGCCTTGAGAGTGTCAATCTCAAGTTGCTGAGTGGCAGACTTTTCTTCTAGAGTCCTATCCTTGGATTCAAGGTTTGAGACTTTAGATAGTATGTCTTGTATGAGGATTTGCATGCTTCCCTAATATTCTTTTGAAGAATCATGGGAGATGAGGTAACATACCTAGTATGTTCAGCCTCACCACCAAATGTGGTTTCTTGGCATCCTGGTTTCCCTGCTTAATGATGTCTTTTTCAGAGTCATCAAAAGGCATGGTTGCTGCAGATTCAGTCTCAGAGATGTTACCACTGTCCATAAGGTCCATTGAGACACGTTCTATAGTGGCAGCTGAATCTGCATGAGTCCCCTCCATATTAGTGGGACTCACCTCAGTTATGGGTTGCAGATGGGGGCTAGAGATAAGACGTCTCTCTAGGCTCTGTTGATCTTTGAGAGGGGTTGTAGATCAACTTCATTGCCATGGAGGAATGTTATCTCTTCATCTGTTTTGAAAAGAAGGTCAGTGAAAGATAAGGAGGTTAAGCCTACTGACCCGAGACCTTGGTCAATGTCTACAAGCATTGAGCCTCTAGTGGGGCTGTCCCTAGTTGGTTGTTCAGAAGAGTACAAATACTCATCCTAAAGGCTGTTGGCTTGGTTTTCGGGCTCATGGTTTTGAGACTAATAAGACTCAAAACCCAAATTGAGGTCAAATGAGAAGGATGGTGAGACCTCAGACTGAGTGGGAGCCCATTGTTCCACTCTAGTATTTTCGGATTGAACAGGAGGAGCTTGTTCAATCAGAGTAGATTGAACAAGGGTTCGTTTGGGGCGTCTCTTGTATGTGATGGTGATGGGGTGAGAAGGCAGTGTAGGCATTATGGATGTAGTTGCTGATGTGGGTTCATCACCTATGGGGTGAATAGGGATGTCACCAGGAGCTATATGCTCAGTCATACCTGGAGTAGAGAAGTATACCTTCCAGTGAAGTTAGTGGATACCTTCTTCAAAGTCTTGAAGATGGTACCCCTCATTTGAGGGACAGGCAGAGCAGCTGCACAGACAAGCTGACTCTAGTCCAGCTCATAGTTGATGATGTGCTAAAGAAATCTAGATACATGAAGAATGTTTCCCTCTGGAGATTTCAAATAGGATTGGTTAGCACAAATCTTGAGTAGTAGAAGCGGAGACCTCTCACCAGTCCATGAACTAAGCATCCTAGTTCATATGGGATTTGATCCCATCCCCCAGATTTGTTTGATAGATAGGGAGGACAACGTGCAGGAGGAACTTCCAGTTGTAGTAGAGGTTGAATTTGTAGACAGTCAACCTGCTCACGTATCCATCATATCCCATGAGGATGTATGTGTTGCCTAAATCTGTTTTGGGGAACTCTGTAGGAGCACCTTCATCATGAAGCTCGAGAGGCTCCCTGATGAGTTGTTCAGTGATGAGCAACTCTTGTCCACAAATACGGATCTTATCACACGAATCCCATTTAAGTTTTTGATTTGACCATTATCCCAAAATTCATCCATTTGATTAGAGTAAACAGTGGGATTAATGATAGGGTTGTGTAATAAGATGATTGGGGAGGAGATGATTTTTGAGAAGTGAGCATCTCTTGAAGAATGTAGAAATGTGACTTAGTTGTGCTAAGGGTTGAGTGTCATTTGAGAAAGGTGAATGAGGATGAATTTGAGCTTGGGTAAAGTTAGAGTGAAGGAAATTTTTAGGGCAGTAAAATTTAGGTAAGAAGATGAAAGTGAATAGTCGGATTTATTAAAAGAGGGTGGAATGGCGGTAATGGGGTTAGGATAAGGTGATGTGATGTTTTAGTGGACGAAATGACAGTGGCGGTAAGGTTTAATTCAGTTAAATAATATTAGACCGTTTAGGTACGGAGTACTAACTGATTCTGCGCGTATACCAACTCAAATAGTGCAGAATCCTATTTGATTGACGATCCAATTAGGGAGAACATAGTTAAGATCAATCTAATGATTAATGAAATGTTATGATGATTAGAACACGATCATCTGTTATCTATGAACTTGGAACAGGTGTTCTTGAGTCTCTTGATGGCTAGGGTACGACTATGTGCTTAGGTATTCGAATTGTTAAGTTTTTCCCCAATTAAGTTGTATTTAAAGATTAGGGTTTTCCATTCACACCGATTGAACCATTAGCATGGTTCAGTCGTGCGACTGAAGCATGCGATTGATCCATCCACACGACTGAAGGTCCAATCGTGCGACTGAGTGAATCTTATGTCTCTATCGTGTGACTGATCCAGTCTCCTGGTCGGTCGTGCGATTGGTCCATTAGCATGAAGTATTCATGCTTATGGTCCATTAGCATGGTCCATTCACATGAGAACTTCACACAATTAAGTTTGATCATGTTTCTCAATCATTTTTGACTAAGAATTATGTAAACAACCACAAACCTATATAGTTAGTTCAATATGCGTTATCACACAATAAACAATGAAATATTAAACATTATATGTATCAACCACACATTGCATTTCATTCATACCCTTTCAATTACATATATGTAAGACATGAAAGACATTTTACATTAAGCTCCTAAACTAGGTACACATGTATCTACAACCTCCCCCTTAGACCTAGTTTACATCATTGTCTAACATTCTTCATTAGCTCTTCAAACTTCTTGTACTTCTCCTCTCTTGTAGCTCCGACATGTATCTCAAATGCAAAATAGAGCCTTATAACATTTTGAAATTGGAGGGCTTGTATAATGTCTTGTGAATCATAGAATAGTGGCCACTTGTATAATGTGTATACATCATCAGCAGACAAGTTAGTCAACCACATTTAGTCAAATACCCAAATAGTATCCATTTGGCTCTCCTTTTGCAAGACTATAACAACTTCACATGTTCTCCAATCGTAATACCACCACTTGAAGTGTGGAATGAAGTCCTGTGGCATTTCCCTTATAGGGATTCTTGACATTGTGCGCGGAGGACTCCACTTCAACACTACCTTAGGCTTTCCAGTATGGAATCAACTTCAGACCTTCTGATATACCTCGTTGGTTGTTGAGGTCTGAAGTTAAGCCACCTGGTGTGGTATTCTCTTCTCAATGTAGCCTCAAACCAGCCTGACTTCTTTCTCGGGTCAGCATACAACAACTTTAGGCGTGCCAGCTAGTTGAGCTCAAAATTGAGAAGAGTCCTTAGATCTTGTGGAAATCTAAAGTACACTATGCCCTTCTCTCTCTTCACTGTATATACATTTAGATCCTCAAAGTAAGCCCGTGCTATGATCTTGCCTGACACCTTTAGCTGTTTCTTGACTTTATACAACTTGGTGTAGACGTTAGACTTTTGTGTAGTGCGCATGGCTCGGATCTCAGCAAAACAGGCCACCCATTCAGCCTTTTGGATATCAACATCAGCGTCCGAGGCTTGGGCTTGACCTTCATTTTCTCTCCGTCTCTTTCTCCATCTGATCCAATCTGTCAAATGTATCACTGCCTAGAGTATCACCCCGTTGGGGACTACATTTCCCTCTCGGTCAGTGTACTCTGGATAATGGTCAGCAGTGATGTCCCTATCTCGATTTCATTTATGTCATTCAGCTCATCGTCCTTGTAACTTCAAAAGTAGGAGCGTCCTTGACAATCTCGTCCGGATTGAGCCAGAACATCTCAGCAAGTTTTTCATTAGTAAGGTCATAAATGATTTCTCCTTCTTCAGGAGTATAGCTTACTGACCTTCTGACAATCCCTGCAATCAAGATCATTGTAAGTTGAGACTTGATTTTCTGAAGGGGAGTAATATCATACTCATCTTGTTGAGATGATTGATTTGATTGATTTAAACATGTAACATATCAATTATTAGTATTAATCAAGACAATAAAACATTTGATAAAGATGTATAAACATTAATTACATAACATTGATACAAGATTCAAGTACAAAAGTTTTCAAGTACATAAATATCTGAGCTTGAGCATGGATGGTCTTGTTAGATGCTTCCAACTCCCCAATCCTCTTAGTTGATTGGTCATTTTGCTCCTAGAGTTGGGCAATTTGCTGAGCTTGCTATGAGATCTGCTGTGCTTGGGTAGCGTTTAGCTCCACAAGCTAACGTAGTTGGGCAACATTCTATTCATTAGCAGCCAACAACTTCAGCACCATATGGTTAAGTGCTAACAACTGTTCCTTGACCCCAATGGGAGGTAGAGATGATCCTATGGGGAATGTCGGGTGGGATGATGGTCCGGCTTGGTGGCTGGTGGTGGTAGTGGTGGCAGTGGTGGCAGTGGTGAATATGGGTGGTGGTATATGAGTGGATGGTGATGGGTAGGATGTAGTAGTGGAAGGTGGAGGTGTGGTAGTAATGGAAGGTGGTGTGGTAGTGGTGGTGGTAGGAGTGGTAGATATGGGTGATGTGGTGGTGGTTGTGGTAGTGGTGGTGGTATAGGTGGTGATCACAGTGAACCTTGGCCTCTTCCCCTTTTTCCATAGGGTTGAGCCATCCTCTTTCTCCTCAAGCCCTTGGATACAATGGCTCCCCCATGGCTACTAGGCTTGTCTCAGGTGTAAGATGGATCAGTAGTAGACTCCCCAGACTCACCCTAACGTCCACCTACACCCTAATCCCTCACTCGGTGGCAACCACCCTGCTGCCCACCGTCCAAACTAATGGCTCCTCATCAGTCTCCTCCTCCTTATCAGGACGGAATTCTTGATGTAATCCTGCCACATCGGCTCCTCCGTGGGTGGATGGTGGAGATGTAGTATCTGTGGTAGTGGCCCTAGATTAGGTGGGGCCAGTATCTCCACCACCACCACGGTCATCATTATCGGAATCATCGGCTGAGAGTGTGATTCGCTCAGTATGTCAGTCACTATCATCGTGATGCCACTGCCAGCTGGGTTGGCGCCACGTAGTCCTGTCAGGCCAAATGCTCAAACAGTCTCCATACCGGGGGCTTCACCTACTTTTCCCGGTAAAATCTCATCCTTCCTAGGGTGGTATCATCCATCACCTCTAGTGTCACTGCATCCTCTCTCTCCTTGGGCAGCGAAGGAAGCTTCTGATCAATGATCATCTATATGAAACGAGGGTAAATGCAAAGCCTTCCTTGCCCTTGGCCTCTATGTTCTCACCAAGTAGGTGAAGATCATCCTCGAAAAGCTAAAAGGATGATTCAAAACCAGAGCCGCATAAGCATTCTGGATCTAATCACAAAGCTCATCAAAACCTCCCTTCCTCGAGGCTATACATCTCAGCAGCACATGGGCTAAGTATTTGAACTGGGGGCACAGGTTGCCCTTGTTGAGCACACCTGGGTTGATATCCCCCGAGTACTTAGCCCAAAGAAAGCATCCGCGAATTGTCAGCGGATGCAGTCTGGTGCTATTGTCTCCTAACTCTAAGACTGTCATTAGGTCCTCCTCATTGATGTCAATGGCCTGGCCAAAGATAGAACTCCGAATCCGGTAAGGCTCTGAGGACCTATCTACAACAGCGCTTTCCCAAAAAGCCTGCTGTATTGACCTGTATGGTGTGCACGGGGTTGAGATTGCTCTGAAGATCCTTGATCTCCTTAGAAATGAAATAATGCCCACAAACTCAAATGCGTTCCGGGATGTGAAGTCAAGATGAGCACATATGCTGTGCTTTGTGCTCATCATCCACCGACTCGCCATGCTAGTGTAACACAAGATAGATAAACATTAGAGTTTGTGTAACTGAATGACATTTGAATTTATTCGATTTTAATCCTTTTGTTCTGTCGTGCAAATGGACATTGCGACTGAGTCTGAGTCGTGCGATTGACCTCATTCATGCGATTAAGCAAGCGACTAGGCTTAGTCGAATGCTTTCCCATGCGGTTCACATAGTCGTGCGACTGAACTCAATCGCATGGTATAGTCGTGCGATTGTGCCAATCGCCCAGCTCAGTCGTGCAGTTGAAGTTCATAAGTAAGCCCATTCGCATGACAGTCTGTGTTTCCATTCAAATTCGAATCTTGAGCAAAACTTTATTTTAGAGGTTGTGGTTTGGCTCATTAGACTTGCAATCGTTCCCATTAACCTCTAACACATTTTAAGTTTTCAATTTACTTAGTTTGAAGGGTTATTTAGTGAACTGAGTTTCGGTTCTTTCTAGGGCTAAATTGTGTCGAATTTGGGCATGATTCGATGATTCTTTGAGTGGATGACGCGGCACATTACCTGTATAATCAAGCGATATCGTTAGAAGCAACAGTAATCAGTCTATAAAAGTAAGTCAAGATTTTTGCAGCATAACGATATTATCGTGCGATTTGGGGGCGATTTGGGAGTGATGAGTGGCTGCGACCGACTCCCCCTCTATTTATACTAGGGTTTCGTCCAATCGTGCGACTGAACCTAGTCGTTTTCTTGATTCGTGCGACTGAGGGTCAGTGGTGCGACTGGCAAATCGGTCACCTTCAGTCGTGCGCCTAGGTGTTAGTCGTGCGACTGTCTCATTCGGTTACCTCCATTCATGCGATTGGTTCATTCTTGTGATCCAGTCTTGTGAATTTACTCATGCTTATGGTCCAATCACACGTCTGGTCCATACGGGTAGGTTAATCATGCGATTGGGCTCATACGTATTGTCCAATCGTACAACTGGTCCATACTCCTGATCCAATCGTGCGAATGGCTCATACTTATGAGTTTGACCTTATGACCATTCATACAGTTAACTCTTTTACTTATTGATAAGACATTTTGACCATTGATCATCTCTGACATTACCATTTTAGTTTAGAAATGTTTTGATCACCTCAAACGTGATCCGTTTAATACAAAACAATTTGTCACCTCAGACGTGACCTTTTCAGTGAGTGATTCCCAGATTGACTTTCGATGTGTAGTCCAACATTTACCTACTAACTTAACTCAATTAAAACAAAACTAAACACACACACACACACATATATATATATTGTATTTTTTTTGTGAGGTTGAAATCTTAAGATAAGTATCTACCAGATTTTTCTTCCTGGACAGTATAGCATCTAGTTACTTTTATCATAACTGGAAAGATTCATTTTGGAATCATACAAGTTTATCAAATCATTTGGAACATTTTACCAAAACCTTTTGATGCTAGATTCTTGTTTTCATCGAGAGTCATTAGCAAGCTTAGGAAATCATACTAGTGCTACAAGATGCACACAGTGGTTTTGACTTTCAAGAGTTGCAGCCACGATGATTGTTAGTATACTCGTCCTCTTAAATCCGTACACAGATTTTTGACACACATTGGTGATGATTTAAGGTTTAATTATTTCAATAAGCATTTATGGATCCCATGCTTATATGGTAATCAATGTTCCTCAGGAGATTTTTGAGCCGTCTATGGGTAGTATTCAAGAAGAAACTATTCTAGTGCTTTCAAAGAGATGCTAAGCCTCAGGTTAGTCTGAATGTAAAGTACTGAAGACAAAGTCTGAAGCTATCAGCTGAAGACAAAGTCTGAAAGTAAAAGTCTGAAGACAAAGACTGAAGACCAAAGTGATCAGTAGTTGTCACAACAACTGAAGCTATTAACTTCAGTAGTTGTCACAACAGCTAAAGCTATTAACTTCAGTAGTTGTGATGATTTCCTTTCAGTACTTGTAATTTACTTTTCAGTAGTTATAGTTTCAGCAGTTGTAGTTCAGTAGCTTTATGTTTTTGTACTTAGCATTCTTTGAGATGTAATCAGTAGTTGAGAACATTCTCAGTAGTTTGCATAGATTCAATAGTTTGTATAATTCTGTTAGATGTCACTATCAAATGACATCAGCAGACGTCAGATTCCCTATATAAGGAATGTTGACCTAGTTGTAACGTGTGACATTCAGCCACCATGAAAGCATATGAATGAAATATTCCCTTCTAGAATTCTCTCTCTATAACCGTTTACTTTTCATTGAATATCAATTGTGTTCTTGCGAATTGTCTAATTCATTTTTCAAATTCCGCTGCGATCTACTCTAATTAATCAAACTTAGATCTCTGATCCTAACAAATGGTATCAGAGCAGGTTAATCATTGATCGATCTAACAGTTGATCATTGAAATTGCTATTTCAATATCTATGTTTGATTGAATTAGCATATTTGCAAGAATTGGTTATAGATCATTGAATTTCTGCTGCTTTTGGTTATTTTCTTTGAGTTTTCTCTTGGTTCATATTGAGTTTGTTGTGTTTTGCACTAATTCAGTTAAAACTTAATTGAATTTGGTTGAATCTGAGAATGACTACTCCTTTTAATGACCCTCACAATACCGGTTCCTCAACCAAGCCTCCGATGCTGGTTAGGATTGAGTATAACATATGGCAACGAAGAATGCTTCATCACCTGTCTGTTAATAGTTCAGGTTGTTGGACATCTGTGGTACATGGTCCACACAAGCCTATGGTGAACAATCCGGAAACCAACCAAATGGTTTCGAAGAAGAAGGAACAATACTCAGATGAGGATCGAAAACTGTTTGAGATTGATGCTAAAGCGCATGGTATTCTGGCCATGGCTCTGCCTAATGAAATCTATTCTGGGCTTATGCATCATGAAACTGCTCATGACCTCTGGAATGCATTGAAGGAACAATTTGGTGGAACAGATGAGGTCTTAGCAAACAACAGAGAAATCCTTGCCCAATAATATGAGACATTCTCTCATAGGAAGGGTCTCTCATAGGAAGGGTGAGTCACTGACTCAACAGTTTGAGCATTTTTCCTGTTTGATCTCTGAGCTGAAAATGGTCAAACATGAATACACTAATGGCCAGATGAACAACAGATTCCTCAGATCACTGCCTGAGAGATGGGACACATACACCATTGTCCTACGCTCCAGTGCAAATCTGGATAGCCTATCTCTCACCCAACTCCATGGGAAACTGCTTACATTTGAAAGAGAGATAGAGCAGAAAAGGAAACTGGCATCATCAGGAAAGCTCATTGATGACTTTGTACCAGGGAACACTGCCTTGGTTGGTCATGAGGCAGAATATGCTGCATCAGAAAGCAATTATGATGAGCATATAGATTTCTCTTCAAACAGTTCAGATCATGCATTTGTTAGTGTTGACAGTCAGTCAGGCTGTAATAGTGACAATTTGTGTTTCATTATTGATGATTTGAAGGTATTGCTGATGATGACTTAGAAGAGATGGATATTCTAAGCCAAATGGCCTTGATTAATATCACATCTCAAAAGTTCTACAAGAGAACTGGTAGGAAATTCCAGGACTCTCTGGCAAGACCAAAGTTGGTTTTGATAAGAGTAAGTTGAGGTGTCACAAATGCCACAGGCTTGGACACTTTGCAAGAGAGTGTAGATCAACTGGATCTAACTCCTCTGCACCCTTTGTGACTTTTCCAAGCAATAGTCCACAAAATAGACGGCAACATCCTGCTAGTTCTGGTCATCATGCACAACCTATATCTCCTACATATTTTGTCCCTCAGGGTCCAATGTCATATCCATATCCCTGCTATTACATGCCACAACCAAATCCAGTTCAAGTTCCTATTGCACAACAACCTCAAGCCTTACCTGAGCCTCTACCATCTCAATCATCTCAATCACAACCTTATCACAGCTTCTTCACCCCTGGTGTTGTTGACTGGAGCAGTTTACCAGATGATCTCTCTGGTAATGAGCATTTATTTGCTGGTGATGGTCAACATGGTGGTGAACATCCTTTTGGGCATCTTGCTCTCATGGCCCTGGAGTCTACTAAGAGTTCATGCTCCAATGCATCTTCATCACAGGTAACCCAGGTATCCTCTAAGGCTAAGGCCAAGCTATGTTCTAAATCTTGCATATATGCATTTATCTCTATTAGAGAGGCAAATGTAGCCTTAATAAATCAAAATCTTGAGCTTGAGCAAACCCTTTCCAAAAGAAAAGTTGAGTATGAGTCTGTTCTTAATGATAAAGATGATGAGATTTATAAGCTTAAATGCCAATTAAATGATGAAAAGGCTAAGCTAGAGCTCATTCTTGAGAACCACAGAGAACTCAAAGAAAAACTTGCAGCTACCCAAGTTGAGTGTGACCGCTAGGTATCATCCTGCAAGGGATTTGAAATGCTGCTCAGCAAGCAATCTGCTTCGAATAGGTTACAATCACATTGCACCACCTATAGATTTTACTCCAAAATCAATAGTACCACCTGAAGGTGAAAGTAATTTCCAAACCACATCATCATGTGCATCATCCTCATGTGATCATCCAAAATCACAAGATGAAATCAGTGTTGATACCTCAGCAAATCAATTGCCTAATGGGTTAACTAATGATAAGCACATGAAGCTGAGTACTTCAGATGTTGTTTCTCAAGGTACCTCAAGTACTGAAGGGCAAGTAACAACATCTGAAAAGCATTTCAAATCAGCTGAAATAAAAGGATTAACAACTGCTGATGAATCTATCATACGGTCTTTCAGGACGGATAGAGAACAGCTGAAGAACAAGTCTTCAGTTGTTACAGATACTTCAGTACTTAACACAAGTACTGCAAGGAGGAAAGTACTGAAGATCACACCTTCAGTAGTTTCCACATCAGCAGTTGATCAATCCAAGATGAAGAATAAGCCATGTGAAATATGTGGTAAATTCAATCATCTTTCTGATGAATGTTGGTACAGAAAGGGTTCCAAACTCAACAGAGATAAGCTCATTAAAATCCAGATGGATGAAATGAAAAATGAGTTTGAGACTAAGTTTGTACCACGGTCATCCCAATCTGATAACCCAAGCCTTCATCCAAATCCAAAAAGAAGGATAGGGTTTATCATGGAATAGCTGATAGTGCTCCTCATGACAAACATCATACTAAGTCTGTGAATTTCAAGGAGAAAATGGTGGGTCATAGGAACTCATCAAAAACAAGTACTGATATGTCCCAAGAGCTGAAAGCTTTAGCTACAAATCAGACACAACTTGTTATGATGGTTCAACATTTGTTGGGGAGAGTTAACCAACTAGATGCACCTGTGATCAAACCACTGAAAAGGCATTCCAAGCCCAAATCCAAGGAATCCATTTCAGCACCATCTCCACCTTCATTAGCTGTTAATCATGAGAAACAAGTTATGGTTAAATCTGTTGATGAAAACAGACCCAAAACCAAAAAGGTTTGGGTCTCAAAACCTAACTAGTTCTTTATGATAAATGCAGGGTTCTTCAGCATGCCAAAGGAGCATCTGGTATGTAGACAGTGGAGGATCTATGCACATGACTGGGAGCAGTTCTGTTCTTAATGACTACTCTCAAGGAAAGAAGGGATTTGTTTCATTTGGAAATGATGCCAAGGGTTACATCATCGGGAAAGGATATATGTCTAATGGAGATATCAGATTTGATGATGTTAACCATGTGGAGAATCTCAAGTATAATCTACTGAGTGTTAGTCAGATGTGTGATAAAGGGCATGTTGCACTTTTCACAAGCCAGAACTGCAAGATTCTATCTTCCCAAGTTCTGAGGCTGATTGACAAGGTATTGGATGAACATACTCTCCTGAAGGCCAACAGTATTGGAAGAGTAGCTGTTCTCCAAAGCCTCTCCTCGGGAATCTAAACTGTGGCATAGAAGGCTAGGTCATGTTAATCCCAAAAACATGAATCAGCTGATCCATAATAGTTTGGTGAGAGGTCTACCAATAAAGGAGTTCCACTGTGATGAAACCTGCACTACTTGTTTGAAAGGAAAACAACATAAAGTCTCATTCCCTCCTATTGAAGAACCTAAGTCCACTGCCTGCTTGCAGTTACTGCACATGGATCTATTTGGTCCTGTGAGAGTATTGAGCATGGCAAAGAAGAAATACTGTCTGGTAATTGTGGATGATTCCTCCAGATTTGTATGGACTTTCTTCTTGCATTCAAAGGATGAGGTTGCTCAGATGATTATAAACTTTGTGTTGTATGTTGAGAAGTAGTATTCCCTATCAGTCAAGTGTATAAGGAGTGATAATGTAACTGAATTCAGAAACCATACACTTGATGATTTTTATCTATCAAAGGGAATCAAGAGGTAGTTTAGCATTCCAAGGAATCCAGAACAAAATGGAGTAGTGGAGAGAAAGAATAGGACCCTAATTGAAGCTGCAAGGTCTATGTTAGCTGACTCTGGTTTGCCATTGACCTTTTGGGCTGAAGCTTTCAACACAGCTTGCTATGTGCACAATATAGTATTAGTAAATCAGAGGTTGATGAAGACTCCATATGAAGTTCAACATCATTTGGCTCCTCTAATTTCATTTTTCAAACCCTTTGGGTGTCCTTGTTTCATTCTCAACACCAAGGATCAACTCCACAAATTTGATCCTAAAGTGGATGCAGGGTATTTTGTAGGTTATTCATCAACATGCAAGGCTTACAGAGTCTTCAACTGCAGAACAAAGATAGTTGAAGAAACTTTGCATGTGAAATTCAATGAATCTCCTAAGGATAAAATTCCACAAAACCCTGTGGAGTTGTTTGATCTGGACATACTGAAATATGTTCCTTATCAACCTCCAGCTGTTGCAGATCATGTGGATAAATCATCTTCTGCAGCAAGTCATCCACCTGGTGGTACTGAAGATGATAATGATATTAGTACTCACCTTTCAAGTTTAGTGACCAACTGCCTGAGTCTGCTAAAATGGTTAAAATGAAAACTGAGTTTGAGACCATATTTGTATCAGCAACATCAATCCTGTAACCCTTAAGTCCATAAAGAAATCCAAAAAGGAAGGGGTTAAACAGGTAACAGCTGAGATTGCTCAAAAGAAGAAGGTGCAACATAGGAACTTATCAAACTCCAATGCCAATGTGTCTGATGAGCTGAAAGCTTTATCACAAAATAAGACACAGCTGGTTATGATGGTTCAACATCTATTGGGAAGAGTTAACCAATTAGATGTTCCTATGTTGAAACCACAGAAAAGGAGGTCCAAGCCAAAGGATTCCTCTTCTTCACCATCTTCTTCCTCTCAGGCTGTTGTTTCCATCAAACCTGTTAGTTTACCATCTGTTGATGAGAACAGGCCCAAAACCAAAAAGGTTTGGGTATCCAAAACTAACTGATTGTTTATAATTGCAGGGTTCTTCAACATGCCAAAGTAGCATCTGGTATGTAGACAGTGGGGGATCTATGCACATGACTGGGAACAGCTCTCTTCTTCATGACTACTCTCAAGGAAAGAAGGGGTTTGTTTCTTTTGGCAATGATGCTAGGGGTTACATCATTGGTAAAGGCTTTGTCTCCAATGGAGAAATAAAGTTTGATGATGTTAATCATGTGGAAAATCTGAAGTACAATCTCTTGAGTGTCAGTCAAATGTGTGATAAAGGCCATGTTGCTCTTTTCACCAGTCAAAACTGTAGGATTCTGTCATCCAAAGTTCTGCATTTGATTGATAAGGTGTTGGATGATCACACTCTCCTGAGAGCCAACAGGACAGGTAGAGTATATGCCTTAGATCTTTCCAAGAAAATAGATCTCAGAGGCCATCCTTGCCTATTTTCCAAAGCCTCTCCTCAAGAATCTAAACTATGGCACAGAAGGCTGGGTCATGTTAATTTCAAAAACATGAATTAGCTGATTCACAATAGTTTAGTCAGAGGCTTACCAATACAGGAGTTCCACTGTGATGAAACCTGCACTGCTTGTTTAAAAGGAAAATGGCACAAAGTCTCATTCCCTCCTATTGAAGAGCCTAAGTCCACTGCTGCTTGCAATTACTGCATATGGATCTATTTGGTCCTGTGAGAGTGATGAGTATGGCAAAGAAGAAATACTGTCTGGTAATTGTGGATGATTACTCCAGATTTGTATGGACTTTCTTTTTACATTCAAAGGATGAGGTTACTCAGAAGATTATTCACTTTGTGTTGTATGTTGAGAAGCAGTATTCCCTTCCAGTCAAGTGTATTAGGAGTGACAATGGAACTGAATTCAGAAACCATACACTTGATGACTTCTATCTTTCAAAGGAAATCAAAAGGCAGTTTAGAATCCCACGGACTCCAGAACAAAATGGAGTAGTGGAGAGGAAGAACAGGACCCTAATTGAAGCTGCAAGGTCCATGTTGGCTGACTCTGGTTTGCCACTGACCTTTTGGGCTGAAGCTGTTAACACAGCTTGTTATGTGCAGAATAGAGCCTTAGTACATCAGAGGTTGATGAAGACTCCATATGAAGTTCTCCATCACTTGGCTCCTCTAATTTCATTTTTTAAAGCATTTAGGTGTCCCTGTTTTATTCTCAACACAAAGGATCAACTCCAAAAATTTGATCCTAAGGTGGATGCAGGGTATTTTGTTGGTTATTCATCTACTTGCAAGGCATACAGAGTCTTCAACTGCAGAACAAAGATAGTTTAAGAGACTTGCATGTGAAGTTTAATGAATCTCCTATGGACAAGATTCCACAAAACCCTGTGGAGTTATTTGATTTAGACATACTACAATATGTTCCTTATCAACCTCCAGCTGTCGCAGATCATGTGGATAAATCATCTTCTGCAGCATGTCTTCCACCTGGTGGTATTGATGATGATGATGATAATATCAATACTCACCTATTCAAGTTTAGCGACCAACTGTCTGTGTCTGCTAAATTTGATGTTCCTGTAGCTTCAGCAGCTCCATCCACAACAAATGCTGATGAGATCTCTGATTCCTCTACAACTTTTGAGTTACCATCCAATTCTTGGTTTCAAGAGTCTGCATCAACATCTGCTGCTGCTGAAGGTTCTACAAACACTTGCACAGATCTCATTGTTTATCAAGAACTGAAGAATCACCCAATGTCTCAAATTATTGGTGATATCAATGCTGGAGTTTCAACAAGAAGTCAATTGTCTAACTTCTGCTTCTATGCTTTCTTCATCAGTCAGCTAGAGCCAAAGAACTATCATGTTGCTTTGAGAGACAATGGATGGGTTGAAGCCATGCAGCTTGAGCTACTTCAGTTCAAGAAACAGCAAGTGTGGGAACTGGTTCCTCTTCCCCTAGGTAAGTGTGCAATAGGCACTAAATGGGTGTTTAGGAAATAAACTGATGAAAATGGGCTTATTGTTAAGAACAAGGCTAGACTGGTTTACAGGGGTTTTCACAAGAAGAAGGTATTGATTGTGATGAAACCTTTGCCCCTGTAGCCAGACTAGAGGCGATTAGATTGTTTTTAGCCTATGTTGTATTCCACAATCTTAAAGTTTTTCAAATGGATGTCAAAAGTGCATTTTTATATGGTAAAATAAAGGAAGAAGTTTATGTGTGTCAACCACCATGTTTTGAGGACAATAAACAATTTGATTGGGTGTATAAACTTGATAAGGCTCTTTATGGGTTGAAGCGAGCTCCTAGAGCCTGGTATGAAAAATTTCAAATTTCCTTCTTAAAAATAATTTCACTAGAGGCTCCATAGATAAAACTTTGTTTATTAAGAAAATGGATCAGCATAAGCTACTTGTTCAAATTTATGTTGATGATATAATTTTTGCATCCTCTGATCCCCAGTTGTGTGATAATTTTACAAGTTTAATGAAACAAAAGTTTGAAATGAGTGCAATGGGAGAATTATAGTTCTTTCTAGGCTTGCAAATCAACAACAGGCTGATGGAACCTTCATTCATCAGTCAAAATATACAAAAGATCTTTTGAATAAGTTTGATTTACAAAATTGTATGCCCTGTTCTACTCCTATGTGCAACACCACACAACTGGATGCAGATCAGAAAGGTAAAGCTGTTAATGAAACACTTTACAGATGTATGATTGGGTTCTTGATGTACTTAACAGCTTCTAGACCAGATATCATGTTTGCAACTTGTGTTTGTGCTAGATTTCAGGCTGCTCCTAAAGAGTCTCATTTGACTACAGTCAAGAGGATCTTTAGATATCTGCAAGGTACACAATCTCTAGGTCTTTGGTATTCCACTGGACACTCTGGCAAATTAGTTGCTTTTTCTGATAGTGACTATGCAGGGTGTAAGTTAACCAGAAAGTCAACTTCAGGTGGATGTCAATTCCTAGGCAACTGTTTCATTTCTTGGAGTAAGAAACAACATTTGTTGCTACATCCACTGCTGAAGCAGAGTACATTGGTGCTGCAAGTTGTACATCTCAGGTACTCTGGCTTCAGAACCAACTATTGGATTATGGCATTACAGAGACTAAGACTCCATTATTAGTGGATAGTTCTTCAGCTCTGTGCATTGTCAAGAATCCAGTCCAGCACTCTAGGACCAAACATATAGAGATCAAACACCATTTTATTAGGGATTGTTTTGAAAAAGCTCTGATTGATCCAAAGTTTACGCCTAGTGCTGATGAGCTTGCAGATATATTTACTAAGTCTTTGGATAGTTCAACTTTCCAAAACCTTGTGTTAAGGCTTGGTATGCTGCAACTAGAATAAGTGGTAACTACTGATGATCTCAGTAAACAAGTACTAATGATCATTAGTAAACATGTCACAATATGTACTGATTCTGCTACAAACTACTGATGTAGTTATACTACTGATGTCAGTAAAAACAGATAAGTATGATGTCCTATGAAACCACTGAAAACAGCTAAAAAGTCTGATGAGTAAGTGTTGAGGACAGTATGAAACAGCTGCAAAGCTAAGAATTGACGAAAACTACTGATGAGAATTTTCTCTTCAGTCGTTTCCACAAACTGCTGTTTCACCCTAAACAGCTGATGACAAAACCATGTCTTCAGTAGTTTATACCACTGATGACTAACACCAAGTCCTCAGTTGTTTACAACAGCTGATGACACAACCATGCTTTAGTAGTTTCACAACTACTGATGACTAACACCAAGTCCTCAGTTTTTTCCAACACCTAGACAAAACCAAGGTTTTAAGTTTTCACAACTACTAATGACTAAAACCAATCTTCAGTTGTTTTCAAACGTCTGATAGTTAAAACCAGTCTTCAGTTGTTTTCTTACAACTGCTGATAACACAACACTTTCAGTCGTTTTCTTTTCAGCCTTTTCTTAACCTATAAATACCTGCACTTATAGCCAAACGTTTCATTAGCCGTTTTCAAACCTTTTCTCTCTCAACAATTGCGACCATGAAACTCAAACCCCGACATAACTGTGTTGCCTACCTTTCGAAATCGGCTTTCTGGAACAAGTTTGATACTGCCATCGATCTTATGGTGGATTCCTCCCATACCGAACAGCCTTTCTTCTGAATCCTACCATATACCTTGATTTCTTAACCTAGTTCTGGACCAACGTCTTTGTAACAACTGGTGAGAATGATAGCCAAATCACTCTCCAGTCATTGGTGAACCAGAAACAGGTGCTCATCACCCCCGACATCATTCGGAAAACCCTAAATTTGCATGATGGCACCTATACTAAAGAATACCTGAAAGGCACCACTGATATGTCTTTCATCAATAACGGGTATGCAGGCGACTTAAGTGCTACAACCATTCTTAAAAAGCACTTCCATGATGCCGAAAGACTTATCTTTCATATGGTGAATGTCTGCCTTGCTTCAAAGACACATCTCTTGGGATCAGATTCTTCACGGGGCTACAGTTATGTACTCTATCTTTGAACGCCAAAATCTAATTTTTCTAAGATAGTGTTCATGGAAACTAACGATGTGGCTCAGAAACTATGGCAAACACATGGCTACTTTATCCCAGGTTTCTGATGGCCATAATTTTGAATCAATTAAAATCTGATGGCTTGTTGGTCTTGGGGGTCCCTACTCCAGCTTTTTTAGCTGAGGTATACTCCAACATAACTCAAACCCTACTCTAAAAGGGGCTGCCCGGATGCTAAAACCCAAGCAGAGGGAACTCACAACCTCCACTTCTAGATCCAAAGTCCCCATCAAACCTAAATCCAAAAAGCCCAAAAAGGCTACTCAGGGAGATGAGTCCCCTGAGGATGCCCCTGTACCACCATACAGGAAGCACATACTGGTTATAACCCCCTAGTTATGTCCAAGACTCACCTGCTAAGCCACACGGGTATCCTCTCAACAGGATCCTGTTGCAACCACAATTGGGGATCCCACATTACTGGAACCTATCTCAATTGTGAGGGTTACCATTGAAGAGCACCTCTCACCCTGGGTGCAATCTGCTTTGGACCAATCTCCACATTCAACCGCCCCTCAAAGCCCAACACTGATAGTTGCTAAAGTGCTGAGTCAGTTGCATTCCTCATCCCCTCCCCTCAAAACCAATTACCACTGGAATACCTCAACCATTAAGGGGAGGACCAAATGCTTCTGATACCACATCATAGGGGTTACAATGTTCAATCTCCAAGTGTAGAAAAGGAGGTTAGAACATCTGGTAAGGCTACCACTTCTACTAATTCAGCAAATGATCAGGATGAAGTTGGTAACCTCTATAAGACCTCACCAGAGGCAACTGCTAATAAAGGACATAGTCCTGAGGCAGGAAGTCCCCAGTACCAAGAACAAGGGGCACATGCATCTACGATCTACACTCAGAGCATGTTCATCCTGATTCAATCAGGAGGTCAGGTGATTCAGCAAAGACTGATGATGACCTGGGCTTTTTCTATGATATTTTAGCCCATAATACCATCCTAGAGAATGAGGTGAGTAGACTCAAAGAACTGCTAGTCAAAATGTCTCAGGATCAACGTCCATCTACCCCAATAACCACACAGATGGCACCTTCAATTGAAGGTTCACCAACCACTTCGCCTACACACATAACTATGCCACCAGCCTCTGCCTTTGGCTCCACCTCTCAGGGACAGAACCCATCTGAGTAGATGGTTGCTATCTTTTAAAACTCCTTACCTTTCATCACTCCAATCATTACTGAGATTGTCCATAAAGCCATAGATGAGAGGATCTCCTCAAATCTACAAACCCTCATTGATGATGTTGTTCACAAATCTCTTTCTGCCTTTCAAGCCCCTGATCCCAATGCAACCAAAAAGGGGGAGACTACTAACGCAGGGAAAGAAAAGAAAAGGAAAAGAGTTGATGATGATAAAGAGCCTGAAAAAGAGAAGGAGGTGGAGAAAGAACATATCTCAGAA
Organism: Flaveria trinervia; assembly: GCA_025506515.1. NCBI lineage: Eukaryota > Viridiplantae > Streptophyta > Magnoliopsida > Asterales > Asteraceae > Flaveria > Flaveria trinervia. The sequence continues at coordinate 41,754,222 of CM046458.1, read as the reverse complement.
CAGCTGATCACCTACAAACGAAAGAAAAGTGCTGATTCAAAAGCTGATGAAGAAATATCCTTAGAAGATCTTGTCAAAGATGCTGATGAAGCTCATAGCAGATCCATGGATAAAATTATAGATCAGCTCTTTAGACATGGTCATGACACAGCCACATTAACTCTGAGATTAGAAGGCTGGAAATAGAAGAGATTCAAACAAGATGGGCTGCTTATAGTGTGTTGGAAAGGGAAAGATTGGAGATAATGATTAGATTTATTGCCAAATACCTTGGAAGATCATTGATGAGATAAAGTCCTGGTCCAGAGACAGTATCTTGGAGATAACGAAGAAAATCTGCTCTGCTGGAGGCTATAATAAAGGGTTGATCATCAAGCACTGGATGAAGTAGGTGCAGGGAAGAGAACTGAAATGGCAAAGATCTCCAAAGCCAAACTCACCACCAAAATGCTAGATCAGTCTTCTCAAACTCCCACTCAAACACAACCCTCATCTCTAAAATCTCCCAAATCTATCCCTAAACCAAAGCCACCCACAACTCAACCCACAAAACCAATCCCTTTACCCCAAAAACCACCTCAAACCTTACCCAGTGATACACCCAGAAGGAGGAGAAGGGTGTTGAGGGTAGAAGAAGATGAAGAAGAGGATGATGATGAAGATTTTCTACCAATCTCTGCTGTTCTCAACCTTAAAACACCTGAGCACAGAAGTCAACAAGTGATTACACCTGACTTGCAAATGCAAATGGTGAAGGTAAAGATTGAAGAAGCAGAACAACAGAAGCAGCACGATGAGCAGTTTCTCAAGATGGTTGACAAGGATTTCCCTCAGTCCTCATCCATTCAAGAAATGAAGAAACAAGCTCTGAGGCTATACACTCTTAGACATACTTTTCAACATCAAAGAGAAAGAGTGCGGATTTGGCCAGACCCCAGGGTAAGTTCTAGAATTCATAAGAAGAATATACCAAGTAGATATCATGGCCAAGTGAAGAAGACCTTGAATGCTGCAATTATGTTGGCCATGGTAGTCTCACCCTGGGAAATCATTGAAGAATTCAAGAGAGCTCACAACTCCAAGACAACCCCTCAATCTATTCTTGAGAACAAAATGATCAAGAAGGGGTTGTTATACAAAAGACTTGAAGATCTTCATAAGAGTGAACTCCAGTTGTTGCTTGAAGGCTCTCGCCCTGATGAATTTGCATACAGAGAGATCACAACTGTCGAGTTAAAGAATGGGAAGACAATGAGATACCTGTCGGAGTATTATGGCCCAGAGTTCTTCTTTGAGGGAGAAGCAGAAGAACTCACCAAGGAGGAACAAGTTGTTCTCCTTGAGGCCTATGCTAGTGAGTCTTACAGACTCATTAATGGGAATTAGGTTTCGTGGTTGGGATAAGAATCTGTGTCTAGTTCCCCAAGACAGAGTTCCCTTCCATACTTAGCCAATCAAAAGATCAAAAACCTTTTCCCGGCCTGTGCTTAACTGATTACCTTTGAAGCTGATCAAGAGGGTGTTTCTGCAATAAGTGGGATCATCAATAAGTTTAGAGGTTTTGGGTGCATTGGTTCAGGGAGAGTTTGTTGGACCAAAAGAACCAATGAGCCTGATCAGAAAAACCTCTAAGTCCCACATACATTACAAATGCTGAAGAAGATCACAACAGCTGAAGACATCAGCTGATTATAAGGTCTGAACACAAAGTCTGAAGACAAGATCTGAAGACTTCTACTGAAGACAAAGTCTGAAAGTAAAGTACTGAAGACAAAGTCTGAAGCTATCAGCTGAAGACAAAGTCTGAAAGTAAAAGTCTGAAGACAAGATCTGAAGACTTCTATTGAAGACAAAGTCTGAAAGTAAAGTACTAAAGACAAAGTCTGAAGCTATCAGCTGAAGACAAAGTCTGAAAGTAAAAGTCTGAAGAACAAAGATTGAAGACAAAGACTGAAGACCAAAGTGATGAGTAGTTGTCACAACAGCTGAAGCTATTAACTTCAGTAGTTGTGGTGATTCCTTTCAGTACTTGTAATTTACTTTTCAGTAGTTATAGTTTCAGTGGTTGTAGTTCATAGCTTTATGTTTTTGTACTTAGCATTCTCTAAGATGTAATCAATAGTTGAGAACATTCTTAGTAGTTTGCATAGTTTCAGTAGTTTGTATAATTCTGTTAGATGTCACTATCAAATGACATCAGCAGACGTCACATTCCCTATATAAGAAATGTTGACCTAGTTGTAACGTGTGACATTCAGACACCACGAAAGCATATGAATGAAATATTCCCTTGCAGAATTCTCTCTCTATAACCATTTACTTTTCATTGAATATCAATTGTGTTCTTGCGAATTGTCTAATTCATTGTTCAAATTCCGCTACGATCTACTCTAATTAATCAAACTTAGATCTCTGATCCTAACAGTGTTAACGAGGGATAAGATGATAACCCACAGCTTGTTGAACAACTTGATTTGAACTTGAAATCACCAACGCGGTGTACTTATCTATTGTGTTGAATCTACCGACACAACATCTATGGTCTAGCAACCTCTAGGTCTAGTTTCTCTATGTTACCTTAGTAGCAGCTACTTTTACTATCATTTTTCTTTTTATGTTGCTTAGACTTCTCAGATTATACTTCAAATTTTTAAACAAAAAATAAAATTTAAGTCTACTTGTCGGACTAAGTACTGTCATTGTCTGAAATCACTTCACTTTTCTTTTTAACGCCGTTAACCTCTAACAGATATAAAAAACATGGATTATCAATAGCTTTTGTGTAGAGGTCAGCGCGTTGAAAATACGTATTAATTTTAACAACATAGATTAAATTCTTTTCAAAACAATCACGTATAAAGTGATATTTAATGCCAATGTGTTTGGTTTTAGGATGTTGGACCAGATTTTTAGTTACGGCTATAGCAGTAGAATTATCAACAAATATCGGAGTGTTAGAGAATTTCAAACCGTAGTCCCGTATTTGCTGTTGAATCTAGATGATTTGTGAACAGCAGCTTGCATTAGCAACGTATTCAGCTTCACAAGTTGACAGAGCAACGGATGTCTGCTTCTTACACTGCCACGTGATTAATCATCTCCCAAAGAATTGACATCCTACTAAAATTGATTTATTGTTCATTTTGCAGCCGTCATAATCTGAGTCACTGTATATTGTAAGCTTAAAGTCATCGTCATGAGGATACCACAATCCAAGTGTTGAAGTACCCTTCAGATAATGAAATATCCTTTTGACGCCTATGAGATGGTTGACTTTTGGTTTTTCCTGATATCTAGAGTAGAGACACGTCGCGTACATGATATAGGTCTTGAGGCCGTGAGGTACATGAGGGATCCGATCATTCCTCGGTACATAGTGGCATCCACCAGATCACCATTTTCGTCAGGTGCTACGTCATGGTTTGTAGCAAGTGGAGTCCCGGCTGTAGAAGCATTCTCCATTTTGAACCGACTTAGAATATCACCTACATACTTGGTTTGATGTAGAAATATCCCCTTTGGTGTCTGATCCACCTGTAACCCAAGAAAGAACTTCATTTCTCCCATAACACTCATCTCAAACTCAGCTTTCATTACTGCTTCAAATTCTTTACATAGTTCTTTGTTTTTGGAACCAAAGATTATGTCGTCAACATAAATTTGAACAAGCAGTAAGTCACCATCCTTTTCTTTTATGAATAGTGTACCGTCAATCACTCCTCTACTAAATCCGTGTTTCACAAGATGAGTCGAGAGCTTTTCATACCATGCTCTTGGGGCTTGATGGAGCCCATAGAGATCCTTGTATAGTTTGCAAACTTTGTCCTGAGGATACGGATCCTCAAATCCTTTGTGTTGATGTACATACATTATCTCCCTAGTTTTACATCGAGTTGATAGACTTTGATCTTCATGTAAGATGCATAGGCTAGGAAAATACGCATTGCTTCCATTCTTGCCACTGGTTCAAAGACTTCATTGTAATCAATACCCTCGACTTGTCGAAATCCTTGAACTACAAGTCGAGCCTTGTTTCTTATAATGACTCCTTGGTCATCTTTCTTGCATTTCAAAACCCACTAGGTGCCAATGACCTTAGCACCTTTAGGTCTATCAACCAATGTCCATACACCTAACTTCTTGAACTGAAGAAGTTCTTCTGGCATGGCACTCACCCATGCCTCATCATTAGGGCTTCACTAACATATTTTGGCTCAAATTCAGACATAAAAAATCGATACGCACCATTATGAAGATACCCCTTTTCCATCATTGAGGCATAATCAACTGAGTATAGCTGATTTCTTGTGTGAACTCCTTGCATTATAATGACTCCTTGGTCATCTTTCTTGCATTTCAAAACCCACTAGGTGCCAATGACCTTAGCACCTTTAGGTCTATCAACCAATGTCCATATACCTAACTTCTTGAACTGAAGAAGTTCTTCTGGCATGGCACTCACCCATGCCTTATCATTTAGGGCTTCACTAACATATTTTGGCTCAAATTTAGACATAAAAAATTGATACGCACCATCATGAAGATACCCCTTTTCCATCATTGAGGCATAATCAACTGAGTATAGCTGATTTCTTGTCTGAACTCCTGATCTTACATCTCCAATGACATTGTCCAAAGGATGATAAACATGTAAGTGTGATCCAGGAGTGGTGGGAGCCACTACTTCATTATCCAGATTGTGAATAGCAGGTTTGGTACCCGAGGCAGTGGGCGTGTGAGGTTCCAAAGTGTCAGAGGCATCAACATCAGATGCTTGTGTACTTGCAGTAGTAGGAACCTGCTCCTCCTGATCCACCTGATCATTCTCCACGTCTTCATCATCAGAGGAAGAGTCACTTACTTCCAGTGCTCCCCCTGAATGACTGGAAGACTCACCTTTTGAACCTAATGTTGTTGAGTCTTGTGACGGTGTGTTTAAGGCATCATACATCATTTTGGTTGTTGACTCATCCTCAGGAGGGGAGAGAAGGATGTTGAAGGACTTAAAAGTCCATCATAATCAAAGAAGAATGCGGGTCCTTTGCCAGCAAGGGGGTGGTGTATCTCTGAACATCAACATTGCACCACACTTCAACTTGACCCGTGAGTTGTTGTAAACTCCCTTATTCGGTATGTTGTATCCTAGAAAAATTCCTTCTTCAGCCTTCTCATTAAACTTCCCTGACTTAGTTTCTTCAAAAGAGTACATGGTGCTCCAAACGGTTCTAGGTATTCTAGATTAGGTTTACGTCATTGCAGTAACTCGTAACATGTTTTTCCATGACACTTGACCATGAGGACTCGATTTAGGGTGTAACATGCGTTGGCCACTGTCTCATTCCAGAATTGAATGGGTAGATTTGAGTCTGCTAGCATCGTCCTGGCTGTGTCTCTCAAGCTGCGATTCTTTATCTCAGTAACTCCGTTCATTTGAGGAGAGTAGGCAGATGTGATATGGTGTACAATTCCTTTTTCTTTGCAGAATTCCTCCCTGTCTGAGCAAACTTGTCATACCTTCAGCTTGTAAAGTGACTCTAGTGATTCATCTTCCGGGGATTTATGTGTCCAATTCTCCTATGCTAGGAGATGGAGTCTTTCTCTATGGCCTTTGACAAGAAGCATTGTACTTGATGATATTTTTGGAGGCCTTTGATAAATCCAGGACATATAAATCATTATATCTTGAAGCTGACATCAAGACTTGGTCTTCCGGGATTACATAATCCTTCTTCATCACATAACACTTCTTGTTGTCAAAGACTACCTTAAAGCTTTTGTCACATATTTGGGATATAGAAAGTAAGTTATTTTGAAGTTGTTGAACATAGTTTACCTTATCAAACTTCACTTTCTGGTTTCCCACTTCCCCTTGAGTTGTGATGTAGCCTCCTTTATTTCCAGCAAACGAAACGTGTCCTCCTTTAATTTGTTGACGTTTGAAAGGAGAGACAAGTTCCCAGTCATGTGCCTTGATGCTCCGCTATCAACAATCCAGGTATTTGTAGATGCACTATAACGGACACCCTGCACATTAAAAGGAAATGATTAGTTTAGGTTAGGGACCCAAGCCTTAACTGTCTTGGGTGACGTAGAGGCATCACACATCATAAATTCTACCCACTGTTCATTAGAGGGTGAGGGCGGGTCTATTTTCTTCTTGTTCTCATTATCAGACACTGTACTTATTTTTTCCTTCCATAAGCTGGTTTTGTGTAAGGCCTGTTTATGATAAACAAACGACTGGCTTACAGTTTGATTTTTATGTTCACTAATCCTTTTTGATGGAGTAATAGAGCTCTGTTTCGAAGAACTTGGTTTAGTGTCATGAAGTTCAATATTCTTTCTTGCTGTCTGATAGCAAGGACAATGAGAAGCGATGTGTCCATACTTTCCATAGTTGTAGCATGATCTACTTTCTATATGTTGGTGGAACTGTTTCTGTGGGGAAGTGTATGACACATTTGTAACTTTAGTCTGTTTGGATTTTACCACTTCTTGTTTAGATGTTTTAGCTTCTTTAACAAAATTCATTGTTTGAACATTTTGAGCGTCTTTACCCTTTTGTTTTTTTGGACTAAGACATGGTGCACGTGGTTGGTTAACTTGTTGGTCTTTTTGGGTTTAGTATTAGACATGTTAGAATCTGACTTCATCTTAACCTTCTCAAATTGCTCATCCAAATTAAGGATAGGCATCTACTTTAGATTTTAAAGTGGCTCCTTCTGTTTAGGGGCAGATTCCTCCGATTTACTCGTGGAATCTGGATCATTAACTAGAGGAGTGGACACCACATGATCCTTGACAGGGTTGTTATTTACTGGTCTACATTTAGCATTTAACACTGTCTCATGTGGTGGTGGAACCACTTTGTATCCCAAACCTCCCCATTGTTTGTTCTCTCACTAAGTGTTGTACTATATGAGAAGAACTTGTCCAACTGTGTAGTTTTTGTTTTATGAGTTTACTTCGACTTCCAAAACTGCTTTTTCTTTCTTTGTTTCTTCTAGGGAGTTTAACTAGAACTTTATGTCATTTTCTTGGTTAAAAGCAACAACTTCGGTTTCCCTAGTTGTTTATTTAAAAGCTCTATTTTCTCTTGATAAATGTGTTCATTTTGTTTTAAAATCTGGTTAGCCTCTGTGCACAGTTGCAAGTCATTTACTAAGCTATCATTGTGATCTAATAACCTAGAAAATTTTGAATCTATGCTATCTCTAAATTTATTACATTTAGTAGAAGCATGATTATAAAAAACTTGGTCTGTGATACTTACCTGAGAAGGTTCGGTTGAATCAGCCATCATCACAGAGTTTGACTGTTCGAGTGCTAGTGATTTTGAACATGTTGTTCTAGGATCTTCTTCATTCAGGTGAGTAACCACAGTAGCAGTATCTTCATGATCTAACATTACTAGTTCAACTGCTATATCACCTTCGCTTATAGTGTCATCATCCAAAACTTCAACATTTGCGATGATGGACTCACCGGGGGATACAAACCGAAAGGTCCAATCTTGACCTTCATCATCATGTGCAGTCAAAGCCTTAGGATCTTTGCTTGATGGTGTAGCTTCACTTGTCGGTTTGTGTTTATGGTTGAATGATGAGAAAGGATTACCGTTACCTGTCTTCTTGGGCTTCACACATTCACGTTTGAAGTGCCCCTTTTCTCCACAGTTGAAACATGTAACTTTGGTTTTTTCGAAACCAAAGGTTGTATCATTTGTAGCTATCAATTATGTCCGGTCTTCTTCACAAACTTCTTGGCTCTACGAACAGCACTTGCCAACGCCCACATAATGTCCATTGTTTCCACTTCATTCCGTCCACCTACTCGTAATCCTCATCAAACAGGTGGCAATTTCCGATCTTTCCAGCAACAAGACCATCATAAGAATGAACAACCATAGCTAAGAGGTCCATATGCTCCTTTGCAACCTCCACAGTTATATCAACTTCGTAGCATTTGATTCATGTACTATATATTGGGTGCTAGATAACCCTGACATTTCAGATCCTGAAGTAGAGGCTTGCGGAGGAGCTGCTGAACTTGACACAAATGTAGTTTGTAGTGGTGCTCCTGCGCTTTTTGAGGTGGAAGTTGAATTATATAGAGGCGGGTTCTGATCGTAAGATCCTTTCTGAGACCTGTACTTCATCCTCAGTTCCTCCTCCCTCAGTTTTAGTATGAAGTCATTTATGTCTAATTTTGCTAGTAAATTTGTTCTGTCTCAAATTAGACATAAACGAGTCCCACTTCTCTGGCAGACCATCAGCAAAGCTTGATACCTTATCTTCCATTGACGTTGTAAGCTCATGAGTGTGCAACTCACTCATTAAATGGTAAAATCCGTCTATGACATCATCCAAGCTCTCCTTACCCATCGATGAGAAGTTATCAAACTCCTTCTTCCAAACCTTAGCCTTTAGAGCTTTTAACGATGCATTCCCGTCGTATCGTTTTTCCAGAGCCTCCCATAATTTCATTGCCTGTTTATTCTTAGAAAATTGATGGAATATCCTTAGGAATTGACTATCTTAATAGAGTATACACCTTCTTCTCAGCATTATACATTACCTTTTGGCTATCAGTCATGCCGCCTAGAGTAAGTTTGATGCCATCTGCACCAACTGGCATACTATAACTAGTCTCGATTGATTCCCACAGATTGGGATCAACACCATTTAGATAAATTTCAAACCTTTGCTTCCATTGTGGGTAATCGTCTAACGTGATAAGCTTAGGCGGCTTATTGTGATTACATGTCTCATTTTCCAAAAGTAACAAGTTCCGGATACGCGAGTCCCTACCTGCAGTAAACGCTAAGTACTGATCTTCCATTTCTTTATACTTTGAAATTTTGAACACAAATGTTTCACTTGTGCGAATGAGAGTGCGATTGGGTCTATTGTGCACATCGACTAATGTGGAAGAATCAATCGTGCGATTGATTTAATGCGGATGAGTCAATCGTGCGATTGAGCAGAAGTGGATAAACTATGGGAATGGGGTGTTCAGTCGTACGAATGGATGAGCGACTGAGTTCAATCGTGCGAATGGGAGGTACGATTGAGTTCAGTCGTGCGATTGAGCCAATCATGCGACTGAGGCTACTGGATTTGAAAATTCGAATATTTTGGGTACTTTGACACGAAAATACAATTCTTCACAAACCCTAATATGCCGTAAGCCAAAAAACATGAACTTTTTGATCTCGAGACACTAAAAACACTGTTCTACCAAAAAGATGGTGTTTTTTGAATGAAAAACGTGAGTTTTACACCGAAAACGATTGAATCACATGCAAAATCACGAGCCAAAGCTCTAATACCACTTGTTAGGACCGTTTAGGTATGGAGTACTAACTGATTTTGCGCGTATACAAACCCAAATAGTGCGGAATCCTATTTGATTAGAGAGCCAATCAGGGAGAACATACTTAAGATCAATCTAATGATTAATGAAACGTTATGAATGATTAGAACATGATCAACTGTGATCTATGAACTTGGAGCAAGTGTTCTTGAGTCTTTGGATGGCTAGGGTACGACTATGTGCTTAGGTATTCGAATTGTTAAGTTTTTCCATGAATTAAGTGGTATTTATAGGTTAAGGTTTTCCATTCGTACGACTGAAGCATGTGATTGATCCATCCGCACGACTAAAGGTCCAGTCTTGTGACTAAGTCAATCATATGTCTCTATTGTGTGACTGATCTAGTCTCCTGGTTCACTCGTGCGATTGGTCAATTAGCATGAAGTATTCATGCGTATGGTCCATTAGCATGGTCCATTCGCATGAGAACATCACACGATTATGTTTGAACATGTTTCTAAATTATTTTTGACTAAGAATTATGTAAACAACCACATACCTATATAGTTAGTTCAATATGCATTATCACACAATAAACAATGAAATATTAAACATTATATGTATCAACTACACATTGCATTTCATTCATACCCATTCAATTACATATATGTAAGACATGAAAGACATTTTACATTAAGCTCCTAAACTAGGTACACATGTATCTACAAATAATCCGACATCATTAACAAAATCTTTGCTTTTTACAGTGTGGGGCCCAAGATATTTCCATTACACAGTAAAATCTCTCTTCCGAATATAAAACATTTCCGAAGGTAATTTGTCTTCCGAAGGCAACTCTTACTTCCGAAGCAATAGCTTTGCTTCCAAAGGTAAGGATTGCTTTCTGAATGTAGAGATTGTATAAGCTTCGAAAGTAGATCTGATATGAGATCAATCGCTTCTTTCGAGACTAAAAACTCTCCCGAGAAGAAAATATCCTTGAAGAAATTTTGTTTCGGAAGATATGAAAATAACTTCCAATGGTTAATTTCTCTTTGGAAGAAATTTATACTTAGAACATTTGAGAGAGATCTTTTTTAACAGGGCTTAGATTGTATTGACATAAGACACTACACATTAAAAGGTTTTCAAAAAGGTAATCTAATCAATGTTTATCATCCCAATTGCTGTTATAAGATATTTAAATCTTTGTTCGAAAGATTTGGTGAACAGATCAACATATTGTTCATTTGAATCAACTTTGATAGTTTAATCAGATTTTTCTCATGAATATCTCTAATCAGATTTTTCTCATAGTCTAACATCTAATTCTGAATCCACAACAGTTGAGCACAACAACTTGCAGTAGCAATATATTCAGCTTCAGTAGTTGATGTAGAGACACAGAATTGCTTCTTGCATTGCCATGAGATTATCCTTCCACCAAGAAATTGACATCCTCCTGATGTTGAGTTCTTGTCAATGTTGCAGCCACCATAGTCACTGTCAGAGTATCCATAGAGATTGAAATCCTTATTCCTAGGATACCAGAGACCTAGTCTAGGTGCTCCTTTGAGATATATGAGGATTCTCTTAGCAACAGCTAGGTGAGACACCTTCAAAGCATCGTGATATCTTGCACACATGAAATTGTCAAACATTATATCAGGTCTACTGGCTATGAGATACATCAGAGAACCAATAATTGCCCTATACTGATAATGATCAGTATCCTCCCCCTCAAGGTCACAACAAAGATTATGGTTTCTGGGTTTGGGTGTCTTGGCTGGCTTACAATCTTTCATCTCAAATCTCTCTAAAATTTCATTGACATACTTGGATTCATTGATGAAGAACTCTTCCTTCATTTGCTTTACCCGAATTCCTAGGAAAAAGTCCATTTTTTTCTAATAATGCTTTCAAAGTCCTTGCACATTTGGTCATTTGAAGAACCAAAGATGATGTCATCAACATAGACTTGAACAAGAAAATATCCTTTCCAGACTTTCTAATGAAGAGAGTCTTGTCAATGGTACCTCTAGTGTAACCATTCTTCACAAGAAACTGAGACAGAGTCTCATACCACAGCCTAGGTGCTTGGTGCAACCCATATAGAGCTTTATCCAATTTGCACACATAGTTGGGGTTCTTTGATTCTTCAAATCCTGGCACACGTAGACTTCCCTATCTATATCCCCATATAGAAAGGCACACTTGACATGAAGCTGGTAACATTAGTATATCGATTACTTCCTCTTGGGTGTATCCTTGGACCACCAGTCTTGCTTTGTTCTTGATAATCAAGCCTTTATCATTTCTCTTATTTCTGAATACCCAATTAGTGCCTATAGGTACTTGACCAGATGGTAGCGGACATAGGTTCCAAACCTTCTGTCTCTTGAATTGAAGCAGCTCCTCTTGCATCGATTCAAGCCCGCTACTATCTTTCAAGGCATCTTCCACCTTCTTGGGTTCCATCTGGGATAAAAAGCATGAATACAAGCAGACATTCCCATAATGAGTCTGCCCTCTTGTCCTCACACCTTCAGAGACATCCCCTTTGATGTTCTCAGTTGGATGAGTGTTATGAATCCTAAGACGAGGAATCACTTCCAGTTGCAGAGATAGATCCAGGTTGGACATATTCTGCTTATGAACTTGAACACTTTGTCCAACTGTTGTTTCAAATTCATTCAATGAGGACTAATTGAATGAATGAGAAACATTATCAATGATTGGCTATGAAGTAGTATTAACAGTTGCCTGTTCCTTCAAGATGCTAGTTCCATCAGCTTGGTGTATGTAGGATCAACTGATGAGTTTTGAGGATCAACAGGTGATTCACTTGTTGAAGCTTCACTATTCCTTGACATAGTTATACTATATGATCTGTAAATAGTGGAAGCTTGATTTGTTGCAGCTCTTGGAGAACTTGGAAGAGGTCTGGGTAGCACAAATAGTTGATTAGCATCAGCAGCATTTTGAGTGCTTGTTCCAACTGAAACATTTTCACAAGATGGTTTAGAATAGTTTGGAAACAATTCTAGATCAATGATATGATCAGGTCCATTCCCCCTAACACAAGGAGTGTGCTCATTAACAACTATATTAGATGACTCAAATTTTTGATTCTTAATGTTGTATACCCTATAAGCTTTAGAGCTAGAAGAGTATTCAACAAAGATAGCATCATCTGACTTTTCAGCAAATTTTGCCAAATTGTTCTTTGTGTTAAGTATGTTACACCTGCTCCAAAGGACCTTAGAAAGCCAATGAACGGTGGCCTCTTGTTCCATTGCTCATAAGGGGTTTTTCAATGTGGCTTAACTACAAAAACTCTATTATGCCTCTGCCCAGAATGTTAGAGGTAGTTTTGAATCAGCTAACATAGTTCGAGCAGCCACAATAAGTGTCTTGTTCCTTCTCTCAGTAACACCATTTTGTTGAGGAGTTCTGGGAGAACTATATTGTCTAGCAATCCCTTTTGAGTTACAGAATGAGTCAAGAATGAAGTTCTTAAACTCAGTCCCTTGATCACTTCTAATTATTTTAACCTTGTGATCAATTTGATTTAGTATTTGAAGGATAAAAGATTTTAATGCTTTAGCAGTTTCATGTTTAGTTCTTAAAAAGAAACCCATGTAAATATTGTAAAATCATCAACTATCACAAGGCAGTATGATTTCCTTCCAATGCTCATTATACTTGTGGGACGAAAAAGATCCATGTGCAATAAGTGTAATGGAGTTAACACTTTTCGATTTGTGAGATGCTCTGTGTTGCTTCCCTTTCAGGCATGCAACATAGTTATCTTTACAGAAAAATTCCTTTTTAGGCAAACCATGCACCAAGTTATTTTTAGCCAACTTATTCATTGTCTTAAAATTTACATGGCACATACATTTATGCCAACGTGTTGACTCATCTCTATTTTCTTTGGAAAGAAAGCATGATACTACACTCATTGGGAAAACTTTGTTCATATCAAGCTTGTACATATCCCCTTTCCCGAGAGATCTAAGAAGCACCAATTCCGGAGGAATTGTCATCCCTGGTTTGAGAATAATGCACTCATGTTCTATGAAAAGCATTTGGTGCTTTTGATCACAAAACTGAGAAACACTTAACATATTGTGTTCAAGCTGTTTGACAAAGTGAACTTTGTCAACTTTTAACTTCCCGTTGGATACACTCCCTCTGCCAGAAGTATATCCTCTGGTCTCACCTCCAAATTGGACAGAACCTCCATCATAGTGTTGAAACTGTTGAAGGAGAGATCTGTTCCCTACCATGTGGCTGGAGCATCCACTATCCACAATCCAGATGTTGTTATTCTTGTCATATGGATGTCCCTGTATACAAGATGAGATAGTTAGTTTAGATTGGAGACCCAAGCCTTATTGGTCTTGGGTTCTTCTAATGATAGTGACATAATTGAACCAAAATTTAAGCATGGGGGTTCAATGGATGTTTTTGAAGAAGAGGTTTGGGCTGTAGCATCTTCCTTGATCTTCCAATCCATCCTTTGTTTGATCATAGAGGATGAGCTTGTTGAAGCTTTTGCAGCATGGCATTCTTCCGAAGCTTCTTTCTTTTCGGAAGAAGTCTTCACCACCTTTTCTTCTGAGGAAGTCTTCTTCTCGGATGGTTGCAAGGGAGCTTTCTTGTTCTTCCGAACTTTATTAGCTTTTGCTTCCGAAGCGATGAAGAAGAGTTTTCTTCCGAAAGCAACCTTGTTTCGGAAACGAGCTTTCCTTTTTTCACCACTTGAATCGTTTGATAAGGTCCAAATGTTAAAACTTCCCTGACTCCCTCTTTTCTAACAGTATTTGCATAATGTGTGCTAGCGGATTATAATAACAATCTTTAGCCATGTGGTTTTGCAGACCACACATTACGCATGCAATGTTAGTCTTTTGGGAATGTGAGGATTGGTGTTTCTTGTGCTTTTTCTCTTCATTAGCAACCTTTCCCTTCAACTTCTGATCCTTTGGTAGGACAGGAGTGTTGGTACCATACTTATTTCCTGAATCAGAAGCACCTACCACCTGGAATCCAGCTGAGAGAAAAACATCCTTTTCCTTTGGGTCAATCATCAGCTTAGACTCAGCCAATTTCTTAGCAGTTCTTCTGGCAGCTTTACCTCTACTTCTTCTGGTTTTGGTGGTTAGGGTTTGATCTTCATTGGGAGAGATGGTTTGATTTACATGTTCCTTCCCTGTGGTGGCCACTATTATTACCTCATTCTTCAACTCTTGTGAAGATGGGTCAGTAGTTGGGACCTCTTCCTCTTCAGTACCATATCTAGGTGTCTTATGGACTTATATGAGTGTGGTGGAGTAGTTTCATTGGTGCCCAACTCTCCTTTGTTCTGATAACAGATCTTGGAGTGGGAGGATGATGCAATAAAAGCTTGGAAGTTCTGCTCAGAAATAGCATACTTCCTGGCTTGAGCCTCAGCAGTGACAAGCTAGGCTTGAGCCTCAGACAATTTGGATAGTAAATCCTTTATTTGAGTCTTGTAATTTGTGTGTTCATGTTTTAATAAGGACACACATTTCTCTAACTCTTCAATTTCTTTTGGTAGTCAGATTCAGCCCTTCTAAAATCATATTTCAAAATTTTAAAGACTCAATATCAGATTTAATTTCCATATTATAGTCCTAATATAATTTAACCTTAGCTATACAAGAGGGAATATAGAGATGTTCATATATTTGGTTTTCATTTGTTCCGACCAAGAGAGCTTGAGCAAGAGTCACATCCTATACCATAAAGCTCTAGTCAACTTCTTGAGCCATTACAGCTATTTCAGTTGACTTTCCAGTGGGCTTTGACATGGAGGCATGTGTGGAGGCTAGTGGGGTTCCCGGATTTGTCTTGGGAGCCTTGAGTTCCCTTGCAAAGTGACCAAGTTGGTTACAGTTGTAACATTTGCCCTTGGCTTTGTCAAACCAAACTTGCTAGTAGTTGGGTTTTGAGGGAATTGCCTTCCAGTTCTCTTAAAGAACTTCTTCGCTCTGTAGGTTAAAAGAGCCATCTATTGGATGATGTCCACATACTCTACATCGTCTAGACTCAAACACTCTAGATCATCAAAACAGTATTGAAAGTCGCTAGAGTGTCCACTTCCTGAGACAAAGGCACAGTTGTCCTGAAAAGAACAATGTTGAGCCCGTTGAGACCTTGGAGTCTCAGGGAAAGTTATGTATGGTCCAGAAGAGCGGATGGCTGCTGGTTGTACGTCAGGTAGTGCTGAGGTTGTGGGGGTACTGAGCCTTCAGCAACCAATAGAGCGTTGCTAGCAGGAAAACTCAGAGGTCTGCTTGTTTAGTGGCCCTTCTTACTTTCCATCTCTAGGTGATATCCATCAAGAATGCCATAGAGTTCAATAATAGTAAGAGTGTTCAAGTTCTCTGTCCTCTTGATAGAGACATAGTAGAATGTCCACTCATTTGGAAGAGCACTCATGAACTTTCTTGTGAGATCTCTAAGTTCAGAGTGATCTTCACAGACCGGAGGGAAGAAATAAGATCCATGTACCTAAGATACTGCTGACTGAGGGTCTCTCCAGCAATGTAAGTGAAGTTCATGAACTGCTGCTTCAGTGAGTCCTACTTGGAGTCGTTTGAGCTTGAATACATCTGAGCAAGTGCATCAAACAATTCTTTGGCAAGCATACAATGATCAAACCCCACCATGATGGAGTTGGGTATTGCAGTCATAAGAATGGTCATTGCATTGCTGTCGATGTCCATCTTTTTCTGGTCCTCGTCAGAATAATCTTCAACAGCCTTTTCTATCATGGCACCGTTTCCACCAGTTGATGCCACCTTGGGTTTATGCGGGCTACTGACGATGGAGTTACACATTTTGTTGTCTTGGTATCTGATGAAGCCTTACATTCTTTTGCTCCAAGACCTGAAGTTTTCTAGAGTAATGATGGGAGCTTTAGTCATAGTTCCCATCTCTACATCGGATTTGTTAAGGGCAATTTTGAGTGAGTTGTGGGGAGGAGTGAAAAACAGGTTGATTTGGATGGTGAGATCTCATAATCAAGACCCTAAAGAGCTCTGATACCAATTGCAGGATCAGTTAATGTCACTTAACACTTTGTTTTTCTCTCAAACTCACTTGAACTACACTCGGATGAAGGCAGAGTCTATAAGAGTTGATCACAATATAATAAGTAGTAAAGAACACAAGAAGTAATTCTCAAGGTACTTGCATATATTACTTTTCAACTCAAATGTTACAAGACTCTTACAAGCATGCTTTTAAGAGTTACAATGAGAAACTATATATAATACTACCTACAGCCGCATATACTTTGATACCAGCTAGGATACTATAACTAAAGCAATACAAAGCAATAGTTAAGGTATCTCAGATAAAGTCTTATCTGAGATATGGTAGTCAAGATATGTCCCTGACTTACCTTTTGTTACCAACTAAAGTTGGTAACTTGTACTATCATAAAAGGTGAACAGTGGAATAAAGTATGGTCAACTACATCGATCTTTGAGAAAGCGCCATGCAGTATCAGAGGTTTGCAGTGGAGTGTCAGAGACCATACTTATGTCCACTAGTTCATAGCAGTGTCTTTCAAAGGTTAAATGGCTTCAGAAGAACAAGTACTTCCGAAGCCACTTATACTTCAGAACAGGCTACTTCTTCCGAGGCCTGAGGACTTCTTCTTCTCTTCATACTTTGGAAGTAGTCTTCTGATTTATTCTTCTTGGACTTAGTCTTCAGAAGTAAGCTTTTAAACTTCAGAAGTGAGTTTGTCTTTGGAAGTTGATCTTTCATTTGTCTTCGGAAGAACTCTACTACCTTCAGAATTTCCACACTTGGCTTTCGAAGCCTTTGTAAGTACCAAAATTTTTCTAAGTGATTTGGTTTTGGTTGCACCAGCCATCTTATTGATCCAACAGTTTGTGTGAATCTAACTGTTAATTTGTACGATGTCAGCCTGGCGGTGGATGCTCACTGCCATCGTTACTAAAGATGAAATAGTAGTTAATATGTTTTTAATAGGCTTATGTTTTATTAAATTTATACTGCTAATGATATGATGTAATCCTAACCTTTGATTATATGTAATGTACTATGGTATGTTATGTTGGGATTTATTGTATTGAATTATTTAATTTTCTTGATCAATGCGTTATGAACAAGCTACTCCTATACAAAGCATTTCACACTTCCGCTAGGATCTGACAGATTTAATGATGCGATGGGGACGAGGTTACACATTAGCACGACTTATCATCCACAGACGGATGGTCAGTCAGAGAGAACCATTTAGACACTAGAGGATAGGCTTCGGGCATGCGTCATTGATTTTGGAGAAAGTTAGGATGAACAATTTCCATTAGTTGAGTTCTCATACATCAACAGTTATCATGCTAGCATTGGTATGCCCCCTTATGAGATGCTATGTGGTAGGAGATGTAGAATGCTCGTTTCTTGGGTGATATTGGACAGAAGGAGTTGGGAAGCATTGAAGTGATCAAGGCTACCACTGAGAAGCTAGAAAAGATCAAGGCCTTTGAGAAGGCTGCCAAAGATAGGCACAAGTCGTATGCAGATAACAGACATAGACCGATTGAGTTCAAGGTGGGTGATAGAGTTATGCTGTAGGTCTCACCTTGGAAGGGTATCAGTCGGTTTAGGTTGCGGGGCAAGTTGAGCCTAAGGTACATAGGGCCTTTTCAAATCATTGCTCGTGTAGGAGAGGTGGCCTATCGTTTAGAGTTACCAATGAGTTAAGTAGAATTCACCCAACATTCCATGTATCTCATCTACGGAAGTTTCTGGCTAATGAAGATATGGTCGCACCAGTAGAGGATATTGAAGTGGATGAATGGCTCAATTATGTGGAGCAACTAGTGCCGATCATTGATCGAAAGGAAAAGAGGTTACGGAATAAAGTGGCTCCTCTTATGCGTCTATAGTGGAAGCACTGAAAGGGATCCAAGTCCATGTTGGAGATTGGAGAAGAGATGAGGCAGCACTACCCACATCATTTTGAGGAATAACATGTTTCGAGAACGAAACCTATATAAGGGGGGTGGACTTGTAATACTCAAATATTTTTAAAAGATGTAAACTGAAAAGTAGAAGAAGGAAATGCAATAAAACCCAATTTGAGGGCTTAAAAGTGTGCAAAGGATAAAATATTATTTCATATTTGTACAAAAAGGTGATGGCCGCCCACACCTTCCTTCCCCTATTTTATTTCAACCAAATTTTTTAGAGAGACAAAGCAGAGTTTTCGGGTGTTTGAAGAATGAAGACGCAAAAGGCTGAATTGAAGGTAATAATTCATGTTTTGAGGTGTTGTTGGTTGGTTTAAGCATTAGTTATGTGCTTATGTGTGTGTTTGTGTGTTTGGGTGTGTGTTTTGGTGGGTATTAGGTGTTTGAACTAAAAAGTACATTTGGATTTGGACAAGTTCATCCGAAAGTTGCCAAAGGTGAGTTCTAGAACCCCCTTTTTATATGGTTTAACTGCCTTTCGGGCCAGAAATGCATGTATGAATGTTTTCATTAATGGGTATTACTACCCATATGTTCATGTGTATGTGTTTGTGAGTGGGGTATGATTTGGGTGGTTATGTTGTTATGATTATGTTATGTTTATGTTGTTGGGGCTTAGAATGTTAGTACTAAGCTTTTAATATGATGAAATGGTAATTTTAGGAACTGAATGATATTGTTTTGACTAGGTTGGCTGCCCATGCGCTTGAATTTGGCCCATGCGCTTGAATTTGGCCCATGCACCCAACAATTGAATTTCCTAACTGTTTCCCCAGACGCCCAAAACCCATGCGCCCAAATAATTCCCACGGACCTAGACTTAGTCTGAATTTGGTTAAGTGTCCCATGCGCCTAACTGCCCATTCGTCCGGTACTCATGCGTCTGCATAGTGCCCATGCTCCTACGAAATTGCCTAAACTTACTAAGTGTTGGGTCATGCTTCCAAATAGTACCCATGCATCCAAAAGTTTCCCATGCGCCTAAGTGTTCTTATGCGCCTGAAAGGTCAAGTGCCTGCATAGTACTCATGCACCTGCGTAGTACTCATGCGCCTAAAAGACTTTAGATTTATTTCTGGAATTTTGGGAAACAGTGAAGTTTAAGGCTTTAACTTGGGATGTTCCCGGGGGCAATGTATGATGGTTTATGATGTTGTATGATGTTGTATGTGAGGTTATGATGATGTCATGTATGGGTATGTCATGTTCATGTTATGTTCCTTATTATATTACTTTCCGTGGCTTTGCGTGGTATGTTAATATAATTAAATGTAAAGTATTATGTAATGGAATTAGAAAATAATGATTAATGAAAGAGGAACGTAAAGAATGAAAGAATGCATGCATTGATGATGAATGAATGGAAAGTCTTGACAAGAAAATATAAGGAGGTGCATGACTCTAAACTGTCGTTAGCTCAACTGTGTGTGGGTTAGCTAACCCATAAGGATACACACGAGGGTCTAGTCTTTGTGACTAGCAAATGTATGGGATCTTTGTCGCTTGCCCCGGTACTGGTGCCGGGATATGTGCGTAATGTATGGGGGTCTATTTATAGACTCCGCCCCAGTATCCGCTTCAAAATCCACTATCTAACACCCAGTTATTTTTAAAAGATGTAAAATGAAGAGTAGAAGAAGGAAATGCAATAAACCCCAATTTTAGGGGCTAAAAGTGTGCAAAGGACAAAATATTATTTAATATTTGTATAAAAAGGTGATGGCCACCCACACCAACCTACATGTTTCATTTCAACCAGATTTTCTTAGAGACAGAAAGCAGTGTTTTCAGGTTTTTGAAAAAGGAAGAAGAAAAAGGGTGAATTCAAGGTAAAAATTCATGTTTTGAGGTGTTCTTAGCTAGTTTAAGCCTTAGTTATATGCTTATGTGTGTGTTTGTGTGTTCGGGTATGTGTTTTAGTGGGTTTTAGGTGGTTGAACACAAAAGTGCCTTCGGATTTGGAGAAGTTCGTATGAAAGTTGCCAAAGGTGAGTTCTTGAACCCCCTTTTTACATGTTTAAACTGATTTTGGGGCTGGAAATGCACGTATGAATGTTTTCATTAATGGATATTGCTACCCATATGTTCATGTGTATTTTTTGTGAGTTGGGTATGATTTGGGTGGTTATGTTGTTATGATTATGTTATGTTTATGTTTTCGTGGCTTAGAATGTTAGTACTAAGCTTGGAATATGATGAAATTGTGATTTTGGGGACTGAATGATGTTTTAGACTAGGTTGGTTGCCCATTCGCCCGGCGGTGAATTGCATAAGTGTTTCCCCAGACGGCCAAAACCCATGCGCCTAAGTCTTTCCCATACGCCTAAGTCTTTCCCATACGCCTAGACTTGGTCTAAATTTGGTTAGGTGTCACATGCACCTAACTACCCATGCGCCCTAGTACTCATGTGTCTGCATAGTGCCCATGTGCCTAGGAATTTGCTTTTAAACTAAGTGTTGGGTCATGCGTCCAAATAGTGCCCATGCTCCTAAATAGTGGCCTTGCGCCCAAAAGTTCGCATGCGCCTAAGTGTTCCCAAGAGCTTGAAAGGTCAAGCGCCTGCATAGTACTCATGCGCCTGCATAGTACTCATGCACCTAAAAAACTAAGATTTATTTCTAGATTTTGGGAAAAAGTGAAATTCTAGGCTCTGACTTGAGATGTTCCCTGTGGCAATGTATGATGGTTTATGATGTTGTATGATGTTGTATGTAGATTATGATGATGTCATGTATGGTATGTCATGTTTATGTTATGTTCCTTATTATATTACTTTGCGTGGTATGTTAATATCAATAAACTTAAAGTATTATGTAATGAACACATAAATTAATGATGAATGAAAGAGGAACGTAAAGAATGAAAGAATGCATGGATTGATGATGAATGAATGAATGGAAAGTCTTGCAAGCAAATGAAAGGAGGTGCATGACTCTAAAATGTCGTTAGCTCAACTGTGTGTCGTTTAGCTAACCCGTAAGGATACACATAGGGGTCCGTCTTTGTGATTAGCCAAACATGTGACCTTTGTTGCTTGCCCCAGTACTAGTGCTAGGCTATGTCCTTAATGTATGATGGTCTATTTATAGACCTCGGCCTCGTACCTGCTTTGTGACTACGTTTGGGGTACAGTATGGCATTGATCCGAATGAAAAGTGAAAGATCATGATGAATGTATGAAGTGTACGGTAATAAAGATGATGAATGAGAACGAATGATAATGATGTCGTACGTTGATGAATGAATGAAAAGATAATGAATGGTGATGAAAGATAATAATAAGATTATCTAGTTGTATGTATGATGCATGATTGCGTATGAAAGTAAAGAACGGTTTTTAAACGACAGTAAACGTATTTATTTTATAAAACTAGAACTCACTCTGCAACGCTGACTTTTATGTGTTCCGGTTGGCAGGTGAATGTTGCTGAGGATGGCATGGGTTAGCTACTTGGCATTTTTGGATGGGGTCAATATGTTTAAATTATGACGTGTTTGTGATGTAATGCAAATGCTAATATTTTGTAAGAGTAAAATATGTTGTATTGTTTTGCAACAATAGTCATTAATTTATGAAATGATTTTTAAGTTATTCCGCTGCGATGTTTTAATAAATTTAAATGTATATTTCATGTTTTATGTGCAATGATTGACGAGCTATAAGTGTTCCGGGAATAAAGGCTTAATATGATTTCAATTGATTTCCAGCCACAAAAACACAGTTGCAACAAAGATATTTCGTATTAGGGCCCACCAACGAAACACAGTTTCGCCGGGTAAACAAAACTTGTTGACTATGAGCGAAACTATAGTTTCACTCATGTTTCATAATGCATCAAAATACACAAAACACATACAACCAAAGAAATCTAACATATGTCTTCTTAAAATTAAACATAATATAAACACTATCTAGGTGTGTCCAACGTAATCTAGATCTTCAAAATCTAATGCACAGGCTCACAACATATCTTCCAATGGGTGAATTGTTTTCTTACTTTGTCCATATGTCTGTGGATGATATGCTAAACTTATGTTTACTTGAGTTCATAATGCTTTCTACAAGTTTGCAAGAATCTCGAAGTAAACCTACTATCTCTGTCAAATATTATTGAAATAGGTATTCCATGTCTAGACACAATTTCTTTCATATAAATCCTTGCCAAATTTCCATCTTATAATCTTCCCTGATTCGCAAGAAATGAGTTGACTTCGTTAATCTGTCGATTATAACCATATATGGTGTCATACCACTTGAGGTTCTGAGTAACTTAGTTATAAAATCCATAGTAATTTGATCCCACTTACATTTAGGAATTTCTGGTTGTTGTAAACATCCTAAGGGTTTCTAATATTCAGCCTTAACTCTTGAACAAATATCACATTCTTCTACAAATTTTGCAACATATTTCTCCATACCTGACCACCAATATTGGTTTCTTAAACCCTTGTACATCATAATTATTCACTGGATGTACTGAATATCTCGATTTTGTGCTTCTCTTAGAATAGTTTCTCTAAGCTTATCATTGTTAGGAATCCAAATTCTTCCTTTAAATTTTAGAATTCCATCGGAAGCAACTTCTAGTTATCCATTTTGCTTCAACACACCTTCTTATTCTCTTTTGCTGAGTTTCTCGAATTTGACTTATTAGATCCGTGTGTAATTTCATTCTCAAAGCACGAACTCGTAGTGGCTTAGTTCTCTCCTTTTTACTTAATTCATCAGCTATTACATTTGCCTTTCCTGGGTGATACTTCATTTCACAATCATAATCACTTAGTCGTTCCACCCATCTTCTCTGCCTCATATTTAACATCTTTTGATCAATATGTGTTGCAAACTCTTATGGTTTGTATAAATTATGTTGATTTTCTGCCCAAGACACATAGAACATTGATGTGGTTAGTACGTTATGATCCAAGTCGGGTCATACCCAATAACAAGCTTAGCAAACACCAATATAAATATTTAATTGATGATATGATCATGCAATTAAATAAATACACAATTTAGAAAATGGGTTTTCTAAATAAATTGCATATGAGATGAAACAGCTTATAAGGATATTTTGTTTATAGACATTACTTGTAATGTTATTTAAGTTGGTTAATGTTGGACCAAAAGAACCAATGAGCCGGATCAGAAAAACCTTTAAGTCCCACAGACGTCAGAACAACTACTGAAGACCACAACAGCTGAAGACAACAGCTGATTACAAAGTCTGAAGACAAGTGCTGAAGACGAAGTCTGAAGACAAGTGCTGAAGACGAAGTCTGAAGACAAGTGCTGAAGACAAAGTCTTAAGACAAGTGCTGAAGACAAAGTCTGAAGACAAGTGCTGAAGACAAAGTCTGAAGACAAGTGCTGAAGACAAAGTCTGAAGACACAAGTGTTGAAGACAAAGTCTGAAGACACAAGTGCTGAAGACCAAAGTATCAGACGTTGTCACAACAGCTGAAGTGGTCTTCTTCAGTAGTTGTGATGGTTTACCTTTCAGTAGTTTTATGTTTTATCTGTTTAGTAGTTTGACACAACAGCTGAAGAATACTTCTTCCGTTGTTGTGCTCATAAGTAGTTTTATGTTTTTCAGTATTTTGTAAAACGACTGAAGAGCTTGTTCTTCAGTCGTTGTAGTTTCAGTAGTTTCTTATCAGTAGTATCATATTTTGTACTTAACACTCTGATATGTTCTCAGTAGTTGTGAACATTTCAATAGTTTGTTAAGAGTTAGTTATTTTTGTAATAGATCTGCCAGTTGTCACTTTCCCGTGATAACAGCAGCGATTGCACTCTATATAAGGAGTGTCAACCTATTGTAATAGGTAGAGTTACTTGATCAGAAATATTCGATATCATAGAAACATTCCTTGTTACAGAAATATATTCCTCGTTATAACCGTATTTGTTCTTAATGCATACGAGTATCAAATCTTGCTACAATTTGGTCTAATTCTTGTTCTTATTCTCTACGTTACGCACTAATTACATCAAACTTGTGATCACTGATCCTGAAAAATGGTATCAAGAGCGGTAATCATTGATCGATCTAATAATTGATCATTGAAACTACTATTCAAGATCCAAGTTTGATTGAATTAGCATTTTTTTTTGCAAGAAACGGTTATAGAGATTGAATTTTCTGTGTTTCTCGTCATTCATCCTGAGATTTTCTCTTGGTTTTCATTGAGTCTGTTGTGGTCTATGTAAAAACGTTTAAAAGTTGAATTAAATGTATTTGGACTAAAATGACTACTCCTTCCAATGATCCTCACAATACTGTTTCTCAACCAAGCCTCCAATGCTGGTTAGGAATGAGTATAACATATGGCAACGACGAATGCTCCATCACCTGTCTGTTAACAGCGTAGGTTGTTGGACATCAGTGGTACGTGGTCCACACAAGCCTATGGTGAATAACCCGAAACCAATCAAATGGTTCCAAAGAGGAAGGAGCAATACTCAGATAAGATAAGAATTGTTTGAGATTGATGCAAAAGCCCATGGAATTCTGGCCATGGCACTGCCCAATGAAATCTATTCTGGGCTAATGCACATGAAACTGCCCATGACCTCTGGAATGCCTTGAAAGAAACAATTTGGAGGAATAGATGAGTCTTGGAAATAATAGAGAAATCCTTGCCTAACAATACGAGACATTCTCTCATAGAAAGGGTGAGACACTGACTCAACAGTTTGAGTGGTTTCTCTTGTTTGATCTCTGAATTAAAAATGGTCAACTTGAGTACAAAAATATCCAGATGATAACAGATTTCTCAGATCACTACCTGAGAGATGGACACATATACTATTGTCCTACGCTCTAGTGCAAATTTAGACAAACTATCTCTCACCCAACTCCATGGGAAATTGCTCACATTTGAGAGAGAGATAGAACAGAAACGAAAACTGTCTTCATCTGGAAAGCTCACTGAAGACTTTGTACCAGGCAACACTGCCTTGGTTGGTCATGGTTAGAATATGCCTCATCTGAATGCCAGTATGATGAGCATATTGATTTCTCCTCAAACACTTCTGATTCTACGTTTGTGAGTGTTGATAGTCAACTGGGTGTAATAATGACATCTATGCTTCATCATGGATGGTCTCAAGGGGATTGCTGATGACGACTTAGAATAGATGGATATTTTGAGCCAAATGACCTTGATAAATATCAGATCTCAGAAGTTCTACAAAAGAACTGGAAGAAAGTTCCCAGGACTCTCTGGCAAAACCAAAGTTGGTTTTGACAAGAGTAAGTTGAAGTGTCACAAATGCCACAGGCTTGGACACTTTGCTAGAGAATGCAGATCATCTGGATCTAATTCCTCTGCACCTTTTGTGACTTTCCCTGGCAATAGTCAACAACACAGAGGGCAAATCCTGTCAATTCTAGTCATCATTCTCAACCACAATCTCCTGCATATTTTGTTTCTCAGTGTCAAATGCCATATCCTTACCCTTGTTACTACATGCCACAATCAAATCAAGTTCAAGTTCCTATAGTACCACAACCTCATGCACTACCAGAACCTCAACCATCTCAATCTAATCAACCTCCTCAACCTCAACACAACACAGCTTCTTCACCTGGAGGTTGACTGGAGCAGTTTACCGGATGACATGTCGGGTCATGAACAACTGTTCACAGGTGCTGGTCAACATAGTGGTGACAGTCCTTTTGGGAATCTGGCTCTCATGGCCCTGGAGTCTACTGAGGGTTCTGCTCAAATGCATCATCTTCATAGGTAACTCAGGTATCTGAGGCTAAAGCCAAGTTATGTTCTGAATCATGCATTTCTGCCTTTGTCTCCATTAGAGAGGCAAATGTAGCATTAAAAATCAAAAATTGAGTTGAGGAAAACCATTTCCAAAAGAAAAGCTGAGTTTGAGTCTGCTTTAATAGTAAAAATTATTAGATTTATAAGCTTAAATGCCAATAAATGATGAAAAGGCCAAGCTAGAGGTTATTCTGGAAGACCAGAGAAGTCTCAAAGAAACCCTTGCAGTCACCCAGGTAGAGTGTGATCGATGGGTACAATCATGCAAGGTTTGAAATGCTCTTAGTAAGCAATCTGCTTCCAATGTGAAGTTTGGTATTGGTTATAATCACTGTTCCTCCTACAGATTTTGCTTCAAGAGCAGAAGTGAAATCTGATGGAGAAAGCAATAACCAATCCACCTCATCATGTGATTCACTTTTGATAGAGCATCATCAAAAGTTGAAGTCAGCACTAAGCCCTCTCAGAACCATCAGTTGATGTGATGGTTCCACTGCTGACACTCACATGATCAAAGAGATGATCAACTCAGGAGCTATTTCTGGAAGTTCTGAAAGGACTGGAGAGCATGATTACACCTGAAGTTCAAACTCCAATTACTGTCAGCACTGAAGAGGAGAAAACTGTTAGTAGAAAGAGTTTGAAGACTACTAAAGAGGAAGTAAAGAAAGCAAATAATGCTTCCAAAGTACTGAAGAGAGTCTTCAGTAGTTTCATTCTCTTTAGTTGATGATCAACATAAGATGAAAGAAAAACCATGTGAAGTATGTGGTTTGTTCAATCATCTTACAGATGATTGTTGGTACAAAAGGGATCCAAACTCAAACATAAAGAGGAAAGTAAAGAGAAAATGGTTAAAATGAAAACTAAGTTTGAAGCCCATTTGTACTAGCAACATCAAATCCTGTAACCCTTAAGTCCAAAAAGAAATCCAAAAAGGAAGGGTTTAAACAGGTAACAGTTGAGATTGCTCAAAAGAAGAGGTGCAACATAAGAACTTATCATACTCCAATGCCAATGTGTCTGAAGAGCTGAAAGCCTTAACACAAAATCAGACACAACGGGTTATGATGGTTCAACATCTATTGGGAAGAGTTAACCAATTAGATGTTCCTATGTTGAAACCATAGAAAGGAGGTCCAAGCCAAAGGATTCCTTTTTCACCAGTTTCTTCCTCTCAGGCTGTTGTTTCCAACAAACATGTTAGTTTACCATCTGTTGATGAGAACATGCCAAAACCAAAAAGGTTTGGGTCTCAAAATCTAACTAATTTGTTGTATTTTGCAGGGTTCCTGAACATACCTCAGAGGAATCTAGTATGTAGACAGTGGAGGATCCATGCATATGACAGGAAACAGATCACTTCTTAATGACTACTCTCAAGGAAGGAAGGGGTTTGTGTCATTTGGCAATGATGCAAAGGGTTACATCATCGGCAAAGGCGTTTCCAATGGGGAAATAAAGTTTGATGATGTTAACCATGTGGAAAATCTCAAGTACAACCTCTTGAGTGTCAGTCAAATGTGCGACAAAGGCCATGTTGCTCTTTTCACCAGTCAGAACTGTCGGATCTATCATCCAAAGTTCTAAGTTTGATTGTAAGGTGTTGGATGAACACACTCTCCTAAAGGCCAACAGGACAGGAAGAGTGTATGCCTTAGATCTTTCAAGAAAATAGATCTCAAAGGCCATCCTTGCCTATTTTCCAAGGCTTCCCCTCAAGAATCTATTCTATGGCATAGAAGGCTGGGTCAGGTTAATCTCAAAAACATAAATCAGCTGATAAACCATGGTTTAGTAAGGGGACTGCCTATGAAGGAGTTCAAGTGTGAAGATAACTGCACTGCTTGTTTAAAAGGAAAACAGCACAAAGCTTCGTTTCCCTCCATAGAAGAACCTAAGTCCACTGCCTGCTTACAGCTTCTTCACATGGATCTCTTTGGTCCTGTGAGAGTGATGAGTATGGCTAAGAAGAAATACTGTCTGGTAATTGTGGATGATTACTCCAGATTTGTATGGACTTTCTTCTGCATTCAAAGGATGAGGCTGCGCAGTCCATTATGAACTTTGTGTTACACGTTGAGAAGCAGTATTCCCTACCAGTTAAGTGTGTGAGGAGTGACAATGGTACTGAATTCGGAAACCACACACTTGATGAGTTTTACTTATCAAAGGGAATCAAGAGGAAGTATAGCATCCCAAGAACTCCTGAGCAAAATGGAGTAGTGGAGAGAAAGAACATGAACCTTATTGAAGCTGCAAGGTCCATGTTGGCTGATTCTGGACTGCCAATGACTTTTTGGGCTGAAGCTGTCAATACAGCTTGCTATGTACAGAATAGAGTTCTAGTAAATCAGAGGTTGATGAAGACTCCATATGAAGTTCTTCATCATTTGGCCCCTCTAATTTCATTCTTCAGAGCATTTGGGTGTCCTTGTTTCATTCTCAACACACGGGATCAACTCCAAAATTTGATCCTAAGGTGGATGCAGGGTACTTTGTGGTTATTCATCAACTTGCAAAGCATACAGAGTCTTCAACTATAGAAAAAAGATGGTTGAAGAGACTCTACATGTTAAGTTTAATGAATCTCCAAAGAACAAGATTCCACAAAGCCCTGTGGAGATATTTGATTTGGACATACTGCAATATGTTCCTTATCAAACTCCTGCTGTTGCTCCTGTCAACAGTTCACCACCTGGTGGTTCTGCTGGTGCTGATGATGATGATGATAGCAGTACTCACCTCTTTAGGTTTAGTGATCAACTGCCTGATTCAGCTAGACTGATGGTTCTGTAGCTCCAGTAGCACCATCCACAACAAATGCTGATGAGATTTCTTCAAATTCAACTTCCTTTGAATTACCATCCACTGATTGGTTTCAAGGAAATGATTCACCATCACCATCTGTTGCTGCTAAGCCTGCTACAAACACTTGCACAGATCTCATTGTGTATCAAGATCTGAAGAATCACCTTATGTCTCAAATCATTGGTTATATCACTGCTGGCGTATCAACAAGAAGTCAATTGTCAAATTTCTGGTTCTATGCTCTCTCATCAGTCAGCAAGAGCCAAAGAATTATCACATTGCTTAAAGGACAATGGATGGGTTGATGCCATGCAGCTTGAGCTTCTTCAGTTCAAGAAACAGCAAGTGGGGAACTGGTTCCTCTACCTCCAGGTAAGTGTGCAATAGGCACTAAATGGGTGTTAGGAACAAAACTAATGAAAATGGGCTTATTGTAAGAACAAGGCCAGACTGGTTGTTCAGGGGTTTGCAAAGAAGAAGGTATTGATTTGATGAAACCTTTGCCCCTGTAGCCAGACTAGAAGCAATTCGATTGTTATTAGCTTATGCTGCTTATCAAAACCTTAAAGTTTTCAATGGATGTCAAAATTGCATTTTTGTATGGGAAAATTAAAGAAGAGGTTTATGTATGTCAACCACCAGGCTTTGAGGACAATAACATCCTAATTGGGTGATAAGCTTGATAAGGCTCTTTATGGGTTGAAACAAGCTTCTAGAGCCTGGTATGAAACATTATCAAACTTTCTTCTGGAAAATAATTTCACTAGAGGCTCCATAGATAAGACTTTATTCATTAAGAAAGCTGGGCAGCATACTCTACTTGTTCAAATTTATGTAGATGATATTATTTTTGCATCTCTAATCCACAGTTGTGTGATGCCTTTACAAAGTTGATACAACAGAAGTTTGAAATGAGTGCCATGAGAGAATTACAGTTCTTTCTGGGTTTGCAAATCAAACAAAAGGATGATGGAATTTTCATTCATCAGTCCAAATACACAAAAGATCTTTTGGAAAAGTTTGATTTACAAAACTGTAAGCCCTGTTCTACCCCCATGTGCAGCACCACACAACTAGATACAGATCAGAAAGGTAAAGTGGTTGATGAAACACTTTACAGATGTATGATTGGGTCCTTGATGTACTTAACAGCTTCTAGACCAGATATTATGTTTGCTACATGTGTTTCTGCTAGATTTCAGGCTGCACCTAAGGAGTCTCATTTGATTGCAGTCAAGAGGATCTTTAGATGTCTGCAAGGCACTCCATTTCTAGGTTTATGGTATTCTACTAGACATTCTGGTAAATTAGTTGCTTTTTCTGACAGTGACTATGCAGGGTGTAAGTTGACCAGGAAATCAACTTCTGGTGGATGTCAATCCTAGGCAACTGCTTGATTTCTTGGCAGAGCAAGAAACAGACCTCAGTTGCTACATCAATGCTGAAGCAGAGTACGTTGCCGCTGCAAGCTGTACATCTCGGGTACTCTGGCTTCAAAACCAATTATTGAATTATGGCATAACAGAGCTAAGACCCCATTGTTAATGGAAGCTCTTCGGCTTTGTATTGTCAAGAATCCTATCCAGCACTCTAGGACTAAACATATTGAAATCAAACACCATTTTATAGAGATTGTTTGAAAAAGGTCTGATGATCCAAAATTTGTTCCTAGTGCTGATGAGCTTGCAGACATTTTACTAAGCCTTTGGATAGTTCAACTTTCCACAAACTGGTGTTAAGGCTTGGTATGCTGCAGCTAGAATAAGTGAAACTACTGATGATCTTAGCTCACAAGTACCGATGATCATTAGTTCATTATGTCATATAAGTACTGATGAGTTTTTTTACCCTCAGTAGTTTTTATCACTACTGAAGGCTACATACCTCACCAGTACTGAAGTACTTTATCTGTTAAAACAGCTGATGTAGCTACAACAGCTGATGTAGTCACAACAGTTGATGCAGCTACATCTGATGTCAAAATGCAGATTACTAATGTCCTATGAAACACCTGAAAAGCAGATGAAAAGTCTGATGAGTAAGTGTTGAGGACAGTATGAAACAGCTGAAAAGCTATGAATGACGAAAACTGATGAGTAATTACTCTGTTGTTTCTACAACTGCTGTTCATTAAAACAACTGAAGCCAAAACATGTCTTCAGTAGTTTACAACTACTGAAGACTAACACCAAGTCTTCAGCTGTTTACAACAACTGCTGACAAAACCACTGTCTTCAGTAGTTTCACAACTAATGATGACTAATACCAAGTCTTCAGTTGTTTCATCACCTGAAGTCAAAACTGTCTTCAGTAGTTTTATAACTACTGATGACTAAATCAGAGACTTCAGGTGTTTCAACGTCTGACGGTAAAACCAAGTCTTCAGTTGTTTTATAAACTGCTGACACACCAATACGGTCAGCCTTTTCAAACCTCTGAATGTTAATACCACGTCATCAGTAGTTTCAACAACTGATGACTCACACCAAAACTTCAGTCGTTTTCTAACCCGACCCTTAAATACCTTATCCCACCTTCAGAGTTTTATCTTCTCTTCTCAAACCTAACGTTCAAAAACTCTCTACCCTCTCTTCATCAATGGCGACCATGCAACTAAAACCACGACACAACTGTGTCGCACATCTCACCAAATCGCCATACTGGACCAAGTTTCACAACGCCATTGATTTAATGGTTCAGTCACCCTACAAAACGGCTTTTCTGGTAAATCCCACCATATATGCCGAATCCCTTAACCAATTCTGGACAAACGTCACTCTGGTCTCTGAGGAGGAATGACACAGAGTCTCTTCAATCGTTTGTCCATGGCCAAAAAGTGGTCATTACTCCAGACACTCTTCGCCAAACCCTTAATCTGGATGATGCCACTTTCCCAACTGGTTATCCAAAGGGCACAACAGATCAATCATTTGCCCACCATGGATACCAGGGTAACTGAGTGCATCTACCATACTGAAGAAACATTTCCCGGATGCCGAACGTCTCATATTTCATATGGTAAATGTATGCCTTGCCTCCAAGACTTCATCATGGGATCAAATGTCCACAAGGTGGCAACAGGTAATGTACTCCATCCTTGAGCAACAACCTTTAAATTTTTCTGAAATACTATTTTTTGAGCTCAAGGATATGGCCCAAAAACAAACTGCTAACCGTTGGATATATATCCTCGGTTCATAATGGCCATAATTGAAAACCAGCTTCAAGCTGAGGGACTTGTTGGCCTGGGAGTCCCTGCTATGGCTGTACTGCCGGAAGTATACTCCCGGCACAACTCTGACCAATCACAAAATGGCTGCCAAGCTGCGCAAACCCACGCAGCTGGAACCCACAGCCACCACCTCCAAATCCAAAGTCCCCACCAAACCCACTAAAAAGAAGACAAAAAAGGCTACTCAGGGAAATGAGTCCCCTGAGGATGCCCCTGCAACACAAACGCAGGCTATATCCACTGGTTATAACCCCCTAGTGGATACAAGGACTTCACCAGCCACAGCCGCTCAGGATTCCTCTCAAAAGGAGCCTGCAGCAACCACAGAAGGGGTACCCACAAATCTGGGATCTTCCTCATTTGAGGAGATTGCCATTGAAGAGCACCATTCTCCCCAGGTGCACACTGCTTTTACCCCATCTCCCATGCAACCGCCCCCCAAAGTCCAACCATTATCATTGCAAACGTGCTGACTCAGCTGCATGCCTCTCCTCCTCCCCAAACAACACCAACAAAGGGGAGAACCACAGCTATTGAGGACGAGGATCACCATGCTTCTGACAACCCACAGCACCGGGGTTTACACGTTCTATCTCCTGGTGTGGATATGGAGATTAGAACATCTAGTGAGGCTGCCACCTCTTCTGAATCAGCACATGATCAGAATGAGGCTGGTAACATAGCTAAGACCTCACTAGAGGCAACAGCTGATGAAGGACATAGTCCTGAGGCTGGAAGTCCCCAGTTCCAAGAAAAAGGGGCACATGCTAAAACTGGTCTACACCCAGTGCATGTACATCCTGCTACAAGCAGGAGGTCAGGTGATTCAGCATCTGCTGATGATGACCTGGGCTTTTATGATGTTCTGGCCCAGAACACAATTCTTGAGGAAGAAGTCAGTAGACTACAAAGACTACTTGACCAATTCTCTCAAGAAGCAAGTCCATCTGCCACCAACATAAACCACAGATGGCACCTTCACCTGAAGGTCTCCCACACACTCAGCCACTCAAAACTCCCAAGCCACCAGCTTCTGTTTCTGGCACTGCTTCTCAGGGACAGAAACCCTCTGAGCAAACAGTTGCTATCTTTCAGCAAACCCTACCTCTCATCACCCCAATGATCACAGACATTGTGATCAAAACCATGGATGAGAGGCTTCCCTCAATCATACAACCCCTGGTGGAGGAGATTGTGAGCACAAGGCTTTCTGCTACTCAAACCCTTGCAACCAATGCAACCAAAAAGGGGGAGAGTCAGTCAGTGAAAGCAAAGAGGAAGAGCAAACTGAAAGAAAAGGAAACTGAGAAGGAAGAGGAGTCTGTGAAGGGAACCGAAAATGATCAAGTGGGTGAAAGTCACAAAGACTTTCATGTCACATATAAGAAGAGGAAGGGTGAAGGAAAAGAGAAAGAACTCCAACTCGATGAGATGATCAAAAGGCAGATGCTACACATAGTAAATCAATGGATGCCATTATTGATCAACTGTATAGACAAGGGTTTCGATACTGCACAGCTTGACTCAGAGATCAGGAGACTTGAAGTTGAAGAGAAATAACTCAAGATGGGCAAGTTATGATGCATTAGAAAGAGAGAGACTAGAGATCATGATCAGATTCATTGCAAAATATCTTGGGAGATCATTGATCGAGATTAAATCATGGACCAGGGACAATATCTTGGCCATAACCTCCAAGATCTGTTCGTCTGAAGCATACACTAAGGGTTTAGTAGTCGAAGCTTTGAATGAAGCAGGAGCATGGAGCAGGACTGAGCTAGCCAAACACTCAAAAGCCACACTCACCTCTAAAATGCTAACTCAGCCTGTCAACATTCCCTCTCCAAAACAACCACAACCACAACCCACAAAACCAACTCCTTACCCTCTAAACCAACAGCCGATGATGCACCAAGAAGAAGAAGAGAAGGGTGTTGAGGCTAGAAGAAGAAGAAGAAGAGGATGATGTGGAAGAAGATAGGCTGCCTCTGTCTGCAGTCCTAACATTGCCTAAAGCCAAACCCATGCCCATCACTCCCACCTCACAGATGGAACTGTGAGAGTAAAGATTGAAGAAGAGCAGCAGCAAAGGCTTCATGACGATGATATGTTGAAAAGCATCGACAAACTTATGCTGCTTCTCATCAATAATTAGTATGAAGAAAGAAGCTCTGAGGTTGTACACCCTTGCCAACACATTTCAAATCAGAAGGAAAAGGTGAGAGTATGGCCTGATCCTAGGGTGGCTCACAGGATTGTAAAGAAAGACATTCCTTCGAGATACAAGGGCCAAGTAAAAAGGATCGTAGATGAAGAGATCACAGTGGTCCTTGTAGTATCACCCTGGGAGATTGTAGAAGATTTCAAGAAGGCCTATGAGACTAACAGCCACCCCAAAAGATGTTAGAGAATGAGTTATAAAAATGGGTTAGTCTACAAGAGGCTTGAGAACTTCAAACAAAAAAGCTCAGTGCTGTTACTTGAAGGGACTCATCCTGATGAGTTGCATACAGATACATACATTACAACAGTTGAGCTCAAAAATGGCAACAGGCCAAGTACATCTCAGAGCTGTATGGGCGTGAAGGATTGTTTGATGGTGAAGCTGAGAACCTGACCATGGAAGAACAAATTATGTTTCTCAGAGCATACACCAGAGAATCCTACACGCTTATACATGGGAAGTGAGTCTCATGGATGGGGGAACAGCTCAGTCCAATTCCCCAATACAGAGCTCCCATCCATACATTGCCAACCAAATCATCAGAGACTCATTCCCAGGCCAGTGCTTATAGGGTCATCTTCTCAACTGATCAAGAAGGAAAAAGACCAACCATTCTGCCAACAATAAGTGGGACCTCAATAAAGTTAAAGGTTTTGGCTGCATTGGTTCAGGGGGAGTTTGTTGGACCAAAAGAACCAATGAGCCGGATCAGAAAAACCATTAAGTCCCATAGACGTCACAACAACTACTGAAGATCACAAAGCTGAAGACAATAGCTGATTACAAAGTCTGAAGACAAGTGCTGAAGACGAGTCTGAAGACAAGTGCTGAAGACAAAGTCTGAAGAAAAGTGCTGAAGACAAAGTCTGAAGACAAGTGCTGAAGACAACGTCTGAAGACAAGTGCTGAAGACAAAGTCTGAAGACAAGTGCTGAAGACAAAGTCTGAGACACAAGTGCTGAAGACAAAGTCTGAAGACAAAGTCTGAAGACAAGTGTGAAGACCAAAGTATCAGACGTTGTCACAACAGCTGAAGAGGTCTTCTTCAGTAGTTGTGACGGTTTACCTTTCGTAGTTTTATGTTTTATCTGTTCAGTAGTTTGACACAACAGCTGAAGAATACTTCTTCAGTTGTTGTGCTCATCAGTAGTTTCATGTTTTTCAGTAGTTGTAAAACGACTGAAGAGCTTGTTCTTCAGTCGTTGTAGTTTCAGTAGTTTCTTATCAGTAGTTATCATTTTGTACTTAACACTCTGATATGTTCTCAGTAGTTATGAACATTTCAGTAGTTTGTTAAGAGTTAGTTATTTTTGTAATAGATCTGCCAGTTGTCACTTTCCCGTGATAACAGCAGCGATTGCTCTATATAAGGAGTGTCAACCTATTGTAATAGGTGAATGATTTGATCAGAAATATTCGATATCATAGAAACATTCCTTGTTACAGAAATATATTCTCTCGTTATAACCGTATTTGTTCTTAATGCATACGAGTATCAAATTCTTGCTACAATTTGTCTAATTCTTGTTCTATTCCGCTGTTACGCTCTATTACATCAAACTTGTGATCACTGATCCTGACAGTTAAATATAATCAAATAATAATAATAAGGTGTGTATAAGTTATATAATTAAAAGGTTAATTGTAACTTATAATTGTTATTTGTTAAACAATTTGTAAAAGACTTTTTGGGGGAAAAACCCCAAATGTCTTAAGTTTCAGCTGCCCCTTTGGAAAGGGATTGGCCTTTTTTTGGTCACTTGACTTCTTGAAAACACACACACATCCTCTTCTCTCTCACACATGCAGATACTCAAGAGCTTTTCTTCTCTCCAATATGAAGAAAATAGAAGCTGAAAATCGTTTTTAGAAGCTCTCTTGGAGCGATTTTGGTGTCAAACCCTAGCAGAAAGGTGTTGCTTGATGCTTGTGGGTATGGATGCTTGAGTACACCTCCCCTTCGTGTTTTGGTCATTAAGAACCTCATCTTCTTCACCCAAATTCGTTTTTCTGCAGCTCTACAAAAGGTAGTTTGTGTGTGTTTTGGTTGTTTATTATTCTTGATAGCTAGTTCATACACATATAAATGATCCTTTGTTCTTGGGTTTGGGTTGTTATGATATGAGCCTTAATTTGCAGATTACTAATGATAATATAAGGTTATATTCCGCTGCGTTTTCATGTTAAAATGGTTAAACTACTTTGATATGGTCCAACAAAACCCAACATTGTATCAAGAGCCGGATATGTGGATAACTAGCTTCATTATCCTTGTAAAATTTGGGTTTATGGGTTTTTAACAATCTAATACAGGCGTTTTGTGATGATATTATGAATCCCCAACCTTTCAAGGTTATATCTAACATGCTTGTGATTAAATTGAAAGAAAGATATCAAATGGTGATTGTGTTTTGTTTGGACAAAAACACCCTAAATCTTGGTTTATGTTGGCTGAAAATTTAGGGTCAAATGGGGAGTTATTTGGTTCTTGGATGTTGTTTCATATCGGTGCATAACGTAGCCTTGACCTTGTGTTGGTTTCGTTTTGGATGAATGTTTGTTTTGGTTGATTTCATTCATAATGGGTTGTAATATTTATTCATTTGTGCTTGTATTTGGGTGTAATTTATTATTAGAAAATTTGTATTAGCATATAAATTTTGTAAATGAAGATGCTTAAGATGGAAGCACAAAAGGAAGACACAAAGAGAAGGACTTGTAGCATTTGGATGCAACTTCAAGTGGGGGTCTTTGGAGATCTCATCTTTTGTGTTGTGTTCAACCGTTAGGAAAGACCAAATGACAACACTTGTGATGGCAAACAAGTGTTGTCAACATAGTGGCTATGGTTATGCACATGTGGTTGTTCTTATATGCTTGTTTGATTATTCATTTTATGTTGATTGGTTGATATGTGGATATGCTAAACAATCTTAATAAATGATCATAACAAGGTGAATTTTCACGGTTCTTAATCATTAATATGTTAATAAAAGTTATTAAAAGGATTAATGATTTCAAATAAAAGAGGTTTTATTAAAAAGAACCGTAGGGTACCATGTATTTGAAAGCATGCGAATACAAGGTACATAGAGTTTTCATAACTAGAATTAATGAAAACTAAAATCCCTTTGGAAACAAGTTAAACACCATCCTTTTACACGACACTCGAATCACTTGAGAACTACTTGTGGGATAAAGGCCACCTAACCATTTTTAGGGAACTTGTGTGTTTGAGGTGGGCTTAACATATTTGTGGGATAAAGGTCACCTAACCACTTGTATGTGTAAACTCACACGTGTGTGTAAGTAGGACGACTTGAATTGGAAACCTTGTGCATAGGGTCTGGCGTACAATGGTGTTAATGGGATTTTACATGCCAACTAAACATAAGATGTTAAACCGATCCCATAAAGCTAGAAGTTGCAATAGGTTGTAATTGTCAAATGTTGACTACCTTGTTAATTAAATAATGGGATAAAGGTCACCTAATCATAATTCAAATGTAACGTTGGATTCTAGATTTTAATTATTAATTTTCTATGAGACATAAAAAGGTTATTAATAATTAAAATGTAATTTTTCAGAACTACTAATATGAACTTTGTAATTTTGTAGAAATGGCCACAAACAACAATGCTACCACCTCGACCGCCCCTACCCTATCACTGAGAACCATCTTAGAAAGGAATCATCTAAACCATAATAACTTTATGGACTGGTTTTGAAACTTGAGAATTGTTCTCAAGCAAGAGAAAAAGGCCTATGTCCTTGACGATCCCATTCCTGACCAACCCGGCCCCGAGGATGTTAAGGCCTATAACGATTGGATTACATACACAAACGATTCCATGCAGGTTTCTTGCCTCATGTTGGGAACCATGATTGAACTCCAAAAGGACTTTGCGCATCATGGGGCATATGACATGATTACCCAGTTGAAGGAAATATTCCTTCAACAAGCTAGGGTAGAGTGCTTCGAAACGGTTCGAGCGCTTCATGCATGTCGCATGGAAGAAACCCAATTGGTATCATCTTATGTTCTTAAGATGAAAAGCCACGTTGATCGCCTGGAGAGGCTTAATTGTTCCTTCTCAAAGGAGCTGACCACAGATTTGATCCTTAATGGCCTAACCAAAAGGTTTGAGACGTTCATAATGAATTACAATATGAACGGGTGGGACAAGAGCATTGGTGAGCTTCACGCAATGCTCAAAACAGCCGAGGTAGGGATGGGTAGAAAGGTTCTACCTGTTCTCTCAATAATGAGGGAGGCAATAAGAAAAGGCCATTCCTCGAACCCAAGGTAAATGTTGCCAAAGGAAAGGGCTACATCAAAGGTAAAGGGAAAGGGAAGGCTAAAGCGGGACCTCCAAAGCCTAAGCTTAAGAAGCCTAAGGTAAATGTTGCTTGGCAAACCTCAGGTGCAACTTTCATGATTCACATTGGTTTAATGTTATTTCTCCCAACACATGGATATTGGATACTGGATGTGGAACTCATATTTGCAATTTGTTGCAGGGGTTCAAAAGAAATAAGCACTTCAAGAAGGGAGACACAAGTCTCTACATGGGCAAAGGAGCAAAAGTTGATGTCAAAGCCCAAGGAGACTATATTTTGAAACTTTCAAATGGTTTGGAAATTGTTCTCAAGAACATTTTGTATGCTCCTAGTTTGACTAGGAACATAATTTCTGTTTCCCTTTTAAAACAATGTGGTTATGAATTAAAGTTTGTTAACAACGGTACTTATGTTTGTATGGATGATGTGTTTTATTTTAAGGCTATGCCTTTTAATGGTATCTATGAATTGGTTCATGATGATTCATCCTATAATAACTCATTATACCAATCAAGCACCGAGAAACTTAAAATGGGTTTAAGTGATTCATATATTTGGTATTGTCGTCTTGGTCACATAAACAAGAATAAAATTCAAACACTTCAAAAGAATGGTCTTTTGAAAACAAATGAAAATGTTTCATTTGGTAAGTGTGAATCTTGTTTACAAGGGAAGATGACCATGTCACCTACCCTTTAGTGGTACTAACAAGAGGGCAAAAGACTTATTAGGAATCATACATTCGGATGTATGTGGACCTTTTAAGACAGTGACAAGAAATGGTGAAAGATACTTCATTACCTTTAACGACGATTATAGTCGCTATGGTTATGTGTACTTGATGGCACATAAACATGAAGCTTTTGAAATGTTCAAAATCTTCAAGAATGAAGTAGAAAATCAACTCAATAAAACTATCAAAGTTCTTCATTCGGATAGAGGAGGTGAATACCTCAGTGTGGCTTTTCAGGATCATTGAAGAAGTTGTGGAATCATCTCACAACTTACTCCACCTGGAACACCACAACATAATGGTGTGTCTGAAAGGAGAAATCGAACCCTATTGGATATGGTTCGATCTATGATGGCTGTAAGCTCACTACCTCTATCATTTTGGGGTTTCGCATTGCTCTCCACGGCTCGTATTTTGAATATGGCCCCGACCAAGAAAGTGGATTCGACAACTTTTGAATATGGCATGGAAGAGTTCTATCACTATCATATTTAAAGGTATGGGGTTGTGAAGCTTATGTTAGCTAAACACCCAAAACAAGTTGGATAGTCGATCCCCTAAGTGTATATTTGTTGGATATCCCAAAGACTGTATAGGATACTACTTCTTTGGTCCAATAGAGCAAAAAGTAATTATTGCTCGAAAGGCAGAGTTCTTGGAAGCTAAGTTCCTCATGGAAGGAATAACGTATAGAACAGTGGAATTTGATGAGGATCAAAATCCACAAGCCGATACACGTTTGGTTAACACTAGCAATCATCAGGAGGAAGTTGATGATGATCAAGAGGTTGATCAATATACACAAAACATTCGCAGATCTGGTAGAGTTAGCATTCCACCTGAAAGATATGGATTTTTCATGAATGGATGCTATGTGGTTCCCTCTGATGAGCCAACTACATACCATGATGCAATGTCTAATTTGGATTGTGATAAATGGCTGGAAGCCGTGAACATAGAGATGCAATCCATGTATGGCAACCAAGTTTGGGAATTGGTTGACCCTCCACTTAATTCCAAACCGGTTGGATGCAAGTGGGTTTTCAAGAAGAAAACCGATATGCATGGAAATTTGGACACTTACAAAGCAAGACTTGTAGCAAAAGGTTTCACTCAAACTCAAGGGGTTGATTATGATGAAACCTTCTCGCCTGTGGCAATGCTAAAGTCAATTAGGATATTGTTTGCCATAGTCGCATATTATGACTATGAGATTTGGCAAATGGATGTCAAAACCACTTTTCTTAATGGACATCTCGAAGAGACTGTTCATATGGTTCAGCCTGATGGTTTTGTCGATGCACAACATCCTAATAAAGTATGCAAGTTAAATAGGTCAATCTATGGATTGAAACAAGCATCAAGAAGTTGGAATCAACGTTTCGATGAAGAAATCAAGAAATTGGTTTCATCAAGAACGCTGACAAGGCTTGTGTATTTAAAAAGGCTAGTGGAGCATAATTACATTCTAGTATTGTATGTTGATGACATACTACTTTTTGGAAATGATATTCCAACCATGGAAGGTGTTAAAACCTGGCTTGGAAGTTGTTTTTCCATAAAAGATCTCGGTGAAGCCACCTATATTTTGGAAATAAAGATCTATAGGGATAGATTGAGGTGGTTAATATGTTTAAACCAAAGTGCATACATTGATAAAGTCTTGAAAAGGTTCAAGATTGAAAACTCTAAGAAAGGTATGGTACTTATTCAAAGAGGGACAATATTGAGTACATCTCAATGTCCAAGCTCAAAGGATGAGCAACATCGAATGAAGGACATCCCATATGCGTCTGCTATAGGATCCATCATGTATGCGATGATGTGCACTAGACCGGACGTGTCATGCGTGTTAAGCATGACAATTAGATATCAGCAAAATCCAGGGAATAGCCATTGGATGGATGTTAAAAGTATATTAAAATACCATAGGAGGACTAAGGATATGTTTCTAATTTACGGATTTGGTGAAGAGGAATTCGTTGTAAAGGGTTACACGGATGCGAGCTTCCAAACTGATCGAGATAATTCTCGATCGCAATCGGGGTATGTATTCATTATGAATGGAGGGGCAGTATCATGGAAGAGTTCAAAACAAGACGTGGTAGCATTGTCCACTACAGAATCCGAATACATAGCCGCCTCATTAGCAGCTCAGGAAGCTGCATGGATAAATAAATTTATCGCTGATCTTGGGGTCGTCCCTACCATTCAAGGCCCCCTAGAAATCTTTTGTGATAACAAGGGTGCGATTGCACAAATCAAGGAACCCCGTGCACATCAAAACACTAGAAACATTGAGCGGAGATTCAACTACATAAGGGATGAAGTTGAAAAAGGAAAGATATGTATTCATAAAGTTCACACCGATCAAAGCTTACGGATCCACTCACGAAGCTCCTTGAAAGGGCAAAGCATGAAAGTCAAACGTGTGCCTTAGGACTTCGATTTTCTAGTGATTGGAATTGATCTGTTTAGTATTTAAAAGTTTGGAACGATGTAATGTTTAACTCTTTATATATTTCTGATATTGTGAGATTGTGTTCCTTTTAGCATGTATATATCCATGAATATGTTTATTCTTCTAAATGTCCGTAGTCGGTCATATTTGTGGGAACAAATATGAACCTAAGACTATTATGAACATGGATTGGTGGATATTCATAAGTTAGTATATAGTGTTGGATTCTGTATGCCCAAGACACATAGAACATTGATGCGGTTAGTATGTCATCATCCAAGTCGGGTTATACCCAAAAACAAGCTTTGCAAACACAAACATTTATTCAATTGATGATATGATCATGCAATTAAATAATAACACCAAATTTAGAAAATGGGTTTTCTAAATAAGTTGCATATGAGATGGAACAACTTATTAGGATATTTTATTCATGATTATTATTTGTAATGTTATTTAAATTAGTTAGATAACATCAAATAATAAAAGGGGTTTATAACTTATACAATTAAATAGTTAATTGTATAAATTATTACATGACTAGTTTTATATAATATGTATGTGTGTTTAAGAGGGAAAATCCCTTTCTCTTAAATATTTTCGGCCGCCCCACTAAAAGGGGATTGGCCCTTTTCTCTCTTGAAGACATACACAATAAAGCATGTCATACACTCTATATTTGGACCTCTCTCATTACATGCAATCTTGAACTAAAAACTCTCTCCTTTCTCTCTCAAGCTCCACGGAAATTGCCACAGATTTTGGGGGTTCGATTTTGGTTTTTGGTGTTCATCTCCCTAACAAGAAGAGTGTTTGCAAACAAGCTTGGGGTATACAAGCTTGAGGGGCCCTTCCTTGGAGCCTTGGCCGAATCACAAGCATCATTCAACCTTCCTTGGTAGTTTTATTAGCTGGAGAAAGGTAGTTGTTCACAGCTCTATGTAGCTGTGATTTTATGTTCATTAAAATATTGTTCATAGCTTGCTTATTCACATATATGATCCTTTTGTTTTGGGTTTGTTTCTTTCATATATATGTCACCATA
The DNA here is from genome assembly GCA_025506515.1 of Flaveria trinervia. Lineage (NCBI taxonomy): Eukaryota > Viridiplantae > Streptophyta > Magnoliopsida > Asterales > Asteraceae > Flaveria > Flaveria trinervia. Next base: position 41,711,235 of record CM046458.1, on the reverse strand, counting down.
AAACATGAAATTTCAGCTTTAAAATCATGTTTTAAAATATATATATCCGCTGCGTTTTCTGAAAGTTTAAAAGGTTAAACTCGGTTTTATCTTCCAACAAACCCTACAATGGCATCAAGAGCCGGTTATGTGGATAGCTTGCTTGTTCTTGTCCTTATAATTGTTTTATGGGACTTTATAACCCTTTTAAGGGCTGCTATATTTTGTTTTGTTGAATCCCCAACTTTCAAGGTTATATTACACATGCTTGTGATTAAACCTTGAAAGATATGTATGTTGATATGTTGTGTTGTTTGGACAATATTTAAACCCGAATTTTCAGTTTATGTTGGCTGAAAATTCATGGGTTTTGAGGGGATTCATAGTTATATTTTGGATGTTATGATGGATGTTTATTTTAGTGCATAACCTAGCCTTTGGCCTTATGTTGTTTGGATGATTGCAATGGTTGTATTTGTTTATTCAATGGGGTTGTATATATTTATTCATTTGTGCTTTGTTTAAAATGTATTCTATTTATTATTGGGTTGTAATAAATAGAATAGGTGCATTTTCATTTTACTAGATATCTTGTTTTAGGACTTTACATCTTGTAATGTGAAGATGTATGGATTGGAAGCACAAGGAGAAACATGGAGCATTTTGGATGTGGTTTCAAGTGGGAGGCTTTTGGAAGCTTTCTATGTGTTTTGTTTGTGACCCTTAGGAATGCCTTTGGACCACACTTCTGATGGCAAACAAGTGTGGACCTCTTCAGATGCTATGGTTATGCACATTTGCTATGTTGTTTTGTTTATATTATTGTGGTTGATAGTATGTATGTGATATTTGCTTTAACAAACCTTTCTATGAACTTAAACAATCTAATACAATGGTTCGTAATCATTAAAAGGAAATAAAAGGTTATTAAAATGATTTAATGATTTAATGATTAAAATGGGTTTTAATCAAAGGACCATAGGGTATCTTGTATTTGAAAGCATGCCAGTACAAGTACATAGAGTTTCTAAACTAAGATTATGAAATCTCTAAATATTTTCCAACAATATTTCAAACAAGTTTAACACCGTCCTATTGCACAACACTTGAGTCATTTGGAAACTCTTAATGGGATAAAGATCACCTAACCATTTAGAGGGAACTTGTGACTTAAGGTGGGGATACCACATTTGTGGGATAAAGGTCACCTAACGGCTTATGTTGGTAAACTCACATGTGTGTGCAAGTAGGGTGACTTGATTTGCAAACCATGTTAAATGGATCACCTACAATATGGTTTCCAAATGGTGTTGATGGGATTAACATGCCGACTTTACATATGATGTTTAAAGTCGATCCCATACCTCTAGAAGTTGCAAATGGTTGCAACCGTCAATCGTTGACCACCTTATTAATTTAAATCATGGGATAAAGGTCACCTAACCACAATTTAAATGTAATGTTGGGTTCTAGATTTTAATATAAAAATGACCTTAAAAGGTATTAATTATTTAAAATAGCAATATCAAAATACTAAAATAGATCTTTGTTTTATTTTGTAGATGGCCACCAATAATGATAATCATGATAATTCATCCGCGTCCGCCCAATCATTGCGAGCGATTCTCCAAAAGGAACATCTAAATCATAATAATTTCATTGATTGGTATCGAAACTTGAGAATCGTTCTCAAGCAAGAAAGACGATCATATATTTTAGACGACCCTATCCCTGATCAACCTTCTGAGGATGATGAGGAGGCCTATAACGATTGGCTAAAGTACACTGAGGACTCCATCCAAGTGTCTTGTCTCATGCTAGCGAGCATGACTCCGGATCTCCAAAAGGAGTATGAACATCACGGAGCTTATGACATGATAACCCAGCTGAAGGAACGTTCCAACTGCAAGCAAGGGTTGAGTGCTTCGAAACGCTTCGAGCACTCCATGCATGTCGTATGGACGAAAACCAATCGGTTTCATCTTATGTACTTAAGATGAAAAGCCACATTGACTGTCTCCAAAGGCTTAATTGTCCCGTCTCGAAGGAATTGGCCAAGGATTTGATCCTTAATGGCCTTACAAAGAAGTTCGAGACATTCGTGTTGAATTACAACATGAATGCTTGGTACAAAAGCATTGGTGAGCTTCACTCAATGCTCAAAACGGCCGAGGGCCATGGGTAAAAGGGTTTTACCCGTTCTCACCATCAATGAAGGTGGGAACAAGAAAAGGCCTCATCCCACACCCAAGGCAAAGGTTGCCAAGGGCAAGGGACCCGTATGGGGAAAAGGGAAAGGGGTGGTAAGGGTGCCACCCAAACCACCGGAGAAGAAGCAAAAGGTTGCTACTAATGACCCATGCTTCAAGTGTGGGGAGATTGGACATTGGGCAAGAATTGTCCCGTCCATCTCCAAGAGTTGAAAGCAAAGAGGGATGCTGGGCAAACCTCAGGTATAATATACATGATCCATATTGATTTAAAATGATATCCTCTAACACATGGGTATTAGATACCGGATGTGGAACTCACATTTGCAATTTGTTGTAGGGGTTTAGAAGAAGTAGTGACTTCAAGAAAGGGGATGTTAGCCTCTACATGGGCAATGGGGCAAAGTTCAAGTTGAAGCCCGTGGTGACTACATCTTGAAACTTCCAATGGTTTGGAAGTAATTTTGAACAATGTTTTGTATGCTCCTAGTTTGACGAGGAATATTATCTCTGTAGCCCTGTTAAAACAATTGGTATGTATTATCATTTGTTGAAAAAGATATTCATGTTCTTTTATGATATGTCTACTTTAAAGCTTTTCCCATTAATGGTATTATGAATTGGTTCATGAAAATACTTTAAATAGTTCATTGTACCAAACTAGCACCAAGAAACTCAAGTTGGATTTGAGTGATACCTATCTTTGGCATTGTCGTCTTGGTCATATAAACAAGAAAAGAATTCAAACACTACAAAAGATGGTCTTGTAAGAACAAGTGAATATGATCATTTGATGTGTGTGAATCTTGTTTACAAGGTAAAATGACTAAGGCACCCTTTAGTGGGAACTAACGAAAGGGCAAAAGACTTATTAGGAATCATACATTCGGATGTAGTGGCTTTTAAGCCATGACTAGGAATGGTGAAAGATACTTCATTACTTTACGAGATTATATCGCTATGGGTATGGTACCTGTTAAGACATAAAGATGAAGGTTTTGAAATGTTCAAGATCTTTCAAAATGAAGGACAAATCAATCAACAATCGATTAGTTCTCCGCACCGATAGAGGAGGTGAATACTAAATGATGCTTTTCAAGATCATTTAGAGTTGTGGGATTGTCTCACACCTACTCCACCTAGAACAACACAACATATGGTGTTGTGAGAGGAGAATCGAACATTATTGTTGGACCAAAAGAACCAATGAGCCAAGATCAGAAAACCTCTAAGTCCCACATGGTATCACAACAACTGCTGAAAGACTCATCAGCAGTTTGACAAGTGCTGAAGACTTCACAGCTGAAGATCAAGTGCTGAAGATTCAACAGCTGAAGAACTAAAGTGCTGAAGTACAACAGCTGAAGAACACAAGTACTGAAGCTGAAAGACCTAAGTACTGAAGTACAACAGCTGAAGAGTTTACAAGTGCTGAAGATCAACAACTGATGTACAAAGCTGAAGACAAAGACTGAAGACATCAGCTGATGATATCTACTGAAGTCATCAGCTGATGAAACATCTGAAGGTCAAAGTCTGAAGATCAAGTACTGAAGCATCAGTAGTTTGTCACAACTGCTGAAGAGTACTTCTTCAGTAGTTGTGATATCAGTAGTTTTATATTTCTAGTTTCAGTAGTTTTATGTTTCAGTAGTTTTGTAAAACGACTGAAGAGCTTGTTCTTCAGTCGTTGTAGTTTCAGTAGTTTTATATTTTGTACTTAACACTCTGATATGTTTCAGTAGTTGTGAACATTTCAGTAGTTTGTTAAAAAGTTAGTTATTTTTGTATTAGATCTGCCAGTTGTCACTTTCCGTGATAACAGCAGTGATTGTTGCACTCTATATAAGGAGTGACAACCTATTGTAATATGAAATGAATGAACGGAATGAATGAAATGAATGAATGGAATGAATGAATGATTTGATTAGAAATATTCTACATCTATAAACATTCCTTGAAATCAGAAATATATATTCTCTCCCTATAACCGTATGCGCTCTTAATGCATACAAGTATCGATTGCTTGCTACAATTTGTCTAATTCTTGTTCATATTCCGCTGCTTTGAACTCTAATACATCGAACTTGTGATCACTGATCCTGTCAAATGGTATCAGAGCAGGTTAATCATTGATCGATCTAATAATTGATCATTGAAACTGCTATTCAAGATCTAAGTTTGATTGAATTAGCTTTTGTTTTTGCAAGAAACGGTTATAGAGATTGAATTTTCTGTATTTCTGGTCATTCATCCTGAGATCTTCTCTTGGTTTTCATTGAGTTTGTTGTGGTCTGTTTAAAACTTTTAAAAGCTTGAATTAAATTGTTTTTGAACTGAAAATGACCACTCCCTCCAATGATCCTCACAATACTGGTTCCTCAACCAAGCCACCAATGCTGGTTAGGAATGAGTATAACATATGGCAAAGACGTATGCTCCATCACCTGTCTGTTAACAGCGCAGGTTGTTGGACATCAGTGGTACATGGTCCACACAAGCCTATGGTGAATAACCCGGAAACCAATCAAATGGTTCCGAAGAGGAGGGAGCAATACTCAGATGAGGACAAGAAGTTGCTTGAAATTGATGCAAAAGCCCATGGAATTCTGGCCATGGCACTGCCAAATGAAATCTATTCTGGGCTAATGCATCATGAAACTGCCCATGACCTCTGGAATTCCTTGAAAGAAAATTTGGAGGAACAGATGAGGTCTTGGCAAATAATAGAGAAATTCTTGCCCAACAATATGAGACATTCTCTCATAGAAAGGGTGAGACACTGACTCAACAATATGAGCGGTTCTCTTGTTTGATCTCTGAACTAAAAATGGTCAAACTTGAGTACACAATATTCAGATGAATAACAGATTTCTCAGATCACTGCCTGAGAGATGGGACACATATACTATTGTCCTACGCTCCAGTGCAAGTTTGGACAAACTATCTCTCACCCAACTCCATGGGAAACTGCTCACGTTTGAGAGAGAGATAGAACAGAAGAGAAAGCTGTCTTCATCTGGAAAGCTCACTGAAGACTTTGTACCAGGCAACACTGCCTTGGTGGGTCATGAGTCAGAATATGCTTCATCTGAATGCCAGTATGATGAGCATATTAATTTCTCTTCAAGCACTTCTGATTCTGCATTTGTGAGTATTGATGGTCAGTTTACTGGGTGTAATAATGACAATCTATGCTTCATTATGGATGATCTCAAGGGGATTGCTGATGATGACTTAGAGAGATGGATATTTTGAGCCAAATGGCCTGATAAATATCAGATCTCAGAAGTTCTATAAAAGAACTGGAAGAAAATTCCCAGGACTCTCTGGCAAAACCAAAGTTGGTTTTGACAAGAGCAAGTTGAGGTGTCACAAATGCCAAAGGCTTGGACACTTTGCAAGAGAGTGTAGATCAACTGGATCTAACTCCACTGCACCCTTTGTGACTTTTCCTGGCAATAGTCAACAACACAGAGGGCAACATCCTGTCACCTCTAGTCATCATCCTCAACAACAATCTCCGGCATATTTTGTTCCTCAGGGTCAAATGCCATATCCGTACCCTTGTTATTACATGCCACAGTCAAATCAAGTTCAAGTTCCTATGGCACCACCCTCATGCACTACCAGAACCTCAGCCATCCCAATCTCATCAACAATCTCAACCTCAACAACACAGCTTCTTCACCCCAGGAGTTGTTGACTGGAGCAGTTTACCAGATGACATGTCTGGTCATGACCAACTGTTCTCAGGTGCTGGTCAACATGGTGGTGACAGTCCTTTTGGGAATCTAGCTCTTATGGCTTTGGAGTCTGCTGATACTTCATTTTCTAATGCCTCTACACCTCAGGTATCACAGGTATCCTCTGAGGCAAAAGCAAATTATGTTCTGAACCATGCATAGCAGCATTTGCTTCCATTAGAGAAGCAAATGTAGCTCTAATTAATAAGAACATTGAGCTAGAACAAATAATTTCCAAAAACAAAGCTGAGTTTGAGTCTGTGCTTAAAGATAAAAATGATGAGATTTATAAACTGAATTGCCAAATAATTGATGATAAGGCTAGAGAAGAAGTACTTCTAGAGAAGTACAAAGATCTCAAAGAAACCCTTGCAGTTACCCAGGTCGAGTGTGATAGATGGGTACAATCATGCAAAGGTTTTGAAATGCTTCTTAGTAAGCAATCTGCTTCAAATGTGAAGTTTGGAATTGGTTACAATCACACTGCTCCACCTACAGATTTTACCCCAAGAGCAGAGGTAGAATCTGATGGTGAGAGTGATAACCAATCCATCACATCATGTGATCTACCTTCTGATACAGCACAATCAGAAGTAGCAGTCAGCATCAAGCCCTCTTTGAACTTATCAGCTGATGTTGATGGTTCAAATGCTGACATTCACATGATTAATGAGTTGATCAACTCAGGAGTTAATCCTGAAGGTCCTGAAGGACTAGAGAGCAGGATCTAACACCTGAAGTTCAAACTTCAACTGCTGTCAGTACTGAAGAGAAGAAAACTGACAGTAGAAAGAGTTTGAAGACCACTAAAGAGGCAGTCAAGAAAGCAAACAATGCTTCCAAAGCATTGAAGAACAAGTCTTCAGTTGCTTCACCCTCGTTGATGATCAACCTAAGATGAAGAAGAAACCATGTGAAGTATGTGGTTTGTTCAATCATCTTACAGATGATTGTTGGTACAAAAGAGGTTCCAAACTCAAACAAAAAGAAGAAATTAAAGAGAAAATGGTAAAAATGAAAACTGAGTTTGAGACCACATTTGTATCAGCAACATCAAATCCTGTAACCCTTAAGTCCTCAAAGAAATCCAAAAAGGAAGGGGTTAAACAGGTGACAGCTGAGAGTGCTCAGAAGAAGAAGGTGCAACATAGGAACTTATCAAACTCCACTGGCAATGTGTCTGATGAGCTGAAAGCTTTATCACAAAATCAGACACAGCTGGTAATGATGGTTCAACATCTGTTGGGTAGAGTTAACCAACTAGACACTCCTATGTTGAAACCACAGAAAAGGAGGTCCAAGCCAAAGGACTCCTCTTCTACACCATCTTCTTCCTCTCAGGCTGTTGTTTCAAATAAACCTGTTAGTTTACCATCTATTGATGAGACCAGGCCCAAAACCAAAAAGGTTTGGGTCTCTAAAACTAACTGATTGTTTATTATTGCAGGGTTCTTCAACATGCCAAAGTAGCATCTGGTATGTAGACAGTGGGGGATCTATGCACATGACTGGGAACAGCTCTCTTCTTCATGACTACTCTCAAGGAAAGAAGGGATTTGTCTCTTTTGGCAATGATGCTAGGGGTTACATCATCGGTAAGGGCTTTGTCTCCAATGGAGAAATCAAATTTGATGATGTTAATCATGTGGAAAATCTCAAGTACAATCTCTTGAGTGTCAGTCAAATGTGTGATAAAGGCCATGTTGCCCTTTTCACCAGTCAAAACTGTAGGATTCTGTCATCCAAAGTTTTGCACTTGATTGACAAGGTGTTGGATGATCACACTCTCCTGAAAGCCAACAGGACAGGAAGAGTGTATGCCTTAGATCTTTCTAAGAAGATAGATCTCAAAGGCAATCCTTGCCTATTTTCCAAAGCCTCTTCTCAAGAATCTAAACTGTGGCACAGGAGGCTTGGTCATGTTAATCTCAAAAACATGAATCAGCTTACCCACAATAGTTTAGTCAGAGGCTTACCAATAAAGGAGTTCCACTGTGATGAAACCTGCACTGCTTGTTTAAAAGGAAAACAGCACAAAGTCTCATTCCCTCCTATTGAAGTGCCTAAGTCCACTGCCTGCTTGCAATTACTGCATATGGATCTATTTGGTCCTGTGAGAGTAATGAGCATGGCAAAGAAGAAATACTGTCTGGTAATTGTGGATGATTACTCCAGATTTGTATGGACTTTCTTTCTACATTCAAAGGATGAGGCTGCTCAGAAGATTATTCACTTTGTGTTGTATATTGAGAAGCAGTATTCCCTTCCAGTCAAGTGTATTAGGAGTGACAATGGAACTGAATTCAGAAATCATACACTTGATGACTTCTATCTTTCAAAGGGAATCAAAAGGCAGTTCAGCATTCCAAGGACTCCAGAACAAAATGGAGTAGTGGAGAGAAAGAACAGGACCCTCATTGAAGCTGCAAGGTCCATGCTGGCTGACTCAGGTTTGCCACTGACCTTTTGGGCTGAAGCTGTCAACACAGCTTGCTATGTGCAAAATAGAGTTTTAGTAAATCAGAGGTTGATGAAGACTCCATATGAAGTTCTCCATCATTTGGCTCCTCTGATTTCATTTTTCAAAGCATTGGGTGTCCCTGTTTCATTCTCAACACAAAGGATCAACTCCATAAATTTGATCCTAAGGTGGATGCAGGGTATTTTGTTGGGTATTCATCTACTTGCAAGGCATACAGAGTCTTCAACTGCAGAACAAAGATGGTTGAAGAAACTCTACATGTTAAGTTCAATGAATCTCCAAAGGACAAGATTCCACAAAGCCCTGTGGAGTTATTTGATTTGGACATACTGCAATATGTTCCTTATCAAACTCCTGCTGTTGCTCCTGTCAACAGTTCACCACCTGGTGGTACTGCTGATGATGATGATGATTGCAGTACTCACCTCTTCAGGTTTAGTGATCAGCTGCCTGATTCAGCTAGACCTGATGTTCCTGTAGCTCCAGTAGCACCATCCACAACAAATGCTGATGAGATATCTTCGAATTCAACTTCCTTTGAATTACCATCCACTGATTGGTTTCAAGGAAATGATTCACCATCACCATCTGTTACTGCTGAGCCTGCTACAAACACTTGCACAGATCTCATTGTGTATCAAGATCTGAAGAATCACCCTATGTCTCAAATCATTGGTGATATCACTGCTGGAGTATCAACAAGAAGTCAATTGTCAAATTTCTGCTTCTATGCTCTCTTCATCAGTCAGCAAGAGCCAAAGAATTATCACATTGCTTTAAAGGACAATGGATGGGTTGATGCCATGCAGCTTGAGCTTCTTCAGTTCAAGAAACAGCAAGTGTGGGAACTGGTTCCTCTACCTCCAGGTAAGTGTGCAATAGGCACTAAATGGGTGTTTAGGACAAAACTGATGAAAATGGGCTTATTGTTAAGAACAAGGCCAGACTGGTTGTTCAGGGGTTTGCACAAGAAGAAGGTATTGATTATGATGAAACCTTTGCCCCTGTAGCCAGACTGGAAGCAATTCGATTGTTTTTAGCTTATGCTGCTTATCAAAACCTTAAAGTTTTTCAAATGGATGTCAAAAGTGCATTTTTGTATGGAAAAATTAAAGAAGAAGTTTATGTATGTCAACCTCCAGGCTTTGAGGACAATAAACATCCTAATTGGGTGTATAAGCTTGATAAGGCTCTTTATGGGTTAAAACAAGCTCCTAGAGCCTGGTATGAGACATTATCAAACTTTCTTCTAGAAAATAATTTCACTAGAGGCTCCATAGATAAGACTTTATTCATTAAGAAAGCTGGGCGGCATAATCTACTTGTTCAAATTTATGTAGATGACATCATTTTTGCATCCTCTGATCCAAAGTTGTGTGATGCCTTTACAAAGTTGATGCAACAGAAATGAGTGCCATGGGAGAGTTACAATTCTTTCTGGGGTTGCAAATCAAACAAAAGGCTGATGGAATTTTCATTCATCAGTCCAAATATACAAAAGATCTTTTGCAAAAGTTTGATTTACAAAACTGTAAGCCTTGTTCTACTCCCATGTGCAGCACCACAAACTGGATACAGATCAGAAAGGTAAAGTGATTGATGAAACACTTTACAGATGTATGATTGGGTCCTTGATGTATTTAACAGCTTCTAGACCAGATATTATGTTTGCTACATGTGTTTGTGCTAGATTTCAGGCTGCACCTAAAGAGTCTCATCTGATTGCAGTCAAGAGGATCTTTAGATATCTGCAAGGCACTCCATCTCTAGGTTTATGGTATTCTACCGGACATTCTGGTAAATTAGTTGCTTTTTCTGACAGTGACTATGCAGGGTGTAAGTTGACCAGGAAATCAACTTCTGGTGGATGTCAATTCCTAGGCAACTGCTTGATTTCTTGGCAGAGCAAGAAACAGACCTCAGTTGCTACATCAACTGCTGAAGCAGAGTACATTGCTGCTGCAAGTTGTACATCTCAGGTACTCTGGCTTCAAAACCAACTTTTGGATTATGGCATTACAGAGACTAAGACTCCATTGTTAATGGATAGTGCTTCAGCTCTTTGCATTGTCAAAAATCCAGTCCAGCACTCTAGGACCAAACATATAGAGATCAGACATCATTTTATAAGGGATTGTTTTGAAAAAGGTCTGATTGATCCTAAGTTTGTGCCTAGTGCTGATGAGCTTGCAGACATTTTTACTAAGCCTTTGGATAGTTCAACTTTCCAAAACCTGGTGTTAAGGCTTGGTATGCTGCAGCTAGAATAAGTGACAACTACTGATGATCTTAGTAATAAGTACTGATGATCATTAGTACCTATGTCACATATAAGTACTGATGAGCTCTTTTACCCTCAGTAGTTTTTATAACTACTGAAGGCTAAATGTCTCACAAGTACTGAAGTACTTCATCTGTTCTAAACTACTGATGTAGTTACAACTACTGATGCAGTTACAACTACTGCAATCAGTAAAAACAGATAAGTACTGATGTCCTATGAAACAACTGAAATCAGCCAAAAAGACTGATGAATGTGTTGAGGACAGTATGAAACAGCTGAAAAGCTAAGAATTGACGAAAACAGCTGAAGAGAACTTTCTCTTCAGTCGTTTGTACAACTGCTGTTTCATTCTAAACAACTGAAGCAAAACCATGTCTTCAGTAGTTTTATAACTACTGATGACTAATACCAAGTCTTCAGTTGTTTACAACAGCTGATGACAAAACCACTGTTCAGTAGTTTCATAACTACTGATGACAAACACCAAGTCCTCAGTTGTTTCAATCATCTGAAGTCAAAACCACGGTCTTCAGTAGTTTTCTAAACTACTGATGCCTAACACCACGACTTCAGCTGTTTCAACGTCTGAAAGGATAATACCATGTCAACGGTCGTTTAAAACTACTGATGACTAACACCACATCCTTCAGTCGTTTCTTACCCGTACCCTATAAATATCCCTAACCTAAGCTCTCAATGCTTCATCTTCTTCAAACCTAACGTTCCTCTCCAAAACTTCCCTCTTCTCATGGCGTCCATGCAAATTAAACCGCGACACAACTGTGTTGCCTACCTCACTAAATCGCCCATCTGGACTAAGTTCGATACTGCTATCGATCTTATGGTTCAGTCCCAATACAACACGGCATTTCTTCTGAATCCCATACTACATGCCGAATCCTTGCACCAATTTTGGATGAACGTTACTGTTACCACTGGGGAGAACAACACACCATCCCTCCAGTCGGTCGTCAACAACAAAGAAGTAGTCATCACTCCTGCAATAATCCGCAAAATTCTTCATCTGAATGATGCTAGTTCTCCTGCTGGATATCCGAAGGGCACCACTGATCTATCCTTTGCCCAACATGGATATCAAGGCGATCTCAGTGCCTCCACTATCATGAAGAAACACTTTAATGACGCTGAGCGCCTAATCTTTCACATGGTGAATGTATGTTTGGCCCCTAAGACGTCGTCTTGGGATCAAATGTCGACGAAATGGCAGCAGGTAATGTATTCTATCCTTGAGCAACAACCACTAAACTTTTCAGAAATAATTTTTCAGAGCTCAAAGATATGGCTCAAAAACTAACTGCCAACCGTTGGATACTTTATCCACGGTTCATAATGGCCATTATTACAGACCAGCTTAATGCTGAGGGACTTGTTGGCTTGGGAGTCCCTGCTACGGCTGTTCTGCCGGAAGTATACTCCCGGCACAACTCTGACCAGACACTTAAAATGGCTGCCAAGCTGCGAAAACCCACGCAGCTGGAACCCACAGCCACCACCTCCAAATCAAAAGTCCACCCAACCCACCAAAAAGAAACCCAAAACGGCTACTCAGGGAATTGAGTCCCCTGAGGATGCCCCTGCAACACAAACGCAGGATATATCCACTAGTCCAAACCCCCTAGTGGATACAATGACTCTCCAGCCATAGCCGCTCAGGCTTCCTCTCAACAGGAGCCTGCAGCAACCACAAAAGGGGTACCTACATATCTGGATCTTCCTCACTTGAGGGATTGCCATTGAAGAGCACCAACCTCCCCAGGTGCACACTGCTTCTATCCCTTCACCCCAAACAACCGCCCCTCACAGCCCAACTTTAATAGTTGCACAAGTGCTGACTCAACTGCACTCCTCACCCCCTCCCCAGAAACCACTTACTACTGGGAATACCTCTACAATTGAGGGGGAGGAACACAGTGCACTTGAGAACCCACAGCACAGGGGTTTACCACTTCTATCTCCTGGTGTAGACAAGGAGCTTAGAATATCTAGTGAGGCTGCCACCTCCTCTGACTCAGCACATGATCAGAATGAGGCTGGTAACATTGCTAAGACCTCACTAGAGGCAACAGCTGATGATGGACACTGTCCTGAGGCTGGAAGTCCCCAGTACCAAGCACAAGGGGCACATGCATCAACTGGTCTACACCCAGTGCATGTAAATCCTGCTCTAAGCAGGAGGTCAGATGATTCAGCTTCGGCTGATGATGACCTGGGCTTTTTCTACGATGTTCTTGCCCAGAACACAATCCTTGAAGAGAAAGTCAGTAGGCTGCAAAACCTACTTGATCAATTCTCAAGGAGAAAGACCATCTGCCTCTACCCACCACAGATGGCACCTTCACTTGAAGGTTCCCCAAACACTGAGCCACTCCAAACTCAACCACCTGCCTCTGCTTCAGGCCCTACTTCTCAGGAACAGAACCCTCCTGAGCAAATAGGTGCTGTACTTCAAAATTCCCTCCCTCTCATCACACCATAATCACTGATATTGTGACTAAAGCCATTGATGAGAGGCTTTCCTCACTTTACAGCCCTTGATTGATGCTGCTGTACAAAAGACTCTTTCTGCGGTACAAACCCCTTCCTCCAATGCATCCAAAAAGGGGGAGAGTACTGCAGTGAAAGAAAAGAAGAGGAAAAGATCCGAGGAAAAGAAGGAAGCGAAGCAAGCCCAAAGGAGGAGAAAAAACAGCAACCAATGCTCACCTACAAGCGAAAGAAAGTGCTGATGATCACATTGCTGAAGATAAAGCCTTGGAGCTACTGATAAAAGAGGCTGATGCCGAACACAGCAGATCAATGGACAACATCATTGATCAGCTGTTTAGGCAAGGCCATGACACCAATAAACTTGACTCTGAGATTCGACGACTAGAGTGAAGAAATCCAGAATAGATGGCAAGTTATGAAGTGTTAGAAAGAGAGGCTTGAAATCATGATAGATTTATTGCAAAATATCTTGGAAGATCAATGATCGAAATCAAAGCTTGGTCCAGGGACAGTATCTTGGCAATCACCACCAAGATCTGTTCGTCTGAAGCATATACTAAGGGGCTTGTTATTGAAGCTTTGAATGAGCGGGTGCTGGGAGCAGGACTGAGCTAGCCAAGCAATCAAAAGCCACACTCACCTCAAGGATGCTAGAACAGCCTGTCAACATTCCCGCACCAAAACCACCCAAAACACAACCCACCAAACCAACTCCCTTACCCTCAAAACCCATAGCCGATGATATACCCTTGAAGAAGAAAGAAGGATATTGAGGCTAGAAGATGATGAAGATAGGCTGCCGCTCTCAGCTATGATTCAGTTGCCTAAGGCCACAAGTCACTCCTCAGCAATTACTCCTGAAGTCCAGAGACAAATGGTTAAAGTGAAGCTAGAAGAAGAAGAGCTTCATAAACAGCATGATGAGGAATTGCTGAAGAGAGTTGACAAAGCTTATGCAGCCACATCTTCTATCATCAATATGAAGAAGCAAGCCCTCAGACTTTACACTCTCAGGCATACCTTTCAATATCAAAAGGAAAGAGTGAGGATTTGGCCTGATCCCAGGGTCTCTCACAGAATTCATAAGAAAAATATACCTCAGAGATACATTGGCCAGGTGAAAAAGATCGTAGATGAAGTGATCTCTCTGGTCTTTGTAGTTTCACCCTGAGAAATCCTAGAAGACTTCAAGAAGGCCTACAAAGCTAATCTAACCCCTCAGAAGATGCTGGAAACACAAATAGTGAAAAAGGGGTTAGTTTACAAGAGGCTTGAGGAAGTCAGGAAAAATGAGCTCCAGTTGTTCCTAGAGGGTAATCACCCGGATGAGTTTGCTTACAGAATAATAACAACTGTGGAGCTAAAGAATGGGAAACAGGCCAAATACCTGTCTGAGTATTATGGGCCTGAATCATTGTTTGAAGGAGGTGCTGAAGAGCTAACCATGGAGGAACAATCACCTTCCTTGAGGCCTACACAAGAGAGTCGTACAGACTCATTATGGGGAGTGAATCTCATGAATGGGATAACAACTCTGTGTCCTGTTCCCCAAAACAGAGTTCCCATTCATACTCTGCCAAACAAATATTGAGGTTTCTTCCCAGGCCGGAGCTTACATGGGTCATCTTCTCTACTGATCAAGAAGGAAAAAGACCAACACTTTGCCAACAATAAGTGGGATACGAATAATTTAGAGGTTTTGGCTGCATTGGTTCAGGGGGAGTTTGTTGGACCAAAAGAACCAATGAGCCAAGATCAGAAAACCTCTAAGTCCCACATGGTATCACAACAACTGCTGAAAGCCTCATCAGCAGTTTGACAAGTGCTGAAGACTTCAACAGCTGAAGATCAAGTGCTGAAGATTCCAACAGCTGAAGAACTAAAGTGCTGAAGTACAACAGCTGAAGAACACAAGTACTGAAGCTGAAAGACCTAAGTACTGAAGTACAACAGCTGAAGAGTTTACAAGTGCTGAAGATCAACAACTGATGTACAAAGCTGAAGACAAAGACTGAAGACATCAGCTGATGATATCTACTGAAGTCATCAGCTGATGAAACATCTGAAGGTCAAAGTCTGAAGATCAAGTACTGAAGCATCAGTAGTTTGTCACAACTGCTGAAGAGTACTTCTTCAGTAGTTGTCACAATGCTGAAGAGTACTTTCAGTAGTTTGTCACAACTGCTGAGAGTACTTCTCGTAGTTTTACAACTGTGAAGAGTACTTCTTCAGTAGTTGTGATATCAGTAGTTTTATATTTCTAGTTTCAGTAGTTTTATGTTTCAGTAGTTTTGTAAAACGACTGAAGAGTTGTTCTTCAGTCGTTGTAGTTTCAGTAGTTTTATATTTTGTACTTAACACTCTGATATGTCGAGTAGTTGTGACATTTCAGTAGTTTGTTAAAAAGTTAGTTATTTTTGTATTAGATCTGCCAGTTGTCACTTTCCGTGATAACAACAGCGATTGTTGCACTCTATATAAGGAGTGACAACCTATTGTAATATGGGGAATGAATGAACGGAATGAATGAATGAATGAATGAATGAATGAATGATTTGATTAGAAATATTCTACATCTATAAACATTCCTTGAAATCAGAAATATATATTCTCTCCTATAACCGTATGCGCTCTTAATGCATACAAGTATCGATTGCTTGCTACAATTTGTCTAATTCTTGTTCATATTCTGCTGCTTTGAACTCTAATACATCGAACTTGTGATCACTGATCCTGTCATTATTGGATATGGTCTGATCTATGATGGCTAGAAGCACATCACCTCTATCATTTTGGGGTTTCGCTTTGCTCTCTGCGGCCCGTATTTTAAATATGGCCCCAACCAAAAAGGTGGAAAGGACACCTTTTGAGATATGGCATGGAAGAGTTCCATCCCTATCATACTTAAGGGTCTGGGGTTGTGAGGCTTATGTTAAGACTCCCACCCCAAACAAATTGGAAGTCCGATCCACCATGTGTGTCTTTGTTAGATACCCTAGAGATTCTATGGGATATTATTTCTATGATCCACCGAAACAAAAGGTGTTTGTTGCCAGAAAGGGTGAGTTCTTAGAAGCAAAGTTCCTTATGGAAAGAACTAGCAATAGAACAGTGGATCTTGAGGAGGATCAAGAACCACAACCCGATGCACGTTTGGTTGAAACTAGCACTCAACATGAGGATGTTGAAAATGATCAAATGGTTGATCAATACAAACAAAACGTTCGCAGAAGTGGTAGAACTAGTAATCCACCTGAAAGATATGGATTTTTCATGGATGGATGCTATGTGGTAGATTCAGATGAACCAACCACATACCATGATGCAGTGTCCAATTCGGATTGTGACAAATGGCTCGAGCCCATGTGCATTGAAATGCAATCCATGCATGACAATCAAGTATGGGACTTCATTGTACCACCTCTTAACTCCAAAGTAGTTGGAAGCAAGTGGGTTTTCAAGAAGAAAACCGATATGCATGGAAACTTGGATACTTATAAGGCTAGACTTGTAGCAAAGGGTTTCACTCAAACTCAAGGGGTTGATTATGATGAAACCTTCTCACCTGTTGCGATGCTAAAGTTTATAAGGATATTATTTGCCATAGCTGCTCATTATGATTATGAGATTTGGCAAATGGATGTCAAAACCGCTTTCCTAAATGGATATCTTGAGGAAGATGTCTATGGTTCAGCCTGAAGGTTTTGTCAATCCAAAACATCCTGATAAAGTATGCAAGTTAAATAAATCAATCTATGGATTGAAACAAGCATCGAGAAGTTGGAATCACCATTTTGATGAAGAAATAATTAAATTCGGATTCATCAAGAATGCTGACGAAGCTTGTGTATATAAGAAAGCTAGTAGGAGCATCATCACTTTCCTAGTATTGTATGTTGATGACATACTACTATTTGGAAACGACATTCCAACCTTGGAAGGTGTAAAAACCTGGCCTGGAAGTTGTTTTTCCATCAAGGATCTTAGTGAGGCCGCCTACATTGTAGGAATAAAGATCTATAGGGATAGATTAAGGCGGTTGATTGGTTTAAATCAAAGTGCATACATTGATAAAATCTTGAAAAGGTTCAAGATGGAGAACTCTAAGAAAGGTACGGTACCTATTCAAAGAGGAATGATATTGAGTATGACTCAATGTCCTAGCTCAAAGGATGAGCAAGATAAAATGAAGGCAATACCATACGCATCTGGTGTTGGATCCATCATGTATGCAATGATATGCACTCGACCGGACGTGTCATGCGCCTTAAGCATGACAAGCCGATACCAGCAAAATCCTGGAAACAATCATTGGATGGCTGTTAAGAACATACTTAAGAACCTAAGGAGGACAAAAGATATGTTCCTAATCTATGGATCTGGTGATGAGGAAATTGTTGTAAAAGGTTACATGGGTGCCAGTTTCCAAACAGATCGTGATGATTCACGATCACAGTCGGGATATATTTTCATTCTGAATGGAGGAGCGGTCTCTTGGAAGAGCTCCAAACAGGATGTGGTGGCTCTATCAACTACAGAATCAGAATACGTCGCTGCCTCATTGGCAGCTCAAGAAGCTGCATGGTTGAAGAGATTCATTACCGATCTGGGGGTTGTCCCTTCCATTCAGGACCCCCTAGATATCATTTGTGATAACGAGGGTGCGATTGCTCAAATCAAGGAACCTCGTGCTCATCAAAAGACTAGGCACATTGAGCGGAGATTCAACTACATACGAGATGAAGTTGAAAAAGGAAATATATGTATTCGCAAAGTTCACACGGATCAGAACATTGTGGATCCTCTCACGAAGCTCCTTGAAAAGGCAAAGCATGAAGGTCATACTTGTGCCATGGGACTTTGATATTCTAGTGATTGGATTTGATCTGTAAATTTTGTATTTTGATATGTGGAACTCTTTATTATTTGAATAAAATTATTTGGTTATAATATTTCAATTAATATTCCAATTTAGCATGTTTAATCCATGAGTAAATTGCTTACTCTAAATGTCCGTAGTCATTCAGACTTGTGGGAACAAGTGTGAAGGTAAGATTATTATGAACTTGGATTGGTTGATATTAATAAGGATGAATATAGAGCAATGGGTTGCTACCAAGGTTCATAAATATTTGTGGGATACAAATATTGGACTAACCCGCAACTCAAACTTTACTACATGGATTCTTATTGATTGATCATAAGTAATTTTGAGTAAAGGCGAATATCATTTGGTATCCTCAGACCTGAGATACATATTGGGTTTTGATATTCACCAAGTGGCATACCTTGATCTGGTTATCCGCTGTTCTGAAATAATGGGTAGTTCATGAGACTATGTTCAGGTGTGACACAAGGTGATTTTGAGGAACGTATGTAATCAAGATGGAATTTGTTCCTCTTATTCGTTGAGAGTTAGATGTCTAAGGCCTGGATAAGTTAAATCAACAAGGAATGATCACTCTGTGTCCTTGGATCTAACATGACATCCGTAACAAAAGGATAGATGATTAATTCACCTAAATCTTTTCAAGTAGGATGTTTGAAAGGGATGATGTTAATGAATGGCTATAAGTCATGCGTATTAAGGGTAGTAAACCGTTGTTAGGCGGTATTTACTGCTTGCATCAATTTTCTATGAATCTTGTGCAAGTGGGAGATTGTTGGATTCTGTATGCCCAAGACACATAGAACATTGATGCGGTTAGTATGTCATGATCCAAGTCGGGTTATACCCAAAAACAAGCTTTGCAAACACAAACAATTATTCAATTGATGATATGATCATGCAATTAAATAATAACACCAAATTTAGAAAATGGTTTTCTAAATAAGTTGAATATGAGATGGAACAACTTATTAGGATATTTTGTTCATGATTATTATTTATAATGTTATTTAAATTAGTTAGATAACATCAAAATAAAAGTGGTTTATAACTTATACAATTAATAGTTAATTGTATAAATTATTACATGACTAGTTTTATATAATATGTATGTGTGTTTAAGAGGAAAATCCATTTCCCTAAATATTTTCGGCCGCCCCACTAAAAGGGGATTGGCCCTTTTCTCTCTTGAAGACATACACAATAAAGCATGTCATACACTCTACATTTGGACCTCTCTCATTACATGCAATCTTGAACTAAAAACTCTCTCCTTTCTCTCTCAAGCTCCACAAAAATTGCAGTAGATTTTGGGGGTTTGATTTTGGTTTTTGGTGTTCATCTCCCTAACAAGAAGAGTGTTTTCACACAAGCTTGGGGTATACAAGCTTGAGGGGCCCTTCCTTGGAGCCTTGGCCGAATCACAAGCATCATTCAACCCTTCCTTGGTCGTTTTATTAGCTGGAGAAAGGTAGTTGTTCATAGCTCTATGTAGCTATGATTTTATGTTCATTAACATATTGTTCATAGCTTGCTTATTCACATATATGATCTTTTTGTTTTGGGTTTGTTTCTTTCATATATATGTCACCATAAAACATGAAATTTCAGCTTTAAAATCATGTTTTAAAATATATATATATCCGCTGCGTTTTCTGAAAGTTTAAAAGGTTAAACTTGCTTTTATCTTCCAACAAACCCTACATATAGAGCAATTGGTTGCTACCAAAGTTCATAGATATTTGTGGGATACAAATATTGGTCTGACCTGCATCTCAAATTTTACTACATGGAATCTTCTAGATTGACCATAAGTAAATTTGATTAAAGGCGAATATGAATTGGTATCCTATGACCTAAGATTCATATTGGGTTTTGATATTCACCAAATGTTATACCTTGAGCTAGTTCTTCACTGCTATGAAATAATGGAAAGTACATAAGGCTATGTTCAGGTATAACACGAGGTGATTATGAGAAACGTATGTAGTCAAGATGGAATTTGTTCCTATTATTCGTTGAGAGCAAGATGTCTAAGACCTAATTAAGTTAAATCAACAAGGAATGATCATTCTATGTCCTTGGATTTAACATGACATCTGTAACAAAAGGATAAATGATTGATTCACCTAAATCATTTCAAGTTGGATACTTGAAGGGGGTGATGTTATTGAATGGCTTTTTGTCATGCGTATTAAGGGTAGTAAACCGTTGTTAGGCGGTATTTACTGCTTGCATCAATCTTCTATGAATCTTGTGCAAGTGGGAGATTGTTGGATATTATGCCCAAGACATATAGAACATTGATGTGGTTAGTACGTTATGATCCAAGTCGGGTCATACCCAATAATAAGCTTAGCAAACACCAATATAAATATTTAATTGATGATATGATCATTTAATTAAATAAATACACCAATTTAGAAAATGGGTTTTCTAAATAAATTGCATATGAGATGAAACAACTTATAAGGATATTTTGTTTATGGACATTATTTGTAATGTTATTTAAGTTGGTTAAATAACATCAATTAATAATAATAGTGTGTGTATAAGTTATATAACTAAAAGGTTAATTAGATAACTTATAATTGTTATTAGTTAAACAATTTGTAAAAGACTTTTTGGGGGGGAAACCCCAAATGTCTTAAGTTTCGGCCGCCCCTTTAGAAAGGGGATTCGCCTTTTGTGTTGTTCACTTGACTTCTTGAAAACAAACACATCCTTTCTTCTCTCTTTGACATGCAAGATCCTCAAGAGCTTTTCTTGTTCTCCAATATTGAAGAAAATAGAAGCTGAAAATCATTTTCAGCAGCTCTCTTGGTGCGATTTTGGTGTCAAAACCCTAGCAAGAAAGGTGTTTGCTTGATGCTTGTGGGTATGGATGCTTGAGGACACCTCCCCTTGGTGTTTTGGTCATTCAAGAACCTCATCTTCTTCACTCAAATTCGTTTTTCTGCAGCTCTACAAAAGGTAGTTTGTATGTTTTGTTTTGATTGTTTATTATTCTTGGTAGCTAGTTCATACACATATAAATGATCCTTATGTTCTTGGGTTTGTTGTTGTTATGATCTGAGCCTTAATTTTCAGATTACTAATGATAATATTAAGGTTATATTCCACTACGTTTTCATGTTTAAATGGTTAAACTACTTTGATATGGTCCAACAACCCAACAAATTTTGCACTTGGTTTTGTATAGATAGTGTCTCTAAATCTTAACTGCAAATACTACTACTCTTAGTTCTAAATCATGTGTAGTGATTCTTTTCACTTCCTCTAAGTTGTCTAGATGCATTTTCAATTACTTTATCTCATTGCATAAAAACACATCCTTAACCTTGATGTGAGGCATCACAATATACGACAAAATCATCTGTTCCTTCTAGAAGAGCTAAAATAGGAGCACTGCATAATTTCTTCTTTAAGAGTTCAAATGCAACATTTTATTTTTCTGCCCAAATATAAGGCTTATCTTTCAAAGTTAATTATGTCAAAGGTTGAGCTATGAAGACTAAGACAAATTCAATCTTTGCCAGGTCAACCTTAGTTGGCGTTTTTAAATTTCCCATTTCTTAATTCCCTCAATCTTTGTCGGGTCAACCTGAATTCCTTCTTGGTTAACTACATGTCCTAAGAATCGTAATTCTCTTTTCAAAATTTGCACTTTGAGAATTTGCATATAATTCTTCCTTTCGAAGTAATTCCAAAATCAACGTTAGGTGCTTTTCTTGTTCTTCCCTACTTTTAGAATAGATTAAAATGTCATCTATGAAGACTAAGACAAATTCATCCAAGTAAGGTTTGTAGACTCTGTTCATAAAATCCATGAATACTAGTAGAGCATTTGTTTGTCCAAAGGACATCACAAGGAACTCATAATGACCATATCTAGTTTTAAATGCAATCTTAGGAATATCTTTATCCCTTACCCTAAACTGATGGTATCCTGACCTTAAGTCAATCTTTGAAAAGTTACTAGATCCTTACAATTGATCAAATAGGTCATCTATGCTAGGAAGAGGATATCTATTCTTAATAGTAACTTTATTAAGTACTCTATAATCAATGCACATCCTAAAAGTCCCATCTTTCTTCTTTACAAAGAGAACTGGAGCTCCCCAAGGTGATACACTAGGACATATAAATCCCTTGTCTAACAATTCCTGAAGTTGACTCATTAATTCTTTCATTTCTGTTAGTGCTAAACGATATAGTGGCTTGGCAATACAAGTAGTTCCTGGTATTATTTTAATTTTGAATTCTACATGACGAGGGGGTGGCAATCCTGGTAATTCATCATGAAATACCTCTGGATACTAATAATAGGAACATCTTCTATATTCATCTTTTCTAGTCTTGTATCAACTACATGGGTTAGAAAAGCGAATCATTTCTTTCTTAAACATTTCTGAGCTTTATTTCATGAAACAAAGAGTGTTATTTTCATTAGTCAAAGGAGTTTTAATCATTCTTTTACCATAGATAATTTCAGCTTGATTCTTACTTAACTAGTCTATACCTAAAACAATATCAAAACTTCCTAATTCATAGGAATCAATTCTATATCAAAACAATGATCATCTAAATTAAGGTATAGTTAGGAATAACTTCATAAGCTTCAATTTTTTCCATTACCTAATTCTATCATATACTTATTTTTCAGTTTCTCTGAGGTTAGATTAAGTAAGGGTTTCAATATATTCGAATGAAACTACGAGTTGCTCCTGTATCGAATAATACTGTTGCATACTGATTGTTAATAATAAACGTACCCGTCACCACTTCTGGTTCATGTCAGGCTTCTTCAGCTTGCAACGGAAATGCTCTACCACATGGATTATTTGGGTTAATTGGGGTTTTGCCTTTCAGTTCCGGACACTTGTTACAAAAATGATTCTGATTTCCACATTGGTAACAAACTGGTTTAGGGTTTGTGGGTCCCTTACATTCCCTTGATAGGTGTCCTTTCTTCTTACAATTATAGAAAATTACTACCCTACACTTACCATTATGGTGTCTTTTATAGGTATTGCACCATAATTGACCTTCTGTCTGTGGTCTCCTTTCTGGACAATTCCCATGAAATTTCTCACGAGATTTCTATTCATCTTCTTCTATTGATTTCCTCCAAAACTTCCCCCAGAGTTGTTGTTGCTCCATCTCCTTTTGTCTCCAGTCCTTGAATCAGTCAAGGATCCCTTCCTTATCATCTTGTCAGTTAAGCTACAAGATAATATTACTGCATCCTGAAAAGTCATAGGCATGGTTGACTTTACCATTCTTCTTATCTATGGTACTAGACCTATATATATTTTCCTATCCTTTTAGTTTGTGGTCTAACTAGGTGTGGCACTAATCTAGATAACTCATTGTACCTATCTGTATATTCCTGATGTGCATCACCTTTCATTTCTAGTCCTAATAATTATGTTTCTATCCTTTCTATCTCATTATAAGGAAAATATTTTTTAGTCACTAGTTTTCCAAATTCTTCCTAACTTAACCTATTCATGACATCCCTACCTTTAGTTTGAATTACAATATTCCACCATAACTGTGTATCCCCTTCCTGGAATGCAAAGCAAACATGGCCTTATAATTATTAGCACATTCACTAACATCTAAAACTAACTCCATTCCTTCTAACCAACAAAATGCTTGTACTACTCCTTATTTTCCATTAAACTCTTGGGGTTTACAAGACATAAAAGTCTTTTAAGAAAATCCTTTTCTAGCTCTATCCATAACTCCTTCCTCATGATGTTTTGATTCAGTAGTGTTGTTTGGGTTTTCATTCCTAAGTGGGATACTTCCCATATTGAGCTTCCGTTGGAATTCAGCTACTAGCATAGGTATTGCCGCTTCCAATTTGTTGGCGAAGTTTCTTCTCCCAGTTCTTTGTCGTCCAGTGCGTCTTGTTTTTCGTACAGGTTGAGTATCTCTTCTTGGCGGCATATTTAGCTACATATTAAGTATATATTATCACACCAAAATCTATTCAATTTAGTATAAATCTTATAATCATAACAACGTACTTTATTATATTTTCATTTAAGACATTTCATACAGTAAACTAGGGTTTCTCTTGTAATTCTATTTTTCCCAAATCAAATTCCACATCTTAAGGAAAATACTTTGGTTTCCTTCCTTTAAAGGACTTCTTCGACCATCCTGATTTCTCGTTGTATCCTTTTAACCTTCTTGAGGATTTGGTTGGTTATTTTCATTTGGTTTGCATCCAACCTCGATCTCTTTTATCCTCTTTCTTCAACTTCAAAGACAATGGGTTGCACTACGGGGGTTAGTCTTGATGTTGAGGGAAGGATTTCTGGACTTTTGTTTCATGTTTCCTGGATTTTCTTAATCAGGAATCTCGTACCACTTTGAACACTTTTCTAGGGGTCTCAATTGTATAGCACCCATTGGTCACTGGTGTACGTCGGATGAAAAACTTTGGCTTGATATTGGTTCTGTCCTTGGGTTGAGATACTTCTATGTTATCATGTGGCTCTATTTATGGTGTTGTTTCTTTATAATTGTTATGATCTCAAGGGTTAGTTTTATTATAGTAACTATCAGAATTACTAGTACTCATACTGTAAAAAGTCTTACAAAATTTCAGATCATGATTTCACAAATACCAATCAAATAGGTTCACAAAATCTCATATTTTCAGATTAGTCAGATTTACTTCACACAAGATTCTCATTATTGTCTAAGCATAGCCACCTTGTCATGAAATCATAGAAAATATATTTTAAACACATTTTAAATCATGTTGAAATCTTTATCATACGAACTTATGGTTAGAGTCTAGGAATTTACTAATAATACCTAATTCTCTATAATCAATGGCTTTGATACCAACCTATCACATCCTGGCGGAAGCGTGGAATGCTTTGGGTGTGACTTGTTAGTTCAAAAGGCTTTGATTATCATGAAAAACAATCACAATAATAAACTAAACATTACTTTCATTAGTTTATCACTTTTAGGATTACATAATACAAAATTTTGTCTAACATTTTAGACTTATACATAGTAATCCTAATCAAAATATATCTTCATCACATCACGTATTTCCAGCTAGTAGTGAATGTGAACTTCCACGTATAAGCTAAACTCAAACAAGTCAACAGTCAACCATATGCACAACTTTCCTAGGTAGCTATGCCGATCACTATACATGTTGAAGGTATACACAAGGTTATAGTATGTTTTGCTTACCTAAAAAAACACTCAAAACAGTCAACAAATAGTTGGTGAAAACATGGGTTTAATCAATATAAATCATTTTGAATTGATACAATACAATAAAACTCATAACCAAACCTATACACATGTCAAGTGATTCATAACTGTCAAGTACAAATCACGCAATCAAATAATATAACACCGTTGCATCGTCTCAGCATATGCAGGTGACATTTCCTAAACAGTGCTACCTACATTATTTAAAGGTTCCGCATTCGAACTAATGGTTGTGTCAAGATGATAGTAACAAATCAAAATTCTCGAAATATGCATCCAATTCAACACAAAACAGTATGCTTTCCCCCCAAAAAATTATAAATAAAAAGGGGTTATGTTTCTCATCTTAAATTCCAGCCAATAAGTCAAATAATTCCTATAAAGAATTATTTGTTAGAATAAATCTAATTTCTTTAAAATTTTCAACTTAAATCACAAAATTGCCAAAAAATTTAGTTCGATAGCTTCTGCTATTAAAATAATCACCAAACATTACCAACCTAAACATTTTGAAATCTACATTATCTCATAAAATTTAGATTAATAACTCATAGCAGGCAAATTTCTAGGAATTTTATAAATTTCACATTAATTAGCAGAAAGTAGTTAAACATCTCTAAAAATTCTAAAATTCATACATACTGTTTTATTTCAGATATTATAGTTTATGTAATTTTTTTGTAATTTATCTCACTATTTGGCTATTTCTTTTAATTTTTATATACAGAATGTTATAAAATATATCACTCAATCATACATGGGGATTAAATCACAAATTCCTATAAAATATAAGGGTTATTATATAATTTTTCCAGATTTTTACCAAGTTCGGAGTTTTTGTAATAAAATTTCCTTTCATTTCCTTGAATTATTTATATAAAATAATCTATCCAACATTATTTCATTAAAATTTACAAATTCGTACTTCTAATATTTCTCATCAATTTCTAAATTTTATTTTTACAATCACAATCATTTATATTGTTCGACCCTGAAAGGATTATACATGCCAATTCAAGTGATGTGTTGATGGTTATTCTGTTGAAATCCCATGTAAGGCCCCGTTCCCAAGACGTTTACAGCTCGTCGATCATCACACATAAAACACATAATTTCATCATATTACATATAAACATTGCAGCGGAAACATTTAAACAAAATATTCCATTTCATAATAAAGGCTTTTGCAAAGTAATACATTGTTATCAAGTTACAAAATACATGTTGCATTACACCACAAAAGTATTATAAAAATGGATGCCATCCAAAAGAGCTGAGTAGCCGCCTCGTGCCATCCTCAGCAATCATTACCTGCCAACTGGAAAACACATAAAAGTTAGTGTTGCTAAGTGAGTTCTAGTTTTATAATAAAACAATACTTTTCTTCCATTAAAACCGTTCTTTACTTTCATTCATTCGTTCATCATTACATCTTTTCTTTCCGCCAAAACCATGAATTTTACCCTTCAGTCTCATGGTACTGGGCCTAAGCCTATCATACACCTTCCATCATGGTGCACAACACCTCTGGCCACAGTACCTAAGATAAAGTTCAGGTGTACCATTGTCATGTGCTATGCCCTTCAGTGTTATGGTACTGGGCATTAGCCTATCATAGACCTTCCATCATGGTGCATAGCACCTCTAGCCACAGTACCTAAGGCAAACAACAATGGTTCCATACAAATGGTCAATCACAAAGAAAGACCCCGATGTGCATCCTTCTAGGGTAGCAAACCCGCACACCGTTGGGCTAACACCTTACAATGGGGCGTGTCCCGACATACAATGCATGCATGCATTCATCATGTTCCACTTTTCTTTATCTTCCACTTTACGTTACATAATACTTTCATTTCATTCATTAACATTCAACGTAAAGCCACGGGAAAGATAAAAATACAATGCAAGGAACATAACATACACAGTCAATAACATTATCATAAAAGGCATCATCATACATACATAGCATACATCATGCACAATCATACAACGTCATACATCATCATCATGCCCAACATAACCTCTATGGTCTCAAAAGTCATCTTACATGAACTTACGGAAACCTTTCACGTCAAAACTTACATCTGCACTTTCCCCGAAAGTCAGTAAATACACTACGTTTTCAATGCGGATGAACACCTATGCGAATGGGCACCCTTGAGTCGCATGGCCTCCAGGCGACTAAACATCATGCGAAAGGACCAATGCGGATGAACACCCATGCGAATGGACCTAATGCGGATGAACTCAATGCGGACAAGTCCCATGCGAATTGAACTGATGCGAATAAACACCTTGTGCGAATGGGCCCTTAGTCACATGACTCCCCATGGGACTGGCCCTCATCGTGCGATTGAACCTCATTCGCACCTCATATGGCCGTATGGCCTCCATTCGGTCGCCTAGCCCTAGCTGATGCAGAATGTTGTTCATCCCGAACCCAAGCGGCCATTTTCGACATCCAAACCTCTTCTAAGCTCAAATCAACCATCCTAAATCTTATGAATGCATACCATTACCCCATCCAAGCACACACAAAGCCAAAATCGAACACCACACGCATCATACACAAACACATACACACGGGTCAAACACACACATTTCAAAAACAGGTTTTCACTATGTGTTCCATCCCCAAATCAGTTGAAAACGGGTAAAAGAGGGGTCATAGAACTCACACAAACAACATCGACAAGTAGAGCTTCGATTAGACCCGCTACGTTTTGATTTTCACGCTCGAATCCACACGAACCAAGCTATTCTCCCTTTTCTCCTTCTCTTCTCTCTTTTTCTCCATTGGCAAAATTTTGTGGGTGTGGGGGAGGGTGTGGGCTATTCTCCCCTCTTATTCCCCTACTCTCCGAACTTTCTCCCATTTTGGCAAGTTTGGTCCCCCGACTGTGGACTTTATTTCTTTCTTCTTCTTTCGTCGGCTTCAAAGAAAATATCCGGGTGTTACATCGCACAAGTCCAAGAACCAATGCGGATAAAGAATCTGCAAAGAAGAATGAAAGACAAGTGTCGGCTAACCGCATTTGTATATGCAGATAACATAGGACAAATGCTGACAAATATTTGTTCTTCCGCATTAACAAATGCAGACAAGTATTTTGTACATCCGCATTTACTAATGCGGATGTCCGACAACAAATGCGTATAAGTGTTTCTTCATCCGCATTTGTCAATGCTAATAACCAAACATTAATGCTGAAGACCAAAAGAAATGTCGATCATGATCAACACATCCGTATTAGTCAATGTGGATGAACAAAAGAAATGTTGATCAATATCATCACATCAACATTAGTTTATACGGATGATCAAAAGAAATACGGATGAAGACTTTTGTACTTAGACTAGTTCTCTTATGTATAGGTCAAGAGTAGTTTAGTCATTTTGTAAAAGGCATCTTGTTAGCCTATAAATAGAATAGAAAACCTTGTGTGTGATGTGACTATTGATACACATTCTAGGCAATTAGAATCTTTTGTTTAGTCTTATGTTTACAAGGTGTCTTGTTACTGTTTAATGCAAAAACCCTAGTATTCATTGTAACGAATTACCTTCATTAATACAAACAACATTTATGAGCATTTCTTGCATTCAATGTTCCTTGATTGTTTGATTCCGCCAAACAATCATTGACTCAATCATCATATTCAGTCCTTGTTGATTAACATCAACAGATAATATCATTCTCAAAACCAGTCAATTGGTATCAGAGCTTTGGCTCTCGGTTCTTCTTCAAATCTACCTAGATCTGAGCAGAACTCGATTGATCTGGTGATTGAGTTACTAATAGAGTGTTTGACTACCTCTACTTAGTAAACTGCCAAAAGCTCTTCAACAGTCATTGTTCATCTGTACTCATCTTCAAGAACAAACTTATGAATAGTTGTTATGTAAGGCCTCGTTCCCGAGACGCTTACAGCCGGTCTTTCATCGCACATAAAACATATAATTACATTTCACTTTCATAAAATGTTGCAGCGTGTTAGGACCTGGTATTTGATCGAAATACCTAGAGATTAACGTGTAAACCAGATCAAATAGTGCGGAATCCTATTTGATTGGCGATCCAATCAGTAAGAACACACGAAGAATCAATCGAGAATTGAAACTAACGTTAGAAATCGATTGGAAATCGATCTAATGTGTTCTATGAACTTGGAGAACGAATTGAGAGGTTTCTGGACGGCTAGGGTACGTCTGGAATCGTAATTAACCGAGAGTCCTTCTTTTTCATGAATTGAGTTGTATTTATAGGTTGGTGTTATTCAATCGTGCGACTGAACCATTAGTCTGGTTCAGTCGTGCGATTGAACCATGCAGTTGATTCATTCGTACGACTGAGTGTTCAGTCGTGCGACTGAGCCAATCTTATGTTACAATCGTACGACTGATCCAGTCTCCTGGTTCAGTCGTGCGACTGAGTCAATCGTGTGAAGTTATGCATGCGTATGGTTCATTCGCATGAGCTATTCGCATGAGAACTTTATTATGTTAAGTTTGAATGTATTGTGTATTAATTAATAAACATTATGTGTAATCATTCAAGCAATCACTAACCTAATTAACCAATTCAATGTCAACTCATTAATGAAACATTAAACATTATAACTAACAAACAATCAATATCATTTCATCAATCATACCAAACAAGATCTATTACATCACATATCATGATCTAGGGACATACATGTATCAACAAACTCCCCCTTGGACCTAGATCTCTTTAATGTCTTATTTTCTTCATTACCTCCTCATAGTTCTTGTACTTGTCCTCTTTTGTGACTCCCGCGTGAATATCAAACGCAAAGCAAAGTCTTATGACATTTTGGAACTGGAGGGCCTGTACAATATCTTGCGTATCATAGAACAGAGGCCACTTGTAAAGTGTATAGACATCATTTTCCGACAAGTTGGTAAGCCACATCGGATCGAATACTCTGATTGTATCCATTTGCCCTCTTTATTTAGGACTATGACCGCTTCTGTTGTTCTCCAATCGTAGTACCACCACTTAAAGTGTGGTGTGAATCCTTTGTCATTTCCCGAAGTGGGATTCTTGACATTGTGCGCGGAGGATTCCACTTCAACACTATCTTTGGTTTTCCAGTAATGGCATCCATCTCAGACCTTCTAATATACCTTATAGGTTGTTGAGGTCTGAAGTTAATCCACCTGGCGTGGTACTCTTTCTTCAGGGCAGCCTCAAACCAGCCTGACATCTTTCTCGGATCAGCATACAACAGCTTCAATTTGGCTAGCTGGTTGAGCTCAAAACCTGGTAGAGTCTTTAGATCATGTGGAAATCTAAAGTAGTCTATGCCCTTCTCCCTCTTAACGGCATAAACGTTAAGATCATCAAAATATGCCCATGCGATAATCCTGCCTGACACCTTAAGATGTTTCTTGACTCTGTAGAGCTTGGTGTAGGCATCCCTCTTGGTGCAGCACGTTGGGCTCTAACTTCTTTAAAACATGCAGCCCATTCAGCCTTACAGATATCAACATCATCCTTTGAGGCTTGGGCCATTCCCTCTGTCTTCTCTGACTCTTGCTCCATTTTGTCTAACACCTCAAATGTATCACCAACAAGGGATTCACCCAGATTGGGAACCACATTGCCCTCATTGTCAGCATACTGAGGATAGTGCTCTGCAGTGATATCTTCTATCTCTATTTCATCAACGTCATTTAGCTCGTCATCACAGGTAGCATTACATGTCGGAGCATCTTTCACTATTTCATCAGGATTGAGGTTGAAAATTTCTGCCAGTTGCTCGTTTGATAGATCGTGAATTATTTCCCCTTCTTCAGGGGTATAACTCACTGACCTTCTGACAATCCCTTGCAGATCAAGAATCATTGTGAGTTGAGACTTGACCTGCTGAAGGGGAGCAATATCAAACTCATCTCTTTTGTAATTTGGATCTGTTTGATTTACACATTTCACACTCAAATCATTAGTAATTTATCAAACGAAATGCATTAACTTAATATAAACATTTATACATGGTTTTTCAATACAGAATACAAAAGTAAATAAATACATAAACATCTACTATTTACTTTTATCCTGAATACTCGGCTCATCACGTGAAGGTGCAGAAGCAGAAGCTGACTGATCTTGTCTGTTCTTTGATCATTTCTCTTGCCCTGGAGCTGAGACAGATTCAGCTGCTTCTGCTCTGTCAGTGTCTTCATCTTCGTGCCATTCTTCAGTTTTCTCTTCGTCAGTTTCACTCTCTTCATCATCATCATCTTCATCATCATCATCATTTCTGTCCCCATCCCTTATCTTTAAGGGCTCCTCCTTTGATCCTTTCAGCTTTAGCAAAATGGTCTTGTTAGCCTTTTCCAACTCCTCTATTTTCTTCCCTGAGGTGACGCTTTAAGCTTGGAGAATGGCTATCTCGTTGCTCTTGGCGGTCATTTGTCAGGCTTGCCTTTCTATCACTTGAGCCTGCTCTGCAATTTGGTGAGTTGGGCAGCAGTCAGGTCTGTAAGCTGGAGGATTTGGGAGGCCTTTTCCTCATCGGCAGCCAGCAAATGCATTACCATTCTGTTTAGTGCCGACAACTGTTCTTCTACCGCAACTGTAGGTAGAGGTGATCTGTAAGTGAATGAGGGATAGGTTGAGGGCTCGGTTTGGTGGCTAGTGGTGGTGGTGGTGGTTGTGGTGAATATCGGGTCAGGTCAGGATGATAATAGTGGTGAGTGAGGGGTGAATGATGGAGTGGTGGCTGGGATCTGTATTGTGGTGG
The DNA here is from genome assembly GCA_025506515.1 of Flaveria trinervia. NCBI lineage: Eukaryota > Viridiplantae > Streptophyta > Magnoliopsida > Asterales > Asteraceae > Flaveria > Flaveria trinervia. The sequence continues at coordinate 41,679,111 of CM046458.1, read as the reverse complement.
TCGGTCTGGTGGTGTCTGTGGTTGCTGTGGGGGCTGTGGTGGCTATGGTGGTGGATGGTGTGTCTGAAGAGGTGGTAGTGGTGGTGGTAGTGGCTGTAGTGGCTGAGGTAGTAGTGATGAAGGTCAAACGGCGCTTCTTCTTTGGTTTCTGCCCATGGGGTTGAGCCATCCGTTTTCTCCTTGTTCCCTTCGAGGTGGATGCTCCCCCTCCTACCCTGCCGATTGACCCTGGAACATAGGTCGGGTCGGTCTCTGTCTCTCCAGAGTCTCTTGGGTGCTCACCCACCACCCGAAGCCCATGTACTATGGGAACCACTTTTCTTCCCACAGTCCTGGTGAGGGGCTCCTCATCAGACTCTTCTTCTTCTACTTCTATCTCAAGGACAAAATCATGATGAAACCCAGCTGATTCGGTAACTTCTGCAGCCAGGCGGATGCTGGAGGCACGACATCACGTAGTGCCTCTCTGTGGAACAGGCATATTGTCTCCGGCACCCCCACCATCATCATCATCTGAATCATCAGTAGGTAGGACAATTGGCTCCACGTCGGAGTCACTGTCCTCGTGACGCCATTGGCGTCTCCCCGGTGCCACATAACTTCATCTGCTAAATGGCCAATCAGCCTCTTTGCCTGGGGCTTAACTTGCCTGCCCTGGTACACCACCATCCTACCCAAAGTAGTGTCATCCATAAGTTCCAAAGTCACTGCATCGTGACTTTCCTTGGGGAGCAGAGGCAGCTTCTCATTGAATATCATCTGAAGGAACCTTGGATACATACAAAAACCTTATTTCCCTTTTCTTTCAATGTTCTCTACCAAATAAGCAAAGATCATATTAGAGAAGCTGAAAGGGTGGTTCAGCACCCGAGCCACGAAGGCATTTTGTATCTGATCTGATAGGTCATCGAAACCACCCCTTCTCGAAGCAATGCACTTAAGAATCACATGTGCCAGATATTTGTATTGTGGGCACAGGTTGCTCTTATTTAGCACCCCCGAGTTAATGTCCCCCGCATACTTGATTCGGAGGAAACACCCTCGCACTGTCAAAGGATGTAACTTAGTGGGGTGAGTGGAGTCATCCCCAACTCAAGGATTCTCTGGATGTCTGTAGCGGTAATGTCGATAGCTTGACCCAAAATGGTGCTTCGGATGCTGTATGGCTCACGAGAGCGATCCACTGAGGCATTCTACCAGAATGCCTGATGTAGTGATTTGTAAGGCGTGCACGGTTAGAATAGCCTTATGTATCCGTGAGCGTTTGAGGAAGGCTATAATCTCGGAGAACTTGGCCCCGTTCCGAGTTGTGTGGTCCAAATGGGCACAGATGTTGTGCTTTGGATTAAGAGACCATCTGTCAGTCATTTTTCCTGAAACACAAAACACATGATCATTAGTACATAATACATCAGAATTCAGTTCTAAGTGTAGTGTTTCACTTCCATTCTGATTCATTCATGCGAATGAATCATGCGACTGGAGTCATTCGGTTGTTCTTAGTACGACTGAGTTCATTCGGTTGATTGAGACATGCGATTGAGTTCAATCTACCGACTGAGTCTTCGATTGGTTCAGTCGGCCGACTGAACTCATTCGGGTGGTTCATGCGGCCGAATGACCCAATCGCAAGGTTCAATCGTGCGATTGGAGTTCATTCGAACGACCAGTCGCTTGACCCACTGTTTGATCGCCTGTGGTCGAATCTTGACCAATTTAAGTCATTTAACAATGTTTAATGTCCATTAGACTCGCCTACTTGTCACTAATAACCTATTAAACTTAATTTTAACATTTTGCTTAGTTTACGTAGGTGATTAGGTCATTTCATAGTTCGGTTCTTGATTCAATCGAGTGTCTCTTACGTAGGTTCGGTAATCTTCTGATTTTGGTAAGATTCAAGAGTAATGTACCTGTAAAATCGTCACTCGAATGTAAGAAACTCAACAACAATGTAAGTCAGGATCTATAGCAATTTTTGGCAAAGTAACGGGAAGAATGCGATTTGAGTGCGATTTTGGTGTGATGAGGAACATGCGATCGACTGAGACCCTTAAATACTGAACCTAAGTTTAACCGGCCGAATGGCCGCATTCGCTCAGTTCATTCGGGCGACTGAGTCTCAGTCGTACGATTGGCCTAGTCAATCGCATTCAGTCGGCCGACTGAGTCTCAGTCGGTCGACTTCCTCATTCGGTCTCTTTCATTCGCATCTTCAGTTGACCGACTGAGCCTCAGTGGTTGACTGCTTCATTCTCCCCCTTCTATTCGGTCGAATGGATCATTCTCATGTCCATTCGGCCGATTGGGAGCCATTCGCATAGTTGGTCCATGACCATGATCCAATCGTGCGAATGGGTCACACTTAGTGAGTTTACATTCATTTTGAACATTTTACTTTTAAGACCTTTTTCTTTTTGACAATAACATTATAAGCTCTTAACCAATTCAGTCACCTCAAACGTGACTCTTTTAAAGCACGTTGTCACCTCTGACGTGACTCTTTAAACTTTGAAAAACATGTGGTCATCTCAGACATGACCCTTTTAGGTGAGTTAATTCCATTCTGATTTTCCTGATGAAGTCCGACAGACACACACACACTAAAAGATTAACATAGAAACTTAAACTAAAAACACAAATAAAATTTGTTTTTGAACCTTTTGTGAGGGATAAAACCCTAAGATGGAAATCTACGGGATTTGATTCTGGAATCGAAAGCTTCAACTTAGATTGACCACACCTGGACCAATTCAATTTTGGAATCATACAGGAACATCAAATCATTTGGGACTTGTTATCAAACTCTTTTGATGCTCAATTCTTGGTGTTCATCCAGAGTCATCAGCAGCTTTAGGGAATCATACTGGAACTCTTTGATTACCACATTGATTTGAACTTTCAAGAATTGCAGCCACAATGATTGTCAATATGTTTATCCACTTAAATCCATACACAGACTCTTGACTCAAACCGGTGATAGTTTTTGGTTTATTTAATTCAACGAACATTTGTGGATCCCACACTTATATGGTAATCAACATCCCTCATGAGCTTTTGAGCGGTCTATGGTATTGTTACAAGAAGAGACTATTCTTAGATCTTTCATAGAGAAACCAGTCCTCAGTGTGCCATCGCACAGCAAAGAGGCGGCAAACAACAATGAATTCTAGAATATCTAGGTTATGCTTATCCTCAGGTCAGTGCCATCGCACAGCAGAGGCACACAACACTATCTCCTTGTTAGAGCAGCTTTTATTTTGCACCAAATGCACCAACAACATAGGTCATTAGCTTGATAGCATTTTTCTTTCATTTTTTTCATGCTTTGCTCTATTTATGGTCATCCGCACACATTTGTGGCGTTTACATGCTCATTACCCCTTATTGGAATATTATTGATTGTGTTAACCGTGATAAGATGGAAGCCCACAGTTTGAACAACTTAGTTTGATCTTGACATCACCAGTCCGGTATAATCATCTATTGTGTTGAATCTACCGACATATCAATTGTGGTCTAACAACCTCTAGGTCTACTCTCATTGTGTTACCTTAGGAGTTACCAGTTTTTCTATCATCTTCCCTTTTATATTGCTTAGACTACACAGACTTATACTTTGAATTTATTCATCTTTTCTAAATTAGGATTTTAAAGTCCCTCTTGACTTGTTCCTGTGTACTATCATATTCCAAAGGGTTTGAATCGGTATCACAGATACGATCTACCTTGTATCAGCTTTCCACTCCTTCTCCCTCGTTTTCCTTTTCTTCTTTTTTTTTTTAATGTTGCTTGCTGACTTATTCTCCCCCTAAAATACTAAAATCAAACCTGGTTTAATTATTTTAGGATTTTAATAAAACAGCAGAATAACATGAGTTTAATTTAAACAGACTAAAATAAACAAATAAAATAAAATAAAAAGAAAAATTAACTAAACTACATCGGACTACACATGATCATCATCAGGAATAACATCACTTCTCTTTTTAACGCCGTTGACCTCTAGCAGATATTGAAAACGTGGTTTATCAAAGGCTTTAGTATAGAGGTCAGCACGTTGAAAATCAGTATTATTTTTTACCACATCAATTAAGTTCTTTTCGAAACAATCTCGTATGAAGTGATATTTAATACCGATATGTTTGGTCTTAGGATGTTGGACTAGATTTTTAGTTACTGCAATTGCAGCAGAGTTATCTACAAAAATAGGAGTAGAATGGAACGTTAACCGTAATCCCGCATTTGCTGTTAATCCAGATGATTTGTGAACAGCAACTTGCAGCAGCAACATATTCGGCTTCACAGGTTGACAATGCAACCGATGTCTGCTTCTTACACTGCCAGGTAATTAATCTTCTCCCAAAGAATTGACACCCTGCTGATGTAGACTTGTAGTTCATCTTGCAGCCTCCGTAGTCCGAGTCACTATACGCCGTGAGCCAAAATCATCATCATGAGGATACATGATATCAGGTCTAGAGGCAGTGAGATACATGAGGGATCCAATCATTCCTCGGTACATCATGGCATCCACCAGATCTCCATTTTCATCAGGGGCTATGTCGTGATTCGTAGCCAGTGGAGTACCTGCAGCAGATGCATTCTCCATGTCAACGTTTGAGATGTCGCTTACGTACTTGGTCTGATGTAGAAAGATCCCATTTGGTGTTTGATCCACCTGTAGCCCGAGAAAGAACTTCATCTCCCCCATAGCACTCATCTCAAACTCTTTCTGCATAACTGCTTCAAATTCTTTGCATAACTCTTTGTTCTTTGAACCAAAAATTATGTCATCAACATAGATTTGTACGAGCAGTAGGTCACCATCTTTTCTTTAATGAACAGCGTGCAGTCAATGACTCCCCTGCGAAAACCGTGTTTCACAAGATGAGTCGAGAGTTTCTCATACCAAGCTCTTGGAGCTTGATGAAGCCCGTATAAAGCCTTGTCGAGCTTGTAGACTCTATCCCGATGATAAGGATCTTCAAATCCCTCGGTTGACTGACATAAACGTTTCTCTAATTTCCCCATGAAGAAATGCACTCTTCACATCTAATTGATAGACTTTAATCTTCATGTATGATGCATAGGCAAGGAAGATACGAATGGCTTCCATCCTTGCCACGGGTGCAAATACCTCATTGTAATCAATTCCCTCGACTTGGTGAAATCCCTGAACAACCAGTCGAGCCTTGTTCCTGATAATGATCCCTTGGTCATCTTTCTTGCATTTTAAAACCCATTTGGTGCCAATGACCTTAGCACCTTTAGGTCTATCAACCAGAGACCATACACCTAACTTCTTGAACTGAAGAAGTTCTTCTTGCATTGCACTCCCATGCCTCATCATTTAGTGCTTCACTGACATATTTTGGCTCAACCTGTGAGACAAAACACCGATAGGCACCATCATTAATATATCCCTTTTCCATAACAGAGGCATAGTCAGCTGAGTACAGCTAATTCGGGTTTGTACTCCTGATCGGACATCCCCAATGACATTTCTAAGGGATGATAAATGTTTAGACGTGATCCTAGAGTAGTAGGAACAGCTACCTCAGAGCCAAGATGATGAACATTTGGTTCTTCATCTGAGGTAGTTGGAGTTTGAGGCTCTGATGTCGAAGGTGCACCACTGGTAGATGCTTGTGGACTTTCAGGAACTGGAACCTGTTCCTCCTGACTGTTCTGGGTATCTTCTTCAGCTTCATTTTCAGAGGAGGTGTCACTGTCGTCGATTACTCCCCCTGAATGAGTAGATAATTCTCCCTGTGAGCTAGATGTTGGTGGATTCAAACTATCATACATCATTCGTGTAGCTAATTCGTCATCCGAGGGAGAGAGAGGAATGTTGAAGGACTTGAAGAATCCATCATAGTCAAAGAAGTAGGTGGGTCCTTTGCCAGTAGGCGGTGTTGTGAATCGCTGAACATCAACATTAGACCAAACTTCTACTAGACCTGTTGAGTTATTGTAAACTCGCTTGTTAGGTATGTTGTATCCTAGAAAGATGCCAACATCTGCCTTCTCGCTGAATTTACCCTCTTGTGGCTTCTTCAGAAGTGTGCACGGCGCTCCAAATGGTTCGAGATACTCCAAGTTCGGTTTTCGTCTTTGTAGTAGCTCGTAACATGTTTTTTCGTGGCGCTTGACTATCAGGACTCGATTCAGTGTATAACATGCATTTGCCACTGCCTCATTCCAGAATTGGATAGGCAGTTTCGAGTCTGCCAGCATAGTCCGTGCTGTCTCTATCAAGCTCCTGTTCTTTCTCTCAGCAACGCCATTCATCTGAGGTGTGTAAGCAGAAGTGAATTGATGTATAATCCCCTTTTCCTTGCAGTATTCCTCCATCCAATGGTTCTTGAATTCCGTTCCGTTGTCTGAGCGTACTTGTCTAACTTTCAGCTTGTAGAGAGATTCCAGTGTGGTTACCAACTCTTTGAATGAGTCAAATGTTTCTAATTTGGGTTTCAGAAACATTACCCAAGTGAACCTTGAGTAGTCATCGGTGACCACAAAACAGTACAAGTCGCCTGCAATGCTCTTTGTACTGACTGGACGGAACAGATCCATGTGTAGAAGTTCAAGAGGAAGGTATATTGAATTAATTTTCTTTTCCTTATGAGACTTCTTTGTCTCTTTACCTTTCTTGCAAGCTATATAGAAATCAGGAAGCGAAAGTTCTTGACATTTACACCTCTCACCAGATCCTTCTGAATCAAGTGATTCATCTTCCTTTGACTGATGTGTCCCATTCTCCTATGCCAGGAGATGGAGTCTTTTTCAGTAGCTTTGGATAGAAAACACTGAACCTCATGATCCATTATAGAAGCTGTTGACAGATCCAAGACATAAAGATCTTTATATCTTGAAGCAGTCATCAAAACTTGGTCCTCTGGGATCACGTAGTCTTTCTTCAGTACATAACACTTCTTGTTGTCGAAGATGACTTTAAATTCCTTATCACATATTTGTGAAACAGAGAGTAAGTTGTTTTGAAGTTGTTGGACGTAGTTCACCCTATCAAACTTAACTTTCTGATTTCCAACTTCTCCCTGAGCTGTGATATATCCTCCCTTGTTTCCAGCAAACGAAACATGCCCTCCTTTTATTTGTTTGACATTTGATAAAAGGGCTCTGTTTCCTGTCATGTGCCTGGATGCTCCGCTGTCTACTATCCACGTGTTAGTTTCAGCACTGTATTGAACAACCTGCACATACAAGGTAAAGGATTAGTTTAGGTTAGGAACCAAGCCTTTACTGGCTTGGGTTTCCCAGAGGCATCACACATCGAAAATTCAACCCATTGACCCTTAGAAGGTGAGGGTAGCTCAGGTTCCTTCTTGTCATCATTATCAGCCACAGAGGTTGACTTTTCTTTCCATAGGCCAGATTTGTGCAATGCTTGTTTGTGATACATAGTTGACTGGCTCACGGATTGAACTTTCTGTTCACTAGTTCTTCTAGGTGGAGTTAAAGAGCTCTTCTTAGAAGACTTAGGTTTTGAGTCCTGAAGTTCAATCTTCTTCCTAGGTGTCTGATAATAAGTACAGTAGGAAGCAATGTGTCCACATTCTCTACAGTTGTAGCATGCCCTGCTATCAACTTTATGATTACACTTTCTTTGTGGAGACGTGTGTGACACTCTATTAATATCACTCACTTTAGGTTTTGACTTGGTTCTTTTGATGTGTTTACTGGTTTAACAAAATTAACTGATTTAACCTGTTTGACATCCTTTTCTTTTTGGTTAATTGGTCTTTGACTTGAAGTATGTGAAAGATTATCCTTAGAAGCCCTTTTGGTTCGGATTGACTTTGTTAGAACCTGACTTTAAGTTAACTTTTCAAATTTCTTTTCCAGATTAACACAAGGCACTTTACCCTTTGCCTTGAAGTAGTCTCCTTTTGTTTCTTTCCAGTGTCAATAGATGAACATAAGGAATCTGGATCACTAACAAGAGGAGTAGACACTACATGATCCTTGATGGATTACTACTTAAAGTTCTAGTTTTAGTGTTCATCAAAGTCTCAGGTGGTGGCGGAACCACTTTTTAACCCAGTCCCTCCCCGTTGTTCCTTTCTTTTACTAAGTGTTGGACTTGCGACGAACTAGTCCAACTATGCAGTTTTTGTTTTAGTGAATTTACTTATACTTCTAGAACTGCCTTTTGTTTCTTAGTGTCTTCTAGGGAGTTTAGATAATACCTAATGTCATTAGCTTGGTTAAATGCAACTACTTTGGTTTCCCTAAGCTGTTTAGTCAAAGGTCTATCTTTTCTTTATAACTATACTCATTTTGTTTTAGTACCCTATTAGCCTTAGTGCATAGATGCAAATCTTTTATCAAGTTATCATTATGATCTAATAACCTAGCAAATTTAGCATCTATGCTATTCCTAAAGGCATCACAATTAGAACAAGCATGATTATTAAACATTGTGTCAGTAGTACTTACCTGAGCAGATTTAGAAGCGTTTGCCATCAATGCAGTATCAGATGATTCTGATTCTTTTGCTTCTGTCTTTTCTGTCTCTGACATGGTAGTCTCCACTTTTGGCTTGTAACTGACCTCGGTGCAGTTGCTTCTTCACTATGTGACATTGCTATCTCAACTGCTAGATCTACTTCACTAGCGGAATCACTGTCAATATCTTCTACATTTGCAATGTTTGTTTCCCCTGGTGAGACAAACCTAAAACTCCAATCTTGTCGTTCATCATCATGAGCATTCAAGGCTTTTGAGTCCTTGTTTGAGGAAGTAGAACTGGTAGTTTGCTTGTCTAGACGAGTGAAGGATGAGAACGGGTTGTCCTTGTTTGAGGAAGTAGAACTTTTGAGTCCTTATAGATTAGACACGAATGAAACCTATTTTTCAGGCAATCCGTCTACAAAATTATTAACTTTCTCCTCCATGGTAGTAGCCACTCCATGTGTATGCAGTTCACTCATCAGATGGTAGAATCTATCTATAACATCGTCCAAACTCTCGTTTCCCATCGATGAGAAGTTGTCGAATTCCTTCTTTAACTCCTTAGCCTTGATTGTCTTCAACGAGGCATTCCGTCGTACCTATTCTCTAGCTCATCCATAGTTTCTTGGACTGCTTATTTTCTGAGTACTGGTGTAATATCTCTTTAGGGATAGACTGTGTAATCAATGCATAGACCCTCTTCTCTGCATTATATTTGACTTTCTGTGCGTCTGTCATCCCTCCTAAGGTTAACTTTACTCCATCGGCTCCCACCGGTGTACTATATCCAATCTCAATGGCCTCCCATAGATTCGGATCCACTCCATTGAGGTAGATCTCAAAACGTTGTTTCCAGTGGGGAAACTCATCTGATGTTAAAAGCTTTGGTGGTTTATTATGATTACCCACCTCACTCTCAAGTAACAGCAGGTTCTGGATCCTAGAGTCCTTCCCAGCAGTAAAGGCTGACATTTGATCTTCCATTGTAAATAACTTTAAGTCTAATAAACAATTTTCACTCGGGCGACTGAAGGGTGCGAATGGACTAGGCGTGCGTATGAACACTCAGTCGTGCGTATGAACTATATGACTGGTTCAATCGTGCGGCTGAAATAAGTGATTAGCTCAGTCGTGCGAATGGAGATACAAACTATGTCCAATCGTACGAATGTGATGCATATGAACCGTGCGACCGAACGGTTCAATCATACGACTGGAGATACAAACTATGTCCAATCGTGCGACTAAGCAATGCGAATGAGTCCAGTCGTGCGAATGGCTCACTCGTGCGACTGAAGCTGCTGTTATGCGAAAATTTCTAGGTTAAACGTGTTTTAGCCGTAAAAATTCAAACTTTCGCAAGGTTGAATGCCTAAGTCCGTAGAAACCAAACTTTGATGAGCAGGGACGTCCAAGATAACTTTTGACACAAAAGATTGCGTTTTTAGTGCAAAAACACAAACTTTTTATCAATCTTGATTGAATCACACGTAATCAAGAGCCAATGGCTCTGATACCACTTGTTAGGACCTGGTATTTGACCGAAATACCTAGAGATTAATGTGTAAACCAGATCAAATAGTGCGGAATCCTATTTGATTGGCGATCCAATCAGTGAGAACACACGAAGAATCAATCGAGAATTGAAACTAACGTTAGAAATCGATTGGAAATCGATTGGGAATCGATCTAATGTGTTCTATGAACTTGGAGAACGAATTGAGAGGTTTCTGGACGGCTAGGGTACGTCTGGAATCGTAATTAACGAGAGTCTTTCTTTTTCATGAATTGAGTTGTATTTATAGGTTGGTGTTATTCAATCGTGCGACTGAACCATTAGTCTGGTTCAGTCGTGCGATTGAACCATGCGGTTGATTCATTCGTATGACTGAGTGTTCAGTCGTGCGACTGAGCCAATCTTATGTTACAATCGTACGACTCATCCAGTCTCCTGGTTCAGTCGTGCGACTGAGTCAATCGTGTGAAGTTATTCATGCGTATGGTTCATTCGCATGAGCCATTCGCATGAGAACTTTATTATGTTAAGTTTGAATGTATTGTGTATTAATTAATAAACATTATGTGTAATCATTCAAGCAATCACTAACCTAATTAACCAATTCAATGTCAACTCATTAATGAAACATTAAACATTATAACTAACAAACAATCAATATCATTTCATCAATCATACCAAACAAGATCTATTACATCACATATCATGATCTAGGGACATACATGTATCAACACAGCGGAAACATCAAAAAACAACATTTTAATTTCATCAAAATACTTTTGCAAAATAATACAACCGTTCTTTACACAATATAATTTTATATTTCATTACAAAAGCATTATAACATTGGATGCCATCCAAAACAAGCTGCGTAGCCGCCCCATGCCATCCTCAGCAACATACCTGCCAACTGGAAACACATCAAAGTCATCGTTGCTGAGTGAGTTCTAGTTATATAATAAAACATACTTTTCTTTCATTAAAACCATTCTTTACTTTCATGTGATCATACAACATACGTACACATAGATAATTATTATCTTCTTCATTCATTAACTTCCATTCAATCATTCATTCTTACTTTCATTCGTTCGTTATTACATCTTTTCTTTACATTAAAACCATGAACTTTACCCTTCAGTTTCCTGGTACTGGGCCTAAGCCTATCATAAACCGTCTTTAACCGTGCATAGCACCTCTGGCCACAGTACCTAAAGTAAATTTTAGGATCACTACATCTATTATTTCATCACGTTCTGGATCAGCATCAACAGCTATGCCCCAAACTATACGGCTACTAGGCCGAAGTCATAAACAACTTCCACACAACACATAGCTTGGCACCAGCACCAAGGTAAGCGACAAAGATCCCAACTATATTCTTCACCCCCAACAATATGGGTAACTCGGGTAACCATCATATGCTACACCCCTAACAATATGGATACTACACCCCTAACAATATGGGTAACTATGGCATTCTACACCCCGAACGATATGCATAACTCGGGTAACTGATACGTACTACACCCCAACATTATGTATAGCACAGGTAACAACTATACACATGCACCACACTGATGGTCAGTCACAAAGACGGGAACCCCTGCGTGCACTCATAAGGAGTAGCTGAACCGCATGCGGTTGAGCTTAAGGCAATTTAGAGCAGTGCACCTTGGTACACTTCGCTTGCAAGCCTCTCACGTATTCATTCGTTCTTTAATGATGCATTCAATCCTCATATTAGTCTTTTCATTATCTTTCACGTTACGTTACATAATACTTTCATTACATTCATTAACGTTCAACGCAAATCACGGGAAGACAATAAATAATAATAATAACACATAACAACATACAACATCAATCACACAAGGCAACATCGCACACCCATAACATACATCATGCATAACCTACAACATGAACAAACACAAAACATCAACGCCACATGAATCACGTGCATCACATCATCTACAACCCCAATGGTCCGAGTCTATATCCGCACTTTCTCGAAAGTCAGACAATACTATGGTCATTCGAACGTATGAACCCTTCTCAGTCGCATGATCTTCATGCGTATGAAATCACTCAAGCGAATGGACCTCCAGTCGCATAACCTCCAATTGCATACCTCCCATGCGAATGAACCTCAGGCGCAAGACATCCAGACGTATGGACCTCAGTCGCAGGACTTCATGCGAATTGCCCTCAGTTGCATACCTTTAATGCTTATGAACCTCAATCGCACGACTCACAGGCATATGGACTCCAGTCGCATGACCATCAGTGGCATGACCTTCATCCGCATTTCTGTCAGTCGCATAGCCGTCATGAGTATGGCTCTCAGTCGCCCGAATAAACCTCAGTCACACCTCTTTCGTGTGTATGGCCCCCAGTCGCATGGACCTCCAATCGCATAGCCCTAGCTGGGCGCAGAATGCAGTTCATCCCGAACTGCAACTGCCATGTTCGACCTCCAAACCCTTCCAAACCTCTTCTAAGCTCAAATAAACCATTCTAAACCTTAGGGAAGCACACCATGACACCATTCAGCACAACCAAGCCCGAAATCAAACTCCAAACGAATCATACACATACATATACGTACGAAAACGGGTTTACACCCAAATACCCAAAAAACAGTTTTCAGATGTGTTCCAACCCCAAAATCATTCAAAAACGTGTAAAAGAGGGGTCCTAGAACTCACCTAAACGATCCCGTCGAGTAGAGCTTCGATTTGACCCGCTACACGTCGATTTCACGCTCGAATCAACCGAACCAAGCTTTTCTCCTCTTTTGTCCTTTTCTCTCTTCTTTGGCTGAGTTTTGGCAAGAATGGGGAGGGTGTGGGCTGCCCTCCCCCTTTTATACCCCCATTCATCATAGTTTCTCTCGTTGGCGAGTTTGGTCCCTCGACTTGGACTTTATTTTTTTTCTTCTTTCGTCGGCTTCAAAAAAATTTTTCGGTGTTACAAGTCCACCCCCTTATATAGGTTTCTCCCCTAAACCTGGTTCCTTAAACCATTGCGGGCAATACTGTCTCATCTCTTTTCCAGTCTCACACTAGATTTCCATCGGTCTACGTCGTTTATCCACGCACGACGTCTTGTCTATCTCTGGCTACCTTCACAATGCTTTCATCATTTCGAGCTTCTCAGTCGTAGCCTCGATCACCTTAAACCGTCACCGTGACCCCGTCAGGCGCTGTCAACCGTATCATTTTCCTGCGACACCTAATGTTCGCCTCGAAGTCCGCTAACCAATCCCTCCCGAGAACCAAATCGAAGGCGTATCTATATTCTTACTACTAATAGGTAATGTTGAAATGATAGTAGCAGGAATAAAACTTTTACTAGCGCCAGAATCGAACGACACAAAAGCTAAAGGTTGATTTACTAGAAACGTACCTGACACAACATCGGGGTCATCCTAGCTTCCTCCGATCTTCTTCACTCCCGAACCTTCCGCCCTCGGCTTCTTGCAATCCCTGCTCATGTGACCTTCCTCACCACAAGAATAACACCTCCCCATACCACAGTTCTTCGCCACATGTCCGGTACTTCCACAACGGAAACAGACATTGGTCCCCAATCTACATTCCCCGTGGTGCTTGTGTCCACACTTGTCACACCTTTCCGACCTCGCATCAGTTATGACCACACGCTGGTCATCCACCCGTGCACCTTTGATACTTGGAGCGGCTCTGCCATGTCCCAACCCCTTCTTGTTCTAATCCCGATCACCATCTCCTTTCTTGTTAACCTCTGTCACCACCACCAATTTTTCATCGTATAGTCTCCCCGCCAAATCAACCGCCGACCTAAACGTGCTCAGTCGGGCAGCGATCATGTGCCTACGGATATCCGCTGGCAAGCCATAAATATACCTGTTGATCTTTCATGAGAGAGGTGTCATCTGGCCCGAAACCAGTCGTGCCATTTCGTTAAATTTGGAAGTGTACTGCTGATGCGTCATTGTTCCCGCCTCCAGGAACTCTCTTTCAACTTTATCCATCTCATGGTGAGGACAAAACTCCTCAATCACCAGCCTTTTCAACTCTGACCATCTCATCCTTCCAATAGCACGACTACCCTCAACTTGGACTATGTTGTCCCACCAGCATACCGATGAGTCCACGAAAGACTTGGCAGCAAACTTTACCTTCTGATCTTCCTGGCACTCGCTGATATTTAGAACAACTTCCATTTCGGTGAGTAGCAGCAGTGCCATTACCATCAAAAGTTGGGGGCTTGCATCATTGAAACGCCCCATAGTTACAGCCTCGTGCCACCTTCGGCACAGGCTCTTATTCTTCCTCTTCCTCTCGTCATCAGAGATAACTGTTTTAGTCTCAAGCCATCTCCTTCCACCTGAAGGTCTACCCCTTTCCTGTCTCTCCCCATCTCTAACATCCTCTATCACTTCGGTCATTACAGACGGTAGGATCATCTGCATGACCTGATGCACTTCCTCTGCAACCGCCTTTTCATCGACGCTCTCAGATTAGCACTCTCATCACCGCCCTCCGGATGAGGAGTTTCAGGTTTTTCATGAACCACTTTCTCCACTCTAGTTCTTCCTCTTGTAACCCATGGTTCAGCACCACGTCCACCACCACCTCCACCTCGTGAAGCTTTAGAAGATCTACCACCAGCCATCCCTGCACCCATTGAAAGATTCAAACACAACATGGTCATTCAAGGGAACAACTCAGTTTATGTCAAGGATAGTAAGTCCCTAATTACAGTGGCTAGTTGTGATTAGCCACTTACTTTACTCTTCATACCCCAAGCATTACTGTCCTGACTACATCTGTATCTAAATCTACCAGCAACCCATAAACCATATAACATGTGAACATAATACCGACTATCATTAAGAAAATACCTTATGGCAGGCAGCTACTCAGATTGGCATCCCATTCCCATTCCGTCCCATTCTCAGTTTAAGTTAAGGTTTCTTTTGAAAATTTACCCATTTCACTTAAACTTTCGCTCTGATACCCACTTGTAAGGCCCCATTCCTGGGACGCTTACAACTGGTCATTCATCGCACATAAAACATATAATTACATTTCACTTTGATAAAACGTTGCAGTGAAAACATAAAAAAACAACATTTTTAATTTCATCAAAATACTTTTGCAAAATAATACAACCGTTCTTTACACAATATCATTTTACATTTCATTACAAAAGCATTATAACATTGGATGCCATCCAAAAGAATCTGAGTAGCCACCCCGTGCCATCCTCAGCAACATACCTGCCAACTGGAAATACATCAAAGTCAGCGTTGCTGAGTGAGTTCTAGTTTTATAATAAAACATACTTGACTTTCGTTAAAACCGTTTTTTTACTTTCACGTGATCATACAACATATGTACACATAGATAATTATTATCTTCTTCATTCATTAACTTCCGTTCATTCATTCATTCTTAGTTTCATTCATTCGTCATTGCATCTTTTCTTTCCATTAAAACCATGAACTTTACCCTTCAATTCCTAGTACTAGGCCTAAGCCTATCATAGACCTTCTTTAATGGTGCACAACACCTCTGGCCACAGTACCTAAGGTAAAGATTAGGATCATTACATCTGTTGTTATCACGTTCTGGATCAGCGTCAACGGCTATGCCCGAAACTATACGGCTACTGGGGCGACGTTCATAAAGGACTTCCACACGGCACATTGCCTGGCACTAGCACCGGGGTAAGCGACAAAGATCCCAACTATATTCTTCACCCCCAACATTATGGGTAACTCGGGTAACCATCATATGCTTCACCCCCAACAATATGGGTACTACACCCCTAACAATATGGGTACTACACCCCAACAATATGGGTAACTATGGCATTCTACACCCCCAACGATATGCATAACTCGAGTAACCGATACGTACTACACCCCCAACATTATGCATAGCGCGGGTAACAACTATACACCATGCACCACACCGATGGTCAGTCACAAAGACTCGAATCCCTGCGTGCACCCATAAGGATTAGTTGAACCACACGCTGTTGAGCTTAAGGCAATTTAGAGTCGTGCACCTCGCTACACTTCTCTTGCAAGCCTCTCACGTATTCATTCGTTCTTTAATGATGCATTCAATCCTCATATTACTCTTTTCATTATCTTCCACTTTACGTTACATAATACTTTCACTACATTCATTAACATTCATTGCAAATCGTGGGAAGACAATCATACATAATAATTAGGAACATAACAACATACAATATCAATCACACAAGGCAACATCACACACCCATAACATACATCATGCATAACCTACAACATGCACAAACACACAACATCAACGCCACACGAATCACGCGCATCTCATCATCTACAACCCCAAAGGTCCGAGTCTACATCCGCACTTTCCCGAAAGTCAGACAATACTATGGTAATTCGGGCGTATGGACCCTTCTCAGTCGCATGATCTTCATGCGTATGAAATCACTCAGGCGAATGGACCTCCAGTCGCATAGCCTCCAATCGCATACCTCCCATGTGAATAAACCTCAGTCGCATGACATCCGGGTGTATGGACCTTAGTTGCAGGACCTTCATGCGAATGGCCCTTAGTCGCATACCATTCATGCATATGAACCTCAATCGCACGACTCACAGGCGTATGGACTCTAGTCGCATGACCTTTAGTCGCATGACCTTCATCAACATTTCCCTCAGTCTCATAGCCCTCATGCGTATGGCTTTCAGTCGCGCGAATGAACCTCAGTCGCACCTCTTTTATGCGTATGGCCCCCAGTCGCATGCCATTCAATCGCATGGACCTCTAGTCGCATAGCCCTAGCTGGGCGCAGAATGCAGTTCATCCCAAACTACAGCTGCCATGTTTGACCTCCAAACTCTTCCAGACCTCTTCTAAGCTCAAATCAACCATTCTAAACCTAGGGAAGCACACCACGACACCATTCAAGCACAACCAAGCCCGAAATCAAACCCCAAACGAATCATACACATACATATACATACGAAAATGGGTTTACTCTCAAATACCCGAAAAACGGTTTGCAGATGTGTTCCAGCCCCAAAATCATTCAAAAACGTGTAAAAGAGGGGTCCTAGAACTCACATAAACGATCCTGTCGAGTAGAGCTTCGATGTGACGTGCTACATGTTGATTTCCATGCTCGAATCAACCCAAACCAAGCTTTTCTCCTCTTTTCTCCTTTTCTCTCTTCTTTGGCTAAGTTTTGGCAAGAATGGGGAGGGTGTGGGCTGCCTTCCTCCTTTTATACACCCATTCATCGAAGTTCCTCTCATTGGCGAGTTTGGTCCCTCGACTTTGTACTTTATTTCTTTTTCTTCTTTCGTCGGCGTCAATGGAAATTTCCGGGTGTTACATGTTACAACAGAAACATATAAACATCAACAGATTTGGTTATACTAAGCCTGTTTGGACTATTTGGACTAGTTGAACTTAACAATTAATCTAATAATTATTCAAAAAGGTTAAAAACAACTTATTAAAATGGATTCACATAATTTCTTTGAACTTGGTCATACTCCAAAACCTCCCATGCTTAAACACAAATCTGAGTTTAAGCAATGGAAGATCAGATTTATGAATTATATTATAGGTGTAGATCTGGACTACTGGATTTCAATATTAAAGGCCCTTACATTCCTGTGACACTTTCTACTGACAAGCTGCATTATACAAACCTCAAGAATACCTGTTGAGGATCTCACACTTGATGATGATGACTACAAGAAGATACAAGAAGATAAAATTTGATCTCAAAGCTTATTCTATACTCACTCAAGCACTGAAAATGGATGTGCTAAAAAGGCTAGAAAAGTATGGAACTACTAAAGCTGTTTGGGATGCACTGCTAATAATGTGTGAAGGCAGCAGTGAAGAGGCTAAAATAACAAGAAGCTTGTTTATCAATATGAAACCTTTCATCACTCCAAAGGGGAGCCAATCTCTAAACGGCGGCACAGATCTATGCAGCTAGTGAATGATTTAGAGATCATGGGATAATATAAAAACTCAAAGAACTAAACAAGAAGATGCTCCACCATTTTCTAGAAAGTGGGAAACAAAATGTTTCAGCTGTGGCATGACTGGACACTTCTCCAGAGAATGTAATGCTCCTAGAAGAAACAACAACAATTTCCAAAGGAATTCTCAAGTTCAGTCATCTCCACAACCAAGCACAGCTTTCACTTCAACAATCAAAACAGCCGTATCTCACCAGCACATCAACAACCATACTAGAGTTAGTCACAATGACAAATCAAGCTCATGGAAGTAGTTAAGATCCTCAATGTTCTTGTCATAGACACAATGAGTGTGTGATTGGAGTTTGTGCAGAGGAAGTGAAGCCTCAATTTCAGAATCATGCACTCATGTCTCAATCAATGATGGTCCATATCCTATGCCATCTGAGGTAAAAGCAACCTTTATAGTGATAAATGCATTACTGAACTACAAGGTTATCGTGAGCACAATCATAAACTCACTGATAATTTAAAAGAAGAAAAGGTCAAGTCAGAGATGCTTAAATGAGAAATTAAAGGCTTTGAAATTAAAATCAAATTCCATCGAGTGATATTTGAAAACTTGCATGTGAAAAGTATACTCTTGTTAGGACCTGGTATTTGACCGAAATACCTGGAGATTAACGTGTAAACCAGATCAAATAGTGCGGAATCCTATTTGATTGGCGATCCAATCAGTGAGAACACACGAAGAATCAATCAAGGATTGAAACTAACGTTAGAAATCGATTGGGAATCGATCTAATGTGTTCTATGAACTTGGAGAACGAATAGGAAGGTTTCTGGACGGCTAGGGTACGTCTGGAATCGTAATTGATCGAGAGTTTTGTTTTTCACGAATTGAGTTGTATTTATAGGTTGGCACTATCCAATCGTGCGACTGAACCATTAGTTTGGTTCAGTCGTGCGATTGAACCATGCGGTTGATTCATTCGTACGACTGAGTGTTCAGTCGTGCGACTGAGCCAATCTTATGTTACAATCGTACGACTGATCCAGTCTCCTGGTTCAGTCGTGCGACTGAGTCAATCGTGTGAAGTTATTCATGCGTATGATTCATTCGCATGAGCCATTCGCATGAGAACTTCATTAAGTTAAGTTTGAATGTTTTAATTAATAATAACATAATGTGCAACCATTCAAATAATCATAAACCCAATCAATTCAGTCACGACTCATTAATGAACTATTAAACATTATAACTAACAGACTATCAATATCATTTCATTAATCATACCAAACAAGATCTATTACATCACATATCATGATCTAGGGACATACATGTATCAACAAACTCCCCCTTGGACCTAGATCTCTCTAATGTCTTGTTTTTTCATTACCTCCTCATATTTCTTGTACTTGTCCTCTTGTGTGACTCCTGCGTGAATATCAAACGCGAAGCAAAGTCGTATAACATTTTGGAACTGGAGGGCTTGTACAATGTCTTGTGTGTCATAGAACAGTGGCCACTTGTATAATGTATAGACATCATTAGCAGACAAGTTGGTTAGCCACATTGGGTCGAATACCCTGATGGTATCCATTTGGCCCTCTTTATCCAGGACTATGACCGCTTCTGCTGTTCTCCAATCGTAGTACCACCACTTAAAGTGTGGTGTGAAATCCTTGTCATTTCCCGAAGTGGGATTCTTGACATTGTGCGCGGAGGATTCCACTTCAACACAATCTTTGGTTTTCCAGTAATGGCATCCATCTCAGACCTTCTAATATACCTTGTAGGTTGTTGAGGTCTGAAGTTAATCCACCTGGTGTGGTACTCTTTCTTTAGGGCAACCTCAAACCAGCCTGACATCTTTCTCGGGTCAGCATACAACAGCTTCAATTTGGCCAGCTGGTTGAGTTCAAAACCTGGTAGAGTCTTTAGATCATGTGGAAATCTAAAGTACTCTATGCCCTTCTCCCTCTTAACGGCATAAACGTTAAGATCATCAAAATATGCCCATGCTATAATCCTGCCTGACACCGTAAGATGTTTCTTGACGCTGTAGAACTTGGTGTAGGCATCCCTCTTCGGTGCAGCACGTTGGGCTCTAACTTCTTTAAAACATTCAGCCCACTCAGCCTTTCGAATGTCTACGTCATCATTTGAGGCTTGGGCTGTTCCTTCGGTCTTTCCTGTTTCCTGCTCCATCTTGTCTAGTACCTCAAACATATCACTGACTAGGGACTCACCCAGATTGGGGACCACATTACCCTCGTTGTCAGCGTACTGAGGGTACTCTTCTGCAGCATATCTTCAACCTCAACTTCATCAACGTCATTTAGTTCTTCGTCACTAGTTGAATCAACTGTTGGAGCATCCTTGACAATTTCATCAGGATTGAGTCTGAACATCTCTGCCAGTTGCTCGTTAGATAGGTCATGAATTATTTCACCTTCTTCAGGGGTATAACTCACTGACCTTCTGACAATCCCTTGCAGATCAAGAATCATTGTGAGTTGAGACTTGACCTGTTGAAGGGGAGCAATATCAAACTCATCTCTGTTGTACTTTGGATCTGTTTGATTTACACATTTCACACTCAAATCATTAGTAATTTATCAAAAAAAAATGCATTAACTTAATATAAACATTTAGTACATGGTTTTTCAATACAGAATACAAAAGTAAATAAATACATAAACATCTACTATTTACTTTTATCCTGAATACTCGGCTCTTCACGTGAAGGTGCAGAAGCAGAAGCTGACTGATCTTGTCTGTTCTTTGATCTTTTCTCTTGCCCTGGAGCTGAGACAGATTCAGCTGCTTCTCTCCGTCAGTGTCTTCATCTTCACACCATTCTTCGGTTTTTCTTCATCAGTTTCACTCTCATTATCATCATCGTCTTCATCATCTTCATTATCATCATCATTTCTGTCCCCATCCCTTATCTTTAAAGGTTCCTCCTTTGATCCTTTCAGTTTTAGCAAAATGGTCTTTTTAGCCTTTTCCAATCCTCTATTTTCTTCCCTGAGGTGACGCTTTGAGCTTGGAGAATGGCTATCTCGTTGCTCTGGGCAGTCATCTGTCGGGCCTGCTCCTCAATTACTCGATCCTGCTCTGCAATTTTATGCGATTGTGCAGCAGTCAGGTCAGTAAGCTGGCGGATCTGAGTTGTCTTTTCCTCATCAGCCGCCAGCAATCGCAACACCATTCTGTTTAACGCCGACAACTGTTCCTCTACCCCGATTGGAGGTAGAGGAGATCTATAGGTGTGTGAGGGATGGGCTGAGGGCATTGATTGGGGTGACGTGTGGTGGAAGTGGCGGTAGTGAAGATAGGTCTGTATAGTGGTGGAGGTGATGAGGGAGTAAAGAATGTGGTGTGGAGGGAACGGTGTGTGGTGGAAGGTATGGTGGGGGCTGGATAGATGTGGGGATGTGGTGGATGTTGTGGAAGTATGGTGGGGGCTGTGTAGATGTGGTGGATGTGGTGGATGTTGTGGAAGGAGGTGGGGGTATGATGAGTGGTGGATGTGGTGGATGTGGTGGATGTGGTGGATGTGGTAGGTAAAGGTCCCCTACGCTTCTTCTTTTTCTGGCCATGGGGTTTGGCCATTCTCTTCCTCCTTGATCCAGTTGAGGAGGAAGCTCCCCCTACAATCCCGCCTGAGGACCCCGGAGCATAAGTTGGGTCAGTTTCTGTATCTCCGGAGCCTCTCGGTTGTTCACCAACAACCCTTAACCCATGTTCTGTGGGAACAACTTTCCTTCCCACAGTTCGGGTAAGTGGCTCCTCATCCGATTCAGCCTCATCCTCCTCGTTAAGAACAAAATCTTGATGAAATCCCGCTGACTCAGTTACCTCTGCAGATGTGACAGACACAGGAGGTACAGAATCAGACACAGTGCCTCTGAGTGGAATAGCATCATCCCCACTGTCATCCTCATCTGAGTCAGAGTGGGTAGGGCTATCTGTTCCACCTCAGAGTCACTGTCCTCGTGACGCCACTTTCTTTTCCGGTGCAACATAGTCCTCTCTGGCAAGATGACCAAAAAACCTCCTGACCGGAGGCTTCACTTGCTTTCCCCGGTATACTTTCATCCTTCCCAGGGTGGTGTCATCCATTACCTCCAAGACTACCGAATCCTCCTGTTCTTTTGGCAGGGAAGGAAGCTTCTGTCTATTATCATTTGCATAAACCGTGGGTACATACAGAAGGCTTCCTTTCCTTTCCCCTCGATGTTCTCCACCAGATAGGTGAAGATCATCTTAGAGAAGCTGAACGGATGGTTCAGCACCAACGCAACGTATGCGTTTTGCATCTGATCCGACAGCTCATCAAACCCACCTTTTCTTGAAGCCATGCTTGAGCAGCACGTGTGCAAGGTATTTAAACTGGGGACAGAGGTTACTCTTGTTGAGTACCCTGAATTGATGTCCCCAGAGTATTTGGCTCTGAGAAAACATCCTCTGACAGTGAGGGGGTGTAAACGGGTTGGGCAGTCACCGTCATCCCCCAATTGAAGTACAATCCTTAGATCCTCCTCAGAAACGGTAATATCCTCGCCAAATATGGTACTTCTTATGCAGTGAGGTTCAGATGATCTATCAACTGTAGCGCCTTCCCAGAAGGCTTGTTGAATGGATCGATATGGGGTGCAAGGGGTAGAGATGGCATGCGCAATCCGTGATCTCAATAGAAACGTGATAATGCCAGAGAATTCTGCAGCATTTCTGGATGTTAAGTCCAGATGGGCACATATATTATGCTTTGTGCTCATAGTCCATCTACTCGCCATCTGTTACACAAAGATAGTAAACATTAGTACCATTTACTAAGAAAGTCATGAACTCATTAAGCTTGAAGAACATCTTTCTGTCATGCGATTGAATTGTGCGACTGAGTTCAAATGTGCGATTGAACCGTGCGAAAGGGGTTCAGTCGTACGATTGAATGGTACGAATGGGGTTCAGTCGTGCGATTGACCCCATACGTATCTCGGAGTGTGCGATTGGGCTCCTACGCATATACCTTCATGCGGTTACATCAGTCATGCGACTGAACTTCAAACGCATGGTTCAGCCATGCGTATGGGCAGTTTGAGCCCTTCAGTCGTGCGACTGAAGTTCATCATGCTGTCCATTCGCATGAAGACCAAGTTCGATTCACATTTTCTGTTTCACCAATTTTTTGTTTTAAACCTCTATATCTAGTTCATTGGACTCGCCATCTCGTCACTAATGACCTATTAAACTTAATTTTAACATTTAGCTTAGTTTATGTAGGTTATTAGGGCATTTTTCAATCCGATCAATGTTTCATTCGAATAACCCAAATTGGACTCAAAATCTTCTGATTTCTATAGGTTAACTGCAATGTACCTGTATTCTTGTCAATCGAAAGTCAGAAGATGAATAGCAATGTGAACAACTATCTCTAGAAATTTGGCAGAGTAACGGGAAAGAAAGCGTTTGGGGTGCGATTGGGAGTGATGAGTGAGATGCGATCGACTGAGGCCCTTTAAATACTGACCCTAATTTCAATCGGCCGACTGGCCTCATTCGCTCAGTTCATTCGGGCGACTGAGGTTCAGTCGTGCGTTGGTCCAGTCGGTCGCTTTCAGTCGGCCGACTGAGTCTCAGTCGGTCGACTGACTCATTCGCACCCTGTCATTCGGTCGAAAGGATCATTCTTAAACGCCATTCGGTTGAATGACTCAATTTCATGTCCAGTCGTGCGAATGGGATCCATTCGCATGGTTGGTCCATATTCATGTCCAATCGTGCGAATGGGATCCATTCGCATGGTTGGTCCATATTCATGGTCCAATCGTGCGAATGGGTCACACTTGGTAGATTTTCTGCCATTTTGAACATTTTAACCTTTTGAAATAGACATTATAAGCTCTTAACCAATTCAGTCACTTCAGATGTGACCTTTAAAATTTGAAAAACATGTGGCCATCTCAGACATGACCCTTTTAGGTAAGTAATTCCTTCTGATTTCCCTGATGTAGTCCGACAGACACACAAATTAAAAGATTAACATAAAAACTTAAACTAACTACACAAAAAAGTTTTTTTTGGACTTTTGTGAGAGATAAAACCCTAAGATGGAAATCTAAGGGATTTGGTTGGGAGTAGACAGCTTCAACTTAGATTGATCATATCTGGACCAATTCAATTTTGGAATCATACAGGAACATCAAATCATTTGGGACTTGTTATTAAAACTTTTGATGCTTAAATTCTCGGTGTTCATCCAGAGTCGTTAGCAACTTAAGGAAATCATACTGAAACTCTTAGATTTTCACATTGATTTGAACTCTTGAGAATGTAGCCACTAAGATTGTCAGTATGTTGTCCACTTAAATCCATACACAGACTTTTGACGCAGACTGGTGACTGATTTAGGTTTAATTATTTCAGCTAACATTTGTGGATCCCACATTATATGGTAATCAACATTCCTCAGAGGTTTTTGAGCGGTCTACGGGTATTATTACAAGAAGAGACTATTCTTAGAGCTTTCAAAGAGAAGCCTGTCCTCAGGTCAGTGCCATCGCACAGCAGAGAGGCGGCAAACAACAATGAATTCTAGAATATCTAGGTTATGCTTATCCTCAGGTCAGTGCCATCGCACAGCAGAGAGGCACACAACCTATCTCCTTGTTAGAGCAGCTTATTTTATTTTACACAATATGCACCAACAACATAAGTCATTAGCTTTATTGCATTTGTCTTTCATTTTTTCTTGCTTTGCTCTAATTATGGTCATCCGCACACGTTTGTGGCATTTAAATGCTCATTACCCCTTATTGGAATATATTTGATTGTGTTAACCAGTGATAAGATGGAAGCCCACAGTCAGTTGAACAACTTAGTTTGATCTTGAGATCACCAATCAGGTCTAATTGTCTATTGTGTTGAATCTACCAACATATCATTTGTGGTCTAGCAGCCTCTAAGTCTACTTTCTTTGTGTCACCTTAGGAGTTGCCAGTTTTCTATCATCTTCCCTTTTTATATTGCTTAGACTACACAGACTTATACTTTGAACTTTTGCATCTTTTCAAAACTTAAATTTTTAAAATCCCTCTTGATTTGTTCCTGTGTACTATCATGTTCCAAAGGTATTGAATCGGTATCACAGACACAATCTACCTTATTTCAGCTAGTTACCCCTTCTCCCTCATTTCATCATTTTTTTTTAATGTTAACTTGCTGACATATTCTCCCCCTAAAATACTAAAATCATTTCGGATTTAATTATTTTTGGATTTTAATAAACAGCAAAATAACATGAGTTTAAATATAACAGACAAAAAGAAAAAAACAGATAACATAAAATAAAATAAACTTTAACGAAACTACATCGGACTACACATTATTCTCATCAGGAATTACCTCACTTTTCTTTTTAACGCCGTTGACCTCTAGCAAATATTGAAAACGTGGTTTATCAAAGGCTTTAGTATAGAGGTCAGCACGTTGAAAATCAGTATTAATTTTAACCACATCAATTAAGTTCTTTTCAAAACAGTCTCTTATGAAGTGGTATTTAATACCGATGTGTTTGGTCTTAGGATGTTGAACCGGATTTTTAGTTACTGCAATTGCAGCAGAGTTATCAACAAAAATAGGAGTAGATGAGAATTTTAAACCGTAATCCCGCATTTGCTGTTGAATCCAAATGATTTGTGAACAGCAACTTGCAGCAGCAACATATTCGGCTTCACAGGTTGACAATGCAACCGATGTCTGCTTCTTACACTGCCATGTAACTAATCTTCTCCCAAAGAATTGACACCCCGCTGATGTAGACTTGTAGTTCATTTTGCAGCCTCCGTAGTCCGAGTCACTATACGCCGTGAGCTCAAAATCATCATCATGAGGATACCACAACCCCAGTGTGGGTGTACCCTTTAGATAGCGAAAAATCCTTTTGACCCCGATCAGATGATTGACCTTAGGTTTAGCCTGATATCTGGAACATAAACATGTAGCATACATGATATCAGGTCTTGAGGCAGTGAGATACATGAGGGATCCAATCATTCCTCGGTACATAGTGGCATCTACAAGATCTCCATTCTCATCAGGTGCTATATCATGATTCGTAGCAAGTGGAGTCCCAGCAGCAGAAGCATTCTCCATGTCAAAGCGACTGAGAATGTCTCCTACATACTTGGTCTGATGTAGAAAGATCCCATTAGGTGTTTGATCCACCTGTAACCCGAGAAAGAACTTCATCTCCCCATAGCACTCATCTCAAACTCTTTCTTCATCACTGCTTCAAACTCTTTGCATAACTCTTCGTTCTTTGACCCGAAGATTATGTCATCAACATATATCTGTACAAGCAGTAGGTCGCCATCCTTTTCTTTAATAAACAGTGTACAGTCAATGACTCCCCTGCGAAAGCCGTGTTTCACAAGATGAGTCGAGAGTTTCTCATACCAAGCTCGAGGAGCTTGATGAAGCCCATATAAAGCTTTGTCGAGCTTGTAAACTCTATCCCGATGATAAGGGTCTTCAAATCCCTCGGGTTGACTTACATAGACTGTTTCCCTGATTTCCCCATGAAGGAATGCACTCTTCACATCTAATTGGTAGACTTTAATCTTCATGTACGATGCATAGGCAAGGAAGATACGAATAGCTTCCATCCTTGCCACGGGTGCAAACACCTCATTATAGTCAATTCCCTCGACTTGGCGAAAACCTTGAACCACCAGTCGAGCTTTGTTCCTGATAATGACTCCTTGGTCATCCTTCTTGCATTTTAGTACCCATTTGGTGCCAATGACTTTAGCACCTTTAGGTCTATCAACCAGAGTCCATACACCTAACTTCTTAAACTGCAGAAGTTCTTCTTGCATGGCACTCACCCACGCCTCATCATTTAGTGCTTCACTGACATATTTTGGCTCAACCTGCGAAACAAAACATCGATAAGCACCATCATGAATGTAACCTTTCTCCATAACTGAGGCGTAATCAGCTGAGTATAGCTGATTTCGGGTTTGTACTCCTGATCGGACATCTCCAATAACATTGTCAAGGGGATGATAGACGTTTAGTCGTGATCCTGGAGTAGTCGGCACAGTCACCTCCGAACCAAGATTGTGAACATTTTGTTCTGCATCTGAGGAAGGTGGAGTTTGAGGTTCCGAAGTCAAGGGTGCATCACTTATGGATGCTTGTGGACTTTCAGGAACTGGAACCTGTTCCTCCTGACTGTTCTGGTCATCTGCTTCAGTTTCATCTTCAGAGGAGGAGTCACTGTCATCGACTACCCCTTCTGACTGAGTAGATGATTCTCCCTGTGTGCTAGATGGTGTATTTAGAATATCATACATCATCCTAGTAGCTAACTCATCATCCGAGGGAGAGAGAGGGATGTTGAAGGATTTGAAGAATCCATCATAATCGAAGAAGTATGCAGGTCCTTTGCCTGTAGGTGGTGTGGTATATCTCTGAACGTCGACATTACACCACACTTCTACAAGACCCGTTGAGTTATTGTAAACTCGCTTGTTCGGTATGTTGTATCCTAGAAAAATTCCTTCAACTGCCTTCTCGCTGAATTTTCCTCTTGTGTCTTCTTCAGAAGTGTACACGGTGCGCCAAAAGGTTCAAGATACTCCAAATTCGGTTTGCGTCTTTGTAGTAGCTCATAACATGTCTTTCCGTGGCGCTTGACTATTAGGACTCGATTCAGTGTATAACACGCATTTGCCACTGCCTCATTCCAGAATTGGATAGGCAGTTTCGAGTCTGCCAGCATAGTCCGTGCTGTCTCTATCAAACTCCTGTTCTTTCTCTCAGCAACGCCATTCATCTGAGGTGTGTAAGCAGAAGTGAATTGATGCACAATTCCCTTTTCCTTGCAGTATGCCTCCATCCCTTGATTCTTGAATTCTGTCCCGTTGTCTGAGCGTATTTGTCTAACTTTTAGCTTGTAGAGGGATTCCAGTGTGGTTACTAATTCCTTGAATGTCTCCAAAGTTTCTGATTTGGATTTCAGAAACATTACCCAAGTGAACCTTGAGTAGTCATCAGTGACCACAAAGCAGTACACGTCGCCTGCAATGCTCCTTGTACTAACTGGACCAAACAGATCCATGTGAAGAAGCTCAAGAGGAAGTTCTATTGAATGAACTTTCTTTTCCTTATGAGACTTCTTTGTCTGTTTGCCTTTCTTGCAAGCTACACAAAAGTCAGGAAGTTGGAAGTTCTTGACATTTACTCCTCTCACTAAATCCTTCTGAATCAAATGATTCATCTTCCTTTGACTAATGTGTCCCATTCTCCGATGCCAGGAGATTGAATCCTTCTCAGTAGCTTTAGATAAAAAACACTGAACCTCATGATCCGTTGTAGCAGCTGTTGACAGATCCAAGACATAAAGGTCTTTATATCTTGAAGCAGTCATCAGAACTTGGTCCTCTGGGATCATATATTCTTTCTTCAGCACGTAACACTTCTGGTTATCGAAGATGACTTTAAATCCTTTATCACAGATTTGGGAAACAGAAAGTAAGTTGTTCTGAAGTTGTTGAACGTAGTTCACCTTATCAAACTTAACTTTCTGATTTCCCACTTCTCCCTGAGCTGTGATATAGCCTCCTTTGTTTCCTGCAAAGGAAACATGCCCTCCTTTTATTTGTTTGACGTTAGATAAAAGGGCTCTATTTCCTGTCATGTGCCTGGATGCTCCGCTGTCTATAATCCACGTGTTAGTCTCAGCACTGTATCGAACACCCTGCACATACAAAGTAATGAATTAGTTTAGGTTAGGAACCCAAGCTTTGACTGTCTTGGGTTTCCCAGAGGCATCACACATCATAAACTCCACCCATTGACCCTTAGAGGGTGAGGGTAGCTCAGGTTCCTTCTTGTATCAGTATCAGACACGTAGGTTGACTTTTCTTTCCATAAGCCAGATTTGTGCAATGCCTGTTTATGATAAACAGTCGTCTGGCTTCAAGTTGGACTTTAGGTTCACTAGCTCTTCTAGGTGGAGTTAAAGAGCTCCTCTTAGAAGACTTAGGTTTTGAGTCCTGAATTCAATCTTCTTCCTAGGTGTCTGATAAAAATACAGTAGGAAGCAATGTGTCCATATTCTCCACAGTTGTAGCACGCTCTGCTATCAACTTTATGATTAAACTTTCTTTGTGGAGAGGTGCGTGACACTCTAGTAACATCAATCACTTTAGGTTTTGACTCTGTATGTTTGATGTTTTCTCTGGTTTAACAAAATTTACTGTTTTAACCTGTTTAACATGTTCCATTTTTGGTTAACTGGTTTTGACTTGAAGCATGTGAGAAAGTAACATTTGAAGTCCTTTTAGGTTCTGATTTGACTTTGTTAGAACTGACTTTAAGTTAACCTTTTCAAACTTCTTTTCCAGATTAACACAAGGCAATTTTCCCTTTGCCTTTGAAGTGGTCTCCTTTTGTTTGTTTCCAGTGTCAATAGATGAACATGGGAATCTGGATCACTTACAAGAGGAGTAGTCACTACATGATCCTTGATGGGATTACTACTTAAAGGTCTAGACTTAGTGTTCATCAAGGTCTCAGGTGGTGGTGGAACCACTTTGTAGCCTAGTCCCTCCCCGTTGTTCCTTTCTTTTACTAAGTGTTGACTATATGCGACGAACTAGTCCAACTATGCAGTTTCTGTTTTAGTGAATTGACTTCTACTTCTAGAACTGCCTTTTGTTTCTTAGTGTCTTCTAGGGAGTTTAGATAGTACCTAATGTCATTTGCTTGGTTAAAAGCCACTACTTCGGTTTCCCTAAGTTGTTTAGTCAATAGGTCTATTTTTCTTTATAACTATGCTCATTTTGTTTTAGTACTCTATTAGCCTCAGTGCACAGACGTAAATCTTTTACTAAGTTATCATTATGATCTAATAACCTAGCAAATTTTCATCTATGCTATTCCTAAAAGTATCACAATCAGAACAAGCATGATTATTAAAAATTTGGTCAGTGGTACTTACCTGAGTTGGTTCAGAAGAGTTAGCCATCAGTGCAGCATCAGATGTTTCTGGTTCTGGTGATTCTGACTTTTCTGTCTCTGACGTGGAAACTTCCTCATTTGGTTTGTAACTGACCTCGGCTGCAGTTGTTTCTTCACTATGTGACATTGCTATCTCAACTGCTAGATCACCTTCACTCGCAGAATCATCATCAATATCCTCAACACTGGCAATGTTAGATTCTCCTGGTGAGACAAACCTAAAACTCCAATCCTGTCCTTCATCATCATGAGCAGTTAAGGCTTTTGGATCCTTGTTTGATGAAGTAGAACTAGAGGCTTGCTTGTCTTGGCGAGTAAAGGATGAGAACGGGTTCCCATTACCCGTCTTCTTTGGCTTGACACATTCTCTTTTGAAGTGCCCCTTCTCACCACAGTTAAAGCAGGTCACTTTACTCTTGTCGAAGCCAAAGGTGGTATCCTTAGTAGCAACCAAGTTCTGTCCAGTCTTTTTCACAAACTTCTTCGCCCTCCGGACAGCACTTGCTAAGGCCCACATTATATCCATTCTCTCAAGCTCCATCTCATCCACCTGCTCGTAGTCCTCATCTGCCAGATGGCAGTTTCAATCTTCCCGGCAACAAGTCCATCATATGAATGAACACTGCTGCTAAAAGATCCATATGCTCTCGAGCTACTTCCACGGTCACATTACCGAGGTTCTCGATCTTCAGTTTGGTAGCGCTTGCTTCTGATCCAATATAATGGGTACATGATGACCCAGACGTGTCTGATCCAGAAGGAGAAGCATGTGAAGGACCTGACGAGCTAGACACAAAAGCAGTCTGGAGTGGTGCTCCAGATGTCTTAGCTTGAGGCGTGGCGTTGTATAAAGCTGGATTTTGTGTGTACGAAGACTTCTGAGCTCTATACTTCATCCTTAGTGCTTCTTCTCGCAACTTAAGAATGAAGTCATTTATATCCAGCTTTACAAGTATTCCATTCTGTCTCAGGTTAGACACGAATGTAGCCCACTTATCAGGCAATCCGTCTGCGAAGTTGCTTACTTTCTCTTCCATGGTAGTAGCCACTCCATGTGTATGCAATTCGCTCATCAAGTGGTAGAATCTGTCTATGACTTCGTCCAAACTTTCATTACCAATTGATGAGAAGTTATCGAATTCCTTCTTTAACTCCTTTGCCTTGATTGCCTTCAATGATGCATTCCCATCATATCTCTTCTCTAGCTCATCCCACAGTTTCTTGGACTGCTTGTTCTCTGAATACTGGTGGAATATGTCTTTGGGGATAGACTGAGTGATCAATGCATAAACTCTTTTCTCTGCATTGTACTTAACTTTCTGTGCGTCTGTCATCCCGCTTAATGTTAGCTTAACTCCATCAGCTCCCACCGGTGTACTATAACCAATCTCAATGGCTTCCCACAGATTAGGATCTACTCCATTAAGGTAGATCTCAAAACGTTGTTTCCAGTGGGGAAACTCATCTAAAGTCAAAAGCTTTGGTGGTTTATTGTGATTCCCCACCTCACTCTCAAGCAACAGCAGGTTCTGTATCCTTGAGTCCTTCCCAGCAGTAAAGGCTGACATCTGATCTTCCATGACTAATAAACTTATAATCTAATCAAACAAACTTTCACTGATGCGACTGAAGGATGCGAATGAGCTAATCGTGCGTATAAACTCTGCGATGGTTCAATCGTGCGGCTGAACTGGGCGATTGGTTCAGTCGTGCGAATGAATCTGGTGCGTATGAGCTATGCGAACGAACGGTTCAGTCGGCCGAATAGGGTGCGACTATGTCCAATCGTGCGTATGAGCAATGCGAATGGAGTCCAGTCGTGCGAATGAGTCACTCGTGCGACTGAAGCTGCTGTTTTGCGAAAATTTCTAGGTTTGACGGGTTTCAGCCGTAAAGATTCGAAATTTCACAAGTTCTAATCGCCTAAGTCCGTAGAAACCAAACTTCGATGAGCAGGGAACTTCCAAGATCACTTTTGATGCCAAAGATTGCGTTTTTAGTGCAAAAACACAAACTTTTATGCAATCTTGATTGAATCAACACGTAATCAAGAGCTTAGCTCTGATACCACTTGTTAGGACCTGGTATTTGACCGAAATACCTGGAGATTAATGTGTAAACTAGATCAAATAGTGCGGAATCCTATTTGATTGGCAATCCAATCAGTGAGAACACACGAAGAATCAATCAAGGATTGAAACTAACGTTAGAAATCGATTGGGAATCGATCTAATGTGTTCCGTGAACTTGGAGAACGAATAGGAAGGTTTCTGGACGGCTAGGGTGCGTCTGGAATCGTAATTGATCGAGTGTTTTTGTTTTTCACGAATTGAATTGTATTTATAGGTTGGCACTATCCAATCGTGCGACTGAACCATTAGTTTGGTTCAGTCGTGCGATTGAACCATGCGGTTGATTCATTCGTACGACTGAGTGTTCAGTCGTGCGACTGAGCCAATCTTATGTTACAATCGTACGACTGATCCAGTCTCCTGGTTCAGTCATGCGACTGAGTCAATCGTGTGAAGTTATTCATGCGTATGATTCATTCGCATGAGCCATTCGCATGAGAACTTCATTAAGTTAAGTTTGAATGTTTTAATTAATATAACATAATGTGCAACCATTCAAATAATCATAAACCAATCAATTCAGTCACGACTCATTAATGAACTATTAAACATTATAACTAACAGACTATCAATATTATTTCATTAATCATACCAAACAAGATCTATTACATCACATATCATGATCTAGGGACATACATGTATCAACAACTCTTGCAGCTGAAAATGAGCAGCAAAATAAAAAGCTAGCTTAATCAAAAGCTGAACAATCACTTACCAAAGTGAAACTTGAAAAGTTCAAATGTCTTCAGTCAAGTTGCAAGAGATGCTCGATTCACAAAAGGATCCCAAGCATATGACTGGGATTGGATATAATTCTTGTCCCCCACCTTACAATGACAACTACACTGTCATGCCTGACTCTATCATACTCAAAGAGCAAAATGTGTTGCACCCTGAAAGGATCATACATGCCAACTCAATGGGTGATTTGATGATTGCTTTGCTGGAATCCCTTTAAGTCCAGAAGAAATGCGGATGAAGATGCTGGTAAGAAAAAGAACAAAGGTTGTCTTCTGCATTTGTCAATGCGGAAGACATAAAGCAAATATGGACAAGTATATGTTCTTCCGCATTGACAAATGCGGAAGATTAAAAGTTAATGCGGACAAGACTTTGCTCATCTGCATTTGTCAAATGAGGATGACCGAACAAATGCGCATAAGTATTTGTTCATCCACATTAACCAATGCAGATGACCAACATACTAATGCGGATGATCAAGTGAAGAAATGCTGATCGAGTTAACTCATTTGCATTTGTCAATGCGGACTAGTTTTGATGTAATAGGTCAGGGATAGCTTAGTCATTTTGTAATAGGCATCTTGTCTGCCTATAAATATAATAGATAACCTCGTACCTGAGGTGACGGCAGATAGACATAGAGAATTTTTGTTGTAATTTTCTCTGTAATTCATCAACTTTCATATATACAATACAAAAGCATTTATGAGTAATTTTCTTGCATTGAATGTTCTTTGATTGTTTGTTTCCGCCATTCAATCACTGACTTGATTACCATATTTGATTCACCGTAAGAATCTCAATCTTACTCAACCCAGTCAATTGGTATCAGAGCTTTGGCTCTTGATTCTCTTTCATATTTGCGCAAGAACTGAATAGAATTCTATTGATATGCTAATCAACTGCTAGTAGTGAATATCATTATCTCTACTTAGTAAACAACAAAATACTCCTATCAACCGCAAGAAAATCATTATAATTACAGATTTAATTCTGAACTCCGAACGAACTGCTTGAACAAGTTGGTCTAATCAATCTTAAAATCAACTAATTCTATATTTACACAAGTTAAAATGGATTCTAACAGTTACTCAGAACTTGGTCACATCCCTATTACCATGTCTGTAGATCAAGCTGCAATTTACAAAACTGTTAGAATACCAATTGAAGATTTAACTCTTGATGAAGAAGACTATAAGAAAATCAAGATTGACCTCAAAGCTTACTCAATTCTGACTCAAGCACTCAAGATGGATCTGCTAAAAAGATTGGAGAAGTATGGAACTGCAAAAGCAGTGTGGGAGGCACTGAAAATCATGTGCGAAGGAAGCAGTGAGGTGGCTAAAATCAACAAGGAAAAGCTTGTTAATCAGTATGAAACATTCCACCACACCAAGGGAGAATCAATATCTAAACAACTACATAGATTGGTATAGTTAGTAAATGACCTGGAAATCATGGGAGTCACTTACAAGATTAAAGAATTAAACAAGAAAATGCTTCACAGTCTCCCTGAAAGCTGGAAACAGAATGTAACCATGCTAAAAAATACTCTTGATCTTGAGAGTACTACTTTAGACATCATAATAGCCAAAATTGAAGCTTTAGAACTTGATGAAAGAAGCGGAAATCTTGGTGGACCAAGAGTGATTGAGGCTTACAAATTTCCATCAGAATATCATTCTGTGGAAAATGCCTTCATCATTGAGGAAGATGATTTTATCTCATCATGAGATCAAATGAACAACACTGGGTTATTGCAACTCCACCAATCATCATCCATCAACCTCATCTCAAACACCTAAAGTATTTGCTACTCCTCAAACCACTCCTGAAGACTCAAGATCAAAATAACAAAAGGCAACTTGCAATGCCTTTGTTGCAAGCTTTGAAGCCTACTTGGGAGGAAGACTCACTTCTGATCATCTAATTTAGGAAGATTTGGAGGAAATGAATCCTGATGACGTGGAGGAAATGGATCTATAATGGCAAATGGCCATGATTACCATGAGAGCCAAGAAATTCTTCAGAAAAGGAAGAAAGCTGAGCCTAAATGGAAATACAAAACTTGGATATGATAAATTCAAGATGAAATGCTTCAACTGTGGCATGGCTGGCCACTTCTCAAGAGAGTGCAATGCCCCCAAGAGAAACAACTATCAAAGGAACTATCCAGGCCAATCATCATCACAGCCCAACTCAAGCTATCACTTCAACAACCAACCACAGCAGTATCATCATTCCCATCATCAACACACATATCAGAATCAACCCCAGCTGACAAATCAAGCTCATGGAAGCACTTAGCCTTCTGCTAGTGCCCTAGTGATAAAGTAAGATGGGGTATGTGACTGGAGTGTGTATGCAAAGGAAGTCAAGCCTCAATTTCAAAATCATCTCTTATGGCTCACATCAACGATGGACCATCTCCAATGCCTACTGAGGTGAAATCTAACCTTTATAGTGAAAAATGCATTAATGAATTGCAAGGTCATAAGGAGCATAACCATAAACTGGCTGATAAAATCAAAGAAGAAAAGGTAAAGTCAGAGATGATGAAAAGAGAAATTAAAAGCTTTGAAATCAAAATTAAATCTCTCATCTCTGACATAGAAAAACTGCATGGTGAGAAGTACACTCTTGCAACTGAGAATGAGCTACTTACTGAAAAGTTAGCTCAATCTAAGGCTCAACAATCTATCACTGAAGTGAAACTTGAAAAGTTTCAAATGTCTTCAGTCAAGTTGCAAGAGATGCTTGATTCCCAAAAGGATCCAAAGGACATGTCAGGGATTGGGTATAATTCATGTCCTCCACCATACAATGACAACTACACTGTCATGCCTAAATCTGTCTCACTCACTGAAGCAATTGGAACTAAAACTATGGAACCTAAATCTGTAGTAAAACAGGTGACCAACCCTCAAAACAAACCTAATATTTATATTGAAACAAATGAGGATAAAATCAAGTTGGGTAACCCAATCAAAATCAAAGAATGTTCAGACAAGATAATGAGTGTCATGAAACCATCAAGCTATGTAAAAGCAGTTGTCCCTTTTATAATATTCATACCCTCTATGTTACAAGGTAAAAAGAAATACGTGAAGTTAGTGAAACCCACTACTGATAGCAGTTCTAATAATGAGATCATATCTTCAAACAATTCAAGCAAATCAGAAAAGGTTTCACTACAAAATAAACAAATAGGATTACTAAGTTCAACACCTAAAACATTATCAGACCCTCAGTCTTCAAGAAAGGGAGTTGGGTTTGATATTTGTAACAGGGAACATGTTGACCAGTTTGAAAAAAAGGTGAGAAATGGGTTGAAGAAACAGAAACAACCCAAAAAATCAAACAAAGGTAGTGTTGTGAAACAAACTACAAAAAGGGCTGATTATGATTCATCCCCTAATGAAAAGAAAGTGACTCATCAAAAGAAAATATCAGTTGAGTCACACAAGGAAAAATCTGATTCAACAAACAAACAAATATATTATGACATTTGTGAAATGTTCAATCACAAGTAAGATGAATGTTTTTTAATCAATATTGTTCTATCTGTGACATGAACAATCACTCCACCAAAAAATGCTATTTCAACAAGTATTATTCAGTCTATGACATGAACAATCACAATACATCTGATTATTACTTCAATCAAAAGGGTTTGAGAATTCCCCAACACAAGCCCATCTAAAAAACATCCACTATCACACATTCTGTCAGAACTCATTTTTACAATGATCAATCTAGGACTTCTAGATCAACAAATGACAGAAACAGTTGGAAGAAATCATGGAAGGGTCAAAGAAAACATCTTACAATGAAACACAAAACTGACCTTCCAAACAAA
This sequence comes from Flaveria trinervia, assembly GCA_025506515.1. Taxonomy (NCBI): domain Eukaryota; kingdom Viridiplantae; phylum Streptophyta; class Magnoliopsida; order Asterales; family Asteraceae; genus Flaveria; species Flaveria trinervia. The sequence continues at coordinate 41,642,358 of CM046458.1, read as the reverse complement.
AAACTACTTTTGATAATGAAAAACGAGCTAAATTTCTAGAAAGAAACACAGACCAACGATTTCATTACTCATCTGAATCTTCAGTGGATGTTGATGAGATGACTCACCCAATTCATTACCAAAATTCTCCCAGGACACCTCTAACTAAACCATAATTTAGAGGGAAATATCAAGAAGTCACCATCATGAATAGGAACGGGAAACCCAAGACCATCACGGCTTGGGTTCCTTATTCTAATTAGTTCTTTTTGCTTGCAGGTTCATCCACACAGGTCTAACAGCCTATGGTACGTAGACAGTGGATGCTCCCGACACATGACTGGAGATCGTTCCCTCCTTCATGACTTCAAGCACATACAAGGAACCACTGTGGTATTTGGTGGAGATTCAGAGGGTGGTAGAATTACTAGAGAAGGATCTGTGACAAACGGGATGCTGAGCTTTGACAAAGTGAACTACTGTGAACAACTGAATTTTAATCTGCTAAGCGTGTCTTAGATCTGTGACCAGAAATATTCCACTTAATTTACAGACACTTATTGCTACATTTTGTGAAACCTGGATTTCAGATCTCTGAAGAATGGGTTGTCTTAAAGACACCAAGGAAGAATAATACATATGTCTTAAACCTGTGTTTTGCATCACCTAAAGAAGAAACATGTATTTTGTCTAAAGCACCGTTTGATGAGTCATAGCTTTGGCATAGACGTTTGGGGCACACAAACTTTAAAAATATGAACAAGTTAGTCAAAGGAAACCATGTCATTGGTCTTCCTCAAAAGAATTTATTTTATTGATCAATGTTCAGCGTGCCTCAAAGGAAAACTACACAAATCGTCTCACAAAACCAAGCTTGTGAACACTAACAATACTCCATTGAAGCTACTTCACATGGATCTATTTGGACCAACTCATGTAATAAGTATGGGAAAGAAACAGTATTGTTTAGTGACCATTGATGACTTTTCACGATTCACATGGGTGTTCTTCCTACTTCATAAAAATGAGGCATCCAAAATCATACAAGAATTTATCACTAAAATTGAAAATCAACTAGATCTTAAGGTCAAAATAATAAGAAGTGATAATGGTATTGAGTTAAAAATGAAAGTATGAGTTCCTTTTGTACAACCAAAGGCATTGTTCATCAATTTAGTGCAGCTAGAACTCCTCAACAAAATGGGTAGCTAAAAGGCGATACAGTACACTGATTGAAGCGGCAAGAACGATGCTAGCCAATGCTAAACTGCCAATCACCCTCTGGGCAGAAGTAGTTAACACATCATGCTTTGTATAAAATCGAACTCTGATTGTTAAAGAAAGTAACAGACACCTTATGAACTGCTCATTCATAGGAAGCCATTTATTGGATTCCTCAAATCATTTGGTAGTCTTGTCTCAATATTAAACACCCGAGACTAGTTGGGAAAATTTTTATCCAAGTCTGATAAAGGATTCTTTGTAGGTTATTCTTTTGTTTCAAAGGCTTATAGAGTGTTCAATCCTAGATTGAACATTATTAATGAATCAGCAAATATTCAATTCAGGGAACATTCGTTTCCCGAATCTACAAATGGTCATGACTGGTGTTTGGTATTGACACATATACAAAGTCATTGATCAATTTCACTTGTCTGATGCAGGAAATCTACATTCAAATAATACTACGTCAGCTGTAGAAAGAAGAGATGATTTTCCTTGATTTCTCCTACATTTGATGAACACATGAATGAAGATGTTCCTCTTCAAGCTGATCCCATCAGACAACCGTCACATAACCTTAGTGTTTCTACTGAAGGAGGTCCAAGCCTGGTACCTTCCCACTCAGATGATCTGTCAACCGAACTTAGAAATCAAAAACAGGTCTCTCCTCCAGTTGAAACACAAAGGACATCAAATGATGTAAGCAATCATAATGCTACTGAAGCTGAAGCAGGAACTGAAACAGAGTATGACAATCAACAATAGTACTAGATGAGTATGCCTCTGACCATAATGCACCGAATGTCTCCAATCTTGATGTAACCATTGTTGGTGACTCAATCCCAACCACCAGAATACACAAGAATCATCCAATTGAAACTATTATGGGTGAACTTAATGAGAGGGTGATTAGAAGCAAGTCAAGTATTGCAAACATCTGTTTGTTCTCATTCTTTCTATGTCAAACAGTACCCAAAAACATCAAAGAGGCACTTCAAGACAATAGCTAGATTGAAGCAATGCAGGAAGAATTGCTCCAATTCAAGAAGCAAGAAAAATGGCAAGTAGTAGATCTTCCCGAAGGACAATACCCTATCGGTACCAGATGGCTGTACAGGAACAAGACTGATGATAGAGGGATCGTCATCATAAATAAAGCAAGATTAGTGGCGTAGGGATACACTCAAGAAGAAGGAATTGACTATGATGAAGTGTTTGCACCTGTTGCCAGACTAGAAGCAATCAGAATCTTTCTAGCATATTTTGCATCCATGAAATTTACTGTCTATCAAATGGATGTAAAGTGTTCCTTTCTGTATGGAAAGATTGCTGAGGAGGTTATGTGAGTAAACCACCCAACTTTGAAGATCCAGCATTCCCTCACAGAGTTTACAAGCTTGACAAAGCTCTGTATGGTCTTCATTAAGCCCCAACAAAGTAGTATGAGACTCTATCATCCTTTCTTCTTGAACATGGATATGAAAGAGGAAAGATTGATTAAACTCTCTTCAGAAGAACAAGAGGAAAAGATACGTTGTTAGTCCAGATCTATGTGGCTGGCATTATATTTGGTTCGACAAAGAGCAACTCTGCAAAGAATTTGAAGACCTTATGCACTCAAATTCCAAATGAGTGTATAGGGGAACTCACCTTCTTTCTAGGGGTGCAAGTCCAACAGACAGCAGATGGAATCTTCATCAATCAATCAACATATGTAGAAACCATGTTGAAGAAATTTCACTTTGCTGATTGTGAGTCCATCAGAACTCCTATGGATACTAAAGTAAAGATTGGACCTGATCCTGAAAACAAACCAGTAGATCAGACTCACTATCAATCAATGATCGGTTCACTTATATATCTAACAACCAGTAGGTCTGACATAATGTTTGGTGTTTGTGTGTGTGCCAGATATCAAGCTGGTCCAAAAGAATCACATGTGAATGAAGTCAAGAGGATATTCAAATATCTAAAGGGCAAACCAGCTCTTGGTTATGGTATCCAAAGGAAGGAGAATTTAATCTCTATGCATACACAGACAGTGATTATGGAGGATGCAACTTCAACAGAAAATCTACCTCTGGCGGTTGTCAATTTCTTGGTCCCAGACTGGTATCTTGGCAATGCAAGAAGCAGACAAATGTATCTATGTCCACCGGAGAACTTGAGTATATTGCTGCATTAGCATGTTGCTCTCAAGTACTCTGGATTCAAAACCAGATGCTTGATTATGGTTTTAACTTTTTGCACACGCCAATTTCTATTGACAACACAGCAGCTGTTTTTATAATTAATAATCCAGTTCAGCACTCAAAAACAAAACATATTGAGATTAGATATCACTTTTTGAAAGACTGTGCTGAAAAAGGTTTAATCAAATTGATTCAAGTACCAACTAAAAATCAATTAGCTGATTTGTTTACTAAGGCATTCGAACCTAGTAGGTTTGAATTCCTGGTTCAGTCAATTGGAATGATTAACCTTGAGTAAAAACCATGAAAAACATCAAAAACAATTAAAAACTTCAGAAAACCACAAAAAGAAATCAAGTTTGATGAAGAAGAGAATTCTGTGGGAAATGATATAATTACAGTCGTTATATCATTCATTGTGTTAATTTCAAAATATGAAAGACTGAAATGACTTACTATAAGTTGGTAGGCTCAACTTGGAAGAAAAGATACATGTAGTGATGAATTAAAGACTTATTCAATTGGGAAACACTCATCACAAAGTACAGGTATGTATTGGCTTATCTGAATGCATGTGTGTGTAGTAACCTAACACACCAGGTAATGATACTTTATGAATCTCTTTCACCACATCATGTTCCATCTTTGTTTTGCTGAGCAAAGACCAAATGAAACTTGCACATAGTGCAGATGTTATGATCCAAAAGATTCCCAATGTGGAACACATCCAAAATTGGATAAATCAACAAAAGTAATACATTCCAAGTGAATGAACAAAAGAATCCTATCATGGATCACTTTCGAAAGTGAAGTGAAAAGAATCCCAATGTGGATCATCATGAAAAGGATCAATGTAAAAGAATCACAATGAGGGTCTGTGAAAATGAGGTTTCATAACTTAAGTGACCTGGTAAGAAAAGCTGTGAAAAAGTTCTACCATACATTGTACAAGGATGGTTGATCATTCCATGCTTGTGTGTGAGGTACATATTGAATAATTAAATCAACCAAAAAACATGATAAATATCATTTGCATCAAAATATCAACCTGGTACGAGTTTTAAAGGACAAACATACCTTCAATCTTCAAGTTCATAAACATGTCCATAATTTATCATAAAGGATGCACAATGCATATGTGTAATGCAAGATTGATATGATCCCAACAAAAGATATTCTTTTCTTCATTATTAAAAATCAAAATAATATTCAAAAGGTTTCAAATCTTTAAAGTTTCTATCCACATGTGGATGCAAACTTTAGGGGGAGTAATTTAAAATTTTTGAGTAACTCTATACAAATTTTCTTTTCTTGCTTAAAGTATTTTCTTAATATATTCAAAACAAAACAAAAAGAAAATAATGGTTTTGTTGCAAAAGTTATACCATAGTATCTCAGTCTATGCAGACTCTTGGAAGCATTAAAGTCCAAGATCAGTCAAAATTGGAAAACTTGTATCACTTATGACATACAAAGTCAATCCAAGGAAGAATTGACAATCTCAACAGTCAACAACTTCATAAGAAAACTCACTCAAAGACTTTTCTTCATAACATGAAACATCAAGTCAGACACATTAACTTTCGATTATGTTCAAAGTTAATGCAGGTAAGTGCATTGGTTAATGCGGGTGAAGGTAACCCATGCATTTACCAATGCGAGTATCTTTTTATTCCAAAGAGAAACTAATGCGGACAAAGATTTTACTCTACCGCATTAGTGTGTTAAGTAAATGTGGATTTTCCTCTACAACATGCTACAGTAGACAAATGCTGATGAACATCTCTCTCTCGCATTTGCTACAGTGCAATGCTAACCAAGTGTTGTCAACCGCATTTGGTGTAGTCGCACAAATGCTGATTGACTTTGTTCTATCTCATTTGCCATAGTGTACAAGTACGAAGACGATGAAACATGTAACAACACTACCACATTTGCTACAGTGTGTTAATACTGAAGAACAAAATCACAAGTTATTCTTCTGCATTTACTACAGTACACAAATACGGATAGTCAATGATTTCAAATTTTAACTTCCGCATTTGCAACAGTACACAAATGCGGATAGTCAATGATTATCGAAGTTTAACTTCCGCATTTGCAACAGTACACAAATGCGGATAGCCAATGTTTCAAATTTCAACTTTCGCATTTGCAATAGTACACAAATGCGGGCCACCTAAAGGTTGAAAATTTAGACTTCCGCATTTGCTACAATGGTAACCGCATTTGCTCTAAAACTTGTAAAATCTCGTGAAAACCATTATTTGACTATTTAAAGGAATTTAAATGGGTCATTTAATACTTTTCAAATTTGAGAGACTTTATAGTGAGACGAGTGCAAATACACAGTACACCATCTTCGATCATCTTCATCATAAACAACCACAAAGTCTTGTGTGATTCTACTCAATCTATTCTTGTTATCGATTTGGAAACTATGGTTATAACAAAACAAGGTGAAATTTCCAAAAATTTCATCAAGACCTATCTTTTGAACTGTTAAACCTAAATCAAACAATGAACCAAATGATAATGAAGAATACCAAAATCTGACTTATTCATGTGATATAATCTACATTTTCGACTTCAATAAATATACAAACTAATAGGAATTCAACACGTCATGAAAACCTTTTGAGCCATGTTTACTGTGAGGACAGAGCACAATGAAAAATGAAAATGTGTAACAAATCAATGTAACATCATGTAATGAATGGTTCAAACATAGAAACTATGATTATTGAACAACAAACTCACAATTTGTTGTGACAACAATGATACAGTAATGTTAAACGTTCATCTTTGACCATTAGTAGTCAAACTGATAACTGACACACATGTCTCTTGTGCAGATTACATGGCAAATCTTTCATGGAGCAAACTCCATAATGTCAGTGGTTATTTAAACCCTGATGTGCCAGAAGCTGAGGGACTAAGAGATATTATTAGATTCATCTCTACAACAAGGGTAGCTTATGCCATCACAGTTAGACCCACTATCTATGAGAACCTCATAAGGTCTTTCTGGAACTCAGTTGAAGTAATTAAAGCAGATGGTGTTAGAACCTTGACTGGAAGAATTGACAATGAACACACTCTAAGCATCACTGAAGATTCAGTTAGAAGATGCTTACATTTTGGTGATGATGCCAATGCTTACATACTGTTTGATTAAGTTTAGTTAATATCCTATTTGCATTGTTGTGTTGTAACTAACCCTTCAACGATCCTGCATACAGGATTCATCAAGCAATCTCACCTCATATCCACTGAACAATCTCATCTCAGCACCGTCCTTTCCCCCTATCTATTTTCAATTACCAATTCATATGTCTTTTTATCATAGTAGACATTGGAGATTGGTTTGGAGGAATGAGTTCCAGCCACCATCTTTCTTTTCAATGATTTAGTTGGTTTCACCTTAAGCACAGGAAACATAACTTCTTTTGTTGGTTTGTTCTTTTCTTCTCAAGGAGGTTGATAAAGGATCAATCTTTCCTTATGCAGATAGCCTTAAGAGATTTGAAGTTGTCTGTTCTTCTAAACATTTTCAGAATATCTTCTAACTCATATCCCTTGAACATAGCCTTGTGATTAATCAGCTCTAGATTGGCTAGTTCCTTTAAATCATGGATTTCCAGGGAGGGTACAAAAGCAGAGTACTCTATGAAGAATTGCACCACCTTGAAATCATTTTCGCTATGAACATGTTCCAGTCACTGTCATACTTCCAAGAAATAATCTTCTGATCAGTCTTGCCTTTGGGAGTAGACACACCTCTAATCATCTCTGCAGTGGTTAGCCCTTCTTGATGTTTCAATTGTGAAGGCTCCGCAAGCCACTCAGGATATCTGTGTAGATCAGGTGCTAAAGAGCATGGTCTCTATGGGTGAGTTGCATGTATTGTGCTGATATTTGGGTCCTTGGCTTTTTACTGGTAATCTCCTCCTCCAGTTTCTTTATCCTCTCTTTCTTTTCATTATTCAACCTAAGGATGGCAGCCCTTAGGGAATTGGTCTTCATATTACTCGGCTATTTTTGACCAGATAGATAGTCCTTCATTTCCCTGTTATTCATACTGTAGGGATCAAGATATAGAGATTGAGGAGTGGAAGCCTGCTTTGTTTTGGAGGATGATTTGAATATTGGAGCTTTAGGAGAAAGAGTCTTTTTATACTTTGTCTCATAAGTGGGGTCCAACAACTTGTAAAACTTTTCTTCCTGTGCCTTCATTCACTCATAAGTCATCCTGAATACCTCATTAGGGTCATACCCATGGTTGATTAAAAATATGGCTTTCACCATCAGGTCATTAGTTTGGGCTTTCTCAACCCTCTCTTGTACTTAGGTCTCCTCCTTCACAGGGCTTTCATGAGGTATTGGTTCATCAACCACATAGCTACCCTCAGTCTTTCCTTCTTCTAGATCAACAAATTCAACCGTCTTTTTCAATTGAGCTTCAGCTTTTTCATGTTCTTCTAGAAATTCAGCAATGGCTGCAAGGCTTCTAGGGTCATCTTTTTGCTCTTTGTTAATTGGTTCTTCTTCCACGATTGGTGTTTTCCTTTTGCCTTCTCTAATAAGTATTTCCTCCTCTTGGTGTAGGTTTGCACACTTGGCCCAGATGAGGGATCAGCCATTTCAGGTTCTTGAGGCTCTTTTTCAGCCTCCGACTTCCCTTTTTCTTCAGAAACAGTAGTTGATTCTTCTCTCTTTTGCTACTCTTCACATAGTCTTCTAATAAACTCTTTTTGTTCATCAGTCAATGATACAACAGACACTATTGCATACTCAGTTCCCTCTCAATGGGGATAGGATATTGAGGAATCACTACAATAGGTTCAACAACTAGCCTCTAATCAACTATAAAATCCCAAAAATCATCATCTATGATAAACTCTTCTGCAATGAAGCTATCAAGAGCTTTAATCATATCACTGAATTCTACTCTTCAGTGTGAGTTTCATCTAGTTTCTTTGCATAAATCACCATCTCCATGCTTGATTCATCATGTCTAGTTTCACTGGTTTCTTCCACTTTTTCAGCCTCAGAGAATCTCATCTTTTTAGCAGGAGGGGACTCATTGCTACTATTAACATTACCTTCTTTATCACTCTCTCTTTTTCTTTTCTCTTCTCTTTTCTCAACCATATCCTCTTTCTCCGTTTCAGCTTCAGCTTTTCTTTTGATCATAATAAGCAGTTCTAGCTCAAATACTCTCTTGTTTGGGCTTTCTATCGATTCTACAAGTCTATGATAATGTCAGATTGCTCTTCAGTTAATCCTTCTTGTTCTTCCATTGCAATGGTCTAGATGGCTAAAGTTTCAACATGACCACTTATTTCATCCCTTGATTGTTGGCGAGCAGCCTTTAATCTTTCTATCTCCTTTTCTTTCTCTTTCTTTTCAACCTCATAAATTTCTTTTAGATCTTTTATCTCCTTCTCCTTTTCATCCAACTCCAATAGTCTATCTTGAATGATACTATATCTTTTGTTTAATAGTTTCTCCATCTTTGCTACTTTCTTCATTAGCTAAAAAATCATTTCATCCTTCTCATCAGGTCTATTCACTTCTGATTTAGCAACACTTTCAGAAGGAACAACTTTAGAAATAGCTTGCCTAATAGGCATTTGTCTATTATGATCTCATCATATGATGATTTAGATTCCTCTGAAGAGTTGGTTGAGTCACCCTACTCAACGGGCTTAGTAGAAGCAAGGGATAACTGAATAGGAGATTCAGGTGAATGATGGATTGGTGAAACATGAGTTGATTGTATGGGTGATGTGTGTGGAGAGATGATGGGTTGTAGTTATGGTGAGGGGATTGGTAGTCTTGAGATGATGGTATAGGTGATGGCATGAAAGGTTAGGCTATATTAGTTTCATGAACATATGACTCAGTGTGAAGATCACCCCCCGATATCAACCTGGGGTGACATTGTCCTTTGTCCTTCATCACTTTCTACAACTTGCTCATTAGCAGTTTGCTCATCATGAGTAGCTCGTTCTTCTTCTTGATTTGGCTCATTAACAGGAGCCTTTTGTTCTTCAACATGTTCTTCTGGATTAATCTGTTGAAGCATCCAGGCAACAATGGAGAGTGTGTTCCACTATAAAAGCTCCTAGGATCTCTCTCTTTTTGATGTATTGTATGACTTAGCATCATAATGAAGAATATCCATCACAGGACCTTGAGGTACAATGTCAGGAAATGCTTCATTAGTAAGACATTGTAAGAACCTTGGATACATTAGGAACATGTGTCTTCTCCCTTCCTGAGTGTTTGAAACAAGACCTAATTTGACTATTATTTTGTTTTTCTTGTTTGTAGAGATCATATTTGTTGTTTTTAACTTCTTTTCAACTCTTAGATTCAAGATTGATTTCAACATTTTCATCTTTTGTTATGATTTGTTCATACGATGAACATGATTTGAAATTCACTTGTTGGTTTTTATTCTTCTTAGTTAACATGTTCATTGTAGTTGAAAATGATCATCATTCCTTAAATCAAGTCTGATTTTGAGTTTCCTTAGTTAACCTAGGGTTTTATGTTCATCATTGGTTTAAAAGTCTGTCAATTTAGGTCACAAAATTCAAAGATTTTCACCTTTTGTTTGATACTACTGTTAGTAGAGAATCGAAACTGATGACTAGTCGGAGGAAATGAATCGTAGAAACCAGGTTTGTTGATGGTGATGATGATTGATGAAGAATAGTGAGTTTCGCTTGTCGCACTTTAAAGTCTCTCAAATTTGAAAAGTATTAAATGACCTTTTGAAATGGCTTTAAATAGTCAACTAATGGCTTTTACAAATTGTTACAAGTTTTAGAACAAATGCGGTCAATTTTTAAATTCACTGTAGCAAATGCGGAAGAGTTTTGTTCATCAACATTTGTGTATTGTTACAAATGCGGAAGTGAAAAACTTGAAAACATTCGTTCACTGTAGCAAATGCGGTTGAACAAAGTTTGTTTAAGCATTTGTTCACTGCTACAAATGCGGCTAAACAAAGTTAGTTCTTATTTGTTCAGTATAACAAATGTGGTAGAGAAAATTCCTTTATCCACATTTACTTCAAAAAATGCAGCTAAACAATAAAGTTGTCCGCACTTGACCATCATCATGACAAAAGAGATTTAGCACTATTTATTCATTTTTTATATACATAAAGTGGTGTCACACATTCATGAAATGCCAATGAGTAAAAATAAATGCGGTAATGAAAAATATCTTCTGCATTAACAAATGCATTAGAAAACTTTTGTCCACATAGGTTTTTAACATTTCAAACCTTTTATGTATACTTGTTTGACACAAATGCGGTAGAGTAAAAATCCTTATCCACATTAGTGTCATTGTTTTTAAATGACATAAACAGTTACCCGCATTGGTTATATGCATGGGTGTAGAGATTAATGAAGAGGCTGATGCAACCTAAACATCTTTAGTCTTCCTGCATGCTGCACAAGTGCATTAAAGAAAAAGCTTAGGAAGTTTCACACATGAAACAGAAAATACTCTAAGTGTGAAATCTTCCGAAGTCAAGACCAATATCTTCTGAAGCCAAACATGAAGTCTTCCGAAGCCTCAGAGACAAAGTCTTCCGAAGCTTCAAGTTCATGAAGACAGATTTCTTCCGAAGACTTTTAGTAACATGCTTTATCTAATGTACTGTTCCATAAAGCTGGACACTTTTCCGCTGCACCTATGCAAGTCACCAACTTACAAGAGTGGTGAAAAGGTCCATGCTTTGGTAACTGTACATTGGGGTCTTGAGTCTATAACTTTCTACTTTATGTACTTTACTTTTTGTAGTAGATAAGGATGTGAGCTATGGCATGTCATAGTCACAGTCAAAAAGCAATCTGGCCTTTGACTCTACAATTGATTTTTTTGTGTCTAGTCAATTGTATCCAGCTGGCTTTCAAGTATAGCCGGCTGTAGGATGTAGTATAAGTATCTCATGTTCTTGTATCTTTCGAATATGCTTCTGTAACACTGTATAGAACATAGAGAAAGCAATATACTGCATTCTTGAAAAACCAAATACTTGTGTTCTTTGTGTTCTATCTCTGCATTACTTGTGTTCTTAGTATCTTATCTTGGTTAATCCAGTAACTGTTTGATTAAGTTTAGTAATCTCCTCTTTGTGTTGTTGTGTTGTAACTAACCCTTCAACGATCCTGCAGTGGGTTATTTTCACCCGCATTAACCAATGCACTTACCTGCATTAAGTCTTGAACATAGTCAAAACTTAATGTTTCTGTAGAGAAATTCTCATTTTGGTTTTTCTTGTTATAAAGAACTGTCTTTGATTGAGTTGTGTCTTATGAATTTGTTGGTTGTTGTTGGGGTATCAATTCTACTGGATTGACCTATATATAAGAAGAGATACAAGTTTCCCATTGTTTGACTGATCTTGGATTTCTCATGCTTTCAAGAATCTGCAAAAGCTGAGATACTATAGTATAACTTATGCACCAACACAGAAAGTCTCTTTTTGATTTGTTTTGGAGTTTTAATAAAGTAATTTAAGAAAGTAAATGTCTATACAAACTGATCAAATTTTCAATTACTCCTCCTAAAGTTTATATCCACATCTAGATAGAAACTTTAAAGATTTAAAACTTTTGAATATGAAATATTTCTGATTTTTTTTGTTTTTCTAATTTAAGAATGAAGAGAAGTATACCTCTTGTTGGGATCATATCAATCTTACATTACACATGTGCATTCGTTTGCAATAAAATAGACATGTTTGTGAACTTATTGATTGAAGGTATGTTTGTCCTCTTAAACTCATACCTGGTTAATATTTTAATGCATGTGATATTTATCATGTTTTTGTTTATATGATTATTCAACATGTACCTCATACATAGAAGAATGGAATGATCAACCATCCTCATGTAATGTATAGTAGAACTATTCACAACTTGATTTACCAGGTTAGTTAAGTTATGAGATCTTATTTTCGCTGATCCTTATTGGGATTCTTTTACTTTGATCCTTTTCATGATGATTCATATTGGGATTCTTTTCACTTCACTTTGGAAGGTGATCTATGATTGGATTCTTTTGCTCATTCACAAGGAATGTATTGTCATTGTAGATTCATCCAATTTTGATGTATTCCTCATTGGAAAGATTTTGGATCAATACATCTAGATTATGTGCTTATTTCTTTAGGTCTTTGCTTAGCGAAACAGAGATGAAACTTGATGTTGGTGAAAGAGATTGTTAGATCAAGAAGAAGGCTGGTGCAATCAAAACCAAATCACTTAAATAATTTTGGTGCTACATGCAAAGGCTTCCGAAGCTTAGCATGGAACTTCCGAAGGTTGTAGAGTTGTTCCGAAGATAAAGTGAAAGATCAGCTTCCGAAGATAGAACTCTACTTCCGAAGTCAAGAGCATGCTTCCAAAGGTTAAGTCTTAGAAGAGCAATTAGAAGACTACTTCCAAAGTAATAAGAAAAGAAGAAGTTCCCAAGCCTTAGAAGAAGCAGCTTCTTCCGAAGTATAAGTGGCTTTGAAAGTACTTGTTCTTCTGAAGCCATTTAACCTTCGAAAGACATTGCTATGAACCAGTGGACATAAGTATGGTCTCTGACACTCCGCTGCAGACCTCTGATACTGTATGACGTTTTCTCAAAGAGCCATGCAGTTCACCACACTTTATTCCACTGTTTACCTTTTTATGATAGTACATGTTACTAACTTTAGTTGGTGACAAAAGGTAAGTCAGGGACATGTCCTGACTACCAAATCTCAGATAAGACTTTATCTGAGATACCTTAAATTATAGTCTTGTAGTATAGGCTTTAGTTATAGGATCCCAGCTGGTATCAAAGTATATCCGGCTGTAGGTAGTATTATATATAGTTTCTCATTGTAACTCGAAAAGAAAAGCTTGTAAGAGAGTCTTGTAATATTTGAGTTGAGAAACAATATATGAAAGTACCATGAAAATTACTTCTGTGTTTTGTATTACTTACTATATTGTGATAAACTCTTAACTGATCCTGCAATTGGTATAAGAGCTTCTCAGACTCTTGATTGCGTGATCTAACCATCCAAATCAACCTGTTTTTCACTCCTCCCTACAACTCACTCACTCCAAATGGCCCTTAACAAGTCCGAAGTAGAGATATGAACCATGACAAAGGCTCCTGTCATTACTCCTGAAAATTCAAGATCTTGGAGCAGGAGAATGGAAGGCTTCATGAGATACCAAGATAGCAAAATATGGAACTCCATTGTCAATGGCCTGTATAAGCCAAAGGTGGCATTACTCCTGAAATGGTGCCATGATCGAAAAAGTTGTTGAAGACTATTCTGATGAAGACCGAAAGAAGATAGACATTGATAGCAATGCTATGACAATTCTCATGACTGCAATACCGAACTCCGTCATGGTGGGGTTTGAGCATTGTAAGTCTGCAAAGGAATTGTTTGATGCTCTTGCTCAGATCTACTCAAGCTCCAACGACTTGAAGAAGGACTCACTGAAGCAGCAGTTGAGAACTTCACTTATAGTTGGAGAGACCCTCAACTAGCAGTATTTCAGGTATATGGATCTTATATGCTCTCTTCAGTCTGTGGAGATACTCCTGAACTCAAAGATCTCATGAGAAAGTTCATGAGTGCTCTTCCAAACGAGTGGACATTTTACCGTGTCTCTATCAACACTATATGGTTGCACCCCCACAACCTCAGCACTACCTGACTTACCAGCAGCCATCCTGCTCTTCTGGACCTTACATCACTTTTCCTAAGACTCCAAGGTCTCAACAGGCTCAACACAATTCCTTCCAGGAAAGTTGTGCTTTGTCTCAAGAAGTGGACACTCGGTGATTTTCAATACCGTTTTGACGATCTCGAGTGTTTCAATCCAGATGACGTAGAGTATGTGGACATTGTCCAACAGATGGCTCTTTTAACTTATAGATCGAAGAAGTTCTTTAAGAGAACTAGAAGGCAATTCCCTCAAAACCCAACTACCAACAAGTTTGGGTTCGACAAGACCAAAGCAAAGTGTTACAACTGTAACCAACTCGGTCACTTTGCAAGGGAATGCAAGGCTCCCAAACCAATCTGGGAACCCCACATGCCTCCACACATCCCTCAACCTCAAAGCCCAGTTGAAAGTCAACTAAAACAGCTGCAATGGCTCAAGAAGTTGACTGGAGCTTCATGGTACAAGGATGTGACTCCTGCTCAAGCTCTCATGGCAGAACAAACGATAAATAGGTATATGAACATCTCTGTACTCCAGCCTGTATAGCTAAAGTTAAACTTTATCAGGATTACAATATGGAAATCAGATCTGATACGAGTCTTTAATATTTTAAAATCTGATTTTAAGAGAGCTGAATCTTATTATCAAAAGAAAATTGAGGAGTTAGAGAAAACTATGTCTTTTTTTTAAAACATGAACACACTAAATACAAGACTCAATCAAGGATCTGATATCCAAATTGTTTGAGGCTCAAGCTTAGCTTGTCACTGCTGAGCCTCAGGCCAGGAAGCATGTTATTTCTGAGCAGAACTTCCAAGCTATTCTTGTATCATCCTCCCCATACAAACTCTGTTATCAGAACAAAGGAGGGTTGGGAACCAATGAAATTGCTCCACTACACTCTTATGAGTCTATTAGACAACCTAGATGTGGTACTGAGGAGCAGAGGTTCCAACTGCTGACCCTTCCTCACTAGAGTTGAAGGATGAAGCAACAATAGTGGCTACCACAGAATGAACAGGTAGAAGTACCCATCTCCTCCTTGAAAATTAATCCTAACGACTAAGCCAGAAGAAGCAGAGCAAAAGCTGCTAGAAGAACTGCCAAGAAAGTGGTTGAGTCTAAGCTAAAGATTGACCCAATGCGGAAAGGTGTCTTTATCTCAGCTGGATTCCAGTGTTAGGTACTTCCGATTCAGAAATGAGTGTAATACTAGCACTCCTGTCCTGCCAAAGAATCAGAAGTTGAAGGGAAAGGTCGCTAATGAAGAGAAAAAGCCCAAGAAACAGCAACTTCATAGTCCCAAAAGACTAACATTGCATGCATAATGTGTGGTATGCACAAAGATTGTTACTACAATCTTGCAAGCACACATTATGCAAATAAGCTAGGATAGAAGGAGTAAGGAAGGTTTCACATTTGGACCATTTCAAACGTTCAAGTGATGAAGAAGGGAAAGCTGTGTTCCGAAACAAGGTTGCTTTGGAAGAAACTATTTCTTCCGAAGGGAAAATGGCCTCGTAAGCAAATGCTACTAAAGTTCAGAAGAACAAGAAGATTCCTTGAAACCATCCCAGAAGAAGACTGCCTCGAAGAAAAGGTGGTGAAGACTTCTTTGAAAAGAAAGAATCTTCGAAAGAAGGCCATGCTGCAAAAGCCTCTAAAGGTTCATCCTCCAAGATTGACCAAAGGATAGACTAGAAGATCAAAGAATGTTGCAGCCCAAACCTCTTCTTCAAAGACATCTATTAAACCCCCATGCATATCTTTTGGTTCAATTATGTCACTATCCTTGAAAAACCCAAGACCAACAAGGCTTGGGCTTCCAATCAAAACTAACTATCTCATCTTATATGCAGGACATCCATATGATAAGAACAACAATGTCTGGATTGTGGGCAGGGATGCTCCAGGCACATGATAGGAACAATCTCTCCTTCAACAGTTTCAACACTATGATGGAGGTCTTGTCCGATTTGGAGGTGAGCCGGAGGATATATTTCTGGCAGCGGTTATATCTAATGGTAAGTTAAAAGTTGACAAAGTTAACTTTGTCAAACAGCTTGAACACAAGCTGTTAAGTGTTTCTCAATTCTGTGATCAAAAGCACCAGATTCTTTTCACAGAACATGAGTGCATTATCCTCAAACCAAGGATGACCATTCCTTCAGAATGGTGCTTCTTAGATCTCCCAGGAAAGGGGATATGTACAAGCTAGATATGAACAATGCTTCCCCAATAGGTGAAGTATCATGCTTTCTTTCAAAGCTGATAGTGATAATCAACACATGGCATAAACATATGTGTCATGTAAATTTTAAGACAATGAATAAATTGGCTAAAATAACTTGGTACATGGCTTGCCTAAAAAGGAGTTTTCTACAAAGATAACTGTGTTGCATGCCTGAAAGGGAAGCAACACAGGACATCTCATAAATCCAAATGTGTTACTCTATCAACTACTCCATTACACTTATTGCACATGGATCTTTTTGGTCCCACAAGTATAATGAGCATTGGAAGGAAATCATACTGCCTTGTGATAGTTGATGAATTTACAAGATTCACATGGGTATTCTTTTAAGAACTAAAGATGAAACTGCCGAAACATTAAAATCTTTTATTCTTAAAATAGAAAATCAAATTGATCACAAGGTTAAAATTGTTAGAAGTGATCAAGGGACTGAGTTTAAGAACTTCGTTCTTGACTCATTCTGTAACTCAAGGGATTGCCACACAATACAGTGCTCCCAAAACTCCTCAACAAAACGATGTTGCTGAGAGGAGAAACATGACACTTATTGAGGCTGCTCAACTGTGTTAGCTATCCAAAACTACCTCTTACATTCTGGGCAGGATTTAGCACTGCATGCTATGTGTAGAACAGAGTTCTTGTAGTTAAGCCATATGGAAACCCCTTATGAGCTATGGAACAAGAGGCCATCGTTCATTGGCTTTCTAAGGTCCTTTGGCAGCAGGTGTACCATACTTAACACAAAAGACAATTTACAAAAATTTGCTGAAAAGTCAAATGATGCTATCTTTGTTGGATACTCTTCTACTCCAAAGCTTATAGAGTATACAACATTAAGAATCAACAATTTAGGAGTCATCCAATATAGTTGTTAATAAGCACACTCCTTGTGTTAGGGGGAATGGCCCTGATCATATCTTTGATTTAGAATTGTTTCCAAACTATTCTAAACCATCTTGTGAGAATGTTTCAGCTGGAACAGGTGCTCAAACTGATGTTGATACTGATGTTGATGATCAACTGTTTGAGCTACCCAGACCTCTTCCAAACTCTCCAAGAGCTGAAATAAATGAAGTTTCCACCATTCATAGATCTGACAGCTTAACCATATCAAGGAATAGTGAAGCTTCAACAAGTGAATCACTTGCTGAGCCTCAAAACTCATAAGGTGATCCACCACAACACCAGGCAGAAGAAAGTAGTATTTTGAAGGAACAGAAACTACTAATACTACCTCACAGCCAACTATTGATGACGTTTTCTCATTCATTCAATAGTCCTCATTGAATGACTTTGAAACAACAGCTGGACTGAGTGTACCAGTTCCTGAGTAGAACATGTCCAATTTGGATCTATCTCTACAGCTGGAAGTAATTCCTTGTCTTAGGATTCATAACACTCATCCAACTAAGAACATCATAGGGGGTCCTCAAAGGTGTGAGAACAAGAGGGCAGACTCATCATGGAATGTCTGCTTGTACTCATGCTTTTTATCCCAGATGGAACCCAAGAGGTGGAAGATGCCTTGAAAGATAGTAGCTGGCTTGATCTATGCAAGAGGAGCTGCTTCAATTCAAGAGACAGAAGGTATGGAACCTATGTCCGCTACCATCTAGTCAAGTACCTATAGGCACTAAATGGTTTTTAGAAACAAGAGAGATGATAGAGGCTTGATCATAAGAACAAAGCAGACTTGTAGTTCAAGGATACACCCAAGAGAAGGAATTGATTTATACTGATGTCTTTGCACCTGTTGTAAGACTTGAGGCAGTTAGGATCTTCCTTGCTTATGCTGCATCCAAGGACTTCACTGTTTACCAGCTTGATGTCAAGTGTGCCTTTCTATATGGGGATATAGATAGGGAAGTCTATGTGCCAACCTCCAGGATTTGAAGACCCACAGCACCCCAACTATGTGTGCAAATTGGATAAAGCTCTATATGGGCCGCACTAAGCGCCTAGGCTGTGGTATGAGACTTTGTCTCAGTTTCTTCTGAAGAATGGCTACACTAGAGGTACCATTGACAAGACTATTCATCAGAAAGTCTGGAAAGGATATTTTGCTTGTTCAAGTCTAAGTCGATGACATCATATTTGGTTCTTCAAATGACCAAATGTGTAAAGATTTTGGAAGCGTTATGAAGAAAAAGTTTGAGATGAGTTCCATGGGAAAAATGGACTTTTTCCTTAGAATTCAGGTGAAGCAAATGAAAGAAGGGTTTTTCATTAATCAATCTAAGTATGTTTCTGACATCTTAGAAAGATTTGAGATGAAAGATTGTAAGCCTGCAAAGACACCCATACCCAGAAACCACAATCTTTGTCCTGACCTTGAGGGGGAGGATACCGATCAACATCAGTATAGGGCAATTATTGGTTCTTTGATGTATCTCACAACCAGTAGACATGATATTAGGTTTGCTACCTTCATCTATGCAAGATATCAGGCTGCTGCAAAGGTGTCTCATCTAGCTACTATTAAGAGAATCCTCAGATACCTCAAGGAGCACCCAAACTAGGTCTCTAGTATCCTAGAAACAAGTATTTCAATCTCTATGGATACGCTGACAGTGACTATGGCGGCTGCAACATTGACAAGAAACCCATATTAGGAGGATGTCAATTTCTTGGTGGAAGGATCATCTCATGGCAATGCAGGAAGCAATCCTGTGTCTCTACATCAACTGCTGAAGCTAAATACATTGCTACTGCTAGCTGTTGTGCTCAAATGGTATGGATTCAGAATCAGAGGATAGACTATGGATTCAACTTTATGAGTACTCCTATCCATATTGACAACAACAGTGCTATCTCCATTAAAGCATTCCAAGACAAAGCATACTTATATCAGGTACATTTCATTAGAGATATTCATGAGAAAAAACTGATTAAACTAATCAAAGTTGACTCAAATGAACAATAAGTTGATTTGTTTACCAAAGCTTTTGATGAACAAAGATTTAGGTATCTCATAACAGCTATTGGGATGATAAACATTGATTAGATTACCTCTTTTGAAAACCTTTTAATATGTAATGTTCTATGTCAATACAATTTAAGCCCTGTTACAGAAGGTCTCTCTGAAATTTTCTAAGTATAAATTTCTTCCGAAGAGAAATTAACCCTCGGAAGCTATTTTCATAAATTCCAAAGCAAAATTTCTTAAAGGATAATTTTCTTCTCGGAAGAGTTTTTTTCTCAGAAGAAGCCATTGATCTCATATCAGATCTACTTCCAAGACTTGTACACACTCTCCATTCGGAAAGCAATCCTGACCTTCGAAGCAAACTTTTTGCTTCGGAAGTAAGAATTGCCTTCGGAAGACAAATTACCTTCAGAAATGTTTTATATTCGGAAGAGAGACTTTACTGCGTAATGGAAATCTCTTAGGCCCCACACTGTAAAAAGCAAAGATTTTGTTAATGATGTCGGATTATTTAACTGATTTAACCTTACCGCCACTGTCATTTCTTCCACTAAAACATCACATCACCTTATCCTAACCCCCATTACCGCCTTCCCACTCTCTTTTAAATAATCCTGACTACTCAATTTCATCTTCTTGCTTGAAATTTTTACTGCCCTAGAAATTTTCTCTACTCCAACTTTACCCAAGCTCAAATTCATCCTCATTCACCTTTCTCCAATGGCACTCAACCCTCAACACAATCAAGTCGCACTTCTTGATTCTTCAAGAGATGCTGACTTCTCTGAAATCATCTCCTTTCTCACCCAATCATCTTACTACACAGCCCTTACTGTTAACCCCACTGTTTACTCTAATGAAATGGCCGAATTTTGAGAAAATGGTCAAGTCGAAACCCTAAAAGGGATTCGTGTACTAAGGTCCAGCATTTGTGGACAAGAGTTGGTCATTACCGAACAACTTATCAGGGAGCATCTCGAGCTTCATGATGAACGAGCTCCTACTGAATTCCCCAAAGAAGATTTAGACAGCACTTATATCCTCATGGGATATGGTGGAGACGTGAGCAGGTCGACAGTCTACAGTACAACTTCTCTTACAACTGGAAGTTCCTCCTATATGTTGTTCTTCACTGTCTGTCCAACATATCTGGAGGATGGGATCAAATCCCTTATGAACTAGGATGCTTAGTTCATGGACTGGTGAGAGGCCTCCGCTTCATTACTCAAGATTTGTGTTGACCAATCTCATTGGGAATGTTCAAAGGGAGACATTCTTTATGTATGCCCGATTCATTCAACACATAATCATTGTGAGTTGGAATAAAGTATGCTTGTCAGTGCAACTGCTCTGACTGTCCCTCACATAAGGCCTACCATCTTCAAGACATTGAAGAAGGTGTCCACCAACTTCACTAGAAGGTACACTTTTCTACTTCCAGGTATGATTGAGCGCATAGCTCCTGGTGACATCCCTTTTCAGCCCACAGGTGATGAACCCACACCAGCAACCACCTCCACAATGCCAACACTGCCTTCTCTACCCATCACCATCACATACCAGAGATGCCCTAAACGAACCCATTTTCAATCTACTCTGATTGAGCAAGCACCTCCTATTCAATCCAAAAAGACTAGAGTTGAAACATGGGCTCCATTCAGTCTGAGGTCTCACCATCCTTCTCATTCGTCCTTAATTTGGGTTTTGAGTCTCCTCAGTCTCAAACCCCTGAGCCCGAAACCCAAACCAACAGCCCTCAGGATGAGTATCTACACTCTTCTGAGCAGCCAACAAGGGACAGCCCCACCAAAGGTTCAATGCCTGTAGACATTGACCAAGGTCCCGGGTCAGTAGGCTTAACATCCCTATCTTTCACTGACCTTCTCTTTAAAACTAATAAAGAAATAACATCTCTCCACGGCAATGAAGTTGATCTACAACACCCTCTCCAAGATCAACAGAGCCCAGCGAGATCACTTATTTCTAGCCCCCATCAGCAACCCATAACTGAGGTGAGTCCCACTGATGTGGAGGGGACTCATACAGATTCAGCTTCCACTACAAAAGGTGCCTCAATGGACCCTATGGACAATGGTAACATATCTGAGACCGAATCTGTGGCAACCATGCCATTTGATGACTTTGAAAGAGACATCATTCAGCAAGGGAACCAGGGTGCCAAGAAACCACATCTGGTGGTGAGGTTGAACATACTAGGTATGTTACCTCATCTCCCCGTGATTATTCAAAAGAAGAAGAGGGAAGCATGCAACTCCTCATAAAAGACCTTCTGTCTAAAGTCTCAAACCTTGAATCCTTGGTTAGGACTTTAGAAGAAATGTCCGCCACTCAGCAACTTGAGATTGACAATCTAAAGGCTCAACTAGCTAAGAAACAGACCGAGAGATCTATTAGGCATGTACATGTTCAGGTCTCATTGACTTCTCCTCTAGCTCATCTAGGTCTCAAGATAATGCTACCAAAAAAGGGGAGACTGTTAGAGACAAACACTTGAGGACCCACAGACTCATACTTCAACCTCAACATCCTCTACTCCTGTCATCACTTTGTCTGAGCCATCTCAAATTGTATTTCAAATTGACCCAAAGATGCTCAGAGATCTCTAAAGAATCATCACAAAGTTTCTGTTGAGATCCTCTACTGATCAGTCAAGCCCAAATGTTGTAATGATTTACTTCGGAGCTGAAGAGCTTCAGAGGCTAACTGCACCTTCTACCATTATGGAAGAAGTTGGTCAACCTAAGGTCCACATGGAACCTAAGATTCATTTCGAAGGGGACATGGGGACTGATGGCCCCGTAACTGAAATTTGCCGGGACAGAATCTGCATTTCCTCAAACTTCCGAAGCTGAAGTTAAAGCCTCGGAAGAACAAGCTGAGTCTTCCGAAGCTGAAATGGAAGCTATGGAAGGACTGTTCAAGATGTCCGAGGAACTGATCATCACAAATGCAATCCTAGAAATGGCATCTGAAGTGAACAGTGAGGAATTTTTGAATCTACCTCTATCCCAGACACCCTCTCGGCCGCTCTCACAATCAGTATCCACTGTCCAAGAACCACCACAGTCAGGCTCTTCAAAAGATAACAAAGGGAAAAGGAAGATGACTATGGAAGAGCTTCAGGAATAGGAGAAGATTGAGAACTAAATAAGAAAGGAAGACTTCCAACTGAGAATTTGCTAGCTGCTAGTACAAAAGCAACTGCAGCTAATCAGGAGGCTGTCAATAATAAAAGGAGAGAAGAGATAATTGATCAGCTCATCCAATTGGGAGCTGCCAATGAAGAAACACTCCTGCTACCACTAGAGGAGTTGGTGGAACTAGAAAAGGCAACCAGACTGCAACTTGAGAAACAACAAGAAGCAGCCAGGTTGGCCTTAGAGAAAGAAAAATAAGAAGAACAGAAGGAGGCTGACTTACATCAGAGGAGAGAAAGGATAGAATTTCTAATCTCCAGAGGCTTCAATCTTCAAGAACTCTCTCCAAATGACAATGAAACAATCCTCTGGCTCTACAACAAAGAGCAGGATCAAATGGAGAAAGAGAGAAGAAAGGTTGCAAGAGAAAAGCTAAAGGAAATGAAGAAGGAGGAGGAAGAAGCAAAGACCATTGCAACTAGAAAGCTCAATGAAAAGGCCTGGATGAAGGACTACCTCTGGGCTCATGGCTTCTCTGGAAGGCAGGTAGGTCCCATGTTAGAGAGGACACTCCAACGGATTGTCAGTGAAATCAAGGCTGACATCCGCTTGGAAAGAGAAAAGAGATGTACAGAAGGGTAAAGGGGATGACCTTCACTGCAACTACTCAACCAACCTGATCCCTCACCCTTACCCTTCACCATCAAAACTGAGCCCTTCACCCCTGAACTCACATCCTTACCCTCACCCGTCTCATCACCTCAACCACCTAAACTTCCCATCCTTCAACCAAAAACACTTCCCAAAACCTCTGAACCACAACTACCAACACCATCCCCTCAGCCTTCTCAACATCTCTCTCTTCAAGAGTTCAAGGTAATCAAGACTAAGCTCATCAACTGCACAACTTTGAGCGAAGTCTCATGTGATGAAGATTTTGTCAACACTACCTATGTTGATGGATCTTCTTGTTCCTTCACAAGCTATCAATTCCTTGATTACCTAGAGGAACATTGGACCAGGCAGCTAGACTTCTAGGTCTCAAATCAGATTCACTGAATGATGAAGAGAAGAAACTTAGAAGGAAACTGGTGACTCTGCTAGATACTAAGACAAAGGAAAAGATTCCCAATCAGACTCTTGTGCCTAGAAAAGGAATAATCTGGTGGAGGTTTGATGAAACTTCTCACAACTTTGTTGTTGAGAGGGAGAATGGCGAAGTCAATAGACTTAATGCAACCTCTCTATTACACTCTAGCATATTTGATATTGTTGAGTTAGCAGAGAAGCCATTTTCCAACCCCTCTAACTCTGAAGCTACTGCACTCATCATAAATCATCTCAGTAGTCTCCATTTAACCGAGCTAACTGCAAAGGCCAAGATTGAAGAAGAGTTGAGACTGAGAAGACAGGAAGACAAGGAAATACCTCCTACCAAAGGCACTTCCTTTCTACAGATAGTAGAGGGTCCTGAATTGGAACATATAGTTAGATGGGAATATGATTACAGTTCCCATCAACTAACTCTTTTCAGAGGGCAACAACAGAGGGTACATATCATCCAAGGTGACAGACTGGACTACCTGTCTACCAAGGATTTGTAAAAACTTCTCAGCACCACATCAAGGAAGAACAAGGAAACAGATAAATATCTACTCTCCTTGGTGCTGAAAGGTTTGAGAAGTAGAAACAAGTGAGGTGTTAATAGTATCAGCCTAGGGGGAGTTTGTTAGATCAAGAAGAAGGTTGGTGTAACCAAAACCAAATCACTAAGATAATTTTGGTGCTACATGCAAAGGCTTCCAAAGCTTAGCATGGAACCCTCAAAGGTTGTCGAGTTCTTCTGAGATAAAGTGAAAGATCAGCTTCCGAAGAAAGAACTCTACTTCTGAAATCAAGATCATGCTTCCGAAGGTTAAGTCTTAGAAGAGCAATCAGAAGACTACTTCCGAAGTAATAAGAAAAGAAGAAGTTCCCAAGCCTTAGAAGAAGCAGCCTCTTCCGAAGTATAAGTGGCTTCAGAAGTACTTGTTCTTCCGAAGCCATTTAACCTTCGGAAGACATTGCTATGAACCAGTGGACATAAGTATGGTCTCTGACACTCTATTGCAGACCTCTAATACTGTATGGCGTTTTCTCAAAGAGCCATGGAGTTGACCATACTTTATTGCACTATTTACCTTTTTATGATAGTACATGTTACTAACATTAGTTGGTGACAAAAGGTAAGTTAGAGACATGTCCTGACTATCAAATCTCACATAAGACTTTATCCGAGATACCTTAAACTATAGTCTTGTAGTATAGGCTTTAGTTATAGGATCCCAGCTGGTATCAACGTATATCCGGCTGTAGGTAGTATTATATATAGTTTCTCATTGTAACTCGAAAATAAAAGCTTGTAAGAGAGTCTTGTAATATTTGAGTTGAGAAACAATATATGCAAGTACCTTGAAAATTACTTTCTGTGTTCTGTATTACTTACTATATTGTGATCAACTCTTATTGACTCTATCTTCATCCGATTGTTATTCAGGTGAGTTTGAGAGAAAAAACTAAGTGTTAAGTGACCCTTAACCGATCCTGCAGAGATTCATAAAGTATCATTAACTGGTGTGGTTAGGTTACTACACACATGTACACTTAGATAAGCAAATACATACCTGTACTCTAAGATGAGTGTTTAACCATTGAATAAGATTTTAATTCATCACAGCATATATCTTCTCTTCTAAGTTGAGTCTACCAACATATCAAGTAACTCATGGCAGTCTATCAAATTTTAAATTAATCATAGTGAATGACATAACGACTGTAATTATATCATTTCCTATTGTATATATCGTTTTCTTCATCAAAATTGACTTCTTTTTGTTATTTTCTAAAAAAGTATATTGTTTTTGATGTTTTTGATTTTATTCAGGTTAATCATGCCAATTGATTGAACTAGTTATTCAAACCTACCATGTTCAAATGTCTTGGTGAATAAATTAGCTAATTGATTTTCAGTTGGAACTTAAATCAATTCGATTAACCCTTTTTCAGCACAATCTCTCAAAAAGTGATATCTAATTTCAATATATTTTATTTATGAGTGATGAACTGGGTTATTTGTGATACAGACAGTTGTTGTGTTGTCAATGTGAATTGGAGTGTGCAAGAAGTTAAAACCATAATCAGGCATCTGTTTTGAATCCAGAGAACTTGTGGGAAACAAGCTAATGATGCAATGTACTCAGCTTTTGCTGTTGACATAGATATGTTTGTCTGCTTCTTGCACTGTCAAGAGACCAGTCTGGGACCAAAAAATTGACAACTACCAGAAGTGAACTTCCTACAAAAATTGCATCCCCCATAATCACTGTTAGTGTAGGTATAGAGATTGAAGTCTCCTTGCTTTGGATACCATAAACCAAGAGCTAGCTTGCCCTTAAGATATCTGAATATCCTCTTGACAACATTCACTTGAGATTCCTTAGGATCAGCTTGATATCTGACACACACACAAACACCAATCATAATGTCAGGCCTACTAGCTGTTAGATACATAATGAACCAATCATGGATCGATAGTGAGTCTGATCCACTGATTTACCTTCTAGATCTGGACCTATCTTCACTTTAGTATCAACAAGTGTTATGATAGACTGGCAGTCAGCAAGGTGGAATTTCTTCAACATTGTTTCTAAATATTTTGATTGATTGATGAAGATTCCATCTACTGTTTGTTGAACTTGCACTCCTAAAAAGAATGTGAGTTCCCCCTTGCACTCATTTAAAATTTTAAATGCATAAGGTCTTCAAAATCTTTATAGAGTTGCTTGTTTGTTAAGCCAAAAATGATATCATCCACGTAGATCTGGACTAGCAACATGCCTATTCATTTTCTCTTTTTAAAGAGAGTCTGATCAATCTTTCCTCTTTCATATCCATGTTCAAGAAGGAAAGATGATATAGCCTCATACAACTTTCTTGGAACTTGATGAAGAACATACAAGGCTTTGTCAAGCTTGTACACCCTATGAGGGAAATCAGGATCTTCAAAGCCAGGTGGTTGACTCACATAGACTTTTTCAACAATCTTTCCATACAGAAAAGCACACTTTACATCCATTTGATAAACAATAAACTTCATGGATGCTGAATATGCAATAAAGATTCTTATTGCTTCTAATCTGGCAATAGGTGTGTGAAGGCATTGGATCGATAGTCATCCGAGCATGTTCTTGACGGAAGGATAAACAACAACAAAAACCAAGAGAAAATCAATAACACGAACTATAATAAATGGTTTCATTGATAAAACATAACGATTACAAGCTCGTTACAACATAAGAATCAAGACTCTTGGAAAGTGGAGATCGAACATGATCACCCATCTCATCCGGCAGCCCTAGGCTCCGGGCAGACTCCCTCTCAAAATCCTTAATCTCTCTACACATTGAAACTAGTATATATAGGCCTCGGCCCATATTAGATGCAACTAGGCCTATTCGTGTGATTGGACCATGCGTATGGTTCAATCGTATGACTGGACCATGCTTATGGTTCAATCATACGACTGGACCATTCTTATGGTTCAGTCTTACGAATGCCCCAATCGCATCTCTCAGTCGCACGAGAGGTCCATTAGCATGACCCAGTCGTATGACTGAGTCTCATTCGCATATGCTCCTGTGAATGACCTAGTTTCATGTGTTTACTACATATCAGGTGTATAACATTAAGCCTAGACTATTCGACAAGCGACTGACACACTATATATGACTATATATGCTCCAACAAATTCCCCCTTGGATGTTGCTTGCGAATACTAGATAACACCTCTTGCAATCTTCAATCAATCTTTGCTCTGGTTTCTAATAGAATCAAACGAAAAACCATATTAGCCAACGTTGTTGATCCGTCAGGTTACTATAGTATCCCTAAAAATGAATTTAGGCATAATAGCTTTCATTTACTTTGCAGAACACCATAATAACAACAAGATTCCCTATATGACTGATTTTTCCAGATAATGACATAAACAGTTTTCCATTGCTTTAATCTTCACATAGTCTAACCTGATTAACAGTAGCAACTGTAGAAATTCCCCCTCATATTCAGCATATCCCAATAGATAAACATTATGCTCTCCTGGTGTCTTCATACAGTGTATTGGGCAAAAGTTGAAGGTTCCAATCCACAGTTGACAATATCAAACAAATCAGCATGCACGTAGATTCATCATCAGAAACCTGCTCACATCATCACTTTCTGATTACGTCTTCAATTTCTCTATACATGGATTCCCCCTAAGAATGAGAATCCACTCTGTGTGGATAAATATAACTTGATTGGCCCATAAATAGTCAGATGCTCCTGACTTCCCCACAAAATCAGAACCAACCGCTGACATTTTCTCTTCTCTCTTTCATGTTCCAATTACATTCACCTATTCTGGAATTCCAACAATTAATGGGGTATACATCAAACTTATTTGACAAAAGAACCTCAGGGTGAATATGTTTTGCTCATCCTCAAATTTGTGCAAGAAGCAGTTCCAGACTCTTTTTTTTGGTCTGGAACAAATGCGGATGAGTCAATGCGGATGGCTCATTCGTGCGATTGAACATACAACCGGTCCAGTCAGACGAATGGTCCATTAGCATGGTCCAGTCATACGAATGGTCCAGTTGCATTAACGGGTCTGCACGTAAATTTTCAGATCTACAGCCGCCAGGGCTGCCCAAAACCCTGATCTGATGAATTTTACATGAACCGAAACAAAATAAACATCATCAGATTCGAAAGGGTGATTCAAACGTGGTTCAAGTTTGATTTTGACATAGAAACAACACACGTAACAAGATCTGAGCAAAACACGAAGAACACAAAGTGGGTTTAACGTCAAGATCTGAAATTTGATCCATAAATCAAGAGCTTGGGTTGCTAGAATGATTGTTAGATCATTCTGGCAGTAACCGGCTCTCATACCAGTTATGAAGGCGTTGGATCAGTAGACATCCGAGTGTGTTCTTGATGGAAGGCTAAAAAACAGCAAAAACCAAGAGACAATCAATAATACAACCTATAATAAATGGTTTCATTGATAAAACCTAACGATTACAAGCTCGTTACAACATAAGAATCAAGACTCTTGGCAAGGGGAAATCGAGCATGATCTCTCCTCTCATCCGGCAGCCCTAGGGTCTGGGTAGACTCCCTCTCAAAATCCTTAATCTCTCTACACATTGAGACTGGTATATATAGGCCTCGGCCCATATTAGATGCGGCTGGGCCCATTCGTGTGATTGGACCATGCGTATGGTTCAATCGCACGACTGGACCATGCGTATGGTTCAATCGTACGACTGGACCATGCGTATGGTTCAATCGTACGACTGGACCATTCTTATGGTTCAGTCTTACGAATGCCCCAATCGCATCTCCCAGTCGTACGAAAGGTCCATTAGCATGACCCAGTCGTACGACTGAGTCTCATTCGCATATGCTCCTACGAATGACCCAGTTTCATGTGTTTACAACATATCAGGTGTATAACATTAAGCCTAGACTATTCGACAAGCGACGGACACACTATATATGACTATATATGCTCCAACAAGGTGCAAACACTTCGTCATAATCAATTCCTTCTTCTTGTGTATACCCATGTGCCACTAGTCTTGCTTTATTTTTTATGACAATCCTTGATCAAGTTCTTTCTCATAGACTTGGTCATCACAGTCTTCTTACTCTCCTAGAAGGATAGTGACCCTTCTTAGAATCCTCTTCTTCACTCTTCTCAAAGGCATTCTCCACTATCACTTCTTCATCTTCTTCAGTCAAGGGGTCTATGAGAAAAAGCTCATCTTCACAAGTTCCACATCTAGGAGATCTTATAGATAAGATGGTGTGCGAAGGAGTTATCTCACTAGATCCCAGTTCCTGCTTATTCTGATAACACACTTTTGCATGCAAAGATGAGGATATGATGTTCTTGGAGGTTTCTTCTTCAAGAACACATTTTTCTACCATGGCTTTGTTGATCACAAGCTCAGTATGGCATTCAGTCAACTTAGTTATGAGATCTTTGATCTGAGTCCTATAGTTGGTGTGCTCATGTTTAAGAACTGAAATGTTTTTCTCTAAGTCCTCTATTTTCAATTTATAGTCATTTTCAGATCTTTTGAAATCAGATATTAGATATTCAAGGACACAAGTTCAGATCTCATTTCTAAGTTGTAGGACCTATATCTCGCTGACATTCTGGAGCTTGCTCCAAGTGAGATTTCACATGTACCCTGCATTAGAGGCATATGAATTAGAAAGATTGATAATATTCAAAAGATTGTTTATAGGTATTGTACCATAGAATTTACCTATACTTGATGTTATTATGAACAATCATTGTTATTTTGTTATTCATACTTGGAGTGATCATTTTTGTTGTTTTTAACCTATTTTAGCTCTTAGAATCAAGACTTGTTTTCACATTTTCAATCTTTTGTTATGCTCTGTTCATGCGATAAACAAGGTGGTGAGAATCATGGTGAAAATCACTTGTTTGTTGTTATCTTCTTAGTTAACTTGTTCATTGCAGTCGAACATCATCATCATTTCTTAATCCAAGTTTGATTTTGAATCACCATTTTTGACCTAGGGTTCTAAGTTCATTACAGGTTCAAAAGTCTGACATTTTAGGTCATAAATTTCAAAGATTATCACGTTTTGTTTGATACTACAATTGTAGTGAATCGACACAGAGAACAAATGAGTTAAGATGAAAGTAAAACACAGGTTTGATGATGGAGATGATGAATGAAGAAGAACAGGGAAGTTCGCTCATCGCACAATAAAGTCTCTCAAATTTGAAAAGTATTAAACGACCTTTTGAAATGGCTTTAAATAGTCAATTAATGTCTTTTACAAAAATTACAAGTTTCAAGACAAATGCGCTCATTTTTGTTATTAAATCATTGTAGCAAATGCGGATGAGTTTTGTTCATCAGCATTTGTGTACTATTACAAATGCGGAAGAGTAAAAACTTACCAACATTTGTAGGTCTTCATGAACCACATTCTCCACTCTAGGTCTTCCTCTTGTGACCCGTGCTTCAGCACCACATCCACCACCGCCTCCACCACGTGAGGCTTTATAAGATCTACCACCAGCCATCTTCTAACACACACTGAAAGATTCAAACACCAACATGGTCATTCAAGGGAACAACTCAGTTTATGTCAAATATAGTAAGTCCCTAATTACCGTGGCCAGTTGTGATTAGCCACTTACTTCACTCTCCATACCCCAAGCATTACCTGTCCTGACTACATCAGTATCTAAATCTACCAGCAACACATAAATCACATAACATGCGCACGTAATATCGGTTAACATTATGAAAATACCAGATGGCACGCAACTACTCAGACAGGCATCCCTTCCCTTACCGTCCCATTCTTAGTTTAAGTTAAGGTTTATTTTGAAAATTTACTCATTTCACTTAAACTTTGACTTCGATACCAACTTGTAAGGTCCCGTTCCCGGGACGCTTATAGCTGGTCCTTTATCTCACATAATACATGTATTTTTATCATCTTACATAAAAGTGTTATAGCGGAAACATTAAAAATAACGTTTTCAATTTCTCAAAATGCTTTTGCGAAATAATACAACCGTTCATTACACGATATCATTTTTACATTTCATTACAAAATCATTATAACAATGGATGCCATCCCAAAAGAACTGAGTAGTCGCCCCGTGCCATCCTCAGCAACATACCTACCAACTGGAAACACATCAAAGTCAGCGTTGCTGAGTGAGTTCTAGTTTTAAAGAAAACATACTTTACATCCGTTATAAAACCATTCGTTACTTTCGTAAGCGATCACACAACATACATACACAGAGATAATATAATTATTATCTTCTTTACGTTCATTACATCTTCCATTCACTAATCATCGCACGCTAGTTCATGCTTTGCTTCATTCATTCATAACATCATTTCTTCTGTTAATCCATTTCATACATATTGCACTTTTCGCACAAATCACACCCTTTCATCATTGTACCCGAAATACATATCACACAAATCACACACATTAGGTGGCCAAAATCGCACGCTACATAACACACAGTAAATACCACATCGCGCATATTGGAGTAGTTACCAAAACTGAACTCCCACTGTGTCTATGTCCCCTTATGAGTTAGCCAAGATCGCACGCTATAATACACACACAGTTGAGCTAACGACCCTCAATGAGTCGTGAACCTCCTTTCTTTCTCCTGCAAGCCATCCTTACTCTCATTCATTCGTTACTCCTTTCATTATCTTCCACTTCACTTTAATAATAATTTCATTACATTCATTAACGTTCAACGCAAAACACGGGAAGACAATCATATATAATAATAAGGAACATAAAAACATACAACATCAATCACACAAGGCAACATAGCACACCCATAACATACATCATGCATAACATACAACATGCACAATCACACGACATCAACATCACACGAATCACACGCATCACATCCTATAACCATATGGTATCACACATCATCATGCATCACATCATCATTATCAGCTCATCATCATACATCATCTTAAATCATCCATGCCCATCACAGCATCTACAACCCCTAAGGTACGAGCCTACATCCGCACTTTCCCTGAAAGTCAGACGATACTATGGTCATTCAGGCATATGGACCCATTCGGTCACATGGTCTTCCATGCGTGTGAGAACACTTAGGCGAATGGACCTCCAGTCGCATAGCCTCCAATCGCACGCTTCCCATGCGAATGAACCTCAATCGTATGACATCCGGGCATATGGACCTCAATCGTGTGACCTTCATGAGAATGGACCTTAGTCGCACACCGTTAATCCGTATGGACCTAAATCATACGACTCACATGCGTATGGACTCCAGTCGCATGACCTTTAGTCGCATGACCTTCATCCGCATTCATTCAGTCGCATGCCCTTCATCTGCATTTCCTTCAGTCGCATAGCCCTCATGCGTATGACCCTCAGTCGCACTACTCACATACAAATGAACCTCAATCGCATGCCTTTCATGCATATGGACCCATTCGCATGCCATTTGGACGCATGGACCTCCATTCGGTCGCCTAGCCCTAGCTAATGCAGAATGCAGTTCATCCCAAACTAAAGCTGCCAAGTTCGACCTCCAAACTCTTCCAAACCTCTTCAAAGCTCAAATCAACCATTCTAAACCTTAGGGAAGTATACCATGACACCATTCAAGCACAACCAAGTCCCAAATCAAACCCTAAACAAATCATACACACATACACATGCATACATAAATGGGTTTACACCCAAATACCCAAAAAATGATTTTCAGATGTGTTCCAGCTCCAAAATCATTCAAAAATGTGTAAAAGACGAGTCCTAGAACTCACATAAATGATCCCGTCAAGTAGAGCTTCGATTTGACCCGCTACATGACGATTTTCATGCTCGAATCCACCCGAACCAAGTTTTTCTCCTCTTTTTCTCCTTTTCTCTCTTCTTTGGCTGAGTTTTGGCAAGAATGGGGAGGGTGTGGGCTGCCCTCCCCCCCTTTTATACCCCCAGTCATCCAAATTTCTTCCCGTTTTGGCAAGTTTGCTCCCTCGACTTTGGACTTTATTTCTTTTCTTTTTTCGTCGGTTTCAAAGAAAATTTTCGGGTGTTACAAGTCCACCCCCTTATATAGGTTTCGTCTCCGAAACTTGTTATTCCTTAAACCATTGCGTGAAATACTGTCTCATCTCTTTTCCAGTCTCCCACCTGGAATTCAATCAGTCTACGCCGATTATCAACATACGACTTCTTGTCTATCTTTGGCTACCATCTTCAGGGCTTTGATTCTTTCGAGCTGCTCAGTCGTAGCCTCGATCACCTCAATGCTTCCCATACGACATTTGGTGCTTGGCCTTCACTTGTAAACAAGTAAGGCATTTACTCTCGTACTCCACCATATCACACTTCATACCCGGCCACCAATAATCTTTACTCGGGTCTCGGTACATCTGACAATTGGGATGTTAGTGTACCCACATCCCTTCCATCGGGCAAGCAGGCAATACGTCCATGCCTCATGCACTTTCTTGACACCGCCATCGAAATCACCTTTGGAATCGTCATGACTCGATCGCCTTAAACCGTCACTGTGACCTGTCAGGCGCTATCAATCGTATCATCTTTTTGCGGCACACAACGTTCACTTCATAGTCTGTCGAACAATCCACTCCTAGGACCATATCGAAGGGCGTATCTATATTATTAGTACTAACATCCAATTTAGCATAGAAAGCAGCAAGAATAAAACTTTTACTAGCGCTAGCATTGGATAACACAAAGGCTAAAGGTTGATTTACTAGAAATGTACCTGACACAACATCGGGGTCCGTCCTAGCCTCCTCCTGCATCATGGTGTAGGCACTGCGTTCACCCCCTGTCCTTCTCCTCCAGCCTTCTTCACTCCTGAACCTTCCGCCCTTGGCTTTTTACAGTCCGTGCTTATGTGGCTACTTTCTCCACAATTATAACATCTCACAGTCCTATATCCTCTAGCCACATGACCAGGCTTCCCACACTTGAAGCAAGTATTCGGTCCCCTTTTGCATTCTCCCGAATGCTCCATCCCGCATTTACCACATCGATCCATCCCCACACTAGGTGTGACCACACGGCGGTCATCCCCCCGTGCATGTTTATTATTCGTCGGGACACCACCTCGTGCGGTTCTCTTCCCCCTCCAGTTCCGGTCTCGATCACCTTTCTCACTATCCTCAGCCACCACTACTACAGTTCTTTCATCATACAACCTCCCTGCCAAATCAACTACCGACCTAAACGTGCTCGGTCGGGCAGCGATCATGTGCCTACGGATATCTGTCGGCAAGCCCTAAATATACCTCTTGATCTTTCGCGATAGAGGTGTCACCTAATCCGGCACCAGCCGTGCCATTTCGTTGAATTTGGTGGTGTACTGCTGATGCGTCATTGTTCCCGCCTCTAGCTGCAGGAACTCTCTTTCAACTTTGTCCATGTCACGGTGAGGACAGAACTCCTCAATCACTAGCCTTTTCAACTCTGACCATCTCATCCTTCCGATAGCCCGACTACCCTCAACATGGAGTACATTGTCCCACCAGCACAAAGCTGAGTCCACGAAAGAGTGAGAAACAAACTTTACCTTCTGGTCTTCCCGGCACTCGCTGATGTTTAGAACAGCTTCCATTTCCCTCACCTATCGGTGAGCAGCAGCAGCAGTGCCATTACCATCAAAAGTTGGGGGCTTGCATCATTGAAATGCCGCATAGTTACAGCTTCGTGCCACGCCCGGCACAGGCTCTTCCTCTTCATCATCGCAGAAAACCGTCTCAGTCTCGGGCCGTCTCCTTTCGCCCGTAGGTCTACCCCTTTCCTATCTCTCTCCATCTCTAACAGTCTTTATCACTTTCGTCACTACAGACAGTAGGATCGTTTGCACGACCGCCTCTCTCATCGAGGCTCTCAGATTAGAACTCTCATCACCACCCTCCGGATGAGGGGTCTCGGGTTCTTCATGAACCACTTTCTCCACTCTACGTGTTCCTCTTGTGACCCGTGGTTCAGCACCTCATCCATCACTGCCTCCATCACGTGAAGCTTTAGAAGATCTACCACCAGACATCTTCTAACACACACTGAAAGATTCAAACACCAACACGATCATTCAAGGGAACAGCTCAGTTTATGTCAAGTATAGTAAGTCCCTAATTACAGTGGCCAGTTATGACTAGCCACTTACTTTACTCTCCCCCAACCATTACCTGTCCTGACTACATCAGTATCTAAATCTACCAGCAACACATAAATCACTTAACAAGCGCACGTAATACCGGTTAACATTACGAAAATATCTGAGGGCACGCAGCTACTCAAACAGGCATCCCTTCCCTTACCGTCCCATTCTCAGTTTAAGTTAAGGTTTATTTTAAAATTTTACCCATTTCACTTAAACTTTGGCTCTCATACCAACTTGTAAGGTCCCGTTCCCGGGACGCTTACAGCTGGTCCTTCATCGCACATAATACATATATTTTTATCATCTTACATAAAAGCATTGCAGCGGAGACATTAAAAGCAACATTTTCGATTCATCAAAATGCTTTTGCAAAATAATACAACTGTTCATTACACAATATCATTTTTACATTTCATTACAAAAGCATTATAACAATGGATGACATCCCAAAAGAACTGAGTAGTCGCCCTGTGCCATGCTCAACAACATACCTGCCAACTGGAAACACATCAAACTCAGCGTTGCTGAGTGAGTTCTAGTTTTAAAGGAAACATACTTTACTTCCTTTACAAAACCATTCGTTACTTTCATAAGCGATCACACAACAAACATACACAGAGATAATATAATTATTATCTTCTTTATGTTCGTTACATCTTCCATTCATTAATCATCGCACGCTACTTAATCCTTTGCTTCATTCGTTCATATCATCATTTCTTCCGTTCATCCATTTCATACATATCGCACTTTTCGCACAAATCGCACCCTTGCATCATCGTAGCTGAAGTACATATCGCACAAACCGCACACATAAGGTAGCCAAAATCACACGTTACATAGCACACAGTAAATACAACATCGCACTTATCGGAGTAGTTACCAAAACAGAACTCCCACTGTGTCTATGGTCCCTCACGATATCCATCGTACATATCGCACAAATCGCACCAAGAGAGTGGTCACCAAGACCGACTCCCCCTGTGTGTGAGAACTCTTAGGGTTTAGCCAGAATCGCACGCCATCTCATGGGTTAGCCAAAATCGCAAGCTACATAACACACAACAAATACCACATCGCACGTATCGAAGCAGTTACCAAAACTGAACCCCCTACTGTGTGTATGAACCCACATGAGGTAGCCAAAATCGCACGCTACATAGCACATAATAAATACCACATCACACGTATCGGAGCAGTTACCAAAACTGAACCCCCTACTGTGTGTATGAACCCACATGAGGTAGCCAAAATCGCACGCTACATAGCACATAATAAATACCACATCACACGTATCGGAGCAGTTACCAAAACTGAACTCCCACTATGTCTATGTCCCCTTATGAGTTAGCCAAGATTGCACGCTATAATACACACACAATTGAGCTAACGACCCTCAATGAGTCGTGAACCTACTTTCTTTCTCTTGCAAGCCATCCTTACTCTCATTCATTCGTTCATGCTTGCATTCATTCATTACATTCCTCTTTTCATTATCTTCCACTTCACGTTACATAATACTTTCATTACATTAATTAACGTTCAACGCAAACCACGGGAAGACAATCATACATAATAATAAGGAACATAAAAACGTACAACATCAATCACACAAGGCAACATAGCACACCCATAACATACATCATGCATAACATATAACATGCACAATCACACGACATCAACATCACACGAATCACGCGCATCACATCATATAACTATACGGCATCACACATCATCATGAATCACATCATCATCATCGTCAGCTCATCATCATACTTCATCTTAAATCATCCATGCCCATCACATCATCTACAACGCCAAAGGTACGAGCCTACATCCGCACTTTCCTGAACATCAGACGATAGTATGGTCATTCGGGCGTATGGACCCTATTTGGTCGCATGGTCTTCCTGCGTGTCAGAACACTGAGGCAAATGGACCTTTAGTCGCATAGCCTCCAATCGCATGCTTCCCATGCGAATGAACCTCAATCGCATGACATCCGGGCATATGGACCTCAGTCGTGTGACCTTCATGCGAATGGCCCTCAGTCGCACACCTTTCATCCATATGGACCTCAATCACACGACTCACAGGCATATGGACTTCAGTCGCATGACCTTCAGTCACATGACCTTCATCCGCATTTCATTCACTCGCATGCCCTTCATCCACATTTCCTTCAGTCGCATAGACCTCATGCATATGACCCTCAGTCACTACTCACATACGAATGAACATCCATCGCCCGCCTTTCATGCGTATGTACCCAGTCGCATGTCATTCAGACGCATGGACCTCTATTCGGACGCCTAGCCCTAGCTGATGCAGAATGCAGTTCATCCCAAACTGAAGCTGCCAAGTTCGACCTCCAAACTCTTCCAAACCTCTTCTAACCTCAAATCAACCATTCTAAACCTTAGGGAAGTATACCACGACACCATTCAAGTACAACCAAGCTCGAAATCAAACCCCAAACAAATCATACACGTACACATGCATACATAAATGGGTTTACACCCAAATACCCGAAAATTGGTTTTTAGATGTGTTCCAGCCCCAAAATCATTCAAAAACGTGTAAAAGAGGGGTCCTTGAACTCACATAAATGATTCTGCCGAGTAGAGTTTCGATTTGACCCGCTACACGACAATTTTCACGCTCGAATCCACCCGAACCAAGCTTTTCTCCTCCTTTTCTCCTTTTCTCTCTTCTTTGGCTGAGTTTTGGCAAGAATGGGGAGTATACCCCCACTCATCCAAATTTCTTCCCGTTTTGGCAAGGTTGGTCCCTCGACTTTGGACTTTATTTCTTTTCTTTTTTCATCAGCTTCAAATAAAATTCCGGGTGTTACCACACAAAAGCATTATAAATATGGACGTCATCCAAAAGAGCTTAGTAGCCGCCCCGTGACATACTCAGCAACTTTACCTGCCAACGGGAAAAATGCATAAAAGGTCAACGTTATTGAGTGAGTTCTAGTTTTAAATAAAAAAATACTTTACTTTCATTTAAAACCGTTCTTTACTTTCGTACGTGATCATGCATGATACATACACATAGATAATATCATTATTATCTTCGTTTACTGTTCACCACATACTTTCTTTAACTCTTTCCTTCTTTATCACATTCTTCATCACTATCTGGATCAGTGTCATCAGCTATGCCCTAAACAAATGGGGTACTAGGCCAAAGTTCATAATTGACTTCCACACTACATATAGCCTGGCACCAACACCGTGGTAAACGACAAAGATCCCAACTGTATAGTACACCCCCAACATTATGCATAGCTCGGGTACTGTGCCGAAGATCATAAATGACTTCCACACTGCATATAGCCTGGCACCAGCACCGAGGTGAGTAATCACTATAAACCACTGTATACTACACCCGCAACACTATGCATAACTTGGGTATTGGGCCGAAGATCATAAATGACTTCCACATTGCACATGGCCTGGCACCAGCACCGAGGTGAGTAATCACTATAAACCATGTACCACACCGTTGGTCAGTCACAAAGACTGGAACCCCTACCTGTATACTTAAGGTTAGCTAAACCATACGCAGTTGTGCTTATGACATTTTAGAGTCGTGCACCTCTATAAATTTTGCTTGCAAGCCTTTCTACACTTTCTCTTTCATTAATGCATGCATTCTATCATTATGTTCCTTTTTCATTATCTTTCACTTTACAATACATAATACTTTATCATTTCTTTCCCAACTATAACACGTAAAGCCATAGGAAAGATACACATGCATAACAGGAACATAAACATAATCACACAAAATACCACCATACAAGGCATCATCATACATACATAACATACATCACATATATCATCATGCAAAACCATCCATCATTCATCCTAACATGCCTATCCTAACATCTATGACCTCAAAAAGTCAACTTACATAGCCCCCGGGAACCTCCCAAGTGAAAGCCTACATTTCACTTTTTCCCCAAAAAGTCAGAAAATATTCTATGTGTTCATCCGCATTTCCCCTTTTGTTCATCCGCATTTCTTTTTGTTCATCTGCATTTCTTTTACTCATCCACATTTCTTTTACTCATCTGCATTTCTTCATCCGCATTGACCTTACTCATCCGCATTTGTCAATGTTCATCCGCACTTGTCAATGTTCATCCACATTTGTTCATCCGCATTGACTTTACTCATCCACATTTGTTCATCCGCATTGACTTTACTCATCCGCATTTGTCAATGCTTATCCGCATTTATTCAGTCGCATGACTTACTCATCCGCATTTGTTCAGTCGCATGACTTACTCATCCGATTTTGTCCAGTCTCATGACTTACTCATCCGCATTTGTTCAACCGCATGACTTACTCATCTGTATTTGTTCAGTCGCATGACTTACTCATCCGCATTTGTTCAGTCGCATGACTTACTCATCCGCATCTGTCAACATTTAAGCAGTTTTTTTTAAACTTAGGCGTATGAACAACTATTTGGGCGCATGAGCAGTCTAGGGCACACTTAACATTAGATTTAGTCCCTAAACACCATCAATCATGTTCTAAGCTTAAATCATGCATTCTAAGCCTTAGAAACACAACCATAACATCATCAAGCATGAACATAGACCAAAATCACCCCATGCCCGCAACATACACACATCCATACATACGGGTATGAAACCCTAGTTTTATAAAACGTTGAATCATGCATTTCCAGCCCCAAAATTAGTTTAAACATGTAAAAGAGGGGTTCTAGAACTCACCTTAGCAGCCTCTTGAGTATGGCTTCTTTGAAACTCATTTGCAGTTGAGTTCAACCGCCTAGAAACCCACCAAAAACACACACCCAAACACACACAACACACATAAGCATACAACCGAGGATGAAACCAGTTAATAACATCTTAAACACACAAATTTTTACCTTAAAGTCGACTTTTCAGATCTTGTTCTTCTTCAACCCGAGGTTTTAGCTCCTTTCCTATCTCTCTATAACCAGATCTGAATTTTGTGTGGGTGTAGAGAGAGTGATGGGCTGCCATCACCTTTTACACCCACTTTTCAAACCTTTTGTCCTTTTTGACACTTTTTACCCCTTAGCTTGGGTAAAATATCTTTTCTTTCTTATTTTTCACTTTATTCTTCCTTCTATGACTCTAAAAAAATAACCGGGTGTTACAAGTCCACTCCCCTTATATAGGTTTCATCCCCGAAACCTGTTATTCCTCAAACAATCGTGGGTAACACTGCCTCATCTCTTCTTTTGTCTCCCACGTAGACTCAGATCTCTTCCTGTGCTTTCATTGTACACCCACAAGAGGAACCACTTTATTTTTCAACCTCTTCTCTTTACGATCAATGATCGCCACTGGTTGCTCACATAGTTGAGCCATTCATCTACCTCGATATCCTTTAGTGATACATTCATATCCTCATCTGCTAAGCACTTTCTCAGATGAGATACATGGAATGTCAGATGAATTCCACTTAACTCATCAAGTAACCCCAATCTATAAGCCACCTCTCTTACTCGAGCAATAATTCAAAAAGGCCTTATGTGCCCCGGCTGAATATGGTGCACTTCATCCCGTATAGATAGTGCCTCCATATATTTAACGCAAAGACCACGGCTGCTAGCTCCAAGTCGGGAGTTGAATAATTGACCTCATGAACTTTCAACCGTCGGGATGCATAGGCTAACCTTTCCTTTCTACATCAACACACGTCCCATCTCCGAGTACAAAGCATCGGAATAAACCACCAAATCTTCGCTTCCACCTTTGTCGAGTCCACCATAACCCCATCGGGATTCACTACATGAACCAAAAACTAAACCTCGCGCAACCAGAATGCGCAATTGGATAACTTAGCATACAATCTCTACCTTCTCAATGTCTCCAACACCTCTCGAATATGACCGGCATGCTCATCCTCAATCTTGGAATAAATCAAGGTATCATCAGTTAACACAATCACTGATTTATCCAACATCAACCGACACACTTGACTCATTAGGTTCATAAAAGCAGCTGGCGCGTTGGTCAAACCAAAAGACATAACAAGAAACTCGTAGTGTCCATAACGCGTGTGCAAAGCTGTTTTAGGAATATCTTTCTCCTTAACCTTCATTTGATGGTAGCCAGATCGAAGATCTATCCTCGAGAACCAAGTGGCACCTTGAAGTTGATCAAATAGGTCATCATTTCTTGGTAATGGGTACCGATTATTCACCGTCAACTTATTCAGCTCACGGTAGTCTATACACATTCTCATACTACTATCCTTCTTCTTCACAAATAAGACCGGAGCACCCCAAGGAGAGATACTCAGTCTAATGAATCCCTTGTCAACTAGCTCTTATAATTGCTCCATCAATTCTTTCCTCTTAGTTGGAGCCAACCAATACGATGCTTTAGTAATACATTTGGCACCTGGTATCAAGTGAATCTGAAACTCAATCTTGCGGTAAAGTGGCACTCCTGGTGATATTTTAGGAAACACATCTGGAAGGTCATACATAACCGGTACATCGGTCAGTTGTGGTGTTGGCGTATCCACATCCTTTACGTAGGCCAAGTAGGCACTACAACCATGCCTCATGCACTTTCCCTCCACCACCATCGAAATCATCTTCGGAATCGTCGTGACTCGATCACCATAAACCATCATCGTAATCCCGTAAGGCACTATCAATCGAATCATCTTCCTGCGACACACGATGTTCGCCTTGTAGTCCGCCAACCAATTCATTCCTAGGATTACGTCAAACCCACCTAAGGTCACCGCAAATGTTATAACAGGAAACTTGTGACCTTCTAGTTCTACGTCACAACCTACTATCATCACAAAAATCCGGGTAGACTCTCCTATGGCAGTTTCTACATCGAAGGGCGCATTTACACTCTTACTACTAACACGCAGTTTAGCACATGAAGCAGCAGAAATAAAACTTTTACTAGCACCAGAATCAAATTACATAGAGGCTAAAGTTTGGTTTACTTAGAAACGTACCTAACACAACATCGGGGTCCATCCTAGCCTCCCCTGCGTTATCATGAACACTCTGGCACTTGTCCTCTGCCCTTCTTCTCCAGCCTTCTTCACTCCTGATCCTTTAGCCCTTGGCTTCTTACAGTCTCTACTCATGTGACCGTTCTCTCCACAGTTGTAACACCTTACAACCCTGAATTCCGTTGCTATATGGCCCGTCTTCCCGTATTTGAAGCAGATGTTTGACACCTATTTGCATTCTCCTAAATGCTCCTTCCCTCATTTACCAAACCTCTTCGATCCTACACCAGATGTGACCACACGTCGGTCATCCACCCGTGCACGCTTATTATTCGTCAGGACACCACCCCGTCCAGTCCTCTTCCCATTCCAGTTCCGGTCTCCACCATGATGGGATTTAACAAGATTATCAAAGTCCATATAAGCCAATATATATGAAAAACGCAGCGGATTAATAGTTTAAAATCTTGTTAATGTGTAGATTATCAAACCCATTTGGTAAGCTAAACCCAAACCATGGATCCATATACGAAATGCATACAATAAAGATAAACATAGGATGTTTAGAAGACAACCTTTCAAGCTTCAAGAAAACGAGTTTGGGGAGATGTTAGAGATGATCTTTGTGGCTGAATCTTCAAGCAAGAAGACCTCAAGAGATGATACCCACAAGCTCCTTCAAACACCCACTTGCTAGGTTGTGAAACACCAACTTGAAAGCCCTCTCTACAACCGTTTTCCCAGCCAAGAACACTTGATTCCAAGCTGAAAAACCGCCTTGTTTCAGCTCCAAAACCCGTTTTGAGAGAGAGTAGAGAGGATTTTTTTGCTCTTGTGTGTGAGAGAGAAAGTGTGATAGAGATGGAAGAGTGTTCAAGTCATCAAATGGCTTGCATGTGACAAGAAACAAAAAGGGATTCCTAAGGCCAAGGGGCGGCCGAAATAGGGACCCCTTTTGTTTCCCTCCCATTTGAATTAATTTTGTAAAAACACTCTTTTTTATAAAATTAAAACCAGTTTTAATTTTATAAAATATAACACACTTTTGTTTTATATTACTTAACCAATTTAAATAATAAAACAACTAACATCTCATGAACAAATTATCCATATAATATTGTTCATTTACAAAAGCAATGGTTTAGAAAACCCGGTTTCTAAATTGGTGCTAATATTTATTTGTGTGATCTTATCAGCGAATAAATATTTATCGGTGTTTGTTTGACTTGTTATTGGGTATGACCCGACTTGGATCATATCACACTAGCCACATGAATTTAATATGTATCTTGGGCAGATGTATTCCTTCAATCTCCCACTTGCACAAGATTCATAGAAAATTGATGTAAGTAGCAAATAACGCCTAGCAACGGTTTTCTACCCCTAATGTATATGATTAACTGCCATTCAATAACATCATCTCCTTCAAGTACCATACTTGAAATGTTTTAGGTGAATCAATCATCCATCCTTTTGTTACAGATGTCATGTTAAATCCCAGAGACACAGAATTGTCATTCTCCGATGAT
The DNA here is from genome assembly GCA_025506515.1 of Flaveria trinervia. Classification (NCBI taxonomy): domain Eukaryota; kingdom Viridiplantae; phylum Streptophyta; class Magnoliopsida; order Asterales; family Asteraceae; genus Flaveria; species Flaveria trinervia. The sequence continues at coordinate 41,598,532 of CM046458.1, read as the reverse complement.
TTAACTTTAACAGGCCTTAGTCATCTAACTCTCAACGAATAAGAGGAACAAATTCCATCTTGACTACATATGTCTCTCACAATCGCCTTATATCATACCTGAACCTAGCCTTATGTACTGTTAATTTTACATAACAGCAAAGAACTAAGTCAAAATATAATACTTGGTGAATATCAAGACCCTATATGTATCTCAGGTCTAAGGATAAAATGATATTCGCCTTTACTCAATGTCTCTTATGACTAATCACTAAGATTCCATGCAGAGACAATTGAGAGCGGTCAGTCCAATATCTATATCCCATAGATATCAATGAACTTTGGTAGCAACAACTTGCTTTATATTCATACCTTATGAATATTAACCAATCCAAGTTCATTATAGTCTTACATTCATAGTTGTTCCCACAAGTATGATCGACCACGAACGTTTAGAATAACTTGCTTATTCACGGATTTAAACATGCTAAAAGAATGAACCAATGAAAATTATAAACATATAATTAAGTTAAATAACATAAGTTCCAATATCCAAATACAAAATTTGATCAAGTCCAATCACTAGAATATCGAAGTCCTAAGGCACAAGTATGACTTTCATGTTTTGACCTATCTAGGAGCTTCATGACTGGATCCGCAATGTTTTGATCGGTGTGAACTTTGCGAATACATATCTTTCCCTTTTCAACTTCATCCCTTATGTAGTTGAATCTCCGTTCAATGTGCCGAGTCTTTTGATGAGCACGAGGTTCTTTGATTTGAGCAATCGCACCCTCGTTGTCACAAAAGATCTCTAGGGGGTCTTGAATGGTAGGAACAACCCCTAGATCAGCAATGAATTTCCTAAGCCATGCAGCTTCTTGAGCTGCCAATGAAGCGGCGATGTATTCTGATTCTGTTGTAGACAGTGCCACCACATCTTGCTTTGAGCTCTTCCAAGAGACCTCTCCATTCATAATGAAGACATATCCCGACTGTGATCGAGAATCATCTCGATCAGTTTGGAAACTCGCATCCGTGTAACCCTTTACAACGAGCTCCTCCTCACCAGATCCATATATTAAGAACATATCCTTAGTATTCCTAAGATATTTCAAAATACTCTTAACAGCCATCCAATGACTGTTACCAGGGTTCTGCTGATATCTACTTGTCATGCTCAGTGCACATGACACGTCCGGCCTAGTACATATCATTGCATACATATGGATCCTATAGCAGATGCATATGGGACTCCATTCATTCTTTCTTGTTCATCCTTTGAACTAGGACATTGAGATGAGCTCAATATAGTCCCTTTTGAATAGGTACCAAACCTTTCTTAGAATTCTCCATCTTGAACCTTTTCAAGATCTTTTCAATGTATGCACTTTGGTTTAAACCTATCAACCGCCTTGATCTATCTCTATAGATTTTTATTCCCAAAATATAGGTGGCTTCACCAAGATCTTTAATGGAAAAGCAGCTTCCAAGCTAGGTTTTACACCTTCCAAGGTTGGAATGTCATTTCCAAATAGCAGAATGTCATCAACATATAATACCAGGAAAGTAATAATGCTCCCACTAGCTTTCTTATACACACAAGCTTCATCAGCGTTTTTGATGAAGCCAAATTTCTTACTTCATCATCAAAACGGTGATTCCAACTTCTTGACGCTTGTTTCAATCCATAGATTGATTTCTTTAACTTGCATACCTTGTTAGGATGTTTTGGATCGACAAAACCTTCAGGTTGTTTCATATGGACATCTTCCTCAAGATATCCATTAAGGAAAGCGGTTTTGACATCCATTTGCCAAATCTCATAGTCATAATATGCTGCTATGGCAAACAATATCCTAATAGACTTTAGCATTGCCACAGGCGAGAAAGTTTCATCATAATCAACCCCTTGAGTTTGAGTAAAACCTTTCGCTACAAGTCTAGCTTTATAAGTATCCAAGTTTCCATGCATATCGGTTTTCTTCTTGAAAACCCACTTACTCCCAACTATCTTGGACTTAAGAGGTGGTGTAACCAATTCCCAAACTTGGTTATCATACATGGATTGCATCTCGACGTTCATGGCTTCTTGCCATTTGTCAAAATCAGGTTTTGACATTGCATCATGGTATGTGGTTGGTTCATCCGAATCTACCACATAGCATCCATCCATGAAAAATCCATATCTCTCAGGAGGAATACTAGTTCTACCAGATCTGCGAACGTTTTGTGTATTTTGATCATCCATATGATCATTCTCAACATCCTCATGTTGATTGCTAGTTTCAACCAATTGTGTATCGTCTTTGAATCTTGAATCTCTTCAAGTTCCACTGTTCTTCCACTAGTTTCTTCCGAAAGAAACTTAGTTTCTAAGAACTCTACCTTTCGAGCAATACATACTTTCTGCTCTGATGGATCATAGAAATAGTATCCAATGCAATTTCTAGGGTATCCAATGAAGATACACTTTGTGGATCGGGCTTCTAGTTTGTTTTGAGCGTATTGCTTAGGATAAGCCTCACACCCCCAAACTTTTAAATATGATAATGATGGAACCCTTCCATGCCATACTTCAAAAGGTGTCCTTTCCACTTTCTTGGTTGGGGCCATATTTAAAATACGGGCCGCGGAAAGCAGTGCGAAACCCCAAAATGATAGAGGTAGTGAACTTCTAGCCATCATAGATCAAACCATATCCAATAGAGTTCGATTCCTCCTTTCAGACACACCATTATGTTGTGGTGTTCCAGGTGGAGTAAGTTGTGAGACAATCCCACAACTTCTAAGATACTCTTGAAATTCACTATTCAGGTATTCACCTCCTCTATCTGTACGAAGAATCTTGACCCTTTTGTTGAGTTGATTTTCAACTTCATTCTTGAAGATTTTGAACATTTCAAAAGATTCATGTTTGTGTCTTAACAAGTACACATACCCATAACGACTATAGTCATCGGTAAAAGTAATGAAGTATTTTTCACCATTCCTAGTTGTTGGTTTAAAAGGTCCACATACATCCGAATGTATAATCCCTAATAAATCCTTTGCCCTTTCATTAGTCCCACTAAAAGGGACCTTTGTCATTTTACCTTGCAAACAAGACTCGCATATATCAAATGAAACATTTTCATTAGTTTTAAAAGACCATCCTTTTGGAGTTTTTGCATACGATTCTTGTTTATATGACCAAGGCGACAATGCCAAAGATAGGAATCATTTAAATCTAATTTGAGCCTTTTGGTGGTTGCTTGGTACATTGAGCTATCATATGTTGTGTTATTATGAACCAATTCATAAATACCATTACAAGGTATAGCCTTAAAACAAAACACATGATTTAAAGAAACATGAATATCATTGTCAACGAACTTGAAATCATAATCATATTGTCTTAAACAGGAAACGGAAATAATGTTCCTAGTTAAACTAGGAGCATACAAAACATTTTTTAAAATGACTTCCAAACCACTTGGAAGTTTCAAAATGTAGTCTCCTTGGGCTTCCACATGAACCTTTGCACCATTGCCCATGAAGAGACTTATTTCCCCTTTTGCATAATGTTCACTTCTTTTGAACCCCTGCAACAAATTGCAAATATGAGTTCCACATCCAGTATCTAATACCCATGTGTTAGAAGAAATAACATTTAGCTCAACATGTATCATAAATGTTGTACCTGAAGTTTGCCCCGCGTCCCTCTTCGATCTCAACGCTTTGAGATAGACCGGACAATTGCGTTTCCAATGGCCTACTTCACCACACTCAAAACACGGGTCATCCTGAGCAACCTTTTGCTTCTTTTCTTTCGGTTTGGGCGGTTCCATTTTTGCTTTACCCTTACCCTTCCCTTTGACGTGCCCCTTCCCTTTGGCAACATTTGCCCTAGGGTCGTGGAGGTGCCTTTTCCTATTACCACCTTCATTGATCGTAAGGACTGGTAGAACCTTTCTACCCATGCCTGCCTCGGCCGTTTTGAGCATTGAATGAAGCTCACCAATGCTCTTGTCCCATCCATTCATGTTATAGTTCATAACGAAGCTATCAAACTTCTTGGATAAGGAGTTGAGGATCAAATCCGTTGCCAACTCATTAGACACACGACAGTTAAGCCTTTCAAGGCGATCAATGTGGCTCTTCATCTTGAGAAACGTAAGATGATACCGACTGGGTCTCGTCCATTCGACATGCATGGAGTGCTCGAACTGTTTCGAAGCGCTCCACCCTTGATTGTTGTTGGAACATTTCCTTCAACTGGGTGATCATGTCATAGGCATTGTGGTTCTCAAAGTCCTTTTGCAAATCAGGAATCATACTCGCTAGCATGAGACATGAGACTTGCACAAAGTCTTCGGTGTACTTGACCCAATCGGCAAAGGCCTCAACGTCATTTTCATCGGGTTGATCGGGAATGGGATCGTCTAACACATAGGAATTCTTTTCCTGTTTGAGAACAATTCTCAAATTTCGGTACCAATCCATGAAGTTCCCATGGTTTAGACGTTCCTTTTCAAGGATGGTTCTTAGTGATAGGTTATGGACGGTCGGGATTGCATTGTTGTTGTTAGCCATCTACAATTTTACAAAATTCAATTTTAGTACTTTTAATATCAATATATTTTGATTATTAATACCCTTTCGTCACATAGACAATTAATAGTCAAAATTTAGAATCCAACGTTACATTTAAATATCGGTTAGGTGACCTTTATCCCTTTATTTAAATTAACAAGGTAGTCAACGTTTGACAATTGTAACCTATTACAATTTCTAGTGTATGGGATCGGTTAAACATCTTATGTTTGTTTGGCATGTTTATCCCATCAACACCCTTTGTACGTCATGCTTCGGTGATCCTAATGCATGATTTCCAAATTAAGTCGTCCTACTTAGACACACGTGTGGATTTGCTAATATTAGTGGTTAGGTGACCTTTATCCCATAAATGTGGCAAACCCACCTCAAAACCATAAGTTCCCTTTAATGTGGTTAGGTGACCTTTATCCCACATTAAATTCTCAAATGATTCGAGTGTTGTATAATAGGATGGTGTTTGACTTGATTAAAAGGGATTTATGTTTCACAAAATTCTAGTTTGGAAAACAATTTTCATACCTTGCATTTGTATGCATTCAAATGCATGGTAGTTTATTTGAAAACTTATTTCAAAATTCCTTTTAATAGCCCAATTAATTATGAAAACAATTTTCATTTGGTAAAACCCATTTTATTACTTATTGATTTCTAAGGAACCAATTTTATGCGAGTTGTTGATATCGAGTGTTAACTATCCAATTCCATAATAAGATAAGATGAACGTAAATCAACCATACATGCATAATAAAACAACCACAAGTTCATAACCATAGCCAATGGATTTGGCAACACTTTTTGGCCAAAACAAGTGTGCCAAGGGGTCAATTATAAAGCATAAACATGACACAAGGCATGAGATGGTGTGCTCCCACTTGATCCCGCATCCTAATGCATCAAGTGTTCATTTTGTGTTGTCACCATTTTGATTATTTGGGCTTTCTCTTGGGCTCCAACTTCAGCTCCTAGCTTCCTTGGGCCTTCATGCTTTGGGCTTTGGTTATTGGCTTAAAACCAATCTTGGGCTATGAGGCCCATTTGGGCCTAAAATGGCCCAAACCAAAAACCAAAGTCTTCTTGAACTCCTTTTACAAAATATATCCTAATACATTTTTTTACTAGTAAAAGAGATACAACTAATCTACTTTATTATTACAAACCATCATAAATAATAAATAGATTACAAACCCAAATAAATAATCATACAAATCACAACACAAAACACATCCATATGCAAGGTGTTGGCTAGGTTATGAACATCTATATACACATCCAAATATGCACATAACAATCGATTTTGCAGCCCCTATTCAACCAATATTCTTGGCCAACATAAACCAAGAACAAATGGGTTTGGTACAAACAAACAAACAACCATTTCCAAATTTTAAAGATCCTAATCAAGCATATAAAATAGCATCTTTAAAACCTGAAAGGGGACCAATCCAGCCCACAAAACTCTCGGCCATATGGTGTTATACACCACAAAACCATGAACAAGGGTGTCTAAAATATGTATGCATTCGTATAAGTGGCTCTTGATGCCATTGATGGGATTTAACAAGATTATCAAAGTCCATATAAGCCAATATATATGAAAAACGCAGCGGATTAATAGTTTAAAATCTTGTTAATGTGTAGATTATCAACCCATTTGGTAAGCTAAACCCAAACCATGGATCCATATACGAAATGCATACAATAAAGATAAACATAGGATGTTTAGAAGACAACCTTTCAAGCTTCAAGAAAACGAGTTTGGGGAGATGTTAGAGATGATCTTTGTGGCTGAATCTTCAAGCAAGAAGACCTCAAGAGATGATACCCACAAGCTCCTTCAAACACCCACTTGCTAGGTTGTGAAACACCAACTTGAAAGCCCTCTCTACAACCGTTTTCCCAGCCAAGAACACTTGATTCCAAGCTGAAAAACCGCCTTGTTTCAGCTCCAAAACCTGTTTTGAGAGAGAGTAGAGAGGATTTTCTTGCTCTTGTGTGTGAGAGAGAAAGTGTGATAGAGATGGAAGAGTGTTCAAGTCATCAAATGGCTTGCATGTTACAAGAAACAAAAAGGGATTCCCAAGGCCAAGGGGCGGCCGAAATAGGGACCCCTTTTGTTTCCCTCCCATTTGAATTAATTTTGTAAAAACACTCTTGTTTTATAAAATTAAAACCAGTTTTAATTTTATAAAATATAACACACTTATGTTTTATATTACTTAACCAATTTAATAATAAAACAACTAACATCTCATGAACAAATTATCCATATAATATTGTTCATTTACAAAAGCAATGATTTAGAAAACCCGGTTTCTAAATTGGTGCTAATATTTATTTGTGTGATCTTATCAGCGAATAAATATTTATCGGTGTTTGTTTGACTTGTTATTAGGTATGACTCGACTTGGATCATATCACACTAGCCACATGAATTTAATATGTATCTTGGGCAGATGTATTCCTTCACACCATTCTTCCTACTCACCTCAACCACCACCACAGTCATGTCATCACACAACCTCCCCGCCAAGTCAACTGCCGACCTAAATGTGCTTGGTTGGGCAGCGATCATATGCCTACGGACATCCGCCGGCAAACCCTGGATATACCTCTTGATCTTTCGTGACAAGGATGTCACTTGATTCGGCACCAGATATGCCATCTCGTTGAACTTGGTGGTGTATTGCTGATGTGTCATCGTTCCCGCCTCCAGTTGCAGGAACTCCCTCTCAACTTTGTCCATCTCATGGTGAGGACAGAATTCCTCAGTCACCAGCCTCTTCAACTCTGGCCATCTCATTCTTCCGATAGCCCGGCTACCCTCCACTTGGACAATATTGTCCCACCAAGACAAGGCCAATTCCAGAAAGGAGTGGGCGGCGAACTTCACCTTCTGGTCCTCTCGGCACTCGCTGATGTTCAGAACAGCTTCCATCTCTCTCACCCACCAGTGAGCTGCAGCAGTAGTGCCATTACCATCGAAGGTTGGGGGCTTGCATCTTTGAAATGCCCCATAGTTGCAGCCTCGTGCCGCCTCCGGCGTAGGCTCTTCTTCTTCCTATTCTTCTTTGTCATCAGATAGAACCGTCTCAGTCTTGGGCAGTCTTCTTTTGCCCGTAGGTCTACTCCTTTCCTTCCTTTCTCCTTCCCTCACAGCCTTGATAACTTCGGTCACCACATATGGTAAGGTTGTCTGCATGACCTGATGAACCTCTTCAACAACAACTTCCTTCACCGAGGCCCTTAAGTTAGCACTCTCATCACCCCCCTCCGGACGAGGGGTTTCTAGTTCTTCATGAACCACCTTTTCGACTCTAGTCCTTCATCTCGTTGCCCGTGGTTCAGCACCATGTTGTCCACCACATGAAGCTTTAGATGATCTACCGCCGGCCATCCTCAACACACACTGAAAGATTTAAACACCAACACGGTCATTCAAGGGAACAACTTAGTTTATGTCAAGTATAGTAGTCCCTAATTAGAGTGGCCAGTTGTGATTAGCCACTTACTTTACTCTTCATACCCCAAGCATTACCTATCCTGACTACATCAGTATCTAAATCTCCAAGCATCACATAAACCGCATAACATGCGCACATAATACTGGTTAACATTAAGAAAATACCTGATGGCACGTAGCTACTCGAACTGGCATCCCTCCCTTTCTTTCCCATTCTTAGTTTAAGTTTAGGTTTATTTTGAAAATTTACCTTTTTCACTTAAACTTTGGCTGTGATACCAACTTGTAAGGCCCCATTCCTGGGACGCTTACAACTGATAATCATTGAACATAAAACATATAATTTCATTAACTTGATAAAAACATTGTGGTGGAAACATTTAAACACCCATTTCATTGCATTACAAAAGCTTTTGCAAAAGAATATATTATTATCAAATTACAAAATACATGTTACATTTCAACACAAAAGCATTCTAAATATGGATGCCATCCAAAATAGCTGAGTAGTCGCCCCGTGCCATCCTCAACAACTTTACCTGCCAATCGGAAAAATGCATAAAAAGTCAGCATTGCTGAGTGAGTTCAAGTCTTAAAATAAAACATACTTTACTTTCATTTAAAACCGTTCTTTACTTTCGTACGTGATCATGCATAATACATACACATAGATAATATCATTATTATCTTCATTTACTATTCACCACATACTTTCTTTAACTCTTTCCTTCTTTATCACATTCTACATCACTATCTGGATCAGTGTCATCAGCAATGCCATAAACAAATGGGGTACTAGGCCGAAGTTCATAACTGACTTCCACACTGCACATAGCCTGGCACCAACACTGGGGTAAGCGATAAAGATCCCAACTGTATACTACACCCAGAACTGCTTGCAAGCCTTTCTACACTTTCTCTTTCATTAATGCATGTATTCTATCATTATGTTCCTCTTTCATTATCTTTCACTTTCCGTTACATAATACTTTATCATTCTTTCACAACTATAACACGTAAAGCCACAGGAAAGATACACATGCATAAGAGGAAAATAAACATAATCACACAAAACACCACCATACAAGGCATCATCATACATATAACATACATAACATATATCATCATGCAATAACCATCCATAATTCATCCTAACATGCCCATCGCAACATATATGACTTCAAATAGTCAACTTACATAGCCCGCGGTAACCTCCCAAGTGAAAGCCTACATTTCACTTTTTCCCCAAAAAGTCAGAAAATATTCTATGTGTTCATCCGCATTTCCCCTTTTGTTCATCCGTATTTCTTTTTGTTCATCCGCATTTCTTTTACTCATCCTTATTTCTTTTACTCATCCGCATTTGTTCATCCGCATTGACCTTACTCATCCGCATTTGTCAATGTTCATCCGCATTGACTTTACTCATCCATATTTGTCAAGGCTCATCCGTAATTGTTCATCCGCATTGACTTTACTCATCCGCATTTGTCAATGCTCATCCACAATTGTTTAGTCGCATGACTTACTCATCCGCATTTGTTCAGTCGCATGACTTACTCATCCGCATTTGTCGAGTCGCATGACTTACTCATCCGCATTTGTTCAACCGCATGACTTATTCATCCGCATTTGTTCAGTCCCATGACTTACTCATCCGCATTTGTTCAGTCGCATGACTTACTCATCCGCATTTGTCAACATTTAAGCAGTTTTTTTCTAAACTTAGGTGTATGAACCACTGTTTGGGCGCATGAGCAGTCTAGGGCACACTTAACATTAGATTTAGTCCCCAAACACCATCTATCATGTTCTAAGCTTAAATCATGCATTCTAAGCCTTAGAAACACAACCATAACATCATCAAGCATGAACATAGACCAAAATCATACCATTCCCGCAACATACACACGTTCATACATTCGGGTATGAACCCTAGTTTTATAAAAAGTTTAATCATGCATTTCCAGCCCCAAAATTAGTTAAAACATGTAAAAGAGGGGTTCTAGAACTCACCTTAGTAGCCTCTTGAGTATGGCTTCATCCAAACTCATTTGCGATTGAGTTCAACAACCTAGAAACCCACCAAAAACACACACCCAAACACACACAACACACATAAGCATACAACCGAGGATGAAACCAGTTAAGAACATCCTAAACACACAAATTCTTACCTTGAGTTCGACTTTTCAGCTCTTGTTCTTCTTCAACCCGAGGTTTCAGCTTCTTTCCTATCTCTCTGTAACCAGATCCGAATTTTGTGTGGGTGTAGACACAGTGATAGGCAACCATCACCTTTTACACCCACTTTTCAAACCTTTTGTCTTTTTTGACACTTTTTACCCCTTAACTTGGGTAAAATATCTTTTCTTTCTTTTTCTTCACTTTATTCTTCTTTCTTTGATTCTAAAAAAATTATCGGGTGTTACAATGCAATTACAGTTAGACTAATCATTTATGAGAAATTCATAAGGTCTTTTTGGAGCACTACTGAGATGATAAAGATAGCTGGTGTAAGGACTCTATCTGGAAGAATCACTATGATCATACTCTGACTATCACTGAACAAACTGTGAGATAGTGTCTATAGTTTGGTGATGATGCCAACATTCCCTTAGTGCTTGAAGATGATGATATTACTTCTTTCTTTGCCAACATTGGATATGAGGGAGGATATGAAAGCAAATAGATTGTAAAAGGATTAGTTGACTTACAATGGAGGTTCCTGATTCATCTTTACCAACATTATCTATCAAAGAGGAACACTGGATGGAATGACATTCCAGTGATCACCTCATCTGCTATATGTGGTTTATGCACTAATAGGCCATTCAACATGTCTGCTTATATGTTTAATGGTCTAGTTTCAAATATTCAGGAAGGGAGAAGATATATGTTCCAGATGTATCCAAGATTCATACAACGCCTCATCAATGAAGCTTTCCCTGACATTATACCTGAATGTCCTGTGCTAGATATTCCTCATTATGATGCTAAGTCTTACAAGTACATCAAGAAGAGAGATCCTAGGAACTTTTATAGTGGAATCCACTCTCTATTGTTGCTCTGGATGCTACAGCTGATAAATCTAGAAGAACAAGCACAAGAGGCTCCTGTTGATGAGCCTGATCAAGAAGAAGAAAAACCTGCTCATGATCAACAAACTGTTGATGAGCAAACTGTTTAAAGGGATGAAGGACAGAGGTTAGTGTCACCCCAAGTGGATGTAGGGGGTGATCTTCACACTAGACCTTCTGTTCATGAAGCTGATTTAGCCTTACCATTTATGCCCACACCAATACCATCACCACAAAGAACACCAATCCCATTACCACAAGCACAACCTATCATTTCTCCATATACATCTCCCATACACTCACCTCATGTTTCGCCAATCCATCACTCACCCATATCACATGTTCAAACATCTCTTGTTACTTTTGAGCCTGTTGAGTATGGTGATTCTGCCAGCTCTTCAAAGGAATCGAAATCATCATCTGATGAGTAGGATCATCCAAGACAAATGCCTGTTAGGCAAGTTGCTTCTGAGGCTGTTCCATCAGAAAGTTATGCTAAATCAGGAGTAAACAAGCCTGATGAAAAAGATGAGTTGATTTCAGAGTTGCTACAAAAAGTAGCCAAGATGGAAAGACTACTAAATAGAAGATCTGGTATCATTCAAGATAGACTTCTAGAATGGATTAGAAAGAGGAGTTGAAAGATTTGAAAGAAAAGTATGACAATGAGAAGAAAGAAAAAGTAAAGGAGAATGAAAATTTAAAGGCAGCTCTCCAATATTCAAGGGATGAAATAAGTGGTCATGTTGACACTTTAGCCATCCAAACTATAGCTATGGAAGAACAAGAAGGAATAATTAAAGAACAATATGATATTATCATAGACTTGTAGAAACAAATAGAAACTATAAACAAAAGAGTATCAGAGTTAGAGCTGCTTGTTATGATCAAAAGAGAAGCAAAAATGGAGAAAGATGATAAAGGAGAGAAAAGAGAAGAGAAAAGAAAAAGGGGAAATAATAAAGATGATAGTACTGAAAGTTCATCAGCCGAAAGTGCTGATAACTCCCCTCCTACCAAATAGATGAAATTCTCTAAGACTGAGAAATGGGCAGAAACTAGTTAATCAAAACATGATGAATCTAGCATGGAGATGGTGATCTATACAAGCAAACCAAAAGAAGTTCACTTTGAAGATGCTGAATTTAGTGATATGATTAAAGCCATTGACTTCTTCACGGTAGAAGAATTCATTATAGATGATGATTTTTGGGAGTTCATTGTTGATCAGAGGCAAAATGTTGAACCAATAGTGGTCATTCCTCAATCTCCTGTCCCAAATGAGAAGGAATTGAGTATGCAAATAGTTATTGTTGTATCATTGTCGGATGAACAAAAAGCGCTTATTAGAAGATTATGTGAAGAGCAACAAAAGTGAGAAGAATCAGCAGCTATTACTGATGAAACAGAAAAATCAGAGACTGAAAAGGTACCTCAAGAAGCTGAAATGGCTGATACTTCTTCTGGTTTAGGAATGCAAACCTATACTAGAAGGAGGAAATATTAACTAGAATGAAAAAGGAAGAGAGAAATGGTAGAAGAAGAATCAATCAAGAAAAAGCAAAAAGATGACCCCAGAAGCCTGCGGTCATTGCTGAATACTTAGAAGAGCATGAAAAAGCTGAAGCCCAACTGAAAAAGAAGGCTGAATTCATTAATTTAGAAGAAGGAGAAATAGAGGGTGGCTATGTGGTTGATGAACCAATAGCTCATAAAAGTTTGTGAAGGAGGAAGCATCAGGAGATGGTAGAGAAAGCCCAAACTGATGACCTGATGATGAAGGCAATGTTTTTGATCAACTATGGGTATGACCCTGATGAGGTATTCGGATTGATATATGAGAGAATGAAGGCAGAAGAAGAAATGTTAAACAAACTATTGGACCCTACATATGAGACTGAGTATGAAAAACTCTTTCTCCCAAAGCTCTAGTGGTCAAATCATCCTCAAAGGCAAAGTAGACTTCCACTCCTCAACCACTGTATCCTGATCCCTATAGTATGAGTGACAGGGAAATGAAGGACTATCTGGCTGACTAAGGATTTACTAAAAGAAAACTGGGCAACATGAAGACAAATTCCCTAAGGGTTCCTTAGGATGATTAATAAGAAGAAAGAAAGGCTAAAGAAACTTGAAGTAGAGATTATAAGCGAAAAGCCTAGAACAAGAGTGGCTACACAAGACATCCAGCTCACCCACGGAGATCATGACTCTCTGGCACCTGTTCTACACAAGAATCTAGAGTGGTTTGCTAAGCCCTCTCAACTGAAGCTTCAAGAAGGGCTCACCACTGCTAAGATTATTAAAGGTGTGTCTACTCCAAAAGGCAAAACTGATCAGAAGAATTGCCTGGAAGTATGATAGTGACCGGAACATGTTCATGATTAAGAGGATTTTAGGTTTAGCTCAATTCTTTATAGAGTACTTTGCTCTGGTGAACTTCCTGGAAATCCATGATCTGAAAGAACTAACCAATTTAGAGTTGATTAATCACAAAGCTATGTTCAGGGGTTATGAGTTTGAAGATATTCTAAGGATGTTTAAAAGAACAAAACAACTTCAAATCTGTCAAGGCTATCTGCATGATGAAAGATAGATCCTTTGTCAACCCTTTATAGAAGAAAAGAACAAAACCAGCTGAAGAAGTGGTATTCCTTGAACTAAAGGTGAAGCCTATTGAATCTCTAAAAAGAAATATGGTAGCTAGAACACATTCCTCCAATCCTCTCAAATGTCTATTATGATGAAAAGACATAAGTTGGTGATTGAAAGAATACGGGGAAGAAAAGAAGGAGCTAAAATGAGGTGAGATTGTTAGATGAATCCTATATCCACTACATATACACAAGGCATTTTAGAGAGATAAAGAATAAAATGGGAGAAGAAGATATGCATTTATTTTGAAATGTATAAGATTCTAAAGATGGCATTTGATAAAATCAATGTCAAGAGGGAGTAGAGGAAGAAGAAGAAGAATCCTCTACAATTGGGGAATATTATGAAGTTACAGGTGGATGTGGATGGAGCTCTGTTGATTCATAGAGATGGACTATCCACAGTGTCAATATGGGAACCTATTCTCTAAAGAAACTGCCCATAGAAGCCATCTACATAATGAGCTAGATGAAGATCCATGTGCTAAGCAGAGAAAAGATGTCTGATGCCAATGACTTTGTCAACATGATAAAGGCCATTCTAGATCCATCTTAGGCAGACCCTCTTATTCATCCGTAAGACCCAACAGAATCTTCCCAATCTCAACCACCATCAAACCCTTGAAGAACCTAGGCTGTATAATCCTTAGGGGGAGTATTGTTTGACTCTTTAAGGATCATACATGCCAATTCAAGTGATGTGTTGATGGTTGTTCTATTGGAAATCCCAGAAGTCCAAGAACCAATACGAATGAAGAATCTACAAAGAAGAATAAAAGACAAGTGTCGGCTAACCGCATTTGTATATGTGGATAACATAGGACAAATGCTGACAAGTATTTGTTCTTTCGCATTAACAAATGTGGATAGCTGAAACAAATGTTGACAAGTATTTTGTACATCCGTATTTACTAATGCGGATGTCTGGCAACAAATGCGCGTAAGTTTTTGTTCATCTGCATTTGTCAATGCTGGTTACCAAACACTAATGCTGAAGACCTAAAGAAATGCTGATCAAGATCAACACATCCGCATTAGTCAATGCGGATGAACATAAGAAATGTTGATCAAGATCATCACATCCGCATTAGTCAATGTGGATGATCAAAAGAAATGTTGATGAAGACTTTTGTACTTAGACTAGTTCTTAAATGTATAGGTCAGGGGTAGTTTAGTCATTTTGTAAAAGGCATCTTGTCAGCCTATAAATATAATAGAAAACTTGTATGTGAGGTGACTATTGATACACATTCTAAACAATTAGAATCTTTTTTAGTCTTATGTCTACAAGGTGTCTTGTTATTGTTTAATGCAAAAACTCTAGCATTCATTGTAACCGATTACCTTTATTAATAAAAACAACAATTATGAGTATTTCTTGCATTCAATGTTCCTGATTGTTTGATTCCACCTTATAATCATTGACTCAATCATCATATTTGGTCATTGTTAATTCACATTAACAGAGAATATCATTCTCAAACCCAGTCATATATATTTAATCTAATTCATCAAGAATGTCTAGGTTTTAACCTTTTTATTTGTAATCTTTTATTTAAACCCTTGGTTTGTATAAAACCTCCAAGTTTTCAGCTTTGAATCCTTATTTCTTACTGGTTCTTTAGTAGAATTGAGTGTTTGTGATTTCCTATGAATATTCTTGATAATTTAAATCTCAAGAGTTAGTTTATATGTGTTTAGTTAAACACATATACACTCTTAAAACTTGTTAGATATAGGTTTTGGAAATCTAACTTTGTTTGATTGAAGAGAACTAAGAGAATTGTTTGGCTTGATTCCTTGAGAGCTTGGTTGAAGTGATAAATCTTGATGCTTGATCATAACATGTTGGTAGTAAACAAAGATGGTGATGTGTTGATTGTGTGATGTAAGAACCGAGGGTTTGAGGGTGAGAGTGGAGATGGCTGGAGAACTGAGAGTATATGTCAACAAGTGTAAGGATGGCAGCGGTTGTGGCGGTATGCGGTTGTGGCTCTATCGCCCGAGAGGTAGGGATGAAGGTGGAGATGTCATGATTAACTCTGGGTTTAGGATGATGAAGTGGTGATTATAGCTTGTATTAGTGGGCTATTAGGAAGATAGCTGGTAGATTTTTAAGTATGTTTGGTGTCATGCAATGCTAGGTGATGGGTTTAGAGCAAGGGTTAGTGTTAAGTGTTGGCTAGGCGGTAGGTTAGTGTTAATGACTTACTTAGTCATTAAGCTAGGATTAGTTAATGATTTAGGTTCTTAATCGGATTAATTGTGTCCTTAACAAACCGATACAAGGGTTTACTTTGTGTTTTAGTTAACGTTAGGTGATTAAGGTTTGTTTAGTTTTAGTTTTGATACTAAGGTTCTTGATGTAATCTTGTTTGGTGATGTTGATTACGTTTTGATCTCAATTCATTTCATGTAAATATAAGATTTTTATCATTCAAGTAACTATTCAAATAATCTTACAATTTAGTACTTAAGCATATAGATATACATCAATCATAAAATTCATATACAAGAATTTCATGCACACATAAATTTTAAGCATGCATGCATATATATCTTATGTGCATGTATAATTTAGCACGCAAAAACTCATACAATTAACTAAAGTTACCTTATTTGTCTTCTATAAGATATAAGCATTTATTATCAATTCCTAAGAAATATTAAACTACATAACCTTTGGTTTAGGGTTGTCATAAATCTTCATTGAGCCAAAAATGCGTGTCCAATAATTCAATTATCAAGTCGGTCTGCTAAGCTTACTAAATCCAATTATGTTTCTTAATATTAACTCAATCCGTCTTACTGTTACAACCCCAAATATGTTAATAGGCATGATGATGATAACAAAGGTTTTGATAAGTCAAATGATGATACTTCGCATAGTAATAAAGATACTAAAGCAACTCCGGCACATGAAGAATCTAGTGAAATCATAATTGTGACCCCTCGACCTAATGGACCAGTTATCATGTGATGAAACAGGTTGGGAACGCAAATGAAACAATTAAAAATGGAAATGTCCAAAGAAATAGGGGATTTGACACCATAGCATACCTCTAAGGTCCCTATGGGTCACCCGTAACTCCTTTTTTATATATGTGGAGTTCACCACTTGGGCCCCTTGGGATTTTAATACCCAAAATCCTTTCATATATTTAACTCCCCTTTTTATATATGCGGAGTTCAACAAACGAACCCCTTGGATTTCAACACCCGAAATCCTTACATATATATAACTTATTTTTAAACTATCAATAAACATACTTTGTTCCGTAATTATATAAATCATTTCCCCCATAATTATGTTTATCATAATAAATAAACACATATTACATGCAATTAAATATGTTCATCTCCAGAAAATTCATACAAACTTATAATAATTACTATATATAACATTTAATTAAACATGTAACATACATTAGTTACAGGTCAGTGTACTTACCCCTCAAAGTGTTACTAAATTGCACAAGATGTAACCCACTAAATGTTGTGATCAAAATCATCAAGAAGTCCCGTGTTCTATAGCTTAAAATCTCATACCTAATCTCACTATGGTTGTAAGAGTTATACTTACAAGCTGATGCAATCAAAGAGCACTTAGCATGCACATGTGAAGTACATAGAAAGTTACTTTGGAAGATTTGATATAACTTAAGAAATTTCACTAAGTATCAAATCTTTAGAAACCAAAAGTCCATTTCTTCCAAAGCCAAAGGTGAAGTTTTCTGAATCTTCAAAACAAAGTCTTCTGAAGCAAATAGAATAATTTCTTTCTAAGACAGAGAATACATACTTTCTCTGACTTACTTTTGACAAAAAGTTGAACCACTTTTCGCTTCCAAGACTCACCAACTTATACAAGTTGGTGAAAAGTCCATTGTTTTATCAACTGTAGATTAAGGTCTTAGAGTTTGTAATTTTCTACTTTTGTAGTTTTATCCTTTTTTGTATTAGATAAAGATGTGAGCTAGGACATGTCATAGCCACTAGTCAAATGACAATTTGCCTTTTGACTTTACATTGATCTTGTTGTCTAGATTAGTGTTTCCAACTGGCCTTTAAAGTATGATAGGTTTAGGATGTAGTATAAAGTATCTCAAGTACCCATCCTTAGGACTAAGTCTTGTAATATTTGTAAAACACTAGAGAGCAATATACATCGTTCTTGAAACAATCTTATTGTGTTCTATTTGTGTTCTTTACTTGTGTACATTGTTTCATTTAGTCGGTTCTCTATTTGATCTATTAAGTGTTCTAAGTCTTTCTAACTATTGTGAAACTGTTCCATAGATCTCTAGTACTGGTCCTGTGATGGTATATATATATATGTTTGTCTCTAGAAGCTCTTGTTTCTTTCTAATAATATGTGAAGTTATCAAATTTCAAAATATGTATATTAACTTAACCGCCCTGAATATCTTCATCATGAAGACTTGAAATTTTATTATTATAATTTTACTTGGTCCTTAATGTCAACATACACTTGTCAAGCATTCAAGTTTTGTTAATATGATTCATCAAAAAATGAGTAAACATGGCACTTCAAAAATACATGTCCGTCTACTATATCTTGATTGTATATTTAACAAATTTATATAAACTTACAGACACACACACACACACACACACATATATATATATATATATATATATATGTATACATATATATATATGTATGTATGTATATATATATATGTATATATATATATATATATGCACATAGTATATTGTATACAATAATATTTATAGGCATACACATAAGTATGTACATTTATTATTATAATTACAATTACTGTTATTATACTATTACTATTATTATTATTATTATTATTATTGTTGGTGTTGTTGTTCTTATATCTTTAAACTAAATTAAACTTTAAATCTAAATGTTTATCTTTTAATGGTCATTTGAACCATAACTT
Source organism: Flaveria trinervia (assembly GCA_025506515.1). Taxonomy (NCBI): domain Eukaryota; kingdom Viridiplantae; phylum Streptophyta; class Magnoliopsida; order Asterales; family Asteraceae; genus Flaveria; species Flaveria trinervia. The sequence continues at coordinate 41,579,830 of CM046458.1, read as the reverse complement.
ACCCGTTATCAATATTTTGAAGATACATGATACATATTTTATTCTCATCCACGAGATGGGATGCTACATATGTGTAAACCCTAACTTTGTGATGTAGCTCCGTCAAGAGTTTCAATGGAATATATCGACCTAAGTCAGAGAACTCTAGCTCAACCGTTAGGAGACTTCGAATAAACTGGAGTACATATAAGATAGACCGGTGCTAAAACCTTTTCTCGATAACAAGGGCAAGTAGGGATATTATATCGGGAGGGATGACCCGAGGGGTTTCACAGTCATTAAGACTATATATTTGTGTGATCAAGGTTATGAGACACTCGTGATGTTCATCAAACAGTGTGAGAACACTATCGAAAGCTTATCGTTGTTAGTATAACCGTCCTTTTTCTTAATTTTCTAGGGGTTGAATTAGAGCTGGTTAAACAATTTGGTAAAATGTTTTATATATGTGTGGTAGTAAGTTAAATTGTCCCTGATGCCCTGGCAAACCTGTTGGTTACTAAAGTTAAAACAAATCATTAAGGTGAGTGGACACGCTCTGGACGGAGTCACTAATCACCTTGGGGCATATGTGTACTTAGTTGGATCCAACTAGGTAGAAGGGGTCTTAATTGTTAGTTTTGGTGTGTAGATAGGATCAGGAATAAGTTACCGATCACCTATAACCAACCTATTAACATGTTTGGATTGGTCGGCTGGAGCACCTATAACCAACCATTGACATGTTCTGAAACTTGGAATGGCATTTATTTTAACAAACACTTCCCTAAGTGTGAGGCCATTAGTGAGATTTGATTTGACAAACAATTTGCTTACACACACACATTAGTTATAGTCGACAAACTAAGCTAAGCATTTTGAAAGATTAGAAAAGAGGATCCTAGATTCTCAAGATAGGCATATAACCTTTATGTATTTTTGATGTGTTTTAGCTTGTGATAAAGGAGCTGGAGGTGTTAGGAGGCACTAGCTTCATCAATGAGACTTAGCATTTATGGATGAATAAGACCTTGCAGGACCGGTAAAGGGGGTCATGCAATAGTATCACAATGACAAGAGACTTAGAACACTTAACAGATCAAATAGGAAACCAGCTAGGTGTTATACTAAAAACACAAGTGTATAATAGAACAAGAACAAGAACAAGAACTGTTGGACCAAAAGAACCAATGAGCCGGATCAGAAAAACCTTTAAGTCCCACAGACGTCACAACAACTACTGAAGACCACAACAGCTGAAGACAATAGCTAATTACAAAGTCTGAACACAAGTGCTGAAGACAAAGTCTGAAGACAAGTGCTGAAGACAAAGTCTGAAGACAAGTGCGGAAGACAAAGTCTGAAGACAAGTGCTGAAGACAAAGTTTGAAGACAAGTGCTGAAGACAAAGTCTGAAGACAAGTGCTGAAGACAAAGTCTGAAGACAAGTGCTGAAGACAAAGTCTGAAGACAAGTGCTGAAGACAAAGTCTGAAGACAAGTGCTGAAGACAAAGTCTGAAGACAAGTGCTGAAGACAATGTCTGAAGACAAGGGCTGAAGACAAAGTCTGAAGACAAGTGCTGAAGACCAAAGTATCAGACGTTGTCACAACAGCTGAAGAGGTCTTCTTCAGTAGTTGTGACGGTTTACCTTTCAGTAGTTTTATGTTTTATCTATTCAGTAGTTTGACACAACAGCTGAAGAATACTTCTTCAGTTGTTGTGCTCATCAGTAGTTTTATGTTTTTCAGTAGTTTTGTAAAACGACTAAAGAGCTTGTTCTTCGGTCGTTGTAGTTTCAGTAGTTTCTTATCAATAGTTCATATTTTGTACTTAATACTCTGATATGTTCTCAGTAGTTGTGAACATTTCAGTAGTTTGTTAAGAGTTAGGTATTTTTGTAATAGATCTGCCAGTTGTCACTTTCCCGTGATAACAGCAGCGATTGCACTCTATATAAGGAGTGTCAACCTATTATAATAGAAGAATGATTTGATCAGAAATATTCGATATCATAGAAACATTCCTTGTTACAGAAATATATTCTCTCGTTATAACCGTATTTGTTCTTAATGCATACGAGTATCAAATTCTTGCTACAATTTGTCTAATTCTTGTTCTTATTCCACTGCGTTAGGCTCTAATACATCAAACTTGTGATCACTGATCCTGACAAATGGTATCAGAGCAGGTTAATCATTGATCGATCTAATAATTGATCATTGAAACTGCTATTCAAGATCCAAGTTTGATTGAATTAGCATTTTTTTTGCAAGAAACGGTTATAGAGATTGATTTTTCTGTGTTTCTGGTCATTCATCCTGAGATTTTCTCTTGGTTTTCATTGAGTCTGTTGTGGTCTATGTAAAAACGTTTAAAAGCTTGAATCAATTTGTATTTGGACTGAAAATGACTACTCCTTCCAATGATCCTCACAATACTGGTTCCTCAATCAAGCCTCCAATGCTGGTTAGGAATGAGTATAACATATGGCAACGACGAATGCTCCATCACCTGTCTGTTAACAGCGCAGGTTGTTGGACATCAGTGGTACATGGTCCACACAAGCCTATGGTGAATAACCGGAAACCAATCAAATGGTTCCGAAGAGGAAGGAGCAATACTCAGATGAGGATAAGAAATTGTTTGAGATTGATGCAAAAGCCCATGGAATTCTGGCCATGGCACTGCCCAATGAAATCTATTCTGGGCTAATGCATCATGAAACTGCCCATGACCTCTGGAATGCCTTGAAAGAACAATTTGGAGGAACAGATGAGGTCTTGGCAAATAATAAAGAAATCCTTGCCCAACAATACGAGACATTCTCTCATAGAAGGGTGAGACACTGACTCAACAGTTTGAGCGGTTCTTTTGTTTGATCTCTGAATTAAAAATGGTCAAACTTGAGTACACCAATATCCAGATGAATAACAGATTTCTCAGATCACTGCCTGAGAGATGGGACACATATACTATTGTCCTACGCTCTAGTGCAAATTTGGACAAACTATCTCTCACCCAACTCCATGGGAAATTGCTCACATTTGAGAGAGAGATAGAACAGAAACGAAAACTGTCTACATCTGGAAAGCTCACTGAAGACTTTGTACCAGGCAACACTGCCTTGGTTGGTCATGAGTTAGAATATGCTTCATCTGAATGCCAGTATGATGAGCATATTGATTTCTCCTCAAACACTTCTGATTATGCGTTTGTGAGTGTTGATAGTCAGTTTACTGGGTGTAATAATGACAATCTATGCTTCATCATGGATGATCTCAAGGGGATTGCTGATGATGACTTAGAAGAGATGGATATTTTGAGCCAAATGGCCTTGATAAATATCAGATCTCAGAAGTTCTACAAAAGAACTGGAAGAAAGTTCCCAGGACTCTCTGGCGAAACCAAAGTTGGTTTTGACAAGAGTAAGTTGAAGTGTCACAAATGCCACAGGCTTGGACACTTTGCTAGAGAATGCAAATCATCTAGATCTAACTCCTCTGCACCTTTTCTGACTTTCCCTGGCAATAGTCAACAACACAGAGGGCAACATCCTGTCAATTCTAGTCATCATTCTCAACCACAATCTCCTGCATATTTGTTCCTCAGGGTCAAATGCCATATCCTTACCCTTGTTATTACATGCCACAGTCAAATCAAGTTCAAGTTCCTATACTACCATAACCTCAACCATCTCAATCTCATCAACCTCCTCAACCTCAACAACACAGCTTCTTCACCCCTGGAGTTGTTGACTGGTGTAGTTTACCGGATGACATGTCTGGTCATGAACAACTGTTCACAGGTGCTGGTCAACATAGTGGTGACAGTCCTTTTGGGAATCTGGCTCTCATGGCACTGGAGTCTACTGAGGGTTCCTGCTCAAATGCATCATCTTCACAGGTAACTCAGGTATCTTCAGAGGCTAAAGCCAAGTTATGTTCTGAATCATGCATTGCTGCCTTTGTCTCCATTAGAGAGGCAAATGTAGCATTAATAAATCAAAAACTTGAGTTTGAGAAAACCATTTTCAAAAGAAAAGCTGAGTTTGAGTCTGCTCTTAATAGTAAAAATGATGAGATTTATAAGCTTAAATGCCAATTAAATGATGAAAAGGCCAAGCTAGAGGTTATTCTGGAAGACCAGAGAAGTCTCAAAGAAACCCTTGCAGTCACCCAGGTAGAGTGTGATCGATGGGTACAATCATGCAAAGGTTTTGAAATGCTTCTTAGTAAGCAATCGCTTCCAATGTGAAGTTTGGTATTGGTTATAATCACACTGCTCCTCCTACAGATTTTGCTTCAAGAGCAGAAGTGAAATCTGATGGAGAAGCAATAACCAATCCACCTCATCATGTGATTCACTTTTTGATAGAGCATCATCAAAAGTTGAAGTCAGCACTAAGCCCTCTCAGAACCCATCAGCTGATGTTGATGGTTCCACTACTGACACTCACATGATCAAAGAGATGATCAACTCAGGAGCTATTTCTGGAAGTCCTGAAAGGACTGGATAGCAAGATTTAACACCTGAAGTTCAAACTCCAACTACTGTCAGCACTGAAGAGAAGAAAACTGTCAGTAGAAAGAGTTTGAAGACTACTAAAGAGGAAGTCAAGAAAGCAAATAATGCTTCCAAAGTACTGAAGAGCAAGTCTTCAGTAGTTTCATTCTCTTTAGTTGATGATCATCATAAGATGAAGAAGAAACCATGTGAAGTATGTGGTTTGTTCAATCATCTTACAGATGATTGTTGGTACAAAAGGGGATCCAAACTCAAACATAAAGAGGAAAGTAAAGAGAAAATGGTTAAAATGAAAACTGAGTTTGAAGCCACATTTGTACCAGCAACATCAAATCCTGTAACCCTTAAGTCCAAAAAGAAATCCAAAAAGGAGGGGTTGAACAGGTAACAGCTGAGATTGCTCAAAAGAAGAAGGTGCAACATAGGAACTTATCAAACTCCAATGCCAATGTGTCTGAAGAGCTGAAAGCCTTATCACAAAATCAGACACAGCTGGTTATGATGGTTCAACATCTATTGGGAAGAGTTAACCAATTAGATGTTCCTATGTTGAAACCACAGAAAAGGAGGTCCAAGCCAAAGGATTCCTTTTCTTCACCAGTTTCTTCCTCTCAGGCTATTGTTTCCAACAAACATGTTAGTGTACCATCTGTTGATGAGAACAAGCCCAAAACCAAAAAGGTTTGGGTCTCAAAATCTAACTAATTTGTTGTATTTTGCAGGGTTCTTCAACATACCTCAGAGGCATCTGGTATGTAGAGTGTGGAGGATCCATGCATATGATAGGAAACAGATCACTTCTTAATGACTACTCTCAGGAAGGAAGGGGTTTGTGTCATTTGGCAATGATGCAAAGGGTTACATCATCGGCAAAGGCTTTGTTTCCAATGGGGAAATAAAGTTTGATGATGTTAACCATGTGGAAAATCTCAAGTACAACCTCTTGAGTGTCAGTCAAATGTGTGACAAAGGCCATGTTGCTCTTTTCACCAGTCAGAACTGTTTGATTCTGTCATCCAAAGTTCTAAGTTTGATTGATAAGGGGTTGGATGAACACACTCTCCTAAAGGCCAACAGGACAGGAAGAGTGTATGCCTTAGATCTTTCCAAAAAATAGATCTCAAAGGCCATCCTTGCCTATTTTCCAAGGCTTCCCCTCAAGAATCTATTCTATGGCATAGAAGGCTGGGTCATGTTAATCTCAAAAACATAAATCAGCTGATAAACCATGGTTTAGTAAGGGGACTGCCTATGAAGGAGTTCAATTGTGAAGATAACTGCACTGCTTGTTTAAAAGGAAAACAGCACAAAGCTTCATTTCCCTCCATAGAAGAACCTAAGTCCATGCCTGCTTACAGCTTCTTCACATGGATCTCTTTGGTCCTGTGAGAGTGATGAGTATGGCTAAGAAGAATACTGTCTGGTAATTGTGGATGATTACTCCAGATTTGTATGGACTTTCTTCTTGCATTCAAAGGATGAGGTTGCGCAGTCCATTATGAACTTTGTGTTACATGTTGAGAAGCAGTATTCCCTACCAGTTAAGTGTGTGAGGAGTGACAATGGTACTGAATTCAGAAACCACACACTTGATGAGTTTTACTTATCAAAGGGAATCAAGAGGCAGTATAGCATCCAAGAACTCCTGAGCAAAATGGAGTAGTGGAGAGAAAGAACACGACCCTTATTGAAGCTGCAAGGTCCATGTTGGCTGATTCTGGACTGCCAATGACTTTTTGGGCTGAAGCTGTCAATACAGCTTGCTATGTACAGAATAGAGTTCTAGTAAATAGAGGTTCATGAACACTCCATATGAAGTTCTTCATCATTTGGCCCCTCTAATTTCATTCTTCAGAGCATTTGGGTGTCCTTGTTTCATTCTCAACACACGAGATCAACTCCAAAAATTTGATCCTAAGGTGGATGCAGGGTACTTTGTTGTTTATTCATCAACTTGCAAAGCATACAGAGTCTTCAACTGTAGAAAAAAGATGGTTGAAGAGACTCTACATGTTAAGTTTAATGAATCTCCAAAGGACAAGATTCCACAAAGCCCTGTGGAGATATTTGATTTGGACATACTACAATATGTTCCTATCAAACTCCTGCTGTTGCTCCTGTCAACAGTTCACCACCTGGTGGTTCTGCTGGTGCTGATGATGATGATGATAGCAGTACTCACCTCTTCAGGTTTAGTGATCAACTGCCTGATTCAGCTAGACCTGATGGTCCTGTAGCTCCAGTAGCACCATCCACAACAAATGCTGATGAGATTTCTTCAAATTCAACTTCCTTTGAATTACCATCCACTGATTGGTTTCAAGGAAATGATTCACCATCACCATCTGTTACTGCTGAGCCTGCTACAAACACTTGTACTGATCTAATTGTGTATCAAGATCTGAAGAATCACCCTATGTCTCAAATCATTGGTGATATCACTGCTGGCGTATCAACAAGAAGTCAATTGTCAAATTTCTGCTTCTATGCTCTCTTCATCAGTCAGCAAGAGCCAAAGAATTATCACATTGCTTTAAAGGACAATGGATGGGTTGATGCCATGCAGCTTGAGCTTCTTCAGTTCAAGAAACAGCAAGTGGGGAACTGGTTCCTCTACCTCCAGGTAAGTGTGCAATAGGCACTAATGGGTGTTTAGGAACAAAACTGATGAAAATGGCTTATTGTTAAGAACAAGGCCAGACTGGTTGTTCAGGGGTTTGCACAAGAAGAAGGTATTGATTATGATGAAACCTTTGCCCTGTAGCCAGACTGGAAGCAATTCGATTGTTTTTAGCTTATGCTACTTATCAAACCTTAAAGTTTTTCAAATGGATGTCAAAAGTGCATTTTTGTATGGGAAAATTAAAGAAGAGGTTTATGTATGTCAACCACCAGGCTTTTGAGGACAATAAACATCCTAATTGGGTGTATAAGCTTGATAAGGCTCTTTATGGGTTGAAACAAGCTCCTAGAGCCTGGTATGAGACATTATCAAACTTTCTTCTGGAAAATAATTTCACTAGAGGCTCCATAGATAAGACTTTATCATTAAGAAAGCTGGGCAGCATAATCTACTTGTTCAATTTATGTAGATGATATTATTTTTGCATCCTCTGATCCACAGTTGTGTGATGCCTTTACAAAGTTGATGCAACAGAAGTTTGAAATGAGTGCCATGGGAGAATTATAGTTCTTTCTAGGTTTGCAAATCAAACAAAAGGCTGATGGAATTTTCATTCATCAGTCCAAATACAAAAGATCTTTGGAAAGTTTGATTTACAAAACTGTAAGCCCTGTTCTACCCCCATGTGCAGCACCACACAACTGGATACAGATCAGAAAGGTAAAGTGGTTGATGAAACACTTTACAGATGTATGATTGGGTCCTTGATGTATTTAACAGCTTCTAGACCAGATATTATGTTTGTACATGTGTTTGCGCTAGATTTCAGGCTGCACCTAAGGAGTCTCATTTGATTGCAGTCAAGAGGATCTTTAGATATCTGCAAGGCACTCCATTTCTAGGTTTATGGTATTCTACTAGACATTCTGGTAAATTAGTTGCTTTTTCTGATAGTGACTATGCAGGGTGTAAGTTGACCAGGAAATCACTTCTAGTGGTGTCAATTCCTAGGCAACTGCTTGATTTCTTGGCAGAGCAAGAAACAGACCTCAGTTGCTACATCAACTGCTGAAGCAGAGTACATTGCCGCTACAAGCTGTACATCTCAGGTACTCTGGCTTCAAAACCAATTATTGGATTATGGCATACAGAGACTAAGACCCATTGTTATGGACAGCTCTTCAGCTCTTTTTATTGTCAAGAATCCTGTCTAGCACTCTAGGACTAAACATATTGAAATCAGACACCATTTTTATTAGAGATTGTTTTGAAAAGGTCTGATTGATCCAAAATTTGTTCCTAGTGCTGATGAGCTTACAGACATTTTTACTAAGCCTTTGGATAGTTCAACTTTCCACAACCTGGTGTTAAGGCTGGTATGCAACAGCTAGATAAGTGACAACTACTGATGATCTCAGCTCACAAGTACCGATGATCATTAGTTCATATCGTCACATATAAGTACTGATGAGTTTTTTTTTACCCTTAGTAGTTTTATACTACTGAAGGCTACATACCTCACAGTACTGAAGTACTTATTTGTTGAAACAGCTGATAGTTACAACAGCTGATGTAGTCACAACAGCTGTTGTAGCCACAACTACTGATGTCGAAATGCAGATAAGTACTGATGTCCTATGAAACACCTAAAAAGCATGAAAAGTCTGATGAGTAAGTGTTGAGGACATGTGAAACAGCTGAAAAGCTATGAATTGACGAAAACAGCTGATGAGTATTACTCTTCAGTTGTTTCTACAACTGCTGACAACAAACAAACACAACCAATCTAAAACTTCAAATCTACAACACATCTAACAACAAATCTACATGAACAAACACTAACAAATCTTAATTCTCACAACAATCTTCAGTTTTAGACAAACTTCTTACAATTACTATTACCTTTATTATCTTCAAAACCTCTTCAAAAACAGATACAACAAAACAGTAACAACGCCATTTTATCTACTGACATCTACCAAACACAGTTTTTCTAACAAAAACAGAGACAAAACTGTTACAATCTACAATTTTTCTAAACAACTACTCTACTCTACCACAACAACATGGTCTTACAGTCAGAACAGTAGACATAAGTGATCTCTAACTCTAATGATCTCAGCTCACAAGACATGATCAACATTAATTCATTATCTACAAATTATCTAACAAACCTGAAGTTCCTTTAGCTTACTTCGTATTTTTTTACTAAACCATTCTACCACTACAGTCACCAATTCTCATTCTACAACAAGTTTATTTATTATAACTGCTGTCAGTAAACCCTCTACAACATACGCCAGCCTGTACTGTCTTCTATGACACACTCTGTTACTCTATCAGTACTATTCTCAAAAACAAATGAAAGTATCTTCATACGTGTTCTACATCGGATTCCTTTATCTTCTTAGATTACACAACTAATAAAACAACTACCCAACAATTCTTCAGTACTCTACGACAAACCCGGTGTCTCACTGTCTTCAGTACATACTGAGTAAGTCTTCACTGAACTGTGACAAACAGTCTTCAGTATTCAAACTACTTACTAACCAAGTCTTCAGTTGCATCACCTGAAGTCAAAACTCTTCAGTAGTTTTATAACTACTGATGACTAATCAGAACTTCAGTCTGTTTCACCGTCTGACGGTTAAAAACATCTTCAGTTGTTTTAATAACATCACACCAATACGGACAGCTTTTCAACCTCTGAAATTAATACCCGTCATCAGTAGTTCAACAACTGATACTCACACCAAACTTCAGTCGTTTTTAACCCGTTAAATACCTTATCCCACCTTCAGATTTCTCTCTTCTCACCTAACGTTCAAACTCTCTACCCTCTCTTCATCAATGGCGACCATGCCACTAAAACCACGACACAACTGTTCGCACATCTCACCAAATCGCCATACTGGACCAAGTTTCACAACGCCATTGATTTAATGGTTCAGTCACCCTACAAAACGGCTTTTCTGGTAAATCCCACACCATATTGCCGAATCCCTTAACCATTCTGGACAAACGTCACTCTGGTCTCTGAGGAGAATGACCACGTCTCTTCAATCGTTTGTCCATGGCCAAAAATTGGACATCTACTCAGACACTCTTCGCCAACCCTTAATCTGGATGATGCCACTTTCCCAACTAGTTATCCAAAGGGCACAACAGATCAATCATTTGCCCACCATGGATACCAGGGTAACCTGAGTGCATCTACCATACTGAAGAAACATTTCCCCGATGCCGAACATCTCATATTTCATATGGTAAATGTATGCCTTGCCTCCAAGACTTCATCATGGGATCAAATGTCCACAAGGTGGCAATAGGTAATGTACTCCATCCTTGAGCAACAACTTCAATTTTTATGAAATACTATTTTTAGAGCTCAAGGATATGGCGCAAAAACAAACTGCTAACCGTTGGATATTATATCCTCGGTTCATAATGGCCATAATTGAAAACCAGCTTCAAGCTGAGGACTTGTTGGCCTGGGAGTCCCGCTACGGCTGTATTGCCTGAAGTATACTCCCGGCACAACTCGACCAATCACTGAAAATGGCTGCCAAGCTGCGAAAACCCACGTAGCTGGAACCACAGCCACCACCTCCAAATCCAAAGTCCCCACCAACCCACTAAAAAGAAGACAAAAAGGCTACTCAGGGAATGAGTCCCCTGAGGATGCCCTGCAACACAAACGCAGGCTATATCCACTGGTATACCCCTAGTGGATACAAGGACTCACCAGCCACAGCCGCTCAGGATTCTCTCAAAAGGAGCCTGCAGCACCCCGGAAGGGTACCCACAAATTTGGGATCTTCCTCATTTGAGGAGATTGCCATTGAAGAGCACCATTCTCCCCAGGTGCACACTGCTTTTACCCCATCTCCCCATGCAACCGCCCCCCAAAGTCCAACCATTATCATTGCAAATGTGCTGACTCAGCTGCTGCCTCCCCTCCTCCCCAACAACCACAACAAGGGAGAACCACAGCTATTAAGGACGAGGATCACCATGCTTCTGACAACCCCAGCATTGGGGTTTACACGTTCTATCTTCTGGTGTGGATATGGAGATTAGAACATCTAGTGAGCTGCCACCTCTTCTGAATCAGCACATGATCAGAATGAGACTGGTAACATAGCTAAGACCTCACTAGAGGCAATAGATGAAGGACATAGTCCTGAGGCTGGAAGTCCCCAGTTCCAAGAAAAAGGGGCACATGCTAAAACTGGTCTACACCCATGCATGTACATCCTGCTACAAGCAGGAGGTCGGTGATTCAGCATCTGCTGATGATGACCTGGGCTTCTTTATGATGTTCTGGCCCAAAACACAATTCTTGAGGAAGAAGTCAGTAGACTACAAAGACTACTTGACCATTCTCTCAAGAAGCAAGTCCATCTGCCACCAACATAAACCCACAGATGCACCTTCACCTGAAGGTCTCCCACACACTCAGCCACTCAGAACTTCCAAGCCACCAGCTCTATTTCTGGCACTGCTTCTCAGGGAGAGAACCCCTCTGAGCAAACTGCTATCTTTCAGCAATCCCTACCTCTCATCACCCCAATGATCACAGACATTGTGATCAAAACCATGGATGAGAGGCTTCCCTCAATCATACAACCCCTGGTGGAGGAGATTGTGAGCACAAGGCTTTCTGCTACTCAAACCCTTGCAACCAATGCAACCAAAAAGGGAGAGTCAGTCAGTGAAGCAAAAAGGAAGAGCAAACTGAAAGAAAAGGAAACTGAGAAGGAAGAGGAGTCTATGAAGGGATCGAAAATGATCAAGTGGGTGAAAGTCACAAAGACTTTCATGTCAATATAAGAAGAGGAAGTGAAGGAAAAGAGAAAGAACTCCAACTCGATGAGATGATCAAAATGGCAGATGCTACACATAGTAAATCAATGGATGCCATTATTGATCAACTGTATAGACAAGGGTTCGATACTGCATAGCTTGACTCAGAGATCAGGAGACTTGAAGTTGAAGAAATTAACTCAAGATGGGCAAGTTATGATGCATTAGAAAGAGAGACTAGAGATCATGATCAGATTCATTGCAAAATATCTTGGGAGATCATTGATCGAGATTAATCATGGACCAGGGACAGTATCTTGGCCATAACCTCCAAGATCTGTTCGTCTGAAGCATACACTAAGGGTTAGTAGTCGAAGCTTTGAATGAAGCGGGAGCAGGGAGCAAGATGAGCTAGCCAAACACTCAAAAGCCACACTCACGTCTAAAATGCTAACTCAGCCTGTCAACATTCCCTCTCCAAAACAACCATAACCACAACCCACAAACCAACTCCCTTACCCTCTAAACCAACAGCCGATGATGCACCAAGAAGAAGAAGAGAAGGGTGTGAGGCTAGAAGAAAGAAGAGGATGATGTGGAAGAAGATAGGCTGCCTCTGTCTGCAGTCCTAACATTGCCTAAAGCCAAACCCCTGCACATCACTCCCACCTCACAGATGGAAACTGTGAGAGTAAAGATTGAAGAAGAGCAGCAGCAAAGGCTTCATGACGATGAGATGTTGAAAAGCATCGACAAAAATTATGCTGCTTCTTCATCAATAATTAGTATGAGAAAGAAGCTCTGAGGTTGTACACCTTGCCAACACATTTCAATATCAGAAGGAAAAGGTGAGAGTATGGCCTGATCCTAGGGTGGCTCACAGGATTGTAAAGAAAGACATTCCTTCGAGATACAAGGGCCAAGTAAAAAGGATCGTAGATGAGGAGATCACAGTGGTCCTTGTAGTATCACCCTGGAGATTTCAAGAAGGCCTATGAGACTAAACAGCCACCCAAAAGATGTTAGAGAATAGAGTTATTAAAAAGGGGTTAGTCTACAAGAGGCTTGAGAACTTCAAACAAAATGACCTCAGACTGTTACTTGAAGGGACTCATCCTGATGAGTTTGCATATAGACAGATTACAACAGTTGAGCTCAAAAATGGCAAACAGGCCAAGTACATCTCAGAGCTGTATGGGCGTGAAGGATTGTTTGATGGTGAAGCTGAGAACCTGACCATGGAAGAACAAATTATGTTTCTCAGAGCATACCCAGAGAATCCTACAGGCTTATACATGGAAGTGAGTCTCATGGATGGGGGAACAGCTCAGTGTCCAATTCCCCAATACAGAGCTCCCATCCATACATTGCCAACCAAATCATCAGAGACTCATTCCCAGGCCAGTGCTTATGGGTCATCTTCTCAACTGATCAAGAAGGAAAAAGACCAACCATTCTGCCAACAATAAGTGGGACCTCAATAAAGTTAAAGGTTTTGGATGCATTGGTTCAGGGGAGTTTGTTGGACCAAAAGAACCAATGAGCTGGATCAGAAAAACCTTTAAGTCCCACAGACGTCACAACAACTACTGAAGACCACAACAGCTGAAGACAACAACTAATTACAAAGTCTGAACACAAGTGCTGAAGACAAAGTCTGAAGACAAGTGCTGAAGACAAAGTCTGAAGACAAGTGCGGAAGACAAAGTCTGAAGACAAGTGCTGAAGACAAAGTCTAAGACAAGTGCTGAAGACAAAGTCTGAAGAAGGTGCTGAAGACAAAGTCTGAAGACAAGTGCTGAAGACAAAGTCTGAAGACAAGTGCTGAAGACAAAAGTCTGAAGACAAGTGCTGAAGACAAAGTCTGAAGACAAGGCTGAAGACAAAGTCTGAACACAAGTGCTGAAGACAAAGTCTGAAGACAAGGGCTGAAGACAAAGTCTGAAGACAAGTGTTGAAGACCAAGTATCAGACGTTGTCATAACAGCTGAAGAGGTCTTCTTCAGTAGTTGTGACGTTTACCTTTCAGTAGTTTACCTTTCAGTAGTTTGACACAACAGCTGAAGAATACTTCTTTAGTTGTTGTGCTCATCAGTTAGTTTTATGTTTTTCAATAGTTTTGTAAAACGACTAAAGAGCGTTCTCTTCAGTCGTTGTAGTTTCAGTAGTTTCTTATCAGTAGTTTCATATTTTGTACTTAACATCTGATATGTTCTCAGTAGTTGTGAACATTTCAGTAGTTTGTTAAGAGTTAGTTATTTTTGTAATAGATCTGCCAGTTGTCACTTTCCCGTGATAACAGCAGCGATTGCACTCTATATAAGGAGTGTCAACCTATTGTAATAGAAGAATGATTTGATCAGAAATATTTGATATCATAGAAACATTCCTTGTTACAGAAATATATTCTCTCGTTATAACCGTATTTGTTCTTAATGCATACGAGTATCAAATTCTTGCTACAATTTGTCTAATTCTTGTTCTTATTCCACTACGTTACGCTCTAATACATCAAACTTGTGATCACTGATAATATTGGTTTTCAAGAATGATGTATATTGCTTTCAAGTTCTTTTACAATTATTACAAAGCATAAAAATAAATATAAGTACTTGTGGCATTTTATACTACATCCTACAACTAGTCATACTCTGAAAGTCAGCTGGAAACACTAATCTAGACAAGAAGATCAATTTAGAGTTAAGAGACAGGTTGTCATTTGACTTGTGACTATGACATGTCATAGCTTACATTCTAAGTTATTAGAAAAATGATAAAAGTAGAAAAGTAGAAAGTTATAGACACAAGACCTTAATCTGCAGTTTGACAAAAGTATGGACTTTTCAACTCATCCAAGTTGGTGAGTCTTCAGAGATGGCAGCGAAAAGTGGCTCAACTTTTGTCAAAAGGTGATCAGAGAAAGCATGTCTTCTCTATATTCAGAAGAAATCAGTCTTTTGAATCTTCGAGAGACTTAACCTTTGGCTTTAGAAGATATTGTCTTTTTGCTTCAAAAGATTTGATACTTAGAATAATTCACTGAGTTATATCAAAACTTCCAAAGTAAGTTCCTTGTACTTCAGTTGTGCATGCTAAACACATCAGCATATTGTGCATTTGTGCTAACTTTAACTAGTTTTATCAAGTCTTTTTCAAAATTATCTCTAACCAAATGATAACTGATGTTGATGTATTTTGCAACATCAAGTCATTCCCAGTTCCTTTAATGAAGAGTGTTCCATGAGTAGTTACCCTCTTATAGCCATGCTAAATAAGATACGTATTATGGTCTTCCATTGAGAAAGAGGACATGGTTTCCAACCTTTTGCCTTTCGAATCAAAGCATCTCATCCTTCATTGCTTCAACCCAACTTCCATCCTTCAAAGCCTCATTAATCTTCTTAGGCTCAATCCAAGACAATAAACAATAATGAAGATAAACATTTTTGTCATGGGTTTGTCCTCTTGTTCTCCCCCTATTCTTAATATCTATAATGATGTTTGTGGTGGGATGGGACTTATGGATTCTCAGTTGAGGAATCACAGCAAGTTGGTTGGACATATGTAAATTGGTGAAATTCAAATCTAGAATGGAGTATCACCCACCACATTGCAGCAGACTTCAGTACTTTGGAAGCATTCCTTTCTTCCAAGACCAATTTTCTTCTAAAGACAAGTTTTCACTTGTCTTCTTCTTCACTTGGAGCTTCTTAAAGAAATAGATTTTCCTTCTGAAGCTATCTTCTTCTTCTTCTTCTTCTTAGAGGTTTTTCTTTGCCATGTGGATAGTGCTTTTAGGATTGTAGATGCAATCCTTAGCAAAAAGAGAAGTACTACCACACATGATGCATTCAGTTGACTTCCTTCTATTACACTTCTTCTAAGTAAAAGGTTGGGCTTGATCACTTTCCACATCCATCTTCTTATTCACAAATGATGCAGCAGACTTCTTAGGGTAAGGCTTGCTTTTAGAACTTGATGATTCAAAATGTATAACAGTGGCACATATTTATCAGCCTTCCTCTCTTGACCATGATGGACATGAGTTAGGACTCTTGGTACTCGAGTCCTTTTTGAGTTTTTAGTCTTCATCACTTCAAATCTAGCAAAGATGAATACTTGATTTTACTTGGAGTTGAAGGTGGTCTTGATCTCTAGAGCTTTCACTGATTTTCTTTTGGCCACCCTATTAAACTTTTTCCTTGCAGACTTGGTCATCCTTGGTTTTTTCCTCTCCTCAGGAGAATATTAACCCTTCTTAGGATGATCTTCACTCACCTTAGATCCATCCTTTACTATCTCCTCTTCATCTAAATCTTCTTGAATAGGTTTTATGAGAGGTAACTCATCTTGACAAGTTCCACACCTTGGAGATCTTACTAATAAGCGTGTGTGTGGATGAGCTATCTTAATAGATCCTAATACCTGCTTGTTCTAATAACAAGTCTTTGCATGCAAGGATGAGGATATAATGTTCGTGAAGGTCTATTCTTTAAGAAAACATTTTTCTACGCTGGAGTTGCTGATCATATGCTTAGCCTGGCATTTAGTTAACTTGGTAATGAGATCTTTAATTTGTATCCTGTAATTTGTGTGCTCATGCTTAAGAGTTGACATTTTTTTATCTAAATCTTCTATTGAAAGTTTGTAATCCTTTTTAGCTCTTTTATAATTAGTTTTTAAAATATTTAAGGACTTATACGTTGTAGAACCTATATCTATTTACTCTAGCAATGCATGCAGGGGTATAAAGATGTTCTAATACCTTGGCTTCTTCATGGTCAGTCATTAGTTTTTGGTTGGAAGAAACAACTTCTACCTAAAAGCTCCAGTCAAATCCTCCTTTTCCACAATAACAACAACATGTTGTTTAGGTTGGCTAAGCTTCACAGGTCTGGGAGCACCCTTAGTGTAGTTTGTCTAGTTTGTGCTTGGCCACCATTTGTCCTTGGTGCCTTGCACTCTCTAGAAAAGTGTCCAATTTGGTTATAATTGTAACATTTCATCTTTGTGAATCCAAGGATCGCAATCAGGAATTATCAACGTTGGTTGAAATCAAGTCAACGTTTGCGGAATCAACGTTGGCTTGGTTTAATTGTTTGTATTAAATTTCAATATCAATAAAGATTTCAAGAACACAATTAAAGAAAAACACAATTAATGAACAAATATTAAATTCAAATGTATTTCATTAAAGCGTGTTAATGATTACAAACAATAAACGAATGATATTAAATTTTGTGTTTAATGATGTGACGGCTGCTAGGGTTTGGTTGTGTGATTTGATGTGATGGTTTTTCTGTTGTGAAAAATTCGTATTGCACTAGCTGTCATCTTTGATTCGAAACCTAGGATCCATTTATATAGACAATGTTGTTTCTATTAAGGAAAGACCAGATTTCTTGGGATTCGCATAACTGACTTGTTGACTTGTAACACTTGTATTGTTTGAATACAAGTGTTTGTACTCCGTAGGAATATTGCCTTCCGTAGATAGTTGTACTTCCATAGGAGACTTGTTGTTCAGCAGGAACTTGCTCTTCTGTAGGAGTCTTGTTCTTCCGTAGGAGACTTGTTCCTTAGCCCTGGTTGTTCATCCGCAAAAGATCTTCAGATGGAATTTTACTTGTAAAAAAAATATCGACAGAAGAACAAAATTTTCATCCGTAGATGTTTCTTACACTTAGTCAATTTCAGAAATTGACTAAGTATAATGTTTGTACCTGCAAACATACATAAATCAACACACATGTATATATGGGTTAACCTATACATATAATGCATACACAATAATGAATTACAACCATTCATTACAGATATTAAATCAAGTACTAAGCCTATACAAAATGGACTAGATCTACTAATCCTAGACCTAACAATCTTCCTTTTATCCGGTCCAAACTTTCCACCGGAAGCATTGATGGGAAACTTTTTGCATGTCCTCTTGTAGGACTTCTTGGCCTTATGGGTGTGAAAAGCCATTTGCTGGACTATCTCCATGTACTTTAGATCATCTGGATGGATACAATCCAAGTCATCAAGAGTAATGAGAAAGTTACCACAACTTTTTTTAGTAGTCACAAAGGCTTGAGCAGAGCTTGTCTCTTGGAACGGGTTTCCTTGGATGTATCTCTTTCTTGGTGTCTTCGAGAAGGTAATGAAGAGATCATCTTATGAGTTGTCAGGCTAGTAGATAAAATGATGTTATGGTTCTCTGTAGTCCCTTTCAACCACATGAAGGGTTGAACTCCGCTAATTGTTGGAAAAGCTGCCTGATGGATTTTGCATGTTCATCTCCATCTGGTATCCACTAAGAATACCATACAACTCTATGAGGTTATGGGTGAGTGGTTTTTAGTTATCTTAGTGGCCATACAATAATGAGCCCATAGTCTAGGGAACATGAACTTCCTTACAATGTCCCTATTCTCAAGTTTTACTCCAACATCCATTAGAGTATCCCAAATCTCACAATGTCCCTATCTTGTAGGTGAAGTTCTTAAAATGTTGCTTCATGAGGTCTTTATTGTTTTCCTTGGCTTCCTCAGACCCCTCATCCATAAGCTTAGGTGCATTCCAGAGTTGCTTTGTAGTTTTGCACTTCTTGAAGCCTCTGTAGATGGAGATAGGAAGAGCAGTTTGGAGAGCGGTCATGACCTTCTGATCTACATCATTTCTTCCAATCTTGCTCTGAGTAGTTAGTCACTTCCTTTGGAATCATACCACTACCAGCAGCAGTTGAAGTGGTGCTTGGAACATGAGGTCTAGACAGAATAGATCTCCACATCCTGATGTCTTGAGACTTGATGAAACCTTTCATTCTTTGGCACCAAGTATCAAAGTTATCAGGAGTGATCAGTGGAGATTTTGTCATGGTACTGGTTTCCATATCAGCCTTGGTAAGAGCAGTCATTTGAGTTGTTAAGTGTTTTATGAAACTAAATGGATTTAATATGATGAGATCTTACAATCAAGAGGCTAAAACACTTTGATACCAATTGTAGGACTGTTGAAATGGGTCAATGTAACAGTTTCACAATGAGTAGAGAGTTAGAATACTTAACCAATTAGATACGGAACCAGCTAGTTATGATACTAAGAACACAAGTGTATAACTATTCAAGAACAAGTTAATATTGGTTTTCAAGAATGATGTATATTGCTCTCAAGGTCTTTTACAAGTATTACAAAGCATAAAAATAAAGACAAGTACTTAAGACACTTTATACTACATCCTACAACTGGCCATACTTTGAAAGCCAGTTGAAAACACTAATCTAGAAAATGAGATCAATGTAGAGTCAAAAGTCAAATTGCCTTTTAACTTGTGACTATGACATGCCATAGCTCATGTCCAAATATATTAGAACATAAAAGTACAAAAGTATAAAGTTCTAGAGAAAAGACCTTAATCTACAGTTAACAAAAGTATGGACTTTTTACCAACTCACATAAGTTGGTTAATTTTATCAGAAGTGGTAGTGGAGAGTTGTTTAACTTCTTTCAAAAGGTGATTCAGAAAAAGCATGTCTTCTTTGTTTTTCGAAAAGACCAGTATTTGGCTTCGGAAGACTTCATCTTTGGCTTTGGAAGATTTGGTCTTTTGGCTTGGGAAGATTTGGTCTTTTGGCTTAGAAAGTAACTTTCTTGTACTTAATATGTGCATGCTGAGAGCTCTAGTTCTTCTTTGGTTACATCAGCCTCTAAGTGTATTCCTCACAACTCTTAACTATAACCTTAAATTTAAGTTTAATTCATATAGTCATGCTAATTTAGGGCTTCACCATCTCTAATAATTTAGTCATTAGTCCAACTTATACTTAATAACTTAATATGAGTATCCATAGTTCATAGTCCATTTCCTTTTTATGTTTTTAGGATGTGACATGTATGCATATTTAAATTTAAATCTTTAGTGAAAATTATATAAGTCTTTTATGTATTCTAAGCATTTTTTATAAACTTTTTGGATTAATCTTTCATGTGGTAGCCAATCTTGCTTACTAACTTGCTAGCATATGATCATTAACTTTTTTAAGCCTATGGTGATGATGATAGTGCTATTGATTTAACACCTACCTGGATGGACCATTGTAGAAGCATTTGAGTATCAAAACAGGTATTCTTAGTCTAACCCGTTGGCTAAGGACACTTGTCAACAAAGGTTTGATTAATGTAGTTATACTTGCTTGAATTCATACTTTGACTCTTGAATCATGTTTTAGATATAGTATATGTAACAAAATCTATGTTTACTCACCAACTTGTAGGTTGACCTTTATTTTATACAGGTTGCGGGGAATACTACTTGAGATGCCTACAAGTGTATGACACTTAGGATACTCGTGGACTTAGTTAATAAATCAAACCATATTTAATGTTATGTTTGTTTGAACAGTTTATGGCTTCAATGTAAGACTTATGTAGTTGGGTTAATTAAATAAATATCACTTTAATAGTGTCACGTGCTAAGGACAATCTACATGCCCCGACACATTCAGCCTCCGATTAGGGTGTGATAGGTTAAACCTAAAAATCCCCATCAAGATTCATTCATTCATGTGTCTAGCAATTTCCTATCGTTGTTTCATATGTAACTTTACTAAGATTATTTTTCCCATCACTACCTTAACTTATAAGGATAACCTTTTAAAAGAGGGCCAGAATAAATGAATGCCTTTAAAACTCTAGTTCATAAGTTATGTAGTGTTTGACTTCCTGATGGGAATGATGATTTTGTTATTTATAGTGATGCATCTAAGCAAGGTCATGGTTATGTTTTAAGCAATGAGGCAAAGTTATAGCCTACTCCGGAGGGAAATTGAAGATTTATGAAAAAAAATATACAACTCATGATCTCGAGTTGGGTGATGTCATGTTCACATTCAAAATTTTGAACCGATCATAAGAGTCTTCAACATATTTTAAATCAGAAAGAACTTAAAATAAGGGAACGACGATGGGTTGAATTACTTAATGACTATGACTATGAGATTTTTTATCATCCTGGGAAAGCGAATATTGTAGCTGATGTATTGATTCATAAGGATTATGTTATGCTTTAGTGTGCCATAGTTTAATTCAATCTCAAAACGTGTAATCTTGAAGCTCAATGTGTTTCAATTTCCAAAGGTAACATGAATGATGAAAAGTCATGTGATGTTGAGCTTCGATCGGAAACCAAGTCTGATGGTTAATTTTATTACCTGGATCATCTTTGGATTCCTAACCATGATAATTTCTGCACTATCATCATGAATAAGACTTAAAAATCTATTATTCCATTAATCTTGGTGTGGATAAAATATTTATGAATCTTCGAAATCAGTATTGGTGACCCGACATGAAAAAGGACATGGCTCTTTATGGGTCTAAGTGTCTTACTTACTCAAAGGTCAAAGCAAAACATAGTGTCCTTTTAGATTACTTTTTTAACTAGAGATTCAATGTGTGGAAGTAGGAAACTTATCCATGGATTTTATTATAAAACGCATTTCAAGTGGTTATGACAACAATTGGGTCATTGTTGACCATTTGACAAAATCGGCACTCTTCTTACCTCTACGTGAAGATTATCGGGTTAAGAAATTGGATCGTATCTATATCAATGAAATAGTCAGTGATTGATTATTTCATTGATGCGTGTGGAAGGTGTATATATTTTTATAAAGGTTTTTTGGATATATTTGGTTTTAAATGGTTATTACTAATACTAAACTACACACACAAAAGGAAAGTGTACCAATCGTGAGGTAATATAGTGTTGGTAATAATCGAGTATCAATTCGTAGACATACTAAGTCTACTCAATAACCCTTATAATTAACTATCAGTTTTAATTTAGGAAATGATAAATTAAATAAAATAATGATAAATAAGGATAGATAAAGATCAAGACTTTTGTTGGTTCTTTCAGTGAAGTAAGACTATCATCTTAATTTAGATTACACTTATTTAACTATGATGAATTGTTGGTGTGGTTAAAGATAAGGACACCAACATCGAGTAACTTACAATGTTAAACTTCCAAGCCACTAGTAATATTGGTAATACTTGTGCACTATTTCAACATATGATTTTTGAAAACTTAACTTAATGTTAAAAAGAGAGTTTACCAAGTTCCTTTCTAACATACCATTAATTTAAAAAAAAAACATAACAATTACTGTGGATTTCTTATACTAATAAAAGGGAACACGTAAATGATTAGAAAGTTAAGGTGAAATCACTTCTAATAACCGTTTCTAGTTCATTAGCTATGGATTATTATTATGATCAATTTCATGAATAAAAGTTAGTTTATATGTTTTTAACCTTGTATAACATTGACAATTACAAATGATAAGTTTATAACTTCTCATTCAAATGTAAATATTACCCATCAAAAGTTTACCCAATATTACCATAACATTAACATAATATAAACCACACAATTAGTTCAACATAAGTTACATAAAGTTTTATAAATTAGGATAATAAGTGAAGTTTAGTGGATAATAAGCTTGAACACAACAACAAAGATAGAAGATAGTAATGAAGTCATGTGTAACCTTTCGTATCTTCTTTAAATAAAAATTAACGTGGTTATGTTCTTGTAAGGATCTTTTTGTCATTTATGCTTGTTTCTTTGTGAATTTAAAAGTTAATAAATTAATTCTTAAATAATAATAATAATAATAATAATAATAATAGTAATTACAACTTTTACTTATTATTATAAAACTTAACTTAACTTATAATAATAAAATAATAATAGTAACAATAAAATAAAAATCATAATAGAAATAAAAATAACAACTTATAAAAGTTAAAAAACTAATAAATTAGAAATATGTTTAAAACTTAAAGTTTAAATAAGTTCAGGGGTGTTTTGTCATTTTAAAAACTATAAATAAAAGTAGTTGCATAAAATAACAAAAATTAGAACTACAGGGACCCATAGTGTAAACTTGATTAAATACCAAACCAAACCCCCACCCCCAACCCCTGTATTCAGGTGAAATCTCCGGCCAACCTCTGGTGGGGGCTAAACACCCAAAATTTTGACTGTTTAACTCAATTAAACCACTTCCTTTCGAATGCGACTATGGATCAAACCATTAACTGTTTTTAAAATCGATTAGAACGTCTGTTTTAGTAAAGAAACACTTGAAACCGAAAACCCATTCCATTCCTCTAACCAATGCTAAACAAATTGATCGATTCAAGTCGATTAATTGCCTAGAAACGTATTCCAAATCATTACGAATTAAACTCAACCCATAATTGCAATTGAAAGAAGGTAATTGTCTTGAATTTTAAGTTGAAACACCCGAATCAAACCATTGAATCATCGGCTATGTAACAGTTACAATTGTTGTTATATAACAGAGGGCAAATGTCCCATTCGATCCTTTTCAACTCTTTGTAATCCCAATTTCTTAAAAACTCCACACAAACATCGATTCCATACGCCTCTGTTCTTCACAAGTGGACCGAGTATAAACTAAGCTTAATCACTTCAATCCATTTGTAATCAAGTAAGTTAAACACATACTTATACTCGTTTTTACATGGGGAACAAAATCCCCATGATTGTTCATATGAATAAGATCGAATTATACTTCAATTTGAACAAAGTTGAATCTAGGGTTCTTGGCAAATTGGGGATTTCATCATCTGATATTTTTAAGGATTAAAAACCATCACCTTAGTAGGCATAGGCGCCCAGCCTACCGGTTAAGTTCACCCCATATACAGCAGAAGTCCCGGATTCGAACTGGATACGCTCAACTTTTTTTTAAAAGGTTTATTCATTTATTCAAATTACAGAAAATATTTAATTATTATAAAAATCATTTTTAACTAACATTATTTTAAAAGTTATCAAATTATTTTCTGTAAATTTCAAATTTTAAATACTTATATATTTTCTTATTAAAAATATTTATATCAAAGTTTATTTGTGAGTCATGTCTTATAATCTTGTAAAATAGACTGGTAGTTAAATAAGTCATTTTACAATATGTTTAAATAATTAATTTTATTTTAGACAAGTAGTTGTCTAACAAATAATTAAATTAATTATTTTCCCACTTTATACTAAATCTTTATTAAATCATTGTTATGAATTAAGTTATTTGATTTTACTAATTTTAATTATTTAATCGATTACATTAATTTTATTTAACTTAATTATAAAAACCCAAATTCCAATTGAAACCCTAGTTCACATTTTGACGTTGATCATATCCATAACTTAATCTTGGAACTTATACGTTTAGGTATCTTGTAAAAGGAATCATTGGAGCACCACTTAAACTCTTATTATTAATCTTATGATCAACTTATACAACATGTGAGTTTTCATTCCCCTCTTTTACCTTATTTCACACCTTTTGGGGTGAAACATGTTAACGTTATAAACTTGCACTTGTAAACGTCTTAATACTTGTAAATACACTAGCAATTCGTATTTAATCTTTTCATGGTTATTTGAAATATTGTGAGCCTTATAAGATAGACATTTTTTGTAGAAAATCATTAACTATTGCTAGTCTAGCGACGTCATAGATCTATGGGCCTGACAAGCCTATATGGTGCTAAAACCGAGGTTATTGTTGGCTCCTGATGACGTATGACTTGTTCATCATCAGAACCAAGTACACTTAGCTAATTGTTATAACTTATTGTGACCATCTTTGTCAAGGTTTAATTGTATCATTATGTTGTCTATAAACTTGCATTCTTCGTAGGTGATGACATGAATTGATACTTTTAAACTTTTATTTATATATGTACGTTTAACCCATGGAACTCTCCAACTTTCCGAAGTTGACTTTATATTTAACATGTTTCAGGAAATGCCTAAGGTTGATGTATGAATTTGAAGTATGGACACCTAGGGTTGGACCTAGAAAATAAAGAACATGTTTTGAATCTTGGAATATTGAACTTACGATATGTTTTATTTTGTTTGAGACTTATTGGTTGTAATTTGCCTTTTAAAACTTATGGTTTATATTTACAATTATTGGTTGTGTTATGTGGCTGTGAACAATCTTAACCCTCACATCTCAATGTTTCCACCGTTAAGGTTGGGGTGTGACAGATTGGTATAAGAGCCTATAACTATAGGGATTTAGGTTATTAGAAATGGTGAACTAGACTATAGTTGATGCATGAGCCTTATATGATAAATCTTTATGATCTCGTAAATCTATTTGTTGCATGCTACATAATGCTACCTGCTTAAGAGGGCCTCTTAATGTGCAACATAATGCCTTTAGCTAGGATTGCCTTGTAATTGGGAAATTTGGTTGCTTCGTCTCCCCTAAAACTTATTCTTAACCCTTAACCTCACGGCTATGAAATATCTTAAACTTGTTCTTGACAACACGTGGGATCGTACGCACTATATCGAAAGGTTCAAATCTTTAGACTTTATGTCTAATCTATGGAAAATCTCATCAATTAATTTCATTAGCCAAAAGGAATATTGTGTGGCTCATAGACACCTCTATTTAACATTTCCTGGCAAAAAGCCCTCGGGCTAAGGTTAGCATTTCACATAAATCTCAAAGCTTACCTAGGGATTTCTGGGATGAGTCATAAACTATGGTCAATATACACAAGTCCCTTAGGCTAATTGGAGTTAAGTCACCTTGATGTGTCAAAGTTTTGAAATGGTAATTTGTTACCAAATGCAATCATTCCATGTGTGTTTTATAAGTCTTGAAAAATCCTTGCTTGATTTACTATCTTTACCTCAAAATTCCTATGTCTAACTTACTTTGTATCCAACATGTCTCGCCATCATGGAAAGCGTGGTAGCTCCGACCGCAAAATGCCGCTATGATTGCCCGCCAAATGGTTGCCGTCCTTCCGACCATGGTCGCCGAACTGAGTAGCACAATGATGGCCAATGCTAGTAATAACGCTAATGGCAATGGGCAAGCAGAAACTAGTGAAAATCAAGGAAGAAACAACCAAACCTATATGTTAAGCACTTTAACTCGTGCAAACCCACCACCTTTAGTGGAAAAGAAGGAACCACTGGACTTCCAAAGTGTCTTGAAAGCATGGAGAACACCTTCATCATTTGTAAGTGTCCCGAGGCACTCATAGTCCGTTATGCCACAAGTTTTCTTCAACAAAGGGCATTATGTGATGGAATAGTGAGAAGAGAAACCGAGGTGCTGATGTTGTGTTGGCACTATCTTGGGATGAATTTAAGAACATTGTCATCAAAAAGTTCTGCCCAACAAGTGAATTGCAAAAGCTTGAGGAAGAATTCTAGAATCTCAAAAAAGATGGTGGAGATCATTTGGCCTACTCAACTAGGCATCATGAATTGAGCATTATGTTGCCTCATATGGTCGACACTGTCCCCCTAACATTGAGAAGTTAATTAAGGGGGTGCTACCCCAAATTCAAGATGTTGTGGTGGGTAGTAGACCCATAACTTTGGAGGATGCAATTACCATCACACCTCAACTCACTAAAAACCACATTACAGCAGGCACCATGTCTATTAAAGGTGCTAAGAAGACTGAGAAGGTGGTGCCCGAAGCAACTAAGGAGGGGAAGAATGAACCATCCTAGAACAATAAGAAGCATAAGTTCACCCCAGCCCGAAACTTTGTTGTGGCAACACCCAAAGTACCTAAAGGCAACATGTTCCTGTTGCAGAAGCTCTTATTGCTAAGGCCTATGCTGGTCCTCAACCATTATGCAACATCTGCAAGTATCATGTCACATCTATTCATTGTGCGGTAAATATGGGCATTTGGTTGCTATTGTCACCATGCACCAAAACATGCTACGTTAGTTGCTAACCTTGCTTGCTACAAATGTGGGAACCCGGTCATTTTCGCCCGCAATGCCCTCGTCTCGTGGGTAATGTTCCACAAGCTCAAGGACGTGCTTTTAACATCAACGCGAATCAAGCACAAGTAACGGCGTGGTGAATGATATGTCGAATCCACCCTTAACCTTTATGATCTAAGATCCTTTGTTGCTTTACCTATAACGTTAAAATTCTTAAAACTGAACAGGTATGTTTCTTGTTAATAATTCCTATTCTTACATTCTGTTTGATTCGAGAGCTGATAAGAGTTTTATCTCATTAGAATTTGAGCCTATACTTGCTAAGACATATACAAAATTATAAAAGCCTCTCACTGTTGAATTCACCGATGGAGAACCCATCACCGTTGATGTCATTTTTCATGATTGCATCTTAAGCCTAAACGAACATGATTTTCCTTTCGATCTTATTCCTATGAAAATTGGAAGTGTTGACATCATCATTGGCATGGATTAGTTAGCCGAACATCATGCGGAAATCATATGTTTCGAGAAGTGCATTCGAATTACTTTACCTTTGGGGGATACATTGAATGTTTTCGGTGAAAAATCCTCCAAGGGACTCAAGCTTATATTGTGTACTCAAGCCCGAAAGTGTCTAAGTAAGAATTACATGGCTTTCTTGGCCTACATGGTCAATACGAAAGTCAAAGGGAAAAACCTTAAGGAAGTTCCGATTGTATGAGACTTTCTGAAGTG
Organism: Flaveria trinervia; assembly: GCA_025506515.1. Taxonomy (NCBI): domain Eukaryota; kingdom Viridiplantae; phylum Streptophyta; class Magnoliopsida; order Asterales; family Asteraceae; genus Flaveria; species Flaveria trinervia. The sequence continues at coordinate 41,552,346 of CM046458.1, read as the reverse complement.
TTTCCTGATGACCTTATGGTCTACCTCCTGTATGTGAACTCAAGTTTAAGATTGACTAATTCCGAGAGCAAACCATGTGGCTAAGTCACCTTATCGACTTGCACCATCATAAATGCGAGAGTTAGCCAGTCAACTTCAAGAACTGTCTGATTAGGGCTTATCCGTCCTAGCTACTCGCCATGGGGTGCACCTATGTTGTTCATGAAGAAGAAAAATGGATTGTTGCAGGACCGGTGAAGGGTGGTCACTTACAACACAACAACACAAAAAGGAGAGCAACTTAACTTAATCAAACAGTGAACTGGATTAACCACAATAGATGATACTAAGAACACAAGTAAGTAAGTAAGAGTAGAACAAGAGAACAAGATACACAAGTATATGGTTTTCAAGATTGCAGTATATTGTTTTCTTAAGTTCTATTACAAGTGTTACAAAGCATATTAGAAAGATACAAGAACAAGAGATACTTATACTACATCCTACAGCTAGTCGTACTTTGAAGGCCAGCTGGATACAATTGACTAGACACAAAACAAAATCAATTGTAGAGTCAAAAGGCAGATTGCCTTTTGACTAGTGACTATGACATGCCATAGCTCACATCCTTATCTATTAAAAAAGGATAAAGTACATGAAATAGAAAGTTCCAGACTCAAGACCTCAATGTACAGTTACCAAAAGCATGGACCTTTTCACCAACTCATGTAAGTTGGTGACTTTACGAGTTGCAGCGGAAAGGGGTCCAGCTTTATGGAAAAGTACATCAGATAAAGCATGTTGTTAAAAGTCTTCGGAAGAAATCTGTCTTCAGTGTTGGCTTCGGAAGACTTCATCTTTCACTTCGGAAGATATTAGTCTTGGCTTCGGAGACTTTGCCTATTGAAGCTTTAGAAGACTTCATCTTTGGGTTTGGAAGATATTGGTCTTGGCTTCGGAAGATTTCACACTTAGAATATTTCTTTTGCATGTGTGAAACTTCTGAAGCATTCTTCTTCATTGTACTTGTGCAGCATGCAGGAAAGACTTTGGGTGTTTGGGTTGCATCAGCCTTTTCATATAATCTCTACAAACTCCCCCTAGGCTAATGCTACCAAAACACTAGTAGACTTCAGATATCAACAGTCCTTATCAGAATAATGACCATCCCTTTCTTCATGAGATGATCGGGATCCCTCAGACTATCAAAGTGTCTCCTCATATCAAAGAGATCATGTAGAGGCAACTGAAACATGTCTTGCTAAGTGTAGATGTCTTTAATGCCTTGATCTCTGATGACATGCCATCTTTCCGAATTTGTGGTGTATGTCCAAGACAAGATGGGTCTTCTTGATGCAAGAGGAGATGTTTGAATGGGAGTTGATGTAGCATCCTCTAGCTGTACATCCTCAGGTTGTTTTGACTCATCCTGAGGTTCAAAAAAGGATGTAGCCTTCTTCTTCTTTGCCTTTGGCTTTGAAGCTATCCTTTTCTTTCTCTTTATCACTTTTAATTAAGAAGACTGGCCTGCAGCACCTGATTGATCTTCATTATCTTTTTAGTTGGGTCTTCCTATCTCACAGATTCAGAAGAAGAGGTGGAGGTTGACCATATTGTGATCATAAGTTGAAGCTTGCTAAGATTCAGCAGGAGGTCCAGGTTGTGTTGTCTCAGGTTGTTCAACCTTAACCTCCACTTTAGGTGAGGCTTGATTTGGAGGGGAGTGTAAGTCAATCAACTCTCCACTCTTTATCTTCTGCTTGATCACCCTGATATTCTCATCCATAGTAATAGAGACATGGTGCCAAGTTTCCTTCTGGAGAATCCATACAGCTTCAAGAAGCTCATCATCCTCTTCCTGACTGCAGACTTCTCATGCTCTTTTGGATGATGGCTCTTGACTTAGCAGCTTCTTCCCTTAGCTTCCTTTTGGTTGTCTTTCTTTCCTTGACTATCTCAAGTTCAAGTTATTTGAGATACTCAAACTCATATAGTCATAGGATAACAAAGAAGTGCTTCTGCCTGATAGAGGCTTGTGGCACTCAGGTAGTTGATCATCTTGATCCTGTCTTCTTTTTTATCTACCTAAGGTTCTTGTTGAACCACATCCTCATATGCATGACTTTCTTGAACTGGGGAGAGAGTAGGCATATGCTTGTACAATCTTTTCTTTCTTCTGTCTTCTTTGATTTGTACCAGTAGCTCTGCATCTTCTGCTTCTTTCTTCTCCTTTAACCTTTCCATGTCAATCAGTTCATTCAATTCCTCTAAGGGGGAGAAATGACATTGTCAATGTCATAGTTCCTGTTATGCAAGTAGTTGATCCTAACTGCCCTCAACTCATCATCCTGAGTATTTGTCTGGGAGAAGCCCTGATTGTAGTCTCCATGAGTCTTACAGACCCAGAAGAGGAACTTTCTCCCCTCAGCTTCCTTTTCTCTCTCTCTCCTCCTCCTCAATCTCTTCAGACGTCATCTTTCTTTTCCCTTTGTCACTCACAGACCTTTGTGACTCAGCATGGAGAGAGCTTTGGCCTTCATTGCTTGATGTAGCTTCTAAGCTCTGGCCAGAGAGAGGTTGAGAAGCACCTTCACCAGTAGGTGGTCTCAAAAAAGGTATGGATCTCTGCCTCAACATCCAATTGACCAATGGCATAGCCTGATTGCCTTAGTCTCTTTTTGAAGCTGAACTATGCAATGATCATGTCCTAGATTCTTTGAGCCATCCTATCAGCTTGTCTTGATTGGCTTGGATTGACAAGTGGCATTGTGACTAGATCCAAACTTTCATAGAAGTTTAAGGTGTGAAAATTGAAGATCTCTTGTTGCCCTTGAACTCTAAGAATGATGAGGGCCTTTCTCTTGCTGTCATACCTCCACCCAATGATGTGATTGCAAGATAGTGGAGATGACATAGCCCTTGGTCTCCCTTCCTCAAACAGACTCTATTTAAGAAGTCTATAGAGTCCATATCAATATGAACTTGAAGAAGTTATTGAGTATGCACAATTGCAAGTGAGGATGGTGAGTCCTTAATGTCCATACTCTCTGAAGAACTCCCAGGTTCTATGATAGTAATGACTTTCTCCCCATTTTTGGTAGCATCACCCACTTGCATAGGTGAGCTAGGAGTTAGGTCAATCACACTCACAAGTTCTTGTGTTCCTGGTTGAGCTCCTCTTAAAGGTCTTTGAGCTAGTTTGTTCTTAAGATATGAAATCTCAAGTTGCTGATCATTGACCCTGTTTTGCAAGGCAGTCACTTGAGATTCTAGGTGACTAACCTTAGAGACTAAATAGGTGCATGTTTTAGATAGTTTTTGCACCTTTAGTCTTAGATTCCCCTCATCTTCATCAGAAGAATCATTGGGGGATGAGATGATTGGAGCAGGCTCCTCTTTCTCATCACCAGCTTCAAGTTCTTGGCTGTTGGTTTTCCTCTGCTCACTGACAGCCTCAGTTGAGGAGGCAGTGGGCTAAGCGCCATGGTTGAGGTCTTAATGATGTAATCACTTTCAAAAGTAAGAGCCTCTTCCATATGGACATCCTGAATATGTTCAGCAGTGTCCACCTTAGTAGTAGGTGACAGATGTGGGATAGAAATAGGAGACTCAGCAGCATTCATCTCTCTTTGAGTAGGGAAAAGAAGATAGATCATGATACTCACTAAAACCTAGATCTTCATCAGTATAGAAGTCAAGGTTGGGGATTGGTTGGTTAAGATCTAAAGGCTGGGGGTGGTAACTTTCCGCTGAAGGTTGATCACTTATGTTATTAGACTCAGAGTGATGACTTAAGGCAGTTTGGCTTATGAGCTCATCAGGCTAAGCATGAGGAACCTCAGCACTGATCATAGAAGGAAGGGGAGTGGTTTGCTCCTCAGGAGAAGTGGGAGCTCCAGTGTCCACTTCTTCCTATATAGGTCAGTGTATGGGGGCCTGCGCAGACTGACTAGTCTGAGTAGGGGTTCGTTTGTGTTTCCTTTGGTAGGTGAGGGTGATTTGTGGCTGTTGTGGTGGTTGGGAAGTAAAGGTGTGGGATCAACACTAGCTGGTGCTACTAGGTTGTCACCTTAAGCAATGAGCTCTAACATTTTTGGGACTAGGGCTGTTTCTACCCTAGAGAAGCCAACAGTGGGCTTTCTCATTATTTTAAAGATGTCGGGCTTCATCTATCCCAATTTAAGAATATTACTTGTTCCCCTTAATTATGAACCCAGCTCACAGTTAAGAATGTATTGAACATATCTAGGGAACATGTAATACTCTAAGGAGTCCAAGTTTGCAAGCAGATTAGTATAAACAAACTGAGAATACCTAAACTTGACTCCCTGAACCATCCCATGGACAATAAAGGAGAGATCCTCAGGAATCTGGTCCCATCCACCGTGCTTGTTTGATAAGCTATGGATGACCACATGGAGCAGGAATTTCCATTGGGATGAGACATTCCCTTTCCTGAATGTCTTGACAGAATAATCTCCCTAATATCCCATATGTACAAACTACTAGTTAACAACTTCCTTAGGAAAGAACACCTCACCTTCTTCATCATCCAGCTGAGATGCATGTTGATGATGGCTAGAGTGATGAGACTGTTCTCCCCTACACTATGGTAGACAGTGCCTTCTCCCCATCCATGACAACCTCTTGGCAGGTCTTCTAGAATTATAGCAAATGATCCTCATAAAGTGGACGATCAATATTTAGGGAGGTGAAGTAGTTCAACAGAGCTAAGAAACGGCAAACCTCTGAGAAATGTGGATTTTTCTCAGAGCTTAACATAGCAACCTGGTTATGTTGTTTGTGTAACTGCATGTAAAAATTTGGATCATTTCTATGATGAGGGTTTGCCATTTGGAGATAGCTTAAGAATGAAGAAAGAAGAAGAAAGAAATTTCAGAGAGAAATTAGGGTTTTAGGTCTGGAGGAAGAAGGAGATGATAGAAAGAGGGGGAAACCATTGGGTTTATATGTGAAAAAGGATTTCAGATAAAGTTTAATGAAAGAGGATAAACATTGAAATCCGATGTCGGTCCCATCTCTGAAAACAAGAGCTTATGAAAGTGATGAACTAGACAACTTAGGACACACAGATTTTAAGAAATAATAAGAATTAGTTTTAAGAAAACCGATTCAAAGTTTATCATCACAATAGCTAATATTAGATATTTAAATCTCTGTTCATCAAAAGCTTTCGTAAATAGATCAGCATATTATTCATTTGTGTGAACTTTGACTAGTTTAATTAATCCATTTTCATAATTATCTCTTACTAAATGACACCTGATGTTGATGTGTTTAGTCCTTGAGTGTTGCATAGGATTCCCTGTGATAGAAATAGCACTATTGTTGTCTATGTGAATGGGAGTCTCCTTGAAGTTTAACCCATAGTCCAGCATCTGATTCTGAATCCAAAGCACTTGAGCACAGTAGCTTGCAGCAGTAATGTATTCAGCTTCAGCAGTTGATGCAAAGACACAGGCTTGTTTCTTGCATTGCCATAAGACAACCCTTCCACTAAGAAACTAACATCCTCTAGATGTAGACTTTGCAATCATGTTGCAACCACCATAATCACTATTTGTATATGTATACAGATTAAAGTTAGAATTCTTACGGTACCATAAACCAAGTGTTGAAGCACCTTTAAGGTATCTTAGAATCCTTTTGACAGTGATAAGGTGAGACATCTTAGGGTTGGCTTGATATCTTGCACAAATACATGTAGCAAACATGATATTAGGTCTGCTAGCTATAAGATACATAAGAGACCCAATCATAGCCCTATATAAGTGTTCATCCACACACTCCCCCTCAAGATCAAGTCCAAGGGAGTGGTTTCTTGCTATGGGTGTCTTAGCAATCTTACAATCAGTGATGTTAAACCTCTTAAGTATGTCTTGAACATACTGTGACTGACTAATGAAGATGGCATCTTCAACTTGCTTCACTTGAATTCCTAGAAAGAAATTAAGTTCCCCCATGGCACTCATTTCAAATCTGTCTGTCATCAACTTCTCAAAGTCTTTGCAGAGCCTTGGATTAGTTGAACCAAAGATGATGTCATCTACTGTTAGGATCTCAGCCTCTTGTTTAATCGAATGAACAGATATAGCAGCGGAATATCTCAGAATTAGACAAATTCAAGCAAGAATATTCGATATAAAATGATAAAAGAATTTTTTTATAGAGAGAGAAATATCCGACAAAAGGAATATTGCATTAAGATTGTCGGCCTCAATGGCACGATTACAGGTGAGTCATCCTTCCTTATAAAGGAAAGAGTGACGTAGGCTGATGTCACTTGAAAGTGACATGTAACCGTTTGATAACTACTGATGTTTAACAACTACTGAAGATGTCAACAACTGACATCTTCTTACAAATGTTCCTAAGTGTTAAACATCTTATTTACAACTACTGAAAAACATAAAACTACTGATACTACAACAACTGAAGAACAACCTCTTCAGTTGTTTACAAGTACTGAAAAGTAAACAACTACTGAAAGGAAAAGAAAACTACTGATGAAGAAAAACCATCACAACAACTGAAGAAGCCCTCTTCAGCTGTTGTCATCAGCTGTTAGCATCAGCTGATGTCTTCAGTACTTGAACATCAGACTTTGTCTTTCAGCTGTTGATCTTCAGTCTTTGTCTTCAGTACTTGTTGAAGTCTTCAGACTTTAGATCTTCAGCTGTTGTCTCAGTCTTTGTCTTCAGTACTTCAGAAATACTTCAGCAGTTGTATTCTTCAGACTTTGTAGAACAGCTGATCAGGTCTTCTTCAGCTGTTGTGATGTCCTGTGGGACTTAGAGGTTTCTCTGATCAGGCTCATTGGTTCTTTTGGTCCAACAAACTCCCCCTGAACCAATGCAGCCAAACCTCTAAGTTATTGACGAGTCCCACTTATTTTGGCAGATAGATGGTCTTTTTATCCTCTTGATCAGATGAGAAGTGACCCTTTTTCAGCACCGGCCTGGGAAGAAGTCTCTGATGATCTGTTTTGCATGATATGGTTGGGAGCTCTGTATTGGGGACTTGGACACCGAGCTGTTACCCCAACCATGAGATCTACTTCCCGTGTATCAGCCTATATGATTCCCTGGTGTAAGCCCTTAGAAACATGATCTGCTCATCCATTGTCAGCACCTCGGGCACACCATCAAATAGTCCTTCTCGGCCATACACTTCAGAGATGTACTTGCCTGTTTTCCATTCTTGAGCTCAACCGTGGTTATTTGTCTGTAAGCAAACTCATCTGGATGAGTCCCTTCTAAGAGCAGGTTGAGCTCATCTTGTTTGAAGTTTTCAAGTCTTTTGTAAACCAATCCCTTCTTTATGATTTTATTCTCTAACATCTTTTGGGGTGGTTGTTTGGCTACATAAGCTTTCTTGAACTCTTCTACAATTTCCCAAGGGGACACTACAAGAACCACAGTGATGTCTTCGTCGACAACCCTCTTCACTTGGCCCTTGTATTTTGAAGGAATTTCTTTCTTGACAATCCGGTGTGCCACCCTAGGATCAGGCCATATCCTTACTTTTTCCCTTTGGTATTGAAAGGTATTAGCAAGGGTGTACAATCTTAATACTTCTTTCTTCATGCTAATCATTGAAGAGGATGTGGCATATGCTTTGTCAATGCTTTTCAGCATTTCCTCATCATGTCTTTGCATCTGTTCCTCTTCAATCTTTATCATCAAATCATGCATTTGAGAAGCAGGAGTGATGGACATTGGATTAGCCTTAGGCAAAGTGATAACTGCAGAGAGTGGCAGTCTGTCTTCATCCTCCTCTTCATCTTCATCAGCCCTCAGTACCTTTCTTTTCTTTTGTCTAGGTACATCACTGGCAGTGGGTTTTGGGGGTAAAGGATTTGGTTTTGTGGGTTGGATGGTTGGTTTAGAGGGTAAAGGGGTTGTTTTAGTGGGTTGTGGAGGTAGTGATTTTGAGGATAGAGGCTTTTCAGACTGTTTTAGCATTTTGGCTGTAAGGGAGGCTTTAGTAAATTTTGTCAGTTCTTTTCGGTTCCCAACCCCAGCTTCATTCAATGCCTCAATCACTAAACCTTTGGAGTATGCTTCAGACGAACAAATCTTGGTGGTTATTGCCAAGATGTTGTCCCTGGTCCAGGCCCTTATTTCTATCAGAGATCTTCCCAAGTATTTGGCTATAAATCTAATCATTATCTCCAGCCTTTCTCTTTCTAAGGCATCATAACTAGCCCATCTTGAGTTGATCTCCTCTGTCTCCAACCTTCTGATCTCGGAGTCTAGTTGTTGGATGTCAAAACCCTGTCTATATAACTGTTCAATGATTTTATCCATTGAACGGTTATGGTTGGCATCAGCTTCTTTCACCATATCATTCAGCTCCTTCTCCTTCTCAGACTCTCCTTTCCTCTTTTGATATGTGACATGAAAGTCTTTTTGACTTTCATTCACTTCAGCTCTCTTCTCACTCTCCTTCTCCTTCTCATTTACCTTCTCTGATTCTTTCTCCTTTTCCCCATCTGTCCTCTTCCTTTTTCCTTTAACTGACTGACTCTCCCCCTTTTTGGTTGCATTGGGTGCAAGGGTTTGAGCATTAGAAAGTGATTTGGTCACCAACTCCTCCACTAGGGGTTGTATTATTGTAGTAAGCCTCTCATCAATGGCTTTGATCACTATATCTGTGATCATGGGAGTGATGAGAGGTAGGGATTTTTGAAGGTTAGCAACTGATTGATCAGGATGGTTCTGTTCCTGAGAATCAGTGCCAAAAGCAGAGGCTGGTGGCTTGGAAGTATGTATTGGCTCAGTGTTTAGGGGACCTTCAGAAGAAGGTGCCATCTGTGGGTGTATTGTGGTGGCAGATGGACTTGCATCCTGAGACATCTTGGCCAGCAGCTCTTTGAGTCTGCTAACCTCATCCTCTAGGATGGTGTTTTGAGCAACTACATCATAGAAGAAGCTCAGGTCATCATCAGTTGATACTGAATCACCTGACCTCCTGACAGAGTCAGGATAAACATGCCTTGAGTGTAGATCAATTATAGCATGTGCCCCTTGTTCTTGGTTCTGGGGACTTCCAGCCTCAGGACTATGTCCTTCATCAGCTGTTGCCACTGGTGAGGTCTTAGAGATGTTACCAACTGCATCCTGGTCATTTGCTGAGTCAGAAGCAGTGGCAGCCTCACCAGAAGGTCGCACCTCCTTGTCTACACCAGGAGATGAAACATGATAACCCTGTGCTGTGGGTTGACAGAAGCATTGTGATCCTCCCCCTCAGGTGTTGAGGTTATCCCAGTAGTGATTGGTGTCTGGGTGGGGGGTGAGGAATGCAACTACGTCAGCACTTTTGCAACAATTATTGTAGGGCTTTGAGGGGCGGTTGCATCAGGAGAGGGTGTGGAAGCAGTGTGCACCCGGGGCGAGTGGTGCTCTTCAATGGTAATCCCCTCAAGTGAGGAGGATCCCAGCAGTGTGGCTTCCCTTTGAGTGGTTGCATCAGGTCCTTTTGAGAGGAAACCTGAGCAGCTTCGGTTGGTGGAGTCATAGTCTCTACTGGGGGGTTATTTCCAGTAGAGATAACCTGTGTTGGTGCAGCAGGAGCATCCTCAGGGGACTCAACTCCCTGAGTAGCCTTCTTAGGCTTCTTCTTTGTGGGTTGGAGGGGAGTTTGGATGTGGAAGTGAAGGCTGTGGGTTCCAGCTGCGTGGGTTTGCGCAGCTTGGCAGCCTGTTTAAGAGTTTGGTCAGTGTTGTGTCGGGAGTATACCTCCGGCAATACAGCCAAAGCAGGGACTCCCAGACCAACTAGTCCCTCAGCAGAAAGCTGATTCTCTATTATGGCCATTATAAACCGAGGATATAGTATCCAACGGTTAGAAAGTGGTTTTGTGGCCATATCCTTGATTTCAAGAAAAATTATTTCAGAAAAGTTTAGTGGTTCTTGTTCAAGGATAGAGAACAGTACCTGTTGCCATCTGGAAGACAGTTGATCCCACGAAGAAGTCTTCGGGGCCAGGCAAACATTTACCATATGAATATCAAGCGTTCAGCATCTGGAAAATGTTTCTTCAGGATGGTCGAAGCACTAAGATCGCCTTGATATCCATGTTGTCCAAATGAAATCAAGTTGGCGCTTAGGATATCCAACAGGGTAGCAGCATCATCTAATAGTAATATCTGGCGGATGGTAGCAGTAGAGATGACCACCTTATGAGAGTTAATGGACGAATGGATAGATTCTCCATTAACAGTTGCATTCGTCCAAAACTGATGTAGCGAATCGGCATAAATGATGGATTTAGGAGGAAGGCCGTTTTCAGTGGTGATTGGACCATAAGATCTATAGTATTATCGAATTTGGTCCAGAAGGGCGATTTAGTGAGGTACGCACACAGTTGTGTCGAGGCTTGAGTTGCATTGTCCCATTAATGAAGGGAAAGGTTTTCAGAGCTTTTGAAATTTTAGGTCGTGAAAGAATGAAAAACTCTGAAAGAGGGATCAGATATATATAGGGTACGGGTTATGAAACGACTGAAGGTTTTTTGTGTTAGTCATCAGTATTTGAAACAACTGATGACGTGTTATTAACTTTCAGAGGTTTGAAACGACTGATGGTATTGGTGTGGTCAGCAGTTATAAAACACTGAAGACATGGTGTTTACAATCACGTTGAAACAACTGAAGTCTCTGATTTAGGCATCAGTAGTTTTAAAAACTACTGAAGACAATTGGACTTCAGATGTTGAAAACAACTGAGGACTTGGTATTAGTCATCAGTAGTTGTGAAACTACTGAAGACCCTGGTTATGCCATCAGTTGTTGTAAACAACTGAAGACTTGGTGTTAGTCATCAGTAGTTGTGAAACTACTAAAGACATGGTATTGCTTCAGTTGTTTATGAAGAAACAGCAGTTTGTGAACTACTGAAGAGAAAGTACTCATCAGTAGTTGACAGGATCAGTGATCACAAGTTTGATGTATCAGAATATAAAGCAGCGGAATACAAACACGAATTAGACAAATTGTAGCAAGCAATCGATACTTGTAAGCGTTAAGATCGCATACGGTTATAGGGAGAGAATATGAATTTCTGATTTCTAGGAATGTTTATAGATGTAGAATATTCTAATCGAATCAATCAATCATTCCATTCAATTGCTCATATCGCTCTCTGATTACAATGGGTTGTCACTCCTTATATAGAGTGCAACAGTCACTGTTATCACGGAAAGTGACAACTGGCAGATCCAATACAGAAATAACTAATTCTTAACAAACTACTGAAATGTTCACAACTACTGAGAACATATCAGCAAGTTAAGTACAAAATATAAAACTACTGAAACTACAACGACTGAAGAACAAGCTCTTCAGTCGTTTTATAAAACTACTGAAACAAAAAATAAAACTACTGATATCACAACTACTAAAGAAGTACTCTTCAGCAGTTGTGACAAACTACTGAGGCTTCAGTACTTGATCTTCAGACTTTGACCTTCAGGCGTTTCATCAGCTGATGACTTCAGTAGATATCATCAGCTGATGTCTTCAGTCTTTGTCTTCAGACTTTGTACATCAGTTGTTGATCTTCAGTACTTGTGAACTCTTCAGCTGTTGTACTTCAGTACTTTGGTCTTTCAGCTTCAGCACTTGTGTCTTCAGCTGTTGTACTTCAGCACTTTGGTTCTTCAGCAGTTAAGGTCTTCAGCACTTGATCTTCAGCTGTTGAAGTCTTCAGCACTTGTCAAACTACTGATGAGGCTTTCAGCAGTTGTTGTGATACCGTGTGGGACTTAGAGGTTTTCTGATCTTGGCTCATTGGTTCTTTTGGTCCAACAAACTCCCCTGAACCAATGCAGCCAAAACCTCTAACTTATTTATACTCCCACTTATTGATGGCAAAAATGTTGGTCTTTTTCCTTCTTGATCAGTAGAGAAGATGACCCATGTACGCTCCGGCCTGGGAAGAACCTCAAATATTTGTTTGGCAGAGTATGAATGGGAACTCTGTTTTGGGGAACTGGACACAGAGTTGTTATCCCATTCATGAGATTCACTTCCCCATAATGAGTCTGTACGACTCTCTTGTGTAGGCCTCAAGGAAGGTGATTTGTTCCTCCATGGTTAGCTCTTCAGCACCTCCTTCAAACAATGATTCCGGCCCATAATACTCAGACAGGTTTTGCCTGTTTCCCATTCTTTAGCTCCACAGTTGTTATTACTCTGTAAGCAAACTCATCCGGGTGATTACCCTCTAGGAACAACTGGAGCTCATTTTTCCTGACTTCCTCAAGCCTCTTGTAAACTAACCCCTTTTTCACTATTTTGTTTTCCAGCATCTTCTGAGGGGTTAGATTAGCTTTGTAGGCCTTCTTGAAGTCTTCTAGATTTCCCAGGGTGAAACTACAAAGACCAGAGAGATCACTTCATCTACGATCTTTTTCACCTGGCCAATGTATCTCCGAGGTATATTGTTCTTATGAATTCTGTGAGAGACCCTGGGATCAGGCCAAATCCTCACTCTTTCCTTTTGATATTGAAAGGTATGCCTGAGAGTGTAAAGTCTGAGGGCTTGCTCCTTCATATTGATGATGGAAGATGTGGCTGCATAAGCTTTGTCAACTCTCTTCAGCAATTCCTCATCATGCTGTTTATGAAGCTCTTCTTCTTCTAGCTTCACTTTAAACCATTTGTCTCTGGACTTCAGGAGTAATTGCTGAGGAGTGACTTGTGGCCTTAGGCAACTGAATCACAGCTGATAGCGGCAGCCTGTCTTCATCATCTTCTTCATCTTCTTCTAGCCTCAATATCCTTCTCTTCTTCTCTTCAAGGGTATATCATCGGCTATGAGTTTGAGGGAAAGGGAGTTTTTGGTGGGTTGTGTTTGGGTGGTTTAGGTGTGGGAATGTTGACAGGCTGTGCTAGCATCCTTGAGGTGAGTGTGGCTTTTGATTGCTTTGCTAGCTCAGTCCTGCTCCCAGCACCCACTTCATCAAAGCTTCAATAACAAGCCCCTAGTGTATGCTTCAGACGAACAGATCTTGGTGTTGATTGCCAAGATACTGTCCCTGGACCAAGCTTTGATCTCAATCATTGATCTTCCAAGATATTTTGCAATAAATCTTATCATGATTTCTAGCCTTTCTCTTTCTAACACTTCATAACTTGCCCATCTATTCTGGATTTCTTCAATCTCTAGTCGTCGAATCTCAGAGTCAAGTTTGTTGGTGTCATGACCTTGCCTGAACAGCTGATCAATGATGTTGTCCATTGATCTACTGTGTTCGGCATCAGCCTCTTTTATCAGTAGCTCCAAGGCTTTATCTTCAGCAATGTGCTCATCAGCACCTTCTTTCGCTTGTAGGTGAGCAGAGGTTGCTTTTCTTGTTCCTCCTCTTCCTCAGATCTCTTCCTCTTTCTATCTTTCACTGCAGTACTCTCCCCCTTTTTGGTTGCATTGGAGGAAGGGGTTGGTACCGCAGAAAGAGTCTTGTGGACAGCAGCATCAACTAGGGGCTGTAATGTTGAGGAAAGCCTCTCATCAAGGGCTTTGATCACTATATCAGTGATTATGGGGGTGATGAGAGGGAGGGAGTTTCGGAGGATAGCACCTATTTGCTCAGGAGGTTCTGTTCCTGAGAAGTAGGGCCTGAGGCAGAGGCGGGTGGTTGATTTTGGGGTGGCTCTGTGTTTGGGAAACCTTCAAGGGAAGGTGCCATCTGTGGGTGTATGATGGTGGCAGATGGACTTGCATCCTGAGACATCTTGGCCAGCAGCTCTTTGAGTCTGCTAACCTCATCCTCTAGAATGGTGTTTTGAGCAACTACATCGAAGAAGAAGCTCAGGTCATCATCAGTTGATACTGAATCACCTGACCTCCTGCTTAGAGCAGGATTTACATGCGCTGGGTGTAGACCAGTTGGTGCATGTGCCCCTTGTGCTTGGTACTGGGGACTTCCAGCCTCAGGACAATGTCCATCATCAGCTGTTGCCTCTAGGGAGGTCTTAGCAATGTTACCAGCCTCACTCTGGTCATGTGCTGAGTCAGAGGAGGTGGCAGCCTCACTAGATATTCTAAGCTCCTTCTCTACACCAGGAGATAGAATTGGGAAACCCCTGTGCTGTGGGTTCTCAAGTGCACTGTGTTCCTCCCCTCAATTGTAGAGGTATTCCCAGTTGGAAGTGGTTTCTGGGGAGGGGGTGAGGAGTGCAATTGAGTCAGCACTTGTGCAATATTAAAGTTGGGCTGTGAGGGGCGGTTGTTTGGGGTACAGGGGTAGAAGCAGTGTGCACCTGGGGTGGATGGTGCTCTTCAATGGCAATCTCCTCAAGTGAGGAAGATCCCAGATAAGTAGGTGCCCCTTGGGTTGCTGCAGGCTCCTGTTGAGAGGAAGCCTGAGCGGCTGTGGCTGGAGGAGTCATGGTATCCACTAGGGGGTTTGGACTAGTGGATATATCCTGCGTTTGTTGTGCAGGAGCATCCTCAGGGGACTCAATTCCCTGAGTAGCCATTTTGGGTTTCTTTTTGGTGGGTTTGGTGGGGACATTGGATTTGGAGGTGGTGGCTGTGGGTTCCAGCTGCGTGGGTTTTCGCAGCTTGGCAGCCAGTTTGAGTGTCCGGTCGGAGTTGTGCCGGGAGTATACTTCTGGAAAACAGCCGTAGCAGGGACTCCCAAGCCAACAAGTCCCTCAGCATTAAGCTGGTCTATTATAATGGCCATTATGAACCGTGGATAGAGTATCCAACGGTTGGCAGTTAGTTTTTGAGCCATATCTTTGAGCTCTGAAAATATTAATTCTGAAAAATTCAGTGGTTGTTGCTCAAGGATAGAATACATTACCTGCTGCCATTTGGTGGACATTTGATCCCAAGACGATGTCTTAGGGGCCAAACATACATTGACCATGTGAAAGATCAGGCGCTCAGCGTCATTAAAGTGTTTCTTCATGATGTGGTGGCACTGAGATCACCTTGATATCCATGCCGAGCAAATGAGAGATCTATGGTGCCCTCGGATATCCAGCAGGAGAGGTAGCATCACTCAGTTGAAGAATTTTACGGATTGTTGCAGGAGTAATCACTACTTCTTTGTTGTTGACGACCGACCGGAGGGATTGTGTGTGGCTCTCCTCAGTTGTAACAGTAATGTTCATCCAAAATTGTTCAAGGATTCGGCATGTAAAACGGGGTTCAGAAGGAATGCCTTGTTGTATTGGGACTGGACCATAAGATCGATAGCAGTATCGAACTTAGTCCGATCGGCGATTTTGTGAGGTAGGCAACACATTTGTCGCGGTTTAATTGCATAGACGCCATGGAAGTTTTGGAGAGGAACGTTAGGTTTGAAGAAGATAAAGCATGGAGAGCTCAGGTTGAGGGTATTTATAGGGTACGGGTGAGGAAACGACTGAAGGATGTGTGTTAGTCATCAGTAGTTTAAAACGACCGTTGACATGGTATTATCCTTTCAGACGTTGAAACAGCTGAAGTCGCGGTGTTAGGCATCAGTAGTTTAGAAAACTACTGAAGACCGTGGTTTTGACTTCAGGTGATTGAAACAACTGAGGACATGGTGTTTGTCATCAGTAGTTATGAAACTACTGAAGACAGTGGTTTTGTCATCAGCTGTTGTAAACAACTGAAGACTTGGTATTGGTCATCAGTAGTTATAAAACTGCTGAAGACGTGGTTTTGCTTCAGTTGTTTAAAATGAAACAGCAGTGGTACAACGACTGAGGGAAAGTTCTCTTCAGCTGTTTTCGTCAATTCTTAGCTTTTCAGTTGTTCAAACTATCCTCAACACATTCATCAGTCTTATGGCTGATTTCAGTTGTTTCATAGGACATCAGTACTTATCTGTTTTTACTGATTTCAGTAGTTATGACTACATCAGTAGTTGTAACTACTTCAGTAGTTTAGAGCAGATGTACTTCAGTACTTGTGAGAACTTTTAGCCTTCAGTAGTTATAAAAAGTACTGAGGTTAAAAGAGCTCATCAGTACTTATATGTGACAGGCACTCATGATCATCAATATGAATTACTGAGATCATCAGTAGTTGTCACCTATTCTAGCTGCAGCATACCAAGCCTTAACACCAGGTTTTGGAAAGTTGAACTATCCAAAGCTTAGTAAAAATGTCTGCAAGCTCATCAGCACTGGGCACAAACTTAGGATCAATCATACCTTTTTCAAAACAGTCTCTTATAAAATGGTGTCTGATCTCTATATGTTTGGTCCTAGAGTGCTGGACTGGATTTTTGACAATGCAAAGAGCTGAAGCACTATCCATTAACAATGGAGTCTTAGTCTCTGTAATGCCATAATCCAAAAGTTGGTTTTGAAGCCAGAGTACCTGAGATGTACAGCTTGCAGCAGCAATGTACTCTGCTTCCGCAGTGGATGTAGCAACTGAGGTCTGTTTCTTGCTCTGCCAAGAAATCAAGCAGTTGCCTAGGAATTGACATCCACCAGAAGTTGATTTCCTGGTCAACTTACACCCTGCATAGTCACTGTCAGAAAAAGCAACTAATTTACCAGAATGTCTGGTAGAATACCATAAACCTAGAGATGGAGTGCCTTGCAGATATCTAAAGATCCTCTTGACTGCAATCAGATGAGACTCTTTAGGTGCAGCCTGAAATCTAGCACAAACACATGTAGCAAACATAATATCTGGTCTAGAAGCTGTTAAATACATCAAGGACCCAATCATACATCTGTAAAGTGTTTCATCAACCACTTTACCTTTCTGATCTGAGTCCAGTTGTGTGGTGCTGCTCATGGGAGTAGAACAGGGCTTACAATGTTTAAATCAAACTTTTGCAAAAGATCTTTTGTATATTGGGATTGATGAATAAAAATTCCATCAGCCTTTTGTTTGATTTGCAACCCCAGAAAGAACTGTAATTCTCCCATGGCACTCATTTCAAACTTCTGTTGCATCAAACTTGTAAAGGCATCACACAACTTTGGATCAGAGGATGCAAAAATAATATCATCTACATAAATTTGAACAAGTAGATTATGCTGCCCAGCTTTCTTAATAAATAAAGTCTTGTCTATGGAGCCTCTAGTGAAATTGTTTTCCAGAAGAAAGTTTGATAATGTCTCATACCAGGCTCTGGGAGCTTGTTTTAACCCATAAAGAGCTTTATCAAGCTTATACACCCAATTAGGATGTTTGTTGTCCTCAAAGCCTGGAGGTTGACATACATAAACCTCTTCTTTAACTTTTCCATACAAAAATGCACTTTTGACATCCATTTGAAAGACTTTAAGTTTTTGATAAGCAGCATAAGCTAAAACAATCGAATTGCTTCCAGTCTGGCTACAGGGGCAAAGTTTCATCATAATCAATACCTTCTTCTTGTGCAAACCCCTGAACAACCAGTCTGGCCTTGTTCTTAACAATAAGCCCATTTTCATCAGTTTTGTTCCTAAACACCCATTTAGTGCCTATTGCACACTTACCTGGAGGTAGAGGAACCAGTTCCCACACTTCTGTTTCTTGAACTGAAGAAGCTCAAGCTGCATGGCATCAACCCATCCATTGTCCTTTAAAGCAATGTGATAATTCTTTGGCTCTTGCTGACTGATGAAGAGAGCATAGAGCAGAAGTTTGACAATTGACTTCTTGTTGATACACCAGCAGTGATATCACCAATGATTTGAGACATGGGGTGATTCTTCAGATCTTGATACACAATGAGATCTGTGCAAGTGTTTGTAGCCGGTTCAGCAGCAACAGATGGTGATGGTGAATCATTCCTTGAAACCAATCAGTGGATGGTAATTCAAAGGAAGTTGAATTCGAAGAAATCTCATCAGCATTTGTTGTGGATGGTGCTACTGGCGCTACAGGAACATCAGGTCTAGTTGAATCAGGCAGCTGATCACTAAACCTGAAGAGGTGAGTACTGCAATCATCATCATCATCAGCAGTACCACCAGGTGGTGAACTGTTGACAGGAGCAACAGCAGGAGTTTGATAAGGAACATATTGCAGTATGTCCAGATCAAATAACTCCACAGGACTTTGTGGAATCTTGTCCTTTGGAGATTCATTAAACTTAACATGTAGAGTTTCTTCAACCATCTTTGTTCTGCAGTTGAAGACTCTGTATGCTTTGCAAGTAGATGAATAACCAACAAAGTATCCTGCATCCACCTTAGGATCAAATTTGTGGAGTTGATCCTTTGTGTTGAGAATAAAACAGGACACCCAAATGCTTTGAAAAATGAAATCAGTGGAGCCAAATGATGGAGAACTTCATATGGAGTCTTCATCAACCTCTGATTTACTAAAACTCTATTTTGCACATAACAAGCTGTGTTGACAGCTTCGGCCCAAAAGGTCAATGGCAAACCTGAGTCAGCCAGCATGGACCTTGCAGCTTCAATGAGGGTCCTGTTCTTTCTCTCCACTACTCCCATTTTGTTCCGGAGTCCTTGGAATGCTGAACTGCCTTTTGATTCCCTTTGAGAGATAGAAGTCATCAAGTGTATGATTTCTGAACTCAGTTCCATTATCACTCCTAATACACTTGACTGGAAGGGAATACTGCTTCTCAATGTACAGCACAAAGTGGATAATCTTCTGAGCAGCCTCATCCTTGAATAGAAAGAAAGTCCATACAAATCTGGAGTAATCATCCCAATTACCAGACAGTATTTCTTCTTTGCCATGCTCATTACTCTCACAGGACCAAATAGATCCATATGCAGTAATTGCAAGCAGGCAGTGGACTTGGACACTTCAATAGGAGGAAATGAGACCTTGTGCTGTTTTCCTTTTAAACAAGCAGTGCAAGTTTCATCACAGTGGAACTCCTTTATTGGTAAGCCTCTGACTAAACTATTGTGGCTAAGCTGATTCATGTTTTTGAGATTAACATGACCAAGCCTCCTGTGCCATAGTTTAGATTCTTGAAAAGAGGCTTTGGAAAATAGGCAAGGATTACCTTTGAGATCTATCTTCTTAGAGAGATCTAAGGCATACACTCTTCCTGTCCTGTTGGCTTTCAGGAGAGTGTGATCATCCAACACCTGTCAATCAAGGGCAAAACTTTGGATGACAGAATCCTACAGTTTGACTTGTGAAAAGGGCAACATGGCCTTTATCACACATTTGACTGACACTCAAGAGGTTGTACTTGAGATTTTCCACATGATTAACATCATCAAATTTGATTTCTCCATTGGAGACAACCCTTACCGATGATGTAACCCCTAGCATCATTGCCAAAAGAGACAAATCCCTTCTTTCCTTGAGAGTAGTCATGAAGAAGAGAGATGTTCCCAGTCATGTGTATGGATCCCCCACTGTCTACATACCAGATGCTATTTTGGCATGTTGAAGAACCCTGCAATAATAAACAATCAGTTAGTTTTAGAGACCCAACCTTTTTGGTTTGGGCCTGGTCTCATCAATAGATGGTAAACTAGCATGTTTATTTGTAACAACAGCCTGAGAGGAAGAAGATGGTGCAGAAGAGGAGTCCTTTGGCTTAGACCTCCTTTTCTGTGGTTTCAACATAGGAGAATCTAGTTGGTTACTCTACCCAACAGTGTTGTACCATCATCACCAGCTGTGTCTGATTTTGTGATAAAGCTTTCAGCTCATCAGACACATTGCTAGTGGAGTTAGATAAGGTCCTATGTTGCACCTTCTTCTTTTGAGCACCCTCAGCTGTCACCTGTTTAACTCCTTCCTTTTTGGATTGCATTAAGGACTTAAGGGTTACAGGATTTGATGTTGCTGATACAAATGTGGTCTCAAACTCAGTTTTCATTTTTACCATTTTCTCATTATTTCTTCCTTTTGTTTGAGTTTGGAACCTCTTTTGTACCAACAATCATCTGTAAGATGATTGAACAAACCACATACTTCACATGGTTTCTTCTTCATCTTAGGTTGATCATCAACTAAAGATGGTGAAGCAACAGAAGACTTGTTCTTCAATGCTTTGGAAGCATTGGTTGCTTTCTTGACAGCATCTTTAGTAGTCTTCAAACTCTTTCTACTGCCAGTTTTTCTTCTCTTCAGTACTGACAGCAGTTGAAGTTTGAACTTCAGGAGTTGAATCCTGCTCTCCAGTCCTTTCAGGACCTTCAGGATTGACTCCTGAGTTGATCAACTTATTGATCATGTGAATGTCAGCATTTGGACCATCAACATCAGCTGATAGGTTCAAAGAGGACTTGATACTGACTGCTACTTCTGATTGTGCTGTATCAGAAGGTAGATCACATGACTTGATGGATTGGTTATCACTCTCACCATCAGATTCTACCTCTGCTCTTGGGTAAAATCTGTAGGTGGAGCAGTGTGATTGTAACCAATTCCAAACTTCACATTTGAAGCAGATTGCTTACTAAGAAGCATTTCAAAACCTTTGCATGATTGTACCCATCTATCACACTCGACCTGGGTAACTGCAAGGTTTTCTTTGAGATCTTTGTACTTCTCTAAAAGTACATCTTCTCTAGCCTTATCATCATTATTTTGCAATTCAGTTTATAAACCTCATCATTTTTATCTTTGAGCACAAACTCAAACTCAGCTTTGTTTTTGGAAATTACTTGTTCTAGCTCAATGTTCTTATTAATTAAAGCTACATTTGCTTCTCTAATGGAAGCAAATGCTGCTATGCATTGTTCAGAACATAATTTGTCTTTTGCCTCAGAGGATACCTGTGATACCTGTGGTGTAGAGGCATTGGAAGATGAAGTATCAGCAGACTCCAAAGCCATAAGAGCTAGATTCCCAAAGGGACTGTCACCACCATGTTGACCAGCACCTGAGAACAGTTGATCATGACCAGACAAGTCATCTGGTAAACTGCTCCAGTCAACATCCTGGGGTGAAGAAGCTGTGTTGTTGAGATGAAGGTTGTTGATGAGATAGGGAAGGCTGAGGTTCTGGTAAGCATGAGGTTGTGGGTCATAGGAACTTGAACTTGATTGACTGTGATGTAGAATGGATGACTTATGTAAACAAGGGTACTGATAAGGCATTTGACCCTGAGGAACAAAATATGCCGGAGATTGTTGTTGAGGATGATGACTAGATGTGACAGGATGTTGCCCTCTGTTTTTTGTGACTGTTGCCAGGAAAAGTCACAAAGGGTGCAGTAGAGTTTGATCCAGTTGATCTACACTCTCTTGCAAAGTGTCCAAGCCGTTGGCATTTGTGACACCTCAACTTGCTCTTGTCAAAACCAACTTTGGTTTTGCCAGAGAGTCCTGGGAATTTTCTTCCAGTTCTTTTGTAGAACTTCTGAGATCTGATATTTATCAAGGCCATTTGGCTCAAAATATCCATCTCTTCTAAGTCATCATCAGCAATCCCCTTGAGATCATCCATAATGAAACATAAATTGTCATTATTACCTCCAGTAAACTGACCATCAACACTTACAATGCAGAATTAGAAGTGCTCGAAGAGAAATTAATATGCTCATCATACTGGCATTCAGATGCAGCATATTCTGACTCATGACCCACCAAGGCAGTGTTGCCTTGAATAAAGTCTTCAGTGAGCTTTCCAGATGAAGACAGCTTTCTCTTCTGTTCTATCTCTCTCTCAAAAGTGAGCAATTTCCATGGAGTTGGGTGAGAGATAGTTTGTCCAAACTTGCACTGGAGCGTAGGACAATAGTATATGTGTCCCATCTCTCAGGCAGTGATCTGAGAAATCTGTTATTCATCTGAATATTGGTGTATTCAAGTTTGACCATTTTTAGTTCAGAGATCAAACAAGAAAACCGCTCATATTATTGAGTCAGTGTCTCACCCTTTCTATGAGAGAATGTCTCATATTGTTGGGCAAGAATTTCTCTATTATTTGCCAAGACCTCATCTGTTCCTCCAAATTGTTCTTTCAAAGCAATCCAGAGGTCATGGGCAGTTTCATGATGCATTAGCCCAGAATAGATTTCATTGGGCAAAGCCATGGCCAGAATTCCATGGGCTTTTGCATCAATCTCAAGCAACTTTTTATCCTCATCTGAGTATTGCTCCCTCCTCTTCGGAACCATTTGATTGGTTTCCGGGTTATTCACCATAGGCTTGTGTGGACCATGTACCACAGATGTCCAACACCCTGCGCTGTTAACAGACAGTGATGGAGCATACGTCTTTGCCATATGTTATACTCATTCCTAACCAGCATAGGAGGCTTGGTTGAGGAACCAGTATTGTGAGGATCATTGGAGGGAGTGGTCATTTTCAGTTCAAAAATAGTTGAGTTCAAGTTTAAAAAGAAGTTTTAGACAAACCACAACAAACTCAATGAGAACCAAGAATAAGATCTCAGGATGAATGAGCAGAATACAGAAAATTCAATCTCTATAACCGTTTCTTGCAAAAACAAAAGCTAATTCAATCAAACTTGGATCTTGAATAGCAGTTTCAATGATCAATTATTAGATCGATCAATGATTAACCTGCTCTGATACCATTTGACAGGATCAGTGATCACAAGTTTGATGTATCAGAATATAAAGCAGCGGAATACAAACACGAATTAGACAAATTGTAGCAAGCAATCGATACTTGTAAGCGTTAAGATCGCATACGGTTATAGGGAGAATATGAATTTCTGATTTCTAGGAATGTTTATAGATGTAGAATATTTCTAATCGAATCAATCAATCATTCCATTCAATTGCTCATATCGCTCTCTGATTACAATGGGTTGTCACTCCTTATATAGAGTGCAACAGTCACTGCTGTTATCACGGAAAGTGACAACTGGCAGATCCAATACAGAAATAACTAATCTTAACAAACTACTGAAATGTTCACAACTACTGAGAACATATCAGCAAGTTAAGTACAAAATATAAAACTACTGAAACTACAACGACTGAAGAACAAGCTCTTCAGTCGTTTTACAAAACTACTGAAACAAAGAAAATAAAACTACTGATATCACAACTACTGAAGAAGTACTCTTCAGCAGTTGTGACAAACTACTGAGGCTTCAGTACTTGATCTTCAGACTTTGACCTTCAGGCGTTTCATCAGCTGATGACTTCAGTAGATATCATCAGCTGATGTCTTCAGTCTTTGTCTTCAGACTTTGTACATCAGTTGTTGATCTTCAGTACTTGTGAACTCTTCAGCTGTTGTACTTCAGTACTTTGGTCTTTCAGCTTCAGCACTTGTGTTCTTCAGCTGTTGTACTTCAGCACTTTGGTTCTTCAGCAGTTAAGGTCTTCAGCACTTGATCTTCAGCTGTTGAAGTCTTCAGCACTTGTCAAACTACTGATGAGGCTTTCAGCAGTTGTTGTGATACCGTGTGGGACTTAGAGGTTTTCTGATCTTGGCTCATTGGTTCTTTTGGTCCAACAGTAGTTGTCGTCAATTCATAGCCTTTCAGCTGTTTCATACTGTCCTCAACACGTACTCATCAGCCTTTTTGCTGTTTTCAGTTGTTTCATAGGACATCAGTACTTATCTGTTTCTACTGATTTCAGTAGTTGTAACTACATCAGTAGTTTAAAACAGATAAAATACAGTACTTAAAGCATTTAGCCTTTAGTAGTTATAAAAACTACTGAGGGTAAAATAACTCATCAGTACTAATATGTGACATGGTTACCAATGATCATCAGTAATTACTGAGATCATCAGTAGTTGTCACTTATTCTAGCTGCAGCATACCAAGCCTTAATACCAGGTTGTGGAAAGTTGAACTATCCAAAGGCTTAGTAAAAATGTCTGCAAGCTCATCAGCACTAGGCACAAACATAGGATTAATTAGACCCTTTTCAAAACAATCTCTTATAAAATGATGTCTAATTTCTATATGTTTGGTCCTAGAGTGCTGGACTGGATTTTTGACAATACAAAGAGCTGAAGCACTATCCATTAATAATGGAGTCTTAGTCTCTGTAATGCCATAATCCAAAAGTTGATTCTGAAGCCAGAGTACTTGGATGTATAACTTGCAGCAGCAATGTACTCGGCTTCAGCAGTGGATGTAGCAACAGATGTTTGTTTCTTACTCTGCCAAGAGATCAAACAGTTGCCTAGGAATTGGCATCCACCAGAAGTTGATTTCCTGGTCAACTTACACCCTGCATAGTCACTATCAGAAAAAGCAACTAATTTAAGAATGTCCAGTGGAATACCATAAACCTAGAGATTGTGTACCTTGCAGATATCTAAAGATCCTCTTGACTGCAATCAGATGAGACTCCTTAGGTGCAGCCTGAAATCTAGCACAAACACATGTAGCAAACATAATATCTGGTCTAGAAGCTGTTAAATACATCAAGGACCAATCATACATCTGTAAAGGGTTTCATCAACACCTTTACCTTTCTGATCAACATCCAATTGTGTGGTGTTGCACATGGGAGTAGAACAGGGTTTACAGTTTTGTAAATCAAACTTATTCAAAAGATCTTTTGTGTATTTAGACTGATGAATGAAAATTCCATCAGCTTTTTGTTTGATTTGCAAACCTAGAAAGAACTGTAATTCTCCCATTGCACTCATTTCAAACTTCTGTTGCATTAAGGTTTGGAAATCCTCACACAATTGGGGATCAGAGGATGCAAATATAATATCATCAACATAAATTTGAACAAGTAACTTATGCTGATCCACCTTCTTAATAAATAAAGTTTTATCTATGGAGCCTCTAGTGAAATTATTCTGTAGAAGAAAGTTTAATAAGGTCTCATACCAGGCTCTAGGTGCTTGTTTCAACCCATAAAGAGCTTTATCAAGCTTATATACCCATTCTGGGTGCTTATTATCCTCAAAGCCTGGTGGTTGACACACATAAACTTCTTCTTTTATGTTACCATATAGAAAAGCACTTTTGACATCCATTTGAAAAACTTTAAGATTGTGGAGTGCAGCATAGGCTAAAAACAATCTAATTGCCTCCAGTCTGGCTACAGGGGCAAAGGTTTCATCATAATCAATACCTTCTTCTTGTGCAAACCCCTGCACAACCAGTCTGGCCTTGTTCTTAACAATTAGCCCATTTTCATCAGTTTTATTCCTAAACACCCATTTAGTGCCTATTGCACACTTACCTGGGGGTAGAGGAACAAGCTCCCACACTTGCTGTTTCTTGAACTGAAGAAGCTCAAGCTGCATGGCTTCAACCATCCATTGTCTCTCAAAGCTACATGATAGTTCTTTGGCTCTAGCTGACTGATGAAGAGAGCATAGAAGCAGAAATTGGACAACTCGCTTCTGGTTGAAACACCAACATTGATATCACCAAGGATTTGAGACATTGGGTGATTTTTCAGCTCTTGGTAAACAATCAAATCTGTGCAAGTGTTTGTAGGACCTTCAGCAGCAGCAGATGTTGATGCAGATTCTTGAAACCATGAAGATGGTGGCAACTCAAATGAAGTTGAGGATGCAGAAATCTCATCAGCATTTGTTGTGGATGGTGCTGCTGGAGCTACAGGAGCATCAGGTTTAGAGGACTCAGGCAGTTGGTCACTAAACCTGAAGAGGTGATTACTACTATCATCATCATCTTCAGCAGTAACACCAGGTGGTGAACTGTTGACAGGAGCAACAGCAGGAGATTGATAAGGAACATATTGCAGTATGTCCAAATCAAAGAGCTCCACAGGGCTTTGTGGAATCTTGTCCTTTGGAGATTCATTGAACTTGACATGTAGAGTCTCTTCAACCATCTTTTTTCTGCAGTTGAAGACTCTGTATGCCTTGCAAGTTGATGAATAACCAACAAAGTACCCTGCATCCACCTTAGGATCAAATTTTTGGAGCTGATCCTTTGTGTTGAGAATGAAACAGGGACACCCAAATGCTCTAAAGAATGAAATGAGAGGGGCCAAATGATGTAGAACTTCATATGGAGTCTTCATCAACCTCTGATTTATTAGCACTCTATTCTGCACATAGCATGCTGTGTTGACAGCTTCAGCCCAAAAGGTCAATGGCAGTCCAGAATCAGCCAACATAGACCTTGCAGCTTCAATGAGGGTCCTGTTCTTTCTCTCCACAACTCCATTCTGTTCAGGAGTTCTTGGAATACTAAACTGCCTCTTTATTCCCTTGGAAAGGTAGAACTCATCAAGTGTATTGTTCCTGAATTCTGTTCCATTGTCACTTCTAATACACTTGACTGAGAGGGAATACTGCTTCTCAGCATACAACACAAAGTTTATGATCTTTTGTGCAGCTTCATCCTTTGAATGTAGAAAGAAAGTCCATACAAATCTGGAGTAATCATCCACAATTACCAGATAGTATTTCTTCTGTGCCATGCTCATCACTCTCACAGGACCAAAGAGATCCATGTGAAGAAGTTGTAAGCAGGCAGTGGACTTTGGTTCTTCAATAGGTGGGAATGAAACCTTGTGTTGTTTTCCTTTCAAACAAGCAGTGCAGTTGTTTTCACACTTGAACTCCTTCATAGGCATCCCCTTACTAAACTATGGTGTATCAGCTGATTCATGTTCTTGAACTCCTTCATAGGCATTCCCCACTGTCTACATACCAGATGCTACTTTGGCATGTTGGAGAAACCTGCATAAATAAACAATCAGTTAGTTTTGGAGACCCAAACCTTTTTGGTTTTGGGCCTGGTCTCATCAATAGATGGTAAACTAACAGGTTTATTGGGCACAATAGCTTGAGGTGAAGGAGATGGTGTAGAAGAGGAATCCTTTGGCTTGGATCTCCTTTTCTGGGGTTTCAACACAGGGCCATCAAGTTGGTTAACTCTTCCCAACAGATGTTGAACCATCATTACCAGCTGTGTCTGATTCTGGGAAAGAGCTTTCAGCTCTTCAGACACATTGGTATTGGTGTTTGATGATGAGTTCTTGTGTTGCACCATCTTCTTTTGAGCAACCTCAGCTATTGCCTGTTGCACTCCTTCCCTTTTAGATTTCTTTTGGACATAGGAGTAACAGGATTTGATGCTGCTGGTACAAACTTGGACTCAAACTCAGTTTTCATTTTAGCCAAGTTTTCTTTAATTTTCTCTTTTGTTTGAGTTTGGATCCCTTTTTGTACCAACAATCGTCTGTGAGATGATTGAATAGACCACATATTTCACATGGTTTCTTCTTCATCTTCTGTTGATCATCAACTGAAGAAGATGAAACTACTGAAGACTTGCTTTTCAGCAGTTTAGAAGCACTTTTTGCCTTCTTGTCAACTTCCTTAGTAGGCTTCAAATCCTTCCTACTGATAGTTTTCTTCTCTTCAGTGCTGTCAGTCATTGGGATTTGAACTCCAGATGTTATCCCCTGCTCTCCAGTACCCTCAGTACTTCTAGGGATAACACTTGGGTTGATCAACTCATTGATCATGTGAATGTCAGCAGTTGAACCATCAATATCAGCTGATAGGTTCACAGAGGGATTACTACTGACTTCAACTACTGATGGTGCTTTATCAAGTAGTGAATCACATGATGAGGTGGATTGGTCATTACTTTCTCCATCAGATTCTACTCCTGCTCTTGAAGCAAAATCTGTAGGAGGAGCAGTGTGATTATAACCAATTCCAAACTTCACATTGGAAGCTGTTTGCTTACTAAGAAGCATTTCAAAGCCCTTGCAAGATTGTACCCATCGATCACACTCTACCTGGGTGACAGCAAGAGTATCTTTGAGGTCTTTGTACTTCTCTAAGAGTACATCCTCCCTAGCCTTATCATCAGAGATTTGGCATTTTAATTTGTAAATCTCATCAGTTTTCTCTTTCAGCACAGACTCAAACTCAGCTTTATTTTTGGAAATTATTTGTTCTAGCTCTACATTTTTATTGATTAAAGCCACATTTGCTTCTCTAATAGAGGCAAATGCTGCTATGCAAGTTTCAGAACATAATTTGGCCTTAGCCTCAGAGGATACCTGTGATACCTTTGTTGAAGAGGTACTTGAGGATGATCCATCAGAGGATTCCAAAGTCATGAGAGCTAGATTTCCAAAAGGATGCTCACCACCATGTTGACCAGCACCTGAGAACAGTTGTTCATTACCAGACACATCATCTGGTAAGCTGCTCCAGTCAACAACTCCTGGTGTGAAGAAGCTGTGTTGTTGAAGTTGATTAGGTTGATGAGATTGGGATGGTTGAGGCTCAAGGAGTGCATGTGGTTGCTGAGCAGTGGGTGCTTGAACCTGGCCTGGTTGTGGCATGTAATAGCAGGGGTATGGATATGGCATTGGCCCCTGTGGAACAAAATATGCAGGAGATTGTGGTTGATGATGATAACCAGAATTGACAGGTTGTTGCCCTCTGTTTTGTTGACTATTGCCAGGGAAAGTCACAAAAGGTGCAGGAGAGTTAGATCCAGATGATCTACATTCTCTTGCAAAGTGTCCAAGTCTGTGGCATTTATGACACTTCAACTTACTCTTGTCAAAACCAACTTTGGTTTTGCCAGAGAGTCCTGGGAATTTCCTTCCAGTTCTTTTGTAGAACTTCTGAGATCTGATATTTATCAAGGCCATTTGGCTCAAAATATCCATCTCTTCTAAGTCATCATCAGCAATCCCCTTGAGATCATCCATGATGAAACATAGATTGTCACTATTACTACCAGCAGAATAACTATCAACACTCACAAAGGCAGGCTCAGAAGTGTTTGTAGAGAAATCAATATGCTCATCATACTGGCTTTCAGATGACGCATATTCTGACTCTTGATGTCCAATCAGGGCAGTGTTCCCTTGGACAAAATCCTCAGTAAGCTTGCCAGATGAAACCAATTTCCTTTTCTGCTCTATCTCTCTCTCAAATGTAAGCAGTTTCCCATGAAGTTGGGTGAGAGATAGGCGATCAACATCAGCATTTGAGCGTAGAACAATGGTATATGTGTTCCATCTCTCAGGCAGTGATCTTAGGAATCTATGGTTCATCTGACTCCTGGTATATTCATGTTTAACCATTTTCAATTCAGAGATTAAACATGAAAACTGCTCAAATTGTTGAGTCAGAGTCTCACCCTTTCTATGAGAGAAAGTCTCATATTGTTGGGCGAGAATTTCCCTGTTGTTTGCTAAAACCTCATCAGTACCACCAAATTGTTCTTTGATGGCTTTCCAGAGGTCATGAGCAGACTCACAATGCAGAAGCCCAGAGTAAATCTCATTAGGAATAGCCATGGCCAAAATTCCATGGGCTTTTGCATCGATTTCAAACAACTTCTTGTCCTCATCGGAGTATTGCTCCTTCTTCTTTGGAACCAACTGGTTTGTTTCCGGATCATTCACCATTGGCTTATGTGGTCCATGTACCACAGATTTCCAACAACCTGAGCTATTGACAGACAGGTGATAGAGCAATCTTCTCTGCCAAATGTTATACTCATTCCTCACCAAGATCGGAGGCTTGGTAGAGGATCCAGTATTGAAAGGATCATTCGAAGAAGTAGTCATTGTGGAAAATCAGACAGATTCAAGTAAAATCACAATAAATTTAGCTCAAAACCACACAGAACCTCAGATAAAACGGCCAGAAGCGATACACTCTCAATCTCTATAACAGATCCTTGCGAATTTGCTAATTCGATTAAACTTAGAGCGATTGAACAGTTTCAATGATCAATTGTTAGATCGATCAATGATTAACCTGCTCTGATACCATTTGTTAGGATCTCAGCCTCTTGGTTTAATCGAATGAACAGATATAGCAGCGGAATAGCTCAGAATTAGACAAATTCAAGCAAGAATATTCGATATAAAACGATAAAAGAATTTTGTTATAGAGAGAGAATATCCGACAAAAGGAATATTGCATTAAGATTGTCGGCCTCAATGGCACGATTACAGGTGAGTCATCCTTCCTTATAAAGGAAAGAGTGACGTAGGCTGATGTCACTTGAAAGTGACATGTAACCGTTTGATAACTACTGATGTTTAACAACTACTGAAGATGTCAACAACTGACATCTTCTTACAAATGTTCCTAAGTGTTAAACATCTTATTTACAACTACTGAAAAACATAAAACTACTGATACTACAACAACTGAAGAACAACCTCTTCAGTTGTTTACAAGTACTGAAAAGTAAACAAACTACTGAAAGGAAAGAAAACTACTGATGAAGAAAAACCATCACAACAACTGAAGAAGCCCTCTTCAGCTGTTGTCATCAGCTGTTAGCATCAGCTGATGTCTTCAGTACTTGAACATTAGACTTTGTCTTTCAGCTGTTGATCTTCAGTCTTTGTCTTCAGTACTTGTTGAAGTCTTCAGACTTTAGATCTTCAGCTGTTGTCTCAGTCTTTGTCTTCAGTACTTGAGAAATACTTCAGCAGTTGTATTCTTCAGACTTTGTAGAACAGCTGATCAGGTCTTCTTCAGCTGTTGTGATGTCCTGTGGGACTTAGAGGTTTCTCTGATCAGGCTCATTGGTTCTTTTGGTCCAACATCTACATATACTTGAACTAGCATCAAGTCATTTTCCTATCCTTTGATGAAAAGAGTTCCATCTATAGTACCCCTCCTGTATCCATTTTTGCAGAGATACTAAGATAGAGTCTCATACCACTTCCCGGGTGCCTGATGCAGCCCATAAAGAGCTTTGTCAAGCTTGCAGACATAATCAAGATGATTAGGATCTGCAAAACCAGGTGGTTGTTTGACATACACCTCTTCATAAACCACTCCATAAAGAAAAGCACATTTGACATCAAGTGGATAGACCTGAAGTTCTGGGATGCAGTAAATGCCAAGAATATTCTAACAGCTTCTGGTCTTGCTACAAGAGCAAAGACATCGATGTAGTCAATTCCTTCTTCTTGTGTGTATCCTTGAACAACTAGTCTAGCTTTGTTCTTGATGATGATGCCTCCATCATCCTTCTTGTTTCTAAACACCCATTTGGTTCCAATGGTAGTCTTCCCATGAAGAAGAGGACAAAGGTTCCAAACTTTCTGCCTTTTGAATTGAAGCAGCTCCTGTTGCATAGCTTCAACCTAACTTGCATCCTTTAGAGCCTCATCAACTTTCTTTGGCTCTATCTGGGATAAAAACAAGAGTGAAGACAAACATTTGCTTCATGGGTTTGTCCTCTTATTCTTCCCCTTATGACAACATCTCCAATGATGTTTGTGGTAGGGTGAGACTTGTGGATCCTTAGCTGAGGGATCATAACAAGTTGTTGAGAGAGATATAAATTAGAGAAATTTAGATCTGACATAGATGTTTCTCCCATTACATCAGCACACTTATCAAGAGAAACTTGATCCAATGAGTGTGTGACATCATTGATGTTGTCATGTATGAAGTGGTTATCAGCATCAAGAATTTCCTGATCACTGTCACCACCTCCATTGTTTTCTTCTACATTTAAGGTATCTTCATCTGGTTGTGGAGCCTCTAAGCTGGAATTTGAAGGCATCCCAGATGTATCAGTTGAGTTTGTCATTATGGTGTTAATAGAAACCTCATTTGCAAAAGTAGTTCCAACTGGAGCTGAAGATGTACTACTTGAAGGTCTTCTTAGCTCAAATCTTGGATCAGGATCACCTGTTGATACAATATCTGCAGATACTAAAATAGACTCGCAAGATTTGTTAAAACAGTTGGTAACTAAATCAAGATCAAACAGCCAATCACGACCAGAACCAGCTACAGAGGGTGTGTGTTCATTGAAAGTCACATTGGCTTACTCCTCAACAATTTTAGTTCTGAGATTATATACTCTATAAGCTTTAGCTTAGGAAGAGTATCTAATAAAGTGTCCATTATCTGATTTCTTAGCAAATTTGACAATTTGATCTTTGGTATTTAAGATAGTGCAAGGACATCCAAATGACCTAAGAAAACCAATGAAAGGTTTCCTCTTCTGCCAGAGTTCATAAGGAGTCTTGCCACGAGTCTTAACCACTAAAATTCTATTTAGCACATAGCAGGCAGTGTTGACTGCCTCTGCCCAGAAGGTGATGGGCAGCTTAATGTCAAACAGCATGGTTCTTGCAGCTTCAATAAGTGTCATGTTTCTCCTCTTAGCAACTCCATTTTTCTAAGGAGTCCTAGGATCACTATATTGTCTTTTAATACCCTTTTCATCACAAAATGTATTAAGGATTTGGTTCATGAATTTAGTTCCTTGATCACATCTTATGATTTTGACCTTGTGATTAGATTGATTCTCAATCTTTAGGATGAAATTCTTCAAAATCTCAGGAGTCTCATCCTTACTTCTAAGGAAGAAGACCCAAGTGAATCTTGTAAAGTTATCTATGATCACTAAACAGTAAGAGGGCCTTCCTAGACTCATTACACTGGTGGGGCCAAAGAGATCCATATGTAACAAGTGTAGGGGTGTAGTGATGGATTTTCTTTCCTTAGGCTTGTGAGATACCTTATGTTGCTTCCCTTTCAGGCATGCAACACAATGATCATCACTTGTAAACTCTTTCTTTGGCATTCCAGTTACCAAATCATTCTTAATTAGTTTATTCATGTTCTTAAAGTTTACATGGTACATTCTTTTATGCCATAGGAAAGACTCATCATTATTAGCTTTAGACAGAAAGCATGAAACTTCTCCGGAGGGAGACGTTTCTTGCAAGTCCATCTTGTACATGTTCCCTTTCCTGGGGGATCTAAGCAGAATATGCTCATGAGGAATGACCATCCCGGGCTTGAGAACAATGCACTCATGCTCAGTAAAGAGCATGTTATGACTCTGATCACAAAATTGGGATACACTCAAAAGATTGTACCCAAGCTCTTTGACAAAGTTTACCTTTCAATGTTGAGCTTACCATTTATGACCTTGCCCCTTCTAGAAATGTAACCACCTTCATCTCCTCCAAAAGCAACTGGTCCTCCATCAATCCTTTCAAAGTTTTAGAGTAGTGACCTATTGCCTGTCATGTGCCTAAAACAACCACTGTCAATGATCCAGACATTCTTGTTTGTCTTGAGTTGTCCCTACATAAAGAAAATGATTAGTTACATTTGAAAACCCAAGCCTTGCTTGTCTTGGGCTCACTAAAAGAAACAGAAGGTAATGCAACAGTAATAGATCCTATGGTTGTGCTTGGAGGATCTTGAGTTGTTGTTGATGGAGAATTTTCAGTCACTTGGTCTTTCTTAGACTTCCACACCACCTTTGGAAGCTTGGAATTGACCTTCAATACTTCAAAAGCTTTTAAGACTTTGGAAGTTTTGATGACTGGACCTTCAGAAAATTCTGCAGACACTGCAGCAGACTTCAATGCTTCGGAAGTATTCCTTCCTTCTGATACCAACTTTTCTTCCGAAGGCAATTTATCACTTGCCTTCTTCTTAGTTTTGGAGCTTCTAAAGGAAACAAGTTTTCCTTCCGAAGCTTGAATCTTCTTGGAACTCTTGGAAGTCCTTGTCTTGGTCATGTGAAGAGTACCTTAGGATTGTATGGACAATCCTTAGCAAGATGAGCAGTACTTTCACACATGACACACTCCATTTTCTTCTTCCCAAGAGCCTTTCACTGGGGACAAGACTAACTTTGGTCATATCCCTTCTCCACCCTCATCTTTGTAGATGCTGAGACATTCCTTTTGGGCTGAGGATTGTTCTTGGAGTTGGATGGTCCAGGCTGTGTAGCAATGGTACACAACAGATCAGCCTTCTTCCGGGTATTGAGATGATTTGAACATGAACCAGAACTCTTAGCAGAAGAGTTTAGGTTGATGTCTTCAGTCTTTACTACTTCAAACCCTGCAGAGATAAAAACTTGTTTTTGATTAGAGTCAAAAGTAGCCTTGATCTCTTGAGCCTTCCTAGCTTTTCTTTTGCTCTTTCTCATCAAGTTCTTTCACATTGACTTGGTCATCACAGTCTTCTTCTCCTCAGAAGGATAGTGGCCCTTCTTAGAATCCTCCTCTTCACTCTTCTCAGAGAGATTCTTCACTATCACTTCTTCATCCTCTTCACTCAAAGGATCTATGAGAGGAAGCTCATCTTCACAAGTTTCACACCTAGGTGATCTTACAGAAAAGATTGTGTGTGGAGGAGTTATCTTATTTGATCCTAGTCCC
This sequence comes from Flaveria trinervia, assembly GCA_025506515.1. NCBI lineage: Eukaryota > Viridiplantae > Streptophyta > Magnoliopsida > Asterales > Asteraceae > Flaveria > Flaveria trinervia. The sequence goes on along the minus strand of CM046458.1, from coordinate 41,518,371 downwards.
TGCTTGTTTTGATAACACACTTTGTTGTGCAGGGATGAGGATATCATGTTCTCGAAGGTCTTTTCTTCAAGAACACACTTTTTTGTCCTGGATTTGCTGATCACAAGCTCAGCATGGCACTCAGTCAGCTTAGTTATGAGATCCTTGATCTGAGTCCTAAAGTTTGTATGCTCATGTTTTAGAACTGAAATGGTTTTCTCTAAGTCCTCTATCTTCAATTTATAATCATTTTTAGACTTTCTAAAATCAGCTTTTAAAATGTTTAAGGACTCAGGATCAGATCTCATTTCTAAGTTGTAGGACCTGTATCTGTTAACTTTAGCAATGTATTTAGGGGTACAGAGATGTTACAATTCCTTGGCTTTATCATGATCTGCCATCAGTGCTTGGTTTGGAGAAGCATCTTCCACCTGAAAGCTCTAGTCAAAGCCTCCTTCTTCAATAGCAACAGCAGCTTGCTGCTTTGGCTTCTCATTCTGGGTGGCTTTGTCAGTGTAGTTTGGTCTGGACTGTGCTTGGCCACCATTTGTTCTTGGTGCCTTACACTCTTTGGCAAAGTGGCCCATCAAGTTACAGTTGTAACACTTGACTTTGCTTTTGTCCAGCCCAAACTTTCCACTAGTTGCATTGCTGGGGAACTTCCTTCAAGTCTGCTTGTAGAACTTCTTGGCTCTGTGAGTGAGAAGAGCTATCTGCTAGACTATCTCCATGTACTCCAGCTCATCTGGATGGATACAGTCCAGGTCTTCAAGGGTGAAAAGAAAGCTGCCATAACTTTCATCAGAAGACACAAAGGCTTGAGAAAAACTTGTCTCTTGGAATGGGCTTCCTTAAGTGTAGTTCTCCCTTGGTGTCTCAGGGAAGGTGATGAAAGGACCCTTTGGTGAGTTGTCAGGGTAGCATATGAGATGATGTTAGGGTTCTATGCTATACCTTTCAACCACATGAAGGGTTGAACCAATTTGATTGTTGGAGTTGCTAAATGAACCTTGCATGTTCATCTCCATCTGGTAGCCAATGAGAATCCCATATAACTTTGTCAGGGTGAGAGTTTTCAGGTTCTTAGTCTTCTTGATAACCACACAGTAGTGTATCCATTGCCTAGGAAGTGGGGACATGAACTTCCTTACAATATCTCTGTTCTTAAGAGCAACTCCTCCATCCACTAGGGTATCCACAATCGTAACATACCTGAAGTATTGTTGAGTCATGTTTCACCTACTTTGAAGTTGAAGTTTTCAAACTACTGCTTCAGGAGATCCTTCTTGTTCTCCTTTGCTTTAGAGGAACCCTCATACATCAGTTTCAATGCTTCCCATAACTGCTTAGCTGTTTTCCATTTCTTGAAACCTCTGTACACAGAGTTAGGAAGAGCTGTCTGAAGAGCTATCATGGCTTTCTGGTCCATCTATACTCTCTTCCTATCTTCATCAGAGTAGTCAGCCATAGCTTTGGGTATCATACCACCACCAGTAGCAGAAGAGGTGATTGGTATGTATGGTCCATTCTCAATAAATTCCCACGTTCTTGAATCTAGAGACCTGATGAAACCTTCCATTCTTTGGCACCAGGTGTCAAGTCATCAAGAGTGATTATTGGGGATTTGTTCATGGTTCCAGTTTTGATATGAGTTGTTGTTGGACCAAAAGAACCAATGAGCCTGATTAGAAAAACCTCTAAGTCCCACAGACATTACAACTGCTGAAGAAGATCACAACAGCTGAAGACATCAGCTGATTACAAGGTCTGAAGACAAGAACTGAAGACTACTACTGAAGACAAAGTCTGAAAGTAAAGAACTGAAGACAAAGTCTGAAGCTATCAGCTGACGACAAAGTCTGAAAGTAAAAGTCTGAAGAACAAAGTCTGAAGAACAAAGACTGAAGACAAAGACTGAAGACCAAAGTGATCAGTAGTTGTCACAACAGCTGAAGTTATCAACCTCAGTAGTTGTGATGGTTTCCTTTCAGTACTTGTAATTTACTTTTCAGTAGTTATAGTTTCAGTAGTCTAGTTTCAGTAGTTTTATGTTTCTTGTACTTAGCATTCTCTGAGATGTAATCAGTAGTTGAGAACATTCTCAGTAGTTTGCATGGTTTCAGTAGTTTGAATAATTCTATTAGATGTCACTATCAAGTGACATCAGCAAACGTCACATCTCCTATATAAGGGATGTTGATCTAGTTGTAATGTGTGACATTGAGCCACCACGAAAGCATATGAATGAAATGTCTCTTTTGCAGAATTCTCTTTTTCTATAACCATTTACTATTACATTGATTATCAATTGTGTTCTTGTGAATTGGTTAATTCATTGTTCGAATTCCGCTGCAATACTCTCTAATTAATCAAACTCAGATCACTGATCCTAACAAATGGTATCAAAGCATGGTTAATCATTGATCGATCTAACAATTGATCATTGAAACTGCTATTCGATATCTAAGTTTGATTGAATTAGCATATTTGCACGAATTGGTTATAGATCATTGAATTTCTGCTGCTTTCATTTATCTGCTTTGAGTTTTCTCTTGGTTCATATTGAGTTTGTTGTGTTTTTCACTAAATCAGTTAAAACTTAATTGAATTTGGTTGAATCTGAGAATGACTACTCCTTCTAATGACCCTCACAATACCGGTTCCTCAACCAAGCCTCTGATTCTAGTTAGGACTGAGTATAACATATGGCAACGAAGAATGCTTCATCACCTGTCTGTTAACAGTTCAGGTTGTTGGACATCTGTGGTACATGGTCCACACAACCCTATGGTGAACAATCCGAAAACCAACCAAATGGTTCCGAAGAAGAAGGAACAATACTCAGATGAGGATCGAAAATTGTTTGAGATTGATGCTAAAGCGCATGGAATTCTGGCCATGGCACTGCCGAATGAAATCTATTCTGAGCTTATGCATCATGAAACTGCTCATGACCTCTGGAATGCATTGGAGGAACAATTTGGTGGAACAGATGAGGTCTTAGCAAACAACAGAGAAATCCTTGCCCAACAATATGAGACATTCTCTCATAGGAAGGGTGAGTCACTGACTCAACAGTTTGAGCGTTTTTCCTGTTTGATCTCTGAGCTGAAAATGGTCAAACATGAATACACTAATAGTCAGATGAACAACAGATTCCTCAGATCACTGCCTGAGAGATGGGACACATATACCATTGTCCTACGCTCCAATGCAAATCTGGATAATCTATCTCTCACCTAACTCCATGGGAAACTGCTTACATTTGAAATAGAGATAGAGCAAAAAAGGAAACTGGCATCATCAGGAAAGCTCACTGATGACTTTGTACCAGGGAACACTGCCATGGTTGGTCATGAGTCAGAATATGCTGCATCAGAAAGCAACTATGATGAGCATATAGATTTCTCCTCAAACAATTCAGATCATGCATTTTTAGTGTTGACAGTCAGTCAGGCTGTAATAGTGACAATTTGTGTTTCATTATGGATGATTTAAAGGGTATTGCTGATGATGACTTAGAAGAGATGGATATTCTAAGCCAAATGGCCTTGATTAATATCAGATCTCAAAAGTTCTACAAGAGAACTGGTAGGAAATTTCCAGGACTCTCTGGCAAAACCAAAGTTGGTTTTGACAAGAGTAAGTTGAGGTGTCACAAATGCCACAGGCTTGGACACTTTGCAAGAGAGTGTAGATCGTCTGGATCTAACTCCTCTGCACCCTTTGTGACTTTTCCAAGCAATAGTCCACAAAATAGAAGGCATCATCTTGCTAGTTCTGGTCATCATTCACAACCTATATCTCCTGCATATTTTGTCCCTCAGGGTCCAATGTCATACCCATATCCCTGCTATTACATGCCACACCCAAATCCGGTTCAAGTTCCTATTGCACAACAACCTCAAGCCCTACCTGAGCCTCTACCATCTCAATCATCTCAATCACAACCTCATCATAGCTTCTTCACCCCTGGTATCGTTGACTGGAGCAGTTTACCAGATGATCTCTCTGGTAATGAGCAATTATTTGCTGGTGATGGTCAACATGGTGGTGAACATCCTTTTGGGAATCTAACTCTCATGGCCCTGGAATCTACTGATAGTTCATGCTTCAATGCATCTTCATCACAGGTAACCCAGGTATCCTCTGAGGCTAAAGGCAAGCTATGTTCTGAATCTTGCATAGTTGTATTTATCTCTATTAGAGAGGCAAATGTAGCTTAAATAAATCAAAATCTAGAGCTTGAGCAAACCCTTTCCAAAAGAAAAGCTGAATATGAGTCTGTCCTTAAGGATAAAGATGATGAGATTTATAAGCTTAAATGCCAATTAAATGATGAAAAAGCTAAGCTAGAGGTCATTCTTGAGAACCATAGAGATTTCAAAGAAAAACTTGTAGTTACCCAAGTTGAGTGTGACCGCTAGGGATTTGAAATGCTGCTCAGCAAGCAATCTGCTTCAAATGTGAAGTTTGGAATAGGTTACAACCACATTGCACCACCTATAGATTTTACTCCAAAACCAATAGTAAAATCTAAAGGTGAAAGTAATTTCCAAACCACATCATCATGTGCATCATCCTCAAGTGATCACCCAAAATCACAAGATGAAATTAGTGTTGATACCTCAGCAAATCAATTGGCTGATGGGTTAACTACTAATAAGCACATGAAGCTGAGTACTTCAGATGTTGTCCCTCAAAGTACCTCAAGTACTGAAGGGCAAGTCACAACATCTGAAAAGCATTTCAAATCAGCTGAAATAAAAGGATTAACAACTGCTGATAGAGAACAGCTGAAGAACAAGTCTTCAGTTGTTATAGATCCTTCATTACTAAACAAAAGTACTGAAAGGAGGAAAGTACTGAAGAGCACACCTTCAGTAGTTTCCACATCAGCAGTTGATCAATCCAAGATGAAGAATAAGCCATGTGAAATATGTGGTAAATTCAATCATCTTTCTGATGAATGTTGGTACAGAAAGGGTTCCAAACTCAACAAATATAAGCTTATTAAAATCCAGATGGATGAAATGAAAAATGAGTTTGAGACTAAGTTTGTGCCACAGTCATCCCAATGTGATATACCTAAGCCTTCAACCAAATCCAAAAAGAAGGATAGGGTTTATCATAAAACAGTTGATAGTGCTTCTCATGATAAACATCAGACTAAGTCTGTGAATTTTAAGGAGGAAATGGTGAGTCACAGGAACTCATCAAACACAAGTACTGATATGTCACAAGAGTTGAAAGTTTTAGCTACAAATCAGACACAACTTGTTATGATGGTTCAGCATTTGTTGGGGAGAGTTAACCAACTAGATGCACTTATGATCAAACCACTGAAAAGGCATTCCAAGCCCAATCCAAGGAATCTATTTCAGCACCATCTCCTTCTTCATCAGCTGTTAATCATAAGAAACAAGTTATGGTAAATCTATTGATGAAAACAGACCCAAAACCAAAAAGGTTTGGGTCTCAAAACCTAACTAGTTCTTTATGATGAATGCAGGGTTCTTCAGCATGCCAAAGGAGCATCTGGTATGTAGACAGTGGAGGATCTATGCATATGACTGGGAGCAGTTCTCTTCTTAATGACTACTCTCAAGGAAAGAAGGGATTTGTTTCATTTGGAAATGATGCCAAGGGTTACATCATCGGGAAAGGATATGTATCTAATGGAGATATCAGATTTGATGATGTTAACCATGAGGAGAATCTCAAGTATAATCTACTGAGTGTCAGTCAAATGTGTGATAAAGAGCATGTTGCACTTTTCACAAGCCAGAACTGCAGGATTCTGTCTTCCCAAGTTCTAAGGCTGATTGACAAGATATTGGATGATTATACTCTCCTGAAGGCCAACAGGATTGGAAGAGTATATGCCTTGGATTTGTTAAAGAAGATTGATTTGAAGGGTCATCCTTGTCTATTCTCCAAAGCCTATCCTCAGGAATCTAAACTGTGGCATAGAAGGCTGGGTCATGTTAATCTCAAAAACATGAGTCAGCTGATCCACAATAGTTTAGTGAGAGGTCTACCAATAAATGAGTTCCACTGTGATGAAACCTGCACTACTTGTTTAAAAGGAAAACAGCACAAAGTTCATTCCCTTCTATTGAAGAATCTAAGTCCACTGCCTGCTTGCAGTTACTGCACATGGATATATTTGGTCCTGTGAGAGTGATGAGCATGGCAAAGAAGAAATACTGTCTGGTAATTGTGGATGATTACTCCAGATTTGTATGGACTTTCTTTTTGCATTCAAAGGTTGAGGTTGCACAGATGATTATAAACTTGTGTTGTATGTTGAGAAGCAGTATTCCCTATCAGTCAAGTGTATAAGGAGTGATAATGGAACTGAATTCAGAAACCATACACTTGATGATTTTTATCTATCAAAAGGAATCAAGAGGTAGTTTAGCATCCCAAGGACTCCAGAACAAAATCGAGTATTGGAGAGAAAGAACAGGACCCTAATTGAAGCTGCAAGGTCTATGTTGGCTGACTCTGGTTTGCCATTGACCTTTTGGGCTGAAGCTGTTAACATAGCTTGCTATGTGCAGAATAGAGTATTAGTAAATCAGAGGTTGATGAAGACTCCATATGAAGTTCTACATCATTTGGCTCCTCTAATTTCATTCTTCAAAGCCTTTGGGTGTCCTTGTTTCATTCTCAACACAAAGGATCAACTCCGTAAATTTGATCCTAATGTGGATGCAGGGTACTTTGTAGGTTATTCATCCACATGCAAAGCTTACAGAGTCTTCAACTGCAGAACAAAGATAGTTGAAGAAACCTTGCATGTGAAATTCAATGAATCTCCTAAGGATAAAATTCCACAAAACCCTGTGGAGTTGTTTGATCTGGACATACTACAATATGTTCCTTATCAATCTCCAGCTGTTGCACATCATGTGGATAAATCATCTTCTGCAGCAAGTCTTCCACCTGGTGGTACTGAAGATGATGATGATATCAGTACTCACCTTTTCAAGTTTAGTGACCAACTGCATGAGTCTGTTAAACTTGATGTTCCTGTAGCTTCTGTAGCTCCATCCACAACAAATGCTGATGAGATTTCTGACTCCTCTACGTCATTTGACTTGCCATCTAATACTTGGTTTCAAGAATTTGGATCACCATCTGTTGCTGTTGAACCGGCTACAAACACTTGCACTGATCTTATAGTATACCAAGAGCTGAAGAATCATCCCATGTCTCAAATCATTGGTGATATCAATGCTGGTGTCTCAACCAGAAGTCAATTGTCTAACTTCTGCTTCTATGCTCTCTTCATCAGTCAGCTAGAGCCAAAGAACTATCATGTTGCTTTGAGAGACGATGGATGGGTTGAAGCCATGCAGCTTGAGCTACTTCAGTTCAAAAAGTAGCAAGTGTTCCTCTACCCCCAGGTAAGTGTGCAATAGGCACTAAATGGGTGTTTAGGAATAAAACTGATGAAAATGGGCTTATTGTCAAGAACAAGGCTAGACTGGTTGTACAAGGGTTTTCACAAGAAGAAGGTATTGATTATGATGAAACCTTTGCCCCTGTAGCAAGACTAGAGGCAATTAGATTGTTCTTAGCATATGCTGCATTCCACAATATTAAAGTTTTTCAATGGATGTCAAAAGTGCATTTTTATATGGTAAAATAAAAGAAGAGGTTATGTGTGTCAACCACCAGGTTTTGAGGACAATACACATCCTGATTGGGTGTATAAACTTGATAAGGCTCTTTATGGGTTGAAGCAAGCTCCTAGAGCCTGGTATGAAACACTTTCAAATTTTCTTCTTAAAAATAATTTCACTAGAGGATCCATAGATAAAACTTTGTTTATTAAGCAAGTGGATCAGCATAAGCTACATGTTCAAATTTATGTTTATGATATAATTTTTGCATCCTCTGATCCCCAGTTGTGTGATGATTTTACCAGTTTAATGAAACAAAAGTTTGAAATGAGTGCAATGGGAGAATTACAGTTCTTTCTAGGCTTGCAAATCAAACAAAAGGCTGATGGAACCTTTATTCATCAGTCAAAATATACAAAAGATCTTTTGAATAAGTTTGATTTACAAAATTGTAAGCCCTGTTCTACTCCCATGTGCAACACCACACAACTGGATGCAGATCAGAAAGGTAAAGCTGTTGATGAAACACTTTACAAATGTATGATTGGGTCCTTGATGTACTTAACAGCTTCTAGACCAGATATCATGTTTGCAACTTGTGTTTGTGCTAGATTTCAGGCTGCTCCTAAGAATCTCATTTGATTGCAGTCAAGAGAATTTTTAGATATCTGCAAGGTACTCAATCTCTAGGTCTATGGTATTCCACTGGACATTCTTGCAAATTAGTTGCTTTTTCAGATAGTGACTATGCAGGATGTAAGTTAACTAGAAAGTCAACTTCTGGTGGATGTCAATTCTAGGCAACTGTTTGATTTCTTGGCAGAGTAAGAAACAAACATCTGTTGCTACATCCACTCCTGAAGCAGAGTACATTGTTGCTGCAAGTTGTACATCTCAGGTACTGATCACAACTACTGAGGTTGATAACTTCAGCTGTTGTGACAACTACTAATCACTTTGGTCTTCAGTCTTTGTCTTCAGTCTTTGTTCTTTAGACTTCTACTTTCAGACTTTGTCTTCTGCTGATAGCTTCAGACTTTGTCTTCAGTACTTTACTTTCAGACTTTTTCTTCAGCTGATAGCTTCAGACTTTGTCTTCAGTACTTTACTTTCAGACTTTGTCTTTAGTTGACAGCTTCAGACTTTGTCTTTAGTTCTTGTCTTCAGACTTTGTCTTCAGACCTTGTAATCAGCTGATGTCTTCAGCTATTGTGATCTTCTTCAACAGTTGTAATGTCTGTGGGACTTGGAGGTTTTTCTAATCAGGCTCATTGGTTCTTTTGGTCCAACAGAGATCTATCTAAATGGAGTTGATCCCAATCTTTGGGAATCCATTGAGACATGTTATAGTATGCCATTCGGGGTTAATGGTGTTAAGCTAACTTTGGGAGGTATGACTGACAGCCAGAAAGCTAAGTAAAATGCTAAAAAGAAGGTGTATGCCCTGTTGACTCAGTTGATACCGAAAGATATCTTTCATCAGTTCTCTGAGAACAACAGACGAAAAAGTTATGGGAGGCTTTAGAGAAAAGATATGATGGGAATGCAACATTAAAGGCATTAAAGGCAAAGGCTCTCAAGAAGGAGTTTGATAATTTCTCCTTAATAGGGAAAGAAAGCTTGGATGATATTATTGAAAGATTCTTCCATTTGATGAGTGAGCTGCACACTCATGGGGTAACAACGTCTATGGAAGATAAAGTGTCAAGTTTTGCAGATGGTTTGCCGACGAAATGGGACTCGTCTGTGTCTAATCTGAGACAAAACAATATACTTGCAAAGTTAGACATAAATGACTTCATCCTGAAATTAAGAGAGGAGGAACTAAGAATGAAATACATGTCAGAGAAAGGATCCTACGACTAGAATCCTTCACTTTATAACTCATCTCCCACTCCAACCAGTTTAGGAGCACCACTTCAAACTACCTTTGTGTCTAGTTTAGCAGCTCCTTATCAAACCACTGCTTCAGGATCAGAAACGTTAGGGTCATCGTGCACCCAATATATAGTGCCTGAAGCCAATGCTCCTAAGTTAAAGACCGAGAATCTTGGTAATATTATAGTGGAAGTTGCAAAGGAGCACATGGATCTTCTAGTAGATATGTCCATTCCTATGATGGTCTAGTTGCAGGGAAGATTGGGAATTGCCATCTTGCAAATGAAGATTACGAGCAGGTGGACAAAAATGAACTAGAGAGAATGGATATCATGTGGGCCTTGGCGAGTGCTGTCCGAAGGGCGAAAAAGTTTGTGAAAAAGACAGGACGGAATTTAGTAGCCACAAAAGACACAACCTTTGGTTTCGACAAAACCAAAGTTACCTGCTTTAATTGTGGTGAAAAGGGGCATTTCAAACGTAAATGTGTAAAGCGCAAGAAAACAGGTAACGAAAATCCGTTCTCAACCTTCGATCATCAAGAAAAAGACAGGAGTTGAACTACCTCGTCAAGCAAAGAGACAAAGGCCTTGACTGCTCAAGGTGACGAAGGATAGGACTGGACCTTCCGTTTTGTGTCTCCGGGTGAATCAAACATTGCCTGTGTCAAGGGATTGGATGATGGCTCTGCCAGTGAAGGTGAAATCACAGTTGAACAAGTAATGTCAGATAACGAAGAAGCTATGAATGTAGTAAAAGAAGAACTCAGAACGACATGTTCAGAATCTCCAGCATTCGAAGAGTCAAATTCTGCATTGATGGCTGATTCAACTGAATCTTCACAGGTAAGTACAAAAGATCAACTTTTTGAAAATCATGCTTGTATTGAATGTAACAAATTTAAAGAAAGCATTGATTTGAAATGTGCTAGATTATTAGACCACAATGATATCTTAGTAAATGATTTACAACTGTGCACAGAAGCTAATCGTATTTTAAAACAGAATGAGTGCAATTATAAAGAAAAAATAGAACTTTTAGGTAAACAACTAAGGGAAACCGAGGTTGTTGCTTTTAATCAAGCTAATGATATAAAGTTTTATTTAAATTCTTTGGAAGAAAAAAAGAGAGAAAAAGCAGTTTTAGAAGTCGAAGTAAATTCTTTAAAACAAAATCTGCACAATTGGACCAATTCTTCTCACATAGTTCAACACTTAGTGAAAGAACAAAATAATGGGGAAGGGTTGGGTTACAAAGTAGTCCCACCACCACATGAGATCATGTTAAATACAAAATGTAGACCTGTAAATAACAACCCAATTAAGGATTATGTGGTGTCCACTCCTCTGGTTAGTGATCATGATTCCATGGGTAAACCAGTGAAATATGCCACTAAACAGAAGGAGGCTACTTTGAATTCAAAAGGCAAGATGCCCATTGAGAATTTAAATGATGCATTTAAAAGGGTTAATGTAAGGTCAGGTTCACCAAAGTCTATTTCAGAACCCAAACTGACTAAACCAGTTAACCACACACGTGTTAGTACCAAAGGGCATGTTAAAGATGTTCAAAACGTCAAAACAAATAATTTTGTTAATAAAGGCGATACATATAAACGAGAAGTGACTAAATCCAACCAGACTCATGTCACACCTGTATCACACTCAACCCCATATAAACAGATCCCTCAACATGTAGAAGGGAGATCATGCTACAGTTGTGGAAAGAGCGGACACATTTCTTCTAACTGTCCTTATTGTCAGACTCTTAGATAGAAAATTGAACTTTATGATACAAAACCAAGTTCTTCGAAAAGGAGTTCTATTACTCCACCAAAGAGAATTAATGAACATAAAGTTCAAACTGTAAGCTAGTCGTCTGTCTATCACAAACAGGCCTTACACAAAATTGGCTTATGCAAAGAAAAGTCAAGTCCTTTGTCTGATAATAAGAACAACAAGAAGAATGATATGCCCTCAGCCTCAAATGGACAGTGGGTTGAGTTTATGATGTGTGATTCCTTTGGGTCACCCAAGCTAGTTAAGGCTTGGGTCCCAAACCTAAACTAATCATTTCCTTTAAATGTGTAGGGGTCCACTACAGTGCTATCACAAATACCTGGATTGTTGATAGTGGGGCGTCTAGGCACATGACCAGGAACCTGTCTATTATTTTGAATGTCAAACAAATTAAAGGGGGACATGTATCATTTGCTGGAAATAAAGGATGATACATCACCGCTCAAGGCGAAGTGGGAAACCAGAAAGTCAAGTTTGATAAGGTCAACAACGTTCAACAACTACAGAATAACTTGCTTTCAGTCTCCCAGATTTGTGACAAATGATTCAAAGTTGTTTTTGACAACAAGGAGTGCTACGTATTGAAGAATGATTACATTATTTGGGAGGACAAAATCTTAATGTCAGCTTCAAGATATAATGACTTATATGTCTTGGATCTATCAAAAGCCTCCACAACCAATCATAATGTTCAATGCTTCTTGTCAAAGGCAATAGAGAGGGACTCAATCTCCTGACATAGGAGAATGGGACACATCAATCCGTGGAAGATGAATCATCTGATCAAAAATGATTTAGTGAATGGAGTAAATGTCAAGAATTTTCAAATTCCGGATTTTTGTGTAGCGTGTAAGAAAGGTAAACAGACCAAGAAGTCTCACAAGGTAAAGAAAGTACATTCCATTGACCTGCCTCTCGAACTTCTGACACATGGATCTGTTTGGTCCTATCAGCACCAAAAGCATCGCTGGTGATTTGTACTGTTATGTAGTCACTGATGATTACTCAGATTCTCTTGGGTGATGTTTCTGAAGTCCAAATTAGAGACATTTGAATCTTTCAAATAGCTGGTAACTACATGGAATCACTCTACAAGCTGAAGTGAGATAGATTCGATCAGACAATGGCATGGAGTTCAAGAACCAGTGGATGGAGGCGTTCTGCAAAGAGAAAGGAATTGTACACCAGTTCACATCTACCTACACTCCATAAATGAAAGGAGTTGCTGAACGAAAGAACATGAGCTTGATAGAGACAGCAAGAACGACGCTAGCCGAATCGAAACTACCTATCCAATTTTGGAACGAGGCAGTTGCCAATGCATGTTACACCCTCAATCGAGCCTTGGTGGTCAAATGTCATGGTAAAACTTGTTATGAGTGCTCCAGTGACGTAAACCTAATCTGGAGTACCTCGAACCATTTGGCGCACCATGTACGTTGCTGAAGAAAACTCAGTCAGGAAGTTCAATGAGAAGGTTGAAGAAGGGATCTTTCTAGGATACAATATACTAGACAAGAGAGTTTATAACAACTCAACGGGTCAGGTAGAAGTGTGGTGCAATGTTGATGTTTAGAGATACACTACCCCCTGCTGGAAAGGGACCCTCATTCTTCTTGACTATGATGGATTTTTTAAGTCCTTGAACATCCCTCTCTCCCTTCCTAATGATGAGTTATCAACCAGAATAATGTACGATGTCTTAAACATATCGTTACTAGACTCGACAACATCATTTCATAAGGTGAATCTTCTAGTCCTTAAGGGGGAGCACTTGATGTAAGTGACTCCTCCTCTGACGATGAAGAAGTTGAGACTGAACAGATGGACCAGGAGGAACAGGTTCCTGCTATTGAAAGTACACAAGCATCAGATATTGATGCCTCTGACACTTTAGAACCTCACACTCCAACGGCTACGGATACTGAACCAGGAATTCAAAATCTAGATCAGGAAGTAGTTGTTCACACCACTCCCGGATCTCAAATACATGTATATGATCCTCTGGACAATGTAATACGGAATGTACAATCGGGAGTACAAACACGAAGTCAGCTATACTCAGCTGATTATGCCTCAGTCATGGTAAAAGGCTATCTTCACGATAGTGCTTATCGATGTTTTGTGTCTCAATTTATGCCAAAATATGTAAGTGAAGCTTTAAATGATGAGGCATGGGTTAGTGCCATGCAAGAAGAACTTCTACAATTCAAGAAGCTAGGAGTATGGACACTGGTGGATAGACCAAAAGGTGCTAAGGTAATTGGCACTAAATGGGTCGTGAAGTGCAAGAAAGATGACCAAGGGGTTAAATCCGAAACAAGGCTCGACTTGTGGTTCAAGGTTTTAGACAATTCGAAGGCATTGATTACAATGAAGTGTTTGCACCTGTGGCTAGAATGGAAGCAATCCATATCTTCCTAGCTATGCATCCTACATGAAGATCAAAGTCTATCAACTAGATGTCAAGAGTGCTTTTCTTCATGGTGAAATCCGTGAAATAGTGTATGTCAATCAACCCAAAGGATTTGAGGATCCTTATCATCGGGGCAGAGTTTACAAGCTGGATAAGGCTCTCTACGGGCTCCATCAAGCCCCTAAGCATGGTATGAGAAACTCTCCACTCACCTGGTGAAACACGGTTTTCGCAAAGGAGTCATTGACTGTACACTGTTTCATCACAAATAAAAGATGGCGACTTACTGCTGGTACAGATTTTTGTTGATGACATAATCTTCGATTCCAAAAATGAAGAGTTATGTAAAGAATTTGAATCTGTCATGAAAGCAGAATTTAAGATGAGTGCAATGGAGGAGATGAAGTTCTTCTTAGGATTACAGGTGGATAAGACACCAAAAGGAATCTTCCTACATCAGACTAAATATGTAGGGGACATCCTTAGTCGGTTTGACATGGAAAATGCTTTAGCTGCTGGAACTCCACTTGCCACGAACCGCGGTGTGGCACCCGACGAAAATGGTGATCTGGTTGATGCTACAATGTATAGAGGAATGATCGGATCCCTTATGTATCTCACAGTGTCTCGTCTTGATATCATGTACGTGACGTGTCTTTGTTCCAGATATTAGACGAAACCAAAAGTCAACCATCTCATAGGTGTTAAAAGGATATTCCGTTATCCAAAGGGTACTCCAACACTCGGGTTATGGTATCCTCATGACGATGACTTTGAGCTTACAGCGTATAGTCGCTTGGATTATGGCGGTTGCAAGATGATTTACAAGTCACTTCTGCAGGTTATCAATTCTTTGGTAGACGATTAGTCACCTGGCAGTGTAAGAAGCAGACATCGGTTGCTCTGTCAAGTGGTGAAGCTGAATATTTTGCTGCTGGGAGTTGTTGTTCGCAGATCATTTGGATTCAACAGCAAATGCGCGACTATGGTTTGCAATTCTCTAACACTCTTGTTTTTGTTGACAATTCTGCTGTTATTGTTGTCACCAAAAATCCTATCCAACATCCTAAAACTAAACACATCAGTATCAAATATCACTTTATACATGACTATTTTGAAAAGTAATTAATCGATGTGGTTAAAATAAATACGGATTTTCAACGCGCCGACCTCTACACAAAAGCATTTGATAAACTGAGGTTTTTATATCTATTAGAGGTTAATGGCGTGAAAAAGAAAAGTGAAGTGATTTTCGAGGAAGAAAGTGCCTAGTCCGACATTTTTATTTTTATTTATATTTTATTTTATTTTATTTTATTTTATTTTCCTGTTTATTAAAAATCCAAAAACACAAAAATATTTTCGGTTTTAGAATTTTAGGGGAGAATAGGTTAGATTAGTAATTAGCTGGTTTATTTAATTACTTAAAAAACAAAAAACGAGGGAGAATGACAGCTTAGCTAAAAGGAATGTAATCAAATCTGTGATACTAATTCAACATTTATGAAAATGATAGTACACAGGGAACAGATTGTTTGGGACTTCAAAAGAGTTTAACTGATTAAAATGCAAAATTCAAAGTATAAGTCTGAAAAGTCTAAGCCAAATAAAAGGAAAAATGATAGTAAAACTAGTATGCTACCAAGGTAACATAGAGAAAGTAGACCTAGAGGTTGCTTGTTCATTAGATGATGTGTCGGTAGATTCAACACAATGGATGAGTAGACCTCATTGGTGGTTTAAAATTCAAACTAAGTTGTTCAACTCGCTATGGGTTCCCATCTTATCCCTGGTTAACACAATCAACGTAGTTCCAACAAGGGGTGAGGAGCAAAATAAACGCCACAAATGTGTGCGGACGACCATAAAAATGAGCAAAGCACATGGAAAAATGCTAAATGCAATCAAGCTAATAACTTATGTTATTGGTGTGTTATGTGCAAAAAGAAAATAAATGCACCAACAAGAAGATAGGTTATGTGCCTCTCTGTTGTGTGGTGGCACTAACCTGAGGATAAGCATAACCTAAATATTCTAGAATTCATTGTTGTTTGCACCTCTCTACTGTGCGATGGCACTGACCTGAGGCTTGGCATCTCTTTGAAATCTCTTAGAATAGTTTCTTCTTGAAAATATACTCGTAGACCGCTCAAAAATCTACTGAGCAACGTTGATTACCATATAAATGTGGGATCCACAAACTTGTTGAAATAATTAAACCTTAACTCATCACCAATATGTTCAAAAATCAGTGTATGGATTTAAGAGTACAAGTATACTGACAATCATCGTAAGTTGTAGTTCTTGACAGTCAAAATCATTGTGTACATCTTATAGCTCTAGTATGATTTCCTAAAATTGCTATTGACTCTCGGTCAAAACAAGAATCTAGCATCAAAATAGTTTATTAAAATGTCCCAAATGATTCTGATATACCTGTATTATTCCAGAATGAATCGTACCAGAAATGATAAAATAGAATTGATACTGTGATGTCCAGGAAGTAAAATCGGTTAGAAGTACTCTAATAGGTTTAAATCCATCTCCAATCAAAAATACAAAAATATAACTTGTTTTGTTTTTTTAAATTTCTAATTGTTTTATTTAACTTTTAGTTATTTGGAAGGTAAAAGTCGAACTATACATCTGGATTAAATCTGTAAATCACTCATTAAAAGAGGTCACGTTTGAGGTGACCAATTGGGTTTTTAAATTAAAAGGATCACGTCTGAGGTGATCACATAAGTTTTAAGTTAAAAGGATCACATCTGAGGTGATCACATAAGGTTTAAGTTAAGGATCACGTCTGAGGTGATCAACAGTTTTCAAATTAAAAAGGTCATGTCTGAGATGATCAACAGTCATAACGTCTTATCAATAGTTAACAGGTTAAGTGTTTGAAAGTGCATGAGGTCAAACTCATAAGTCTGAGCCATTCGCACGACTGGACCATAAGTATGGATCAGTCGCACGATTGGATCATGACTATGAGCCAATCGCATGATTGAACCATACGTATGAACCAGATGTAGATTGGACCATAAGTATGGGTCAATCCATGCGATTGGATCACCAGAATGAACGAATCGCACCAATAGAGGTGACCGACTGAGTCAGTCGCACGACTGAACCCCAGTCGCGCGAATGGGTGGGACCGACTGAGCTAGTCGCATGACTGAGCCCCAGTCACACAAATCAAGTGTGCGAATAGGTCTAGTCGCACGACTGAAGGTAAACTCAGTATAAATAGAGGGAGTCGGTCGCACATTTTCATCACCCCTCAATCGCTCTCAATTTGCACGAAAGCACCGATACTCTGCCAAAATTTGATTTCATTGATTTCGCACTATGGTTGTTATTCTAAAGTGTACTCTATGCTTCTACAGGTAGTGTGAGACCAAAATTGACGTAAATGTCCCGTTTAACCTAGCCCTAATGTTCGAATTTGCCAAACAAGAACTTAGACATAATCTTCAAAATAAACCACTAAAATGGACTTAATCGTTGATTGAAATAGTATTAGGTGTTACTTTTGAATGTCTGCAAGTGTAATAAGCCTGAACACAACGGTTAACATCAAGTACAGACCAAGAACTGATTTTAAAGTGTCGAACAGATACTTATGCGAATAGACATGCTGATGAACTTCAATCGCACGATTAAGCTGGGCGTATGACTCAATCACATGAATGAACCATGCGTATGAGTTCAGTCGCACGACTGGTTCAACCGCATGGGATAGTATACGACTAAGCTCAGTCATAGGCCTAACCGTATGATTGAGTCCAATCGCACGACTAAGACTCAGTAGCAATGTCCATTCACATGACTGAAGAAAATGATTCAAGTTCATAAAAATTAAAATGTCATCCAGTTATACAAATATATGTGTCTTGTGTTACAGAATCATGGCTAGCAGATGGACGATGAGCATGAAGCACAACATTTGTGCTCATCTTGATGTCACATCCCGGAATGCTTCTGAGTTCACGGGGATTATTGCCTTTTTGCGGATATCGAGGATCTTCAAGGCCATATCTACACCATGTACACCATATAGATCGATTCAGCAGGCGTTCTGGGAAAGCGCTATAGTAGACAAGTCCACTGAGCCTCATCGCATTCGGAGCTCTATTTTTGGTGAAGAGATTGAGATCAGCGAGGACGATCTGAGGAGGGTTTTGGAGTTGGGTGAGGATGGTGACTGCCCAACCAGGCTTCATCCCCTAATGGTTCAGGGATGTTTTCTTTGGATCAAGTACGCTGGGGACATTAATGCAGGTGTGCTAAACAAGAGCAACATGTGCCCCCAGTTTAAGTACTTGGCCTATGTGCTCCTCAAGTGCATAGCCTCACGGAAAGGAGGCTTTGATGAGATGTCTGATCAAATCCAGAATGCTTATGTAGCTCTGGTACTGAACCAACCGTTCAGTTTCTCTCGTATGATCTTCACGTATATGGTAGAAAACATAGAGGCCAAGGGCAAGGAAGGCTTTCGTATGTACCCTCATTTTCTACAGATGATCATTGGCCAGAAGCTTCATTTGCTGTCAAGGGAGAGAGATGATGTTGTTACTCTTCAGATTATGGATGATACTACGCTTAGTAGGATGAAGGTGTACCGGGGCAAGCAGATGAAGCCCCCGGTGAGGAGATTGTTTGGGCATCTGGCCGAGAAGACTATGTGGCGCCCGCTCGCAAGAAGTGGTGTCACGATGATAGTGATTCAGACACTGAGCCCATAGTTTTACCCACTGACGATGAAGATGACGATGACAGTAAAGATGGTGGAGATACTGGCCCCACTCCATCGAGGCCCCTACCACTGATATGTCATCTCCACCATCCACTCAGGATGGAACTGAGAGGGTTGCGTTCCATCAAGACTTCCTGCCAGATGAGGAGGAAGAGTCAGATGAGGAGTCGCTGGTAAGGACAATGGGCAGCAAGGTTGTTACCACTGAGAGAGAGAGTGCGGCGGTTGGTGGACGCCAAGTTGAGTCCAGGGTTGTTGCTACTACTGTTACTGATCCATCATACATCCCTGACCATCCCATCATCCTAGGGGGAGCATCCTCTTCTAAGGGCTCGAGGAAGAAGCGGATGGCTCAGCCCCATGGCATGAAGAGCAAGAGGAGGAGGATTACCCTGATTACCACCATATCCACCACCTCTACCACAGCTACCACCACCACTACCACACCCACTACCACCACTAACCACACACCTCCTACCACCACTACCACAGCCACCCCTTCACCATCCACTCCCATTCCACCTCCCATATTCACCACATCCACCACCACTACCACCACCCAATGAGTCCGGACTTCTGCTCAAGTCCCAATGAGTCATGGATCCACTCTACCCTCTATCAGGGTAGAGGAACAGATAGCCAACCTCAATCGGATGGTGCTAAAGCTGCTTGCAACCGATGAGCAAAGAGCTGCACAGCTCAACTAGCTTATGGAGCTCAATGTTGCTCAAGATGAGCAGATTACACAGCTCCGGGAACAATACTCATTCGGTTGAGTGAATTGAGGATTTGGAGGCAAAGAACAAGAAGATTATGCTAAGGCTTAAAGGATCTAAAGATGAGCCTTTAAAGATCAGGAAGGAGATGATGATGATGACGAGATTGATTCCGTTGAAGAAGATGAGGGTGATGATGAGGATGGAGTGGAAAGAAGAAAGGGGAAGATGATGACGAAGAAGGTGATGTTGTTGCATCAGCTTCTACTCAAGCTCAAGAGAGATGTTCTAAGAGAGCTTAAGAGCAAGGATTCTCGTCTTCAGCTCCTCCAGTTGAAGAACTGACCGATCAAGACAAAAGTAAGATTAGATGTTTTGTATTTAAAAAACTTTTGTACTTGATTCGTATATTACATTAATGAAATTTATGATTATCTATGTTTATCTATGTTTAAGTGTCTTGATTAACTACTAAGATTGATGTGTTAAATGTTAAATCAAGCAGATAAAATTTCATAGCAGATGAATATGATATTGCTCCCCTTCAGCAAATCAAGTCTCAATTCACAATGATTCTTGATTTGCAAGGGATTGTGAGAAGGTCAGAAAGCTACACTCACGTAGAAGGAGAAATCATACACGATCTGAACAACTTGCTAAGATGTTCAGACTGAATCCTGACGAGCTAGTCAAAGACACTCCAAAGGTCGATGTTATAAGTAATGATGAGCTGAACGATGTTGATGAAACAGAGATAGAGGATGTCACATCTGACCACTATCCAGCGTACACTGACCAAGAGGGAAATGTGATCCCCACTTGGGTGACACTCTCGGCAGTGCTACATTTGAAAACTGGATGAGATGGAGAAAGAAACAGATTTGGATGAAAGCCAAGACCAAGCCTCAGATGCAGATGTTGATATAAAAAAGGCTAAATGGGCAGCTTGTTTTGCTGAAATAAGAGCCCAGCGCATAGCTCCAAAGCAAAATGCCTACACCAAACTATACAAAGTCAAGAAACATCAAAAGGTGTCTGGCAAGATCATAGTATGGGTGTATTTTAAGATCTAAATGTTTATGTTGTAAAAAGGGAGAAGGGAATAGATATTTTAGGTAACCTCATGATTTGAAGACTCTCCCAGGCTTTGAGCTCAACCAACTAGCATGCTAAATCTGATGTATGCTGATCCTCAAAAGATGTCAGGTTGGTTTGAGTCGGCATTAAAGAAGGAATACCACACCAAATGGGTGAACTTCAAACCTCAACAACCGAAGAGGTTTATTCGCAAGTCTAAAGTTGATCCCATATCTGGAAAGCCTAAAGTAGTGTTGAAGTGGAGTCCCCCGCGCATGATGGCAAAGATTCCCTTACAGGCAATGCCTCAGGATTTCACTCCATATTTCAAATGGTGGTATTATGACTGGAGGACAGGTGAAGTGGTCATAGTTCTAAACAGAGAGGGCAAAATGGAAACTATCAGGGTATTTGACCCAATGTCAAACGTTATGAAGGATGTCAAACGTTAAAGTAAACTAGGTCCAAGGGGGAGTTTGTTAATACATATGTCCCTAGTTTGTGTGCTTAAGTAAAAGTATGTCATGGCTTACATATGTGTAAGAAACATTGTAATAATATATGATTTGTGTTTTGATGTTTACTTATATCTGTTTCATATATATAAACTTATTATATTGGTTGAAGTTGTTATATGATGATTCATGCTAATGGACCATACTTATGGACCATACGCATGAATACATCATGCTAATGAACCAGTCGCACGATTGACCAGACGATTGGATCAGTCGTACGAGTGAGACATGAGATTGACTCAGTCACACGATTGAACTTTCAGTCATGCATATGAATTAGTCGCGTGGGTCAGTCGCACGACTGAACCATACTAATGGTTCAGTCGCACGAATGAAGACTACAAACCTATAAATACCACTTAATTCGTGGAAAAATGAGATCTTTGACACATGCTCATAACCTAGCCATCCAAGCGTCCTGAAAGCCTCTTCCAAGTTCATAGTTCGCATCTGAACTGTTTCTACACGTTCTTAATGTTTCTTTAATCGTTAGATTGATCGGATTGCGTTCTCACTGATTGGATCACCAATCAAATAGGATTCTGCACTATTTGATCTGGTTTCACGCATAATTAGTTAGTACTTCGTACGTAAATGGTCCTAACACACTCGAGGATCAAGATGGCACCTTTCAAAGCATTTTATGGTCGCAAATGTTGTTCCACGATCTGTTGGATGGAATTGGTGAAAATTTCATCACTGGTCTTGAACTCATACAAGAAATGACTGTTGGTGCATATATTGTCATATATAGTGTGTCTGTCTCTTGTCAAATAGTCTAGGCTTAATGTAATACACCTGATATGTTGTAAACACATGAATTAGGTCATTCGCAGGAGCATATACGAATGAGACTCAGTCGTACGACTGAGCCATGCTAATGGACCAGTCGTGCGACTAAGAGATGCGATGGGCCATTCGTAAAACTGAACCATAAGTATGGTCCAGTCGTACGATTGAACCATATGCATGGCCCAATCATACGATTGAACCATACGCATGGTCCAATCGCACGAATGGGCAGTCGCATCTAATATGGGTCGAGGCCTATATATACTAGTTTCAATGTGTAGAGAGATTAAGGGTTTGGAGAGGAGTGTGCCCGGGGCCTAGGTGCTACCGGATGAGAGGGGAGATCATGCTAGATCTCCCCTTGCCAAGAGTCTTGATTATTATGTTGTAACGAGCTTGTAATCATTAGGTTTTATCAATAAAACCGTTTTATTATAGTTCGTGTTATTGTTTGTCTCTTGGTTTTGGTTTTTTTTCCTTCCATCAAGAACATGCTTGGATGTCTACCGATCTAGCACTTTCACAATTGGTATCAAAGCTGGTTACTGCTAGAATGATCTAACAATCATTCTAGCAACCCGAGCTCTTGATTTTTGGATCGATTTCATGTTCTTTGACGTTAAACCCACTTCGTGTTCTTCGTGTTTTGATTAGATCTTGTTACGTGTGTTGTTTCTATGTTAAAATCAAACTCGAAACCATGTTCTGATCACCCTTACGAATCTTATGATGTCTATTTTGGTTTGGTTCATGTAAAATTCATAAGATTAGGGTTTTTGGCAGCCCTGGCGGCTGCAGATCTGAAAATCTACGTGTAGATGCGCTCAT
Organism: Flaveria trinervia; assembly: GCA_025506515.1. Classification (NCBI taxonomy): domain Eukaryota; kingdom Viridiplantae; phylum Streptophyta; class Magnoliopsida; order Asterales; family Asteraceae; genus Flaveria; species Flaveria trinervia. The sequence continues at coordinate 41,495,978 of CM046458.1, read as the reverse complement.
GCAACTGGACCATGCGAATGAACCATTCGTACAACTGCACCATGCTAATGGACCATTCGTACGACTAGACCATGCTAATGGACCATTCATGCGACTGGACCAGTCGTATGTTCAATCGTGCGACTAGACCAGTCGTATGTTCAATTACACGAATGAGCCATCTGCGTTGACTCATTCGCATTTGTTCCAGACAAAAAAAGGGTCTGGAACTACCTCTTACACATATTTGAGGATGAGCAAAGCATATTCACCCTGAGGTTCTTTTGTCAAATAAGATCAATGTATACCCCATTATTCGTTGGACTTCCAGAATAGGTGAATGTAGTTGGAACACGAAAGAGAGAAGAGAAGATGTCAATTGTCGGTGCTGATTTTGTGGGGTAGTCAGGAGCATCTGGCTATTAATGGGCCAATCAAGTTATATTTATCCGCACAAAGAGGATTCTGATTCTTAGGGGGAATCCATGTATAGAGAAATTGAAGACGCAATCAGAAAGTGATGATGTGAGCCGGTTTCTGATGATGAATCTGAGTGCATGCTGATTTGTTTGATATTGTCAGCTATGGATTGGAACCTTCTACCTTTTGCCCAATACACCGTATGAAGACGCCAGGAGAGCACAATGTCTATATATTAGGATATGCTAAATTTGAGGGGGAATTTCTGTAGGTGTTAATGTTAATCAAGTTAGCATGTGTGAAGATTGAAGCAATGGAAAACGGTTCATGTCATTATCTGGAAAAATCAGTCATATAGGGAATCTTGCTGCTATGATGGTGTTTTGCAAAGTAAACAAAAGCTATTGTGCCTAATTCATTTTCAAGGATACTGTAGCAACCTGACGATCAACAAAGTTGGCTAATACGGTTTTCTGTTTGATTCTATATAAACCAGAGCAAAGATTGACTGAAGATTATCAGAGGTGTTATCTACTATTTGCAAGCAACGTCCAAGGGGAATTTGTTGGAGCATATATTGTCATATGTGGTGTGTCCGTCGCTTGTCGAATAGTCTAGGCTTAATGTAATACACCTGATATGTTGTAAACACATGAAACTGGGTCATTCGCAGGAGCATATGCGAATGACACTCAGTCGTACGACTGAGCCATGCTAATGGACCAGTCGTGTGACTGAGAGATGCGATTGGGCCATTCATAATACTGAACCATAAGTATGGTCCAGTCGTACGATTGAACCACACGCATGGCCCAATCGTACGATTGAACCATACGTACGGTCCAATCACACGAATGGGCCCAGTACCATCTAATATAGGCTGAGGCCTATATATACCAGTTTCAATGTGTAGAGAGATTAAGGGTTTGGAGAGGAGTGTGCCCGGGGCCTAGGTGTTACCAGATGAGAGGGGAGATCATGCTCGATCTCCCCTTGCCAAGAGTCTTGATTCTTATGTTGTAACGAGCTTGTAATCATTTGGTTTTATCAATGAAACCATTTTATTATAGTTCGTGCTATTGTTTGTCTCTTGGTTTTGGTTGTTTCCTTCCGTCAAGAACATGCTCAGATGTCTACCGATTCAGCGACTTCACAATTGGTATCAGTAGCATGACTGGTCTACTATTCTCAAGCAACATCCTAGGGGGAATTTGTTGGAGCATATATTGTCATATATAGTGTGTTCGTCGCTTGTCGAAAAGTCTAGGCTTAATGTAATACACCTGATATGTTGTAAACACATGAAATTAGGTCATTTGCAAGAGCATATGCGAATGAGACTCAGTCGTATGACAAAGCCATGCTAATGGACTAGTCATACGACTGAGAGATGCGATTGGGCCATTCGTAAGACTGAACCATAAGTATGGTCTAGTCGTACGATTGAACAATACGAATGGCCCAATCATACTATTGAACCATACGCATGGTTCAATCGCACGAATAGACCCAGTCGCATCTAATATGGACCGAGGCCTATATATACCAGTTTCAATGTGTAAAGAGATTAAGGGTTTGGAGAGGAGTGTGCCCGGGGCCTAGGTGCTGCCGGATGAGAGGGGAGATCATGCTCGATCTCCCTTTGCCAAGAGTAATGATTCTAATGTTGTAACGAGCTTGTAATAATTAGGTTTTATCAATGAAACCATTTTATTATAGTTCGTGTTATTGTTTGTCTCTTGGTTTTGGTTTTGTTTCCTTCCGTCAAGAACACGCTCGGATGTTTACCGATCCAGCACCTTCACAATTGGTATCAGAGCCGGTTACTGCTGGAATGAACTAACAATCATTCTAGCAACCCGAGCTCTTGATTCCTGGATCAATTTCAGGTTCTTTGACGTTAAACCCACTTCGTGTTCTTCGTGTTTTGCCCAGATCTTGGTACGTGTGTTGTTTCTATGTTAAAATCAAACTCAAAAACATGTTCTTATCACCCTTGCGAATCTGATGATGTCAATTTTGTTTCGGTTCATGTAAAATTCATCAGATTATGGTTTTTGGCAGCCCTGCCAGCTGTAAATCTAAAAATCTGCATACAAACCCGTTCATGCGACTGGGCCATGCGAATGGACCATTCATACGACTGGACCATGCTAATGGACCATTCATACGACAGGACCATGCTAATGGACCATTCGTAAGACTGGACCAATCGTATGTTCAATCGTGCGACTGGACCAGTCGTATGTTCAATCGCACGAATAAGCCATCCGCATTGACTCATCCACATTTGTTCCAGACCAAAAAAAGAGTCTAGAACTGCCTCTTGCGTAGATTTGAGGATGAGCAAAGCATATTCACCCTGAGGTTCTTTTGTCAAATAAGTTCGATGTATACCCCATTATTCGTCAGACTTCTAGAATATGTGAATGTAGTTGGAGCACGAAAGAGAGAAGAGAAAATGTCAACAGACGGTGCTAATTTTGTGGGGTAGTCAGGAGCATCTGACTATTTATGGGTCAATCAAGTTATATCTATCCATACAAAGAGGATTCTCATTCTTAGGGGTAATCCATGTATAGAGAAATTGAAAGTGATGATGTGAGCCGGTTTCTGATGATGAATCTGAGTGCATGCTGATTTGTTTGAGATTGTCAGTTGTGGATTGGAACCCTCTACTTTTTGCCCAATACACCATGTGAAGACGCCAGGAGAGCATAATGTCTATATATTGGGATATGTTGAATTTGAGGGGGAATTTCTGTAGATGTTAATGTTAATCAGGCTAGCATGTGTGAAGATTGAAGTAATGGAAAACTATTCATGTCATTATCTGGAAAAATTAGTCATATGGGGAATCTTGCTGCTATGATGGTGTTTTGCAAAGTAAACAAAAGCTATTGTGCCTAAATTCATTTTCAGGGATACTATAGCAACTTGACGGATCAACAACGTTGGCTAATATGATTTTTCGTTTGATTCTATTGGAAACTAGAGCAAAGATTGACTGATGATTGTAAGAGGTGTTATTTACTATTCGCAAGCAACGTCCAAGGGGGGATTTGTTGGAGCATATATTGTCATATATAGTGTGTCTATCATTTGTCGAATAGTTTAGGCATAATGTAATACACCTGATATGTTGTAAACACATGAAACTAGGTCATTCGCAGGAGCATATGCGAATGAGACTCGGTCGTACTACTAAGCCATGCTAATGGACCAGTTGTGTGACTGAGAGATGCGATTGGGCCATTCGTAAGACTGAACCATAAGTACGGTCCATTCGTACGATTGAACCATACGCATGGCCCAATCGTACGATTGAACCATACGCATGGTCCAATCGCACGAATGGGCCCAGTCGCATCTAATATGGGTCGAGACCTATATATACCAGTTTCAATGTGTAGAGAAATTAAGGGTTTGGAGAGGAGTGTGCCCGGGGCCTAGGTGCTGCCGGATGAGAATGGAGATCATGCTCGATCTCCCCTTGCCAAGAGTCTTGATTCTTATGTTATAACGAGCTTGTAATCATTAGGTTTTATCAATGTAACCATTTTATTATAGTTCGTGTTATTGTTTGTCTCTTGGTTTCGATTTTGTTTCCTTCCGTCAAGAAAACGCTCGGATGTCTACGATCCAGCGCCTTCACAATTGGTATCAGAGAAGAGAAGATGCCAGCTTTGTTGGAGAATATATTGTCATATATAGTGTGTCCGTCGCTTGTTGAATAGTCTAGGCTTAATGTAATACACCTGATATGTTGTAAACACATGAAACTGGGTCATTCGCAGGAGCATATGTGAATGAGACTCAGTCGTACGACTGAGACATGCTATTGGACCAGTCGTGCGACTAAAAGATACGATTGGGCCATTCGTAAGACTGAACCATAAGTATGGTCCAGTCGTACGATTGAACCATACGCATGGCCCAATCGTACGATTGAACCATACGCATGGTCCAATCGCACGAATGGGCCCAATCGCGTCTATATGGGCTGAGGCCTATATATACCAGTTTCAATGTGTAGAGAGATTAAGGGTTTGAAAGGAGTGTGCCCGGGGCCTAGGTGCTGCCGGATGAGAGGGGAGATCATGCTCGATCTCCCCCTGCCAAGAGTCTTGATTCTTATGTTGTAACGAGCTTGTAATTATTAGGTTTTATCAATAAAACCATTTTATTATAGTTCGTTTTTATTGTTTGTCTCTTGGTTTTTGGTTTTGTTTCCTTCCGTCAAGAACACGCTTTGATGTCTACTGATCCAGCGCCTTCACAACGACTGATAAAGTCCTCACGACTTGTAAGAACCTTGAAGTGTCTAGAAATTGACAAAAAAGTTATGCGGATAAACGACACAGGCCATTAGATTTTCACGTTGGGGATATGGTTCTTCTTAAAATCTTACCATGGAAGGGAGTCGTTCGCTTTGGGTAGAAGGGTAAATGGCTCCACGGTTTGTAGGACCTTTCAAGATTCTAAAGAGAGTCGGGAAAGTGGCTTATAAACTAGAACTACATTCCGATCATAGTGGTCCTCATCTTGTTTTCCATGTCTCAAATTTGAGGAAATGTTTGGTCGACGAAAGTCTGCATGTTCTCTTGGATGACATTCAGATCGACGAGTCCTTACATTTTGTTGAGAAGCCTGTTGAGGTCATGGATCGCATCATGGAGAAGACTAGAACCACTACCACCCCAATCATCAAGGTCCATTGGGAGAATAAGTGTGGACATGAGTTTACTTGGGAACACAAGGACCATATGAAGAAGAAATACCCGCACTTGTTCGTTTAGTTTTATTCTTATTTCAGGACGAAATTCTTAAAAGTTGGAGAGAGTGTAACCATTCGTATTTTCGTTAAATAAAATTTAACTTGGTTATGTTCTGGTAAGGACCATTCTGTCATTTAATGAAACTTTGAGGGTTCATTTATGCTTGTTTATTTGTTAATTTAAAAGTTAATAAAGTAATTTATTAAATAATAATAATAATAGTATTACAACTTTTACTTATTGTTATAAAAATTAACTTAAGTTATAATATTAAAAATAGTAAAATTAGTAAAAATAGTAAAAATAGTAAAAATAAAATAATAATAATAATAGCAATAAAAATAATAACTTATAAAAGTTAAAAAAACTAATAAATTAGAAAAATGTTTAAAACTTAAAGTTTAATTAAGTTTAGGGGGAGTTTTGTCATTTTAAAAACTTTAAATAAACGTTATTGCATAAAATAACAAAAATTAGAACTATAGGGACCCATAGTGTAAAATTGATTAAATCCCAAACCGAACCCCCCAACCCCCATAATTCTGGTGACATCTCCGGCCAACCTCTGGCGGAGGCTAAACACCCAAAAACTTGACTGTTTAACACAATTAAACCACTTCCTTTCGAATATGATTATGGATCGAACCATTAACTGTTTTAAAATTGATTAGAACGTCTGTTTTACTAAAGAAACACTTGAAACCGAAAACCCATTCCATTCCTTTAACCGATATTGTATAAATTGATCGATTCAATCGATTAATTGCTTAGAAATGTATTCTAAAATCATTATGAATTAAACTAAACCCATAATTGCGATTGAAAGTAGGTAATTATCTTGAACTTTATGTCGAAACACCCGAATCAAACCTTTGAATCGTCGGTTATGTAACCGTTACAATTGATCTTATATAGTAGAGGGAAAATATCCCCTTCGATCCTTTTCTACTCTCTATAAACCCAATTTCTCGAAAACTCCACAAACATCGATTCCATACGCCTTTGTTCTTCGCAAGTGGACCTTGATGAGATTTTCACAATTTCATTAGCCAAAAGGAATATTGTATGATTTTGCAGGATCGGTGTTTGTCACTTAAACACAATGTTTTTCTCTCAAACTCACCTAGAATCACACTCGGGTATGATAAGAATCAATAAGAGTTGATCACAATATAGAAAGTAACTAAGAACACAGAAAGATAATTTTCAAGATACTTTTATATATTGATTCTCAACTCAAAATACAAGACTCTTACAAGCAGAAGATAATAGATGTCTAAATGAGTTACATGGAGAACCTTTATATAATACTATCTACAGCCGGATATACTTTGATACCAGCAGGGATCCATTAGCTAAAGCCTATACTACAAGACTATAGTTTAAGGTATCTCGGATAAAGTCTTATTTGAGATTTGGTAGTCAGGACATGTCCCGGACTTACCTTTTGTCACCAACTAAAGTTGGTAACATGTACTATCATGAAAAGGTAAACAGTGGAATAAAGTATGGTCAACAACATGACTCTTTGGGAAGAAGCCATGTTGTATCAGAAGTCTGCAGCGGAGTGTCAGAGACCATACTTGTGTCCACTGGTTACAGCAGTGTCTTCCGAAGGTTAAATGGCTTCAGAAGAGTAAGTACTTCTGAAGCCACTTTATACTTCGGAAGAGGCTGCTTCTTTCAAGGCTTGGAGACTTCTTCATTTCATCATACTTCGGAAGTGATCTTCATTTGATTCTTCTAAGTCTTGAACTTCGGAAGTATGCATTTGTCTTCGGAAGTAGAGTTCTGTCTTTGGAAGTTGGTCTTTCCTTTTGTCTTCAAAAGAACTCTACAACCTTAGGAAGTTCCATGAAAAGCTTCGGAAGCCTTTGCATGCAGCACCAAAATAACTTAAGTGATCTATTTTTGGTTGCATTAGCCTTCTTCTTGATCCACAAACTCCCCCTAGGCTGATGCTACCAAAACTTCACTTATCTCTGCTTCTCAAAACTTTTGCACCAAGGAGAGTAAGTATTTGTCTGTCTCCTTGTTCTTCCCTGATGTGGTGCTGAGAAGCTTGTACAGATCCTTGGTAGACAGGAATTCCAGTCTGTCACCTTGGATAACATGTACCCTTTGTTGTTGCCCTCTGAAAAGAGTTAGTTTATGGGAACTATAATCATATTCCCATTGAACTATAGGTTCCAATTCAAGACCTTCCACCATCTGTAGAAAGGCAGCACCTTTGGTGGGAGATCTTTCCTTGTCTTCCTGTCTTCTCAACTTCAACTCTTCTTCAATCTTTGCCTTGCAGTTAACTTAGCTAGATGAAGACTACTGAGATGATTTCTGATGAGTGCAGCAGTTTCAAAGTTGGAGGGGTTGGAGAATGGCTTCTCTGCTAACTCAGCAATGTCGAATCTGCTGGAGTGTAACATAAAGGTTTCTTTGAGTCTGTTGATTTCACCATTCTCTCTTTCCACAACAAAGTTGTGAGAAGGTTCATCGAACCTCCACTGGATTATCTTCCTTCTAGACACAAGAGACTGACTAGGAATCTTGTCCTCTTTTCTTGTATCCAGTAGAGTCACCAGTTTCCTTCTGAGCTTCTTTTCTTCCTCATTTAAAGAGTTTGAACTAAGGCCCAAAAGTTTTGCAGCCTGGTCCAAAGTTCCTCTAGGCAAATCAAGGAATCTGTCTCTTGTGAGGGAACTTGAAGATCTGTCTACATAGGTGATGTTAATAAAGTCTTCCACACAAGAGACTTCGCTCAAAGTAGTGCAATTAGTGAGCTTCGTCTTGATTGCCTTAAACTCCTCAAGGGAGAGATGTTAAGAAGGTGTCATCTTCCTTTTTACTTTGTCTTTTGAAGATCCTGACTATGGTGGTTCTTGGAGAGAGGTTTTTGATTGTGAGAGAGTCAGAGATGGTGTCTGAGATGGAGGTGCAATTGGAAAGTCCTCACTGCTCACCTCATATGCCATTTTCAGGATAGCATCTGTGATGATCAGTTCCTCAGACATTTTGAACAGTCCTTCCGCAGCTTCCATTTCAGCTTCGGAAGATTCAGCTTGTTCTTCCGAGGCTTTAACTTAAGCTTCGGAAGTTGAAGGAGATGTAGATTCTATCCAACTATTTCAGTTGCTAGGCCATCAGTTCCCATTTCCCTTTCGAATTGAATCTTCGGTTCCATGAGGACCTTAGGTTGACCAACTTCTTCCACAGTGGTAGAAGGTGCAGTCAGCCTTTGAAGCTCTTCTGCTCCAAAGTAGATCATTTTAGCATCATGGCTTGCTTCTCAAAGGAAGATCTTAATAGAAACTTGGTGAAGAGTCTGTAGAGATCACTGAGCATCCTTGGATCAATCTGAAGAGTGACTTGAGATGTTTCAGGCGCAGAGATGATGGGAGAAGAAGATGTTGAAGTTGAAAGTCGGCTCTGTGGTTCCTCATGTGTTTGTCTTTGAAAATTCTCCCCCTTTTTGGTAGCATCGTCTTGAGAGCTAGATGAGTTGGAGGAGGAAGTCAGTGAGACCTGAATAGGTACATGCCTAACAGACCTCTCTGTCTGTTTCTCAGCTAGTTGAGCCTTGAGATTGTCAATCTCAAGTTGCTGAGTGGCAGACCTTGCATCTAAAGTCCTAACCAAAGATTCTAGGTTTGAAACTTTAGAAAGAAGATCTTGAATGAGGAGTTGCATGCTTCCCTCATCTTCTTTCGAAGAATCACAGGGAGATGAGGTAACATACCTAGTATGTTTTGCCTCACCACCAGATATGGTTTCTTGGCACCCTGGTTTCCCATGCTCAATGATGTCTCTTTTAGAGTCATCAAAGGCTCGGTTGCCATAGATTCAGTTTGAGAAATGTTACCACTGTCCACAAGGTCCATTGAGGCACCTTCTGTAGTGGTAGCTGAATCTACATGAGTCCCCTCCACATCAGTGGGACTCACCTCAGTTGTTGGTTTCTGATGGGGGCTAGAGATAAGGGATTTCTCCAGGCTCTGTTGATCTTGGAGAGGGTGTTGTAAATCAACTTCATTGCCATGGAGAGATGTTATCTCTTCATCAGTTCTAAACAGAAGGTCAGTGAAAGATAGGGAGGGTAATCCTACTGACCTGGGACTTTGGTTAATGTCTACAGGCATTGACCCTCTGGTGGGGCTGTCCCTTGTTGGCATCTCAGAAGAGTGTAAATACTCATTCTGAGGGCTGCTGGTTTGGGTGTCGGGCTCATGGGTTTGAGACTGAGGAGACTCAGAACCCAAATTGAGGTCAAAAGAGAAGGATGGAGAGACCTCTGATTGAGTAGGAGCCCATGTTTCCACTCTAGTCTTTTTGGATTGAATAGAAGGGGCTTGTTCAATTAGAGTAGATTGAACAAGGGTTTGTTTGGGGCGTCTCTGATATGTAATGGTGATGGGTGGAGAAGGTGGGATTTGCATTAAGGTGGAGGTTGCTGGTGTGGGTTCATCGTCTGTGGGGTGAACAGGGATGTCACCAGGAGCTATGCGCTCAATCATACCTAGAAGCAGAGCAGTGTGACTTCCAGTGAAGTTGGTGGACATCTTCTTCAAGGTCTTGAAGATGGAAGGCCGCATTGGGGGACAGTCAAAGCAGCTGCACAGACAAGCATGCTCTAGTCCAACTCACAGTTGATTATGTGTGATAGAATCTAGGATACATGAAGAATGTTTCCCTTTGCAGATTCCCAATCAGATTTGAGAATACAAATTGTGAGTAGTTGAAGCGTAGGCCTCTCACCAATCCATGAGCTAAGCATCCTAGTTCATAAGGGATTTGATCCCATCCTCTGGATTTGTTGGATAAGCAATGAAGAACAACATGTTGGAGGAACTTCCAATTGTAGGAAAAGTTGAACTTGTAGACTATCGACCTGCTGATGTCTCCACCATATCCCATTAGGATATAAGTGCTATCCAGATCTTCCTTTGGGAATTCAGTAGGAGCTCCTTCATCGTGAAGCTCAAGGTGCTCCCTGATGAGTTGTTCAGTGATGATCAACTCCTGTCCACAGATGTTGGACCGCAGTACACGAATCCCATTTAGGGTTTTGACCTGACCATTTTCCCAAAATTCTTCCATTTGGTTGGAGTAAACAGTGGGGTTAACGGTAAGGGCAGTGTAGTAGGTTGATTGGGTGAGAAAGGAGATGATTTCAGAGAAGTAGCATCTCTTGAAGAATCAAGAAGTACGACTTGGTTGTGCTGAGGGTTGAGTGCTGTTTGGAAAGATGAATGTGGATGATTTGAGCTGGGGTAAAGTTGGAGAGGAGAAATTTCTAGGGCGGTAAAATTTGCAAGTAAGAAAATGAAATTGAGTAGTTGAGATTATTTAAAAGATTGTGGAATGGCGGTAATGGGGGTTAGGATAAGTTGATGTGATGGTTTAGTGGATGAAATGACAGTGGCGGTAAGGTTAAAATCAGTTAAATAATCTGACATCATTAACAAAATCTTTGCTTTTTACAGTGTGGGGCCCAAGAGATTTACGTTACACAGTGAAATCTCTCTTCCGAGTGTAAAACATTTCCGAAGTTAACTTGTCTTCGAAGGCAATCTTACTTCTGAAGCCAAGACTTTGCTTCTGAAGGTTAGAGTTGCTTCCGAATAGAGAATTTGTAAGTTTCGGAAGTAGATCTGATATACAATCAATCACTTCTTCCGAAGCCAAAAATTCTTCCGAGAAGAAAGTTATCCTTTGAGAAATTTTGCTTCGGAAGGAATTTACACTTAGAAAAATTCAGAGAGAATTTCTTGTAACAGGGCTTAAATTGTATTGACACAAGACTTACATATTAAAAAGGTTTTCAAAAGAGATCAAATTAATCAATGTTTATCATCCCAATAGCTGTTATGAGATACTTGACCCTTTGTTCATCAAAAGCTTTGGTAAACAGATCAGCATATTGTTCATTTGAATCAACTTTGATTAACTTGATTAGATTTTTCTCATGAATGTCTCTAATGAAATGATACCTGATGTCAATATGCTTTGTTTTGGAGTGCTTCACCGATTTTCAGTAATGGAGATAGCACTGTTGTTGTCAATATGGATAGGAGTACTCATAAAGTTAATCCATAGTCTAACATCTGATTTTGAATCCATAGCAGTTGAGCACAGCAGCTAGCAGGAGCAATGTATTCAGCTTCAGCAGTTGATGTAGAGACACAGGATTGTTTCTTGCATTGCCATGAGATGATCCTTCCACCAAGAAATTGACATCCCCCTGATGTTGATTTCTTGTCAACATTGCCGTCTCCGTAGTCACTGTCAGAGTATCCATAAAGATTGAAATCCTTGTTTCTGGATACCAGAGACCTAGTTTAGATGCTCCTTTGAGGTATCTCAGGATTCGCTTAACAGCAGCTAGGTGAGACACCTTTGGAGCAGTCTGATATCTTGCACAAATGCAAGTAGCAAACATGATATCAGGTCTACTGGCTGTTAGATACATCAGAGAACCAATAATTGCCCTATACTGATGTTGATCAGTATCCTCCCCCTCAAGGTCAGGACAAAGATTATAGTTTCTGGGTATGGGTGTCTTGGCAGGCTTGCAATCCTTCATCTCAAATCTTTCTAAGATGTCAGAGACATATTTAGATTGATTAATGAAGAACCCTTCCTTCAGTTGCTTTACCTGAATTCCAAGGAAAAAGTCTATTTTTCCCATGGAGCTCATCTCAAACTTTTTCTTCATAATGCTCTCAAAGTCATTGCACATTTGGTCATTTGTGGAACCAAATATGATGTCATCAACATAGACTTGTACGAGCAAAATGTCCTTTCCAGATTTTCTGATGAAGAGAATCTTATCAATGGTACCTCTAGTGTAGCCATTCTTTAGAAGAAACTAAGACAAAGTCTCATACCATAACCTAGGTGCTTGGTGTAGCCCATATAGAGCTTTATCCAATTTGCACACATAGTTGGGGTGTTGTGGATCTTCAAATCCTGGAGGTTGGCATACATAGACTTCCCTATCTATATCCCCATATAGAAATGCACACTTGACATAAAGTTGGTATATTGTGAAGTCCTTGGATGCAGCATAAGCAAGGAATATCCTAACTACCTCAAGTCAACTGGTGCAAAGACATTAGTATAATCGATTCCTTCCTCTTGAGTGTATCCTTGAACTACAATTCTTGCCTTATTCTTGATGATCAAGCCTCTATCATCTCTCTTGTTTCTGAAAATCCATTTGGTGCCTATAGGTACTTGACCAGATGTAGCGGACATAGGTTCCATACCTTCTGTCTCTTGAATTGAAGCAGCTCCTCTTGCATCGATTCAAGCCAGCTACTATCTTTCAAGGCATCTTCTACCTTCTTGGGTTCCATCTGAGATAGAAAGCATGAGTACAAGCAGACTTCCCTTGATGAGTTTGTCCTCTTGTTCTCATACCCTCAGAGACGTTCCTTATGATGTTCTCAGTTGGATGAGTGTTGTGAATCCTAAGATGAGGAATCACTTCAGTTGCAGAGTAGATCCAAGTTAGACATATTCTACTCAGGAACTAGAACACTCTATCCAGCTGTTGTTTCAATGTCATTCAATGAGGACTGATTGAATGAATGAGAAACATCATCAATAGTTGGTTATGAAGTAGTATTAACAGTTGCATGTTCCTTCAAAATACTACCTCCTTCTACCTGGTGTTGTGGTGGATCACCTGATGAGTTTTGAGGCTTCACTATTCTTTGATATAGTTAAACTATCGGATCTGTGAATAGTGGAAGCTTGATGTATTGCAGCACTTGGAGAATTTGGTCTAGGCCTGGGAAGCTCAAACAGTTGATCATTAGCAGCAGCATCAGCATCATTTTGAGCACCTATCCCAACTAAAACATTCTCACAAGAGGTTTAGAATAGTTTGGAAACAATTCTAAATCAAAGATATGATCAGGTCCATTCCCCCTAACACAAGGAGTGTGCTCATAACAACTATATTGGATGACTCCTCAAATTGTTGATTCTTAATGTTGTATACTCTGTAAGCTTTGGAGCTAGAAGATATCCAACAAAGATAGCATCATCCAACTTTTCAGCAAATTTTGCTAAATTGTCCTTTGTGTTAAGTATGGTACACCTGCTGCCAAGGACCTTAGAAAGCCAATGAACGGTGGCCTCTTGTTCCATAGCTCATAAGGGGTTTTTCCATGTGGCTTAACTACAAGAACTCTGTTCTAAACATAGCATGCAGTGCTAATTGCCTCTGCCCAGAATGTTAGAGGTAGCTTTGAATCAGCTAACATAGTTCGAGCAGCCTCAATAAGTGTCCTATTCCTCCTCTCAGCAACACCGTTTTGTTGAGGAGTTCTGGGAGCACTATATTGTCTAGCAATCCCTTTTGAGTTACAGAGAGTCAAGAACGAAGTTCTTAAACTCAGTCCCTTGATCACATCTAATTATTTTAACCTTGTGATCAATTTGATTTTCTATTTTAAGAATAAAAGATTTTAATGTTTAGCAGTTTCATCTTTAGTTCTTAAAAAGAATACTCATGTGAATCTTGTAAAATCATCAACTATCACAAGGCAATATGATTTCCTTCCAATGCTCATTATACTTGTGGGACCAAAAAGATCCATGTGCAATAAGTGCAATGGAGTAGTGATAGAGTTAACACATTTAGATTTATGAGATGTCTTGTGTTGTTTCCCTTTCAGGCATGCACACAGTTGTCTTTGTAGAAAAACTCCTTTTTAGGCAAACCATGTACCAAGTTTTTTTAGCCAATTTATTCATTGTCTTAAAATTTACATGACACATACGTTTATGCCACAGTGTTGACTCATACTATCAGCTTTGGAAAGAAGCATGATACTTCACCCATTGGGGAAGCATTGTTCATATCAAGCTTGTACATATCCCCTTTCCTGGGAGATCTAAGAAGCACCAATTCCAGAGAATTGTCATCCCTGGTTTGAGGATAATGCACTCATGTTCTGTGAATACATTTGATGCTTTTGATCACAGAATTGGGAAACACTTAACAGACTGTGTTCAAGCTGTTTGACAAAATGGACTTTGTCAACTTTTAACTTACCATTGGATATACTCCCTCTGCCAGAAATATATCCTCCGGCCTCACCTCCAAATTGGACAGGACCTCCATCATAGTTCTGAAACTGTTGAAGTAGAGATCTGTTCCCTATCATGTGCCTGGAGCATCCACTATCTACAATCCATACATTGTTGTTCTTGTCAAATGGATGTTCCTGCACATAAGATAAGATTTTAGTTTTGTTTGGAAACCCAAGCCTTGCTGGTCTTGGGTTCTTCTAAGGATAATGACATGCGTGAACCAAATGATATGCATGGGGGTTCAACAGAGGTCTTTGAAGAAGATGTTTGGGCTGCAGCATCTTCCTTGATCTTCCAATCCACCCTTTGGCTGATCTTGGAGGATGAGCTTGTTGAAGCTTTTGTAGCATGGTCTTCTTCCGAAGCTTCTTTCTTTTCGAAAGAAGTCCTCGCCCCTTTTCTTCCGAAGCAGTCTTCTTCTGGATGGTTTCAAGGGAGCTTTCTTGTTCTTTCGAACCTTAGTAGCTTTTGCTTCCGAACCATTTTCTCTTCGGAAGAAGGAGTTTCTTCCGAAAGCAACTGGGCTTTGGAAACTAGTTTTCCCTTCTTCAACACTTGAACCGTATGGAAGGTCCAAATGTGAACCTTCCCTGACTCCTTCTTTTCTAACATTATTGGCATAACAATCTTTTTTGCCATGTGATTTTGCAGGCCACACATGATGCATGCAATGTTAGTCTTTTGGAAAGTGAGGTTGTTGTTTCTTGGTTTTCTTTTCTTCGTCGCAACTTTTCCCTTTAACTTCTGATCCTTGGTAGGATAGAATGTTGGTATTACATTTCTTTCCTGAATCAGAAGTACCTAACACTTGGAATCCAGTTGAGATAAAGACACCCTTCTGCTTGGGGTCAATTTTCAGTTGGATTCAGCCACCTTCTTAGCGTTCTCCTAGCAGCTTTATCTCTGCTTCTTCTGGCTTTAGTGGTTAGGATTAGATCTCACAGGAGGTGATGGGTACATCTACCTGTTCCTTCCCTGTGGTGCCACTATTGGTGCCTCATCCTTCAACTCTAGAAAGAAGGGTCAGCAGTTGGAACCTCTTGCTCTTTAGTACCACATCTAGGCTATCTAATAGACTCATAGGAATATGGTGGAGCAATTTCATTGGTTCCAACCTTCCTTTGTTCTGATAACAGAGTTTGGAATTGGAGGATGATGCAAGAATAGCTTGGAAGTTCTGCTCAGAGATAGCATGCTTCCCGGCCTAAGCCTCAGCAGTGACAAGCTAGGCTTGAGCCTCAGACAATTTGGATATCAGATCCTTGATTTGAGTCTTGTAGTTGGTGTGTTCATGTTTCAAAAGAGATACAGTTTTCTCTAACTCATTAATTTTCTTTTGATAGTCAGATTCAGCTCTTTTAAAATCAGATTTTAGAATATTTAAAGACACAATATCAGATCTGATTTCCATATTGTAGTCCTGATAGAGTTTAACTTTAGCTATACAGGCTGGAGTGCAGAGATGTTATATACTTGGTATCATCTGTTCCGGCCATGAGAGCTTGAGCAGGAGTCACACCCTGTACCATGAAGCTCTAGTCAACTTCTTGAGCCATTGCAGCTGTTTCAGTTGACTTCTCAATGGGCTTTGAGGTTGAGGGATGTGTGGAGGCCTGTGGGGTTCCCGGATTGGTCTTGGGAGCGTTGCATTCCCTTGCAAAGTGACCCAGTTGGTTACAGTTGTAACACTTTTGCCTTGGTCTTGTCAACCCGAACTTCCTGGTAGTTGGGTTTTGAGGGAAATGCCTTCCATTCTCTTAAAGAACTTCTTTGCTCTGTAAGTTAAGAGAGCCATCTGCTGGACAATGTCCACGTACTCTACATCATCTAAGCTAAAACACTCAAGATCATCAAAGCAGTATTGAAAATCTCCTGAGTGTCCACTCCTAAAACAAAGGCACAACTTTCCTGGAAGGAATTGTGTTGAGCCTGTTGAGACCTTGGAGTCTCAGGATAAGTGATGTAAGGACCAGAAGAGCAGGATGGCTGCTGATATGTCAGGTAATGCTGAGGTTGTGGGGTTAATGAGCCTTTAGCAACCATTAAAGCGTTGCTAGCAGGAAAACTTATGGGTCTGCTTGTTTGGTGGCCCTTCTTACTCTCCATCTCTAGACAATATCCATCAAGGATGCCATAGAGCTCAGTCATGGAAAGAGTGTTCAAGTTTTCTATTCTCTTGATAGAGACACAGTAGAATGTCCTCATTTGGAAAAGCACTCATGAACTTTCTAGTGAGATCTTTAAGTTCACAAGTGATCTTCACAGACTAGGGGAAGAGATAAGATCCATGTACCTGAAGTACTGTTGGCTGAGGGCTCTCCAGCAATATGAGTGAAGTTCTCGAACTGCTGCTTCAGTGAGTCCTTCTTTGAGTCGTTGGAGTTGGAGTACATCTGGGCAAGTGCATCAAACAATTCTTTGGCAGTCTTACAATGCTCGAACCCTACCATGATAGAGTTTGGTATTGCAGTCATGAGAATTGTCATAGCATTGCTGTCGATGTCTATCTTCTTCATGTCTTCATCAGAATAGTCCTCGACAACTTCTCTATCATGGCACTGTTTCCACCAGGTGAAGCCACCTTTGGCTTGTACGGTCCATTGACTATAGAGTTCCACATTTTGATGTCTTGGTATCTAATGAAGCCTTCCATTCTTCTACTCCAAGACCTGAAGTTTTCAGGAGTAATGATGGGAGCTTTGTCATTGTTCCCATCTCTACCTCGGATTTGTTAAGGGCCATTTGAGTGAGTGGGTGGTAGGGAGGAGTGAAAACAGGGGTTGATTGGATGGTTAGATCACGCAATCAGAGCCTGAGAAGCTCTGATACCAATTGCAAGATCGGTGTTTGTCACTTAAACACAATGTTTTTCTCTCATACTCACCTAGAATCACACTCGGGTATGATAAGAATCAATAAGAGTTGATCACAATATAGAAAGTAACTAAGAACATAGAAAGAATTTTCAAGATACTTTTATATATTGATTCTCAACTCAAAATACAAGACTCTTACAAGCAGAAGATAATAGATGTCTAAATGAGTTACATGGAGAACCTATATATAATACTATCTATAGCCGGATATACTTTGATACTAGCTAGGGTCCTTAGCTAAGGCCTATACTACAAGACTATGGTTTAAGGTATCTCGGATAAAGTCTTATCTGAGATTGGTAGTCAGGACATGTCCCTGACTTACCTTTTATCACCAACTAAAGTTGGTAACATGTACTATCATGAAAATGTAAACAGTGGAATAAAGTATGGTTAACAACATGACTCCTTGGGAAGAAGCCATGTTGTATCAGAAGTCTGCAGTGGAGTGTCAGAGACCATACTTGTGTCCACTGGTTACAGTAGTGTCTTCTAAGGTTAAATGGCTTCGAAAGAGTAAGTACTTCCGAAGCCACTTTATACTTCGGAAGAGGCTGCTTCTTCCAAGGCTTGGAGACTTCTTCATTTCATCATACTTTGGAAGTGATCTTCACTTTAGTCTTCTAAGTCTTGAACTTGGGAAGTATGCATTTGTCTTTGGAAGTACAGTTCTGTCTTCGGAAGTTGGTCTTTCCCTTTGTCTTCGGAAGAACTCTACAACCTTCGGAAGTTCCATGAAAAGCTTCGGAAGCCTTTGCATGCAGCACCAAAATAACTTAAGTGATCTAGTTTTGGTCGCATTAGCCTTCTTCTTGATCCAACAGACTTGTTCATCATGTGAACCAAGTACACTTAGCTAATCGTTTACAAGTAGCAATTCATGTCAATGGTTAGGAATAAAGCAAGTCTATAGATAATATATAGCTACAATCAAATCTTGACCAAGAATAACATTTACAAGTATAACGATTAGCTAAGTGTATTTGGTTCCCATAATGAACAAGCATACGTCATCAGGAGCCGGCAATAACCTCAGCTTTAGCACCAAAAGGCTTGTAAGGCCCATAGATCTATGACATCGTCAGGCTAGCAATAGTTAATGATTGTCAACATATAATGTCTGTCATATATGTAACACCCGGTTATTTATCTATTTTGAGGTCGACGAAGAAAGAAAAGAAATAAAATCCAAAGTCGAGGGACTAAACTCGCCAACGAGGGAAAGTGGAAATGTGGTGATATGTGTAGGGAGAGGGCAGCCATACTCTCCTCACACTCATATTTCAGCCAAGAAAAGAGAGGAGAAGAGAGAAAGGAAGAAAGAGGAAGAAGTGTTGGTTCGGGTTGGTTCGAGTGGCCAAAACCGTTGAGAAGCGAGTCAATTCGAAGCTCTTCTTGTTGTGGTCGTTTGTGTGAGTTCTAGGACCCCTCCTTTAAACGTTTTTAATGATTTGGGCTGGAAAACATCTGAAAATTGGGTTTTTGAGTGTGTGCATGTTTGACCCGTTTGTGTATGTGTATGTTTGTGTATGATGCATTTGAGCCTTGTTTGTGGGCTTGTGTGTGCTTGAATGGTGTTGTGGTATGCATTCCTAAGGTTTAGGATGGTCGATTTGGGCTTAGAATGGGTTTGGATGAGCTTGGGGGTCGAAAATGGCAGATTGGGTTTGGGATGAACTACATTCTGCATCAGCTAGGGCTAGGCAACCGAATGTAGGCCATACGGCCGAATGGGGGCGATTGGGGTTCATTCGCACGATTGAGGGTCCATTCGCACGATTGGGGCAGTCGCATGGAGGTCATGCGACTGAGGGTCCAGTCGCAAGTGCCTCTGCATTAGTCCATTCGCACGATCGGGTGTTCATTCGCATGGGTGTTCATCCGCATGAGTCCAATCGCATGATGTTCAGTCGCATGGAGGCCATGCGACTGGAGGGTGTCCACATGCCCGAATAGGGCTGTTGCACCCGAAGGAAAGTGTAGTTTGACTTCTGACTTTCGAGGGAAAGTGCAGATGTAAGTTTCGACGTAAAGGTTCCCATAAGAGCATGTAAGATGACGATTGAGGCCTTAGAGAGTATGTTGGGCATGATGATGATGTTGCATGATTATGCATGTTATGTATGTATGATTTTCCCCTGTATGTGTTGATGACTGTGAATGATATGTTCCTTATTATGATGTATGTTTGTCTTTCCTATGGCTTTACGTGTCATGTTAATGAATGAATGAAGTATTATGTAATGTAAAGTGAAAGATAATGAAAGAGGAACATGAAGTAAGAATGCATGCATTAATGAATGAAGAAAGTAATGAAAGTCTTGCAAGCATGGCATGTACATCGGGGTCTTTCTTTGTGATTGACCATTTGCATAGAACTATTGCTGCATACCTTAGGTACTATGACCATGAGGTGCTATGCACCGTTATAGAAGGTCTATGATAGGCCTAGGTCCAGAACCATGAACAGAAGGTATTGCATATGGCAATGGTACACCTATACTCATAACCTAGGTACTGTGACCACGAGGTGCGATGCATCGTTATAGAAGGTCTATGAAAGGCCTAGGTCCAGAACCATGAACAGAAAGGTATTGCATAGTACACCTAATCTTTACCTTAGGTGATGTGGCCATGAGGTGCGGTGCACCGTTATAGGTCTATGATAGGCCTAGGTCCAGTACCATGAACTGAAGGGTAAAGTTTATGGTTTGATGGAAAGGAAAAGATGTAACGATGAAGGAACGTGAATGTAAATGACGTACGATGAATGAACGAAAGTTAATGAACGAATGAAAGTAAGAATGTATGAAAGAATGAAAGTTAACGTATAGATGATGAAGATAATAATGATGTTATCTGTATATGTATGATGTATGATCGCATGAACGTAAAGTATGGTTTTAACAAGAGAAACGTATGTTTTATTTATAAAACTAGAACTCACTCAGCAACGCTAACTTTGATGTGTTTCCAGTTGGCAGGTAATGGTTGCTGAGGATGGCACGAGGTGGTTACTCAGCTTTTTGGAGATGGCATCCATGTTATAATGCTTTTGTGATGTAATGCAACTTGGGTTTTGTAATCGAATTACGATGTATATTTTGCAAAAGCTTTTATAATGTAATGAAATGTCATTTTTAAATGTTTCCGCTGCGATGCTTTATGAAATACAAATGTAATTATATGTTTTATGTGCGATGAGGATCCAACTGTAAGCGTCCGGGAACGGGGCCTTACAATATAAGACTCACAATATTACAAATAACCATGACAAAAAGTAACCATGAATTGCATGTGCATTTACAAGTATCAAGATGTTTACAAATGTAAATTATAATATTAACATGTTTCACCCCAAAAGGTATGAAATTAAGTAAGAAGAAGCATGGAGAACTCACGTAGAAAACTCACAAGATTTAAGATGCACTTTAGATAATAATAAAAAATAAGATGGTTCTAATGATTTCTTCACGATTCAACCTAAGATTTCGAGTCTTCGGATTAAAATAAAGTTGTGATTAACAATTAAATACGAATTAGGGTTTCAATTGGAATTTGAGGTTTGATCATTTGATAAGAAAAATACAATTAACTAATGTAACTTGATTAAATAAGAATTAAATAAATTGATTAGATGATAAAGGTAATAATAAACCATTAGTGAATTGAATAATAAGTTTTACTTAAATATCAATAAAAAATTAATTAAGTAATGGTTGAGTATAAAATATGAAAAGAAATAATTAATCTAAAAATTATTATTTAAAACTTGATCACAAATAATTAATTGGATAATTAATTATTAATTGACTTTAAAGTATTAAGTTTGATTTATAATGTTTTTAAACTTTTGTGTAATTCTTTTAAAGTTTCATAATATTAAAACCTTTCAAAAATAGATTTAAAAATAATTTAAAAAATATGTGGATTAGAATTTTTTTTAGGAATTAATAAAGATTTTAAAATTAATTTTTATAAATATTAAACTTGTATATAAATTATATTTTTTATAACATTTGAATCTCATAAAAAAATTAACACAAAGTTTTTATATTATTAAACTATTTGTTTTAAAATAGTAGATTATATTGTTACAATTTTTCAAAAATTAAATTAATAATTTCTAAATTAAATTTAAGTATCAACATAATTTTTATTTCAGTTTAGTAGAATAATAATTGTTGTGATTTAATTTATAAAAAAAGGTTTAAAACGGTTTGAGGGTGCTGGGGTCGAACCCGAGACCCCTGCTGCATAAGTACATGGTGTCGACTAGTGGGCTAAGGGCATGTATCTTAATAAGGTTTCTAAATAATATTATAAAAGCCATGTTTTCGAAATTCCCAAATCCATACGAACCCTAGTTTTGGTTTGCATCAAATTAAACATCCAATTGATGTAGTTAACGAAATCAAACATAGGGTTTTGATTCCTTAAGTAAAACCGAGTATGACGGTGTGCTTAACTTACTTGATTAAGGTCAAATTGATGATATTCGATGGTAGAACATGTCGTGTAAGGCCCCGTTTCCGGAGATCTCACAGTTGGTCATTCACAGCATTAAATACATTAAACATTATAAATTAATAGCTGAAGCAGCGGAATTATCTTAACAAAAGCCATTCATTTCATTAAAACACTGTTGTTGAGCAATAAACTATTGTTTAAACCGAATACAAAAGAATTGTTTAACTGCATTACAAAACAACAGCAATAACGAGTATGAATGGATGTCAGTCTTTTCCTGCCAAGTAGCTTCACCCTGTGCCATCCTCAACAATGTTTACCTGCCAACTAAAATGTATAAAAGTCAGTGTTGCTGAATGAGTTCTAGTTTTAAAAGTAATAAAATACTTTCTGGAAGGTATACATATGAAAATACTCTTTTTATGAAATTTCATCTCTTTATACGTGAGCACGCATTAACTATACAAACAGATAATGCTTTTTCTCTTTACTGTATGCCTTGTTTATTCTGTACTCTTTTATCTTTATCTTTCACTGTCTATGTGGACCAATAAGCAATACCCTAAACTATGTGCGCGGGGGAAATGGTAGTAACGCGATCTCCATAAATTGTAACAAACTCCCATCAGGGCCAACTAAAGAATCATTTCTTGCCACATACGATGTTTGATTCATAGGTTGCTAACCAGTCCATCCCTACTACTACACAAATCCACCTAGGGGCATCACGTGTAACCTAGCAGCAAACCTATGACCTTCTAGTTCCATAGCACAGTCCTCTATCACATCAGTAATTCTTGTGAACTTGCCAATAGCGGTTTCTACATCGAATGATTCACTGACATTTCTACTACTAATAGGCAACTTAGCATAAAAAGTAGTGGAAATAAAACTCCTACTAGCACCGGAATCAAACATACAGAGGCACAAGTTTGGTTTACTAGAAGCATACCTGACACGACATCGGGATCAGCTCTGGCTTCCTCTCGGGTCATGGTGCAAGCTCTAGCACTTGCCCTCTGCCCTCCTTCCTCCGGCTTCTCTTCGCTCCAGAGCACTCCGCCCTCGACTTCTTGCAATCGCTGCTCATATGTCCAGTCTCGCCACAGTTGTAGCATTTAGCCATTTGACAATCTCTTGCCATGTGGCCCTCCCTTCCACATTGGAAGCAGAGGTTTGATCCCCACCTACACTCACCAGTATACCCTTTAGCACACTTACCACACTTCCTCGTCTTCGAACCGGATGAAGCTACACGCCGGTCATCCGTCCTGGCAACCTTTTTGTATGGCGTGTAACCCCCACGTTCAACCTGCTTTCCCTTGCAGTTCTTGTCATTGCTACCCTTCTTGTTCACTTCAATCAGGGTCATCTCCTTCACCGCCCTAATTACCTCAATCACCATAAACGGGAGAATCGTCTGCATGGCCTGTTGAACTCCCTCGACAACAGCCTCTTTCAATGTGGTCCTTAGACTAGCACCATCATCACCGCCTTCCGGGTGATGGATCTCGGGCTCTTTGAGTGCCATTTCAGCAGCCCTAGCCATGCTTCTCGTGACACACAGTCCAGCACCACGTCCACCATAACCTTCACCTGATGAAACCTTCGAAGATCTACCACGGACCAACCTCTAACACGTTATAAGATTCAAACACTAACGCGGTCATTCAAAGGAGTAGCTCAATTTATGTCAAGTATATAAGTCCTTAATTATAGTGGCCAGTTGTGATTAGCCACTTACTTTACTCTTCATACCCCAAACATTCCCTATCCTGACTAAATCCGTATCTAAATCTACTAAAGGCACATAAATCACATAGCATGCGCACATAATACCGTTTAACAATAAGAAAAGACATACATGATGGCACGTAGCTACTCGGGCTGACATCGCTCCAATTGTCCCATTCAGTTTAATTTTAGGGTTTTTTTAATTATTTAACCCAATTTAGGCGCATGAACCATCTACTCAACATGTTCTAGGATATTTTCGAACCCAAACATCAAGCCTATTTGTTCTAAGCTTACCAAGGGCTATTCTAAAAAGGAACAACTTATAATCATCTAAGATCAGCATCAAACATGCATAATACATACGGGTATACATACATAAACATTGTAAAATCGTTTAAATACATTTTCAGCCCCAAAGAGAGTTTAAAACAGTAAAACCGAGGTCTAGAAACTCACTCTCGTGCAACTTTGGGTGTATCTTCCTTCTAACCCGTATGCAAATGAGGTCTAACACCTGGAAACCCACCAAACACACACAAACACACACACACAATCACACACACAACACATAAGCACATAACCGAGACAAAACCCATCATAAACACTCAAAACCCATGAATTCTTACCTTGAATTCAGCCTCTTCTTCTTCTTCTTCAAACCAAGAGTTTTCTGCTCTCTCTCTCTCTAGAACCCGATGAAATGGTGATGTGAAAAGAGGGTGGGCGGCCATGCCCACCTTTACACCAACTTCTTTGTACTTTTATCCCCTTTTACATCTTTAACCCCTCAACTTGGGTTTATTGATGTTTCCTCTTTTATTTACGTTAATAGAATAACCGGGTGTTACAAGTCCACCCCCTTATATAGGTTTTGTCCCCGAAACTTGTTATTACTCAAACAGATGAGGATAATGCTACCTCATCTCCTCCTCAGTCTCCTATGTAGATTCGGATCCCTTCTTTGCTTCCACTGTACACGCACAAGAGGAACCACTTTATTTCTCAGCCTTTTTCTCTTTTCTATCGCTGATTGCCACTGGTTGCTCCACATAATTGAGCCTTTCGTCTACTTCGATTTCCTCCATTGAAACAATCATGTGTTCATCAGCTAAGCACTTTCTCAGATGAGATACATGGAATGTCAGGTGAATTCCACTTAACTCATCTGCTAACTCCAATCTATAGGCCACCTCTCCTACTCGAGCAATGATTCGGAAAGGTCCTATGTATCTAGGGCTTAGCTTACCTTTTTTCCTGAATTGGATGATCCCCTTCCAGGGTGAGACTTTAGCATAACTCGGTCACCCACCTGGAAGTCAATCGGTTTGCGTCGTTTATCAGCATACGCCTTATGTCTATCTTTGGCTCTTTGAGTACCATTCAGCAGCCCTAGCCATGCTTCTCGTGACACGCGGTCCAGTAGCACGTCCACCACAACCTTCACCTGATGAAACCTTCGAAGATCTACCACCGACCATCCTCTAACACGCTATAAGATTCAAACACTAATGCGGTCATTCAAAGGAGTAGCTCAATTTATGTCAAGAATAGTAAGTCTCTAATTATAGTGGCCAGTTGTGATTAGCCACTTACTTTACTCTTCATACCCCAAACATTCCCTATCCTGACTACATCAGTATCTAAATCTACTAAAGGCACATAAATCACATAGCATGCGCACATAATACCGGTTAACATTAAGAAAAGACAAACCTGATGGCATGTAGCTACTCGGGCTGACATCCCTCCAATTGTCCCATTTTCAGTTTAAGATTAGGGTTTTTTTTAATTATTTAACCCAATTCTCTTAAACTTTGGCTCTGATACCAACTTGTAAGGCCCCGTTTCCGGAGACCTCACAGTTGGTCATTCACAACATTAAATACATTAAACATTATAAATTTAATAGCTTAAGCAGCGGAATTATATTAACAAAAGTCATTCATTCATTAAAAACACTGTTGTTGAGCAATACACTATTGTTTAAACGAATACAAAAGAATTGTTTAATTGCATTACAAAACAACAGCAATAACGAGTATGAATGGATGTCAGTCTTTTCCTACCAAGAAGCTTTACCCTTGTGCCATCCTCAGCAATGTTTACCTGCCAACTAAAAATGTATAAAAGTCAGCGTTGCTGAGTGAGTTCTAGTTTTTAAGTAATAAAATACTTTCTGTAAGGTATACATATGAAAATACTCTTTTTATGAAATTTCATCTCTTTATACGTGAGCACGCATTAACTATACAAACAGATAATGCTTCTTCTCTTTACTGTATGCCTTGTTTATACTGTACTCTTTTATCTTTATCTTTCACTGTCTATGTGGACCAATGACTAATACCCTAAACTATATGCGCGGGGGAAATGGTGTCGGGCCCTCTGTCCCTCAAAGGGCTCTAAATATTGTATACAAGACGGCCCAGTCACCTAGGGTATGCTGCAAAGGTCCGCTAATCTCAACTAACTAGCCCAGTGTGAAAAATAAGGTAGTAACCCGCATCACAGTTGAGCTAACGACAACATGGTCGTGCACCTCCTATAAGCTTGCAAGACTTGTTAACATTTTAATTAAGTTCCATTTCTCTTCTTCATTGCTCTTTCTCTTTATTATTATTAGTAATACTTTACGTTGCGATAATAAACACACCACGTAAAGTCATACACTAATAGTAATAATAATAATTTGGAACAATCATAAAACTATCATAATCATGCATGAAACTAAGCATTAATAAGCCCCAGTCAAACATCAGTCAAAACTTTAATAGCACAGACTCCCAAAAATTTCGTAATAAATTCTAAGTGTTTAGGAGCACCAACACTATTTGGGCGCATGAGCCCTGTTTGGGCGTTTCATCACTATGTAGGCGCATGAGCCAACACTTAACCGTTTGAACACTTAGGCGCATGAACTATTCAAGCGCATGAACTATTCGGGCGTATGATCCATTCGGACGAATGGACACTTAGGCGCATGGCCATTCGGATGCATGAACACTTAGGCGCATGGGGTTGGGTGGTTGGGCATAATTAGGCAGTTGGTCGTTTGGGCGCATGGGAACACTGTTTAGGCGCATGGCCCACCTTGGGCGCATGGCCAACACTTAGTCGTCCGATTACAAATTCTAGGCGCATGAACCACTGTTCAGGCGCATGAGTTACACTTAAACATTTCTAAGGCATTTCCAAGCGCATGAGCCCTATTTAGGCGCATGAACCATCTACTTAACATGTTTCTAGGATATTTTCAAACCCAAACATCAAGCCTATTTGTTCTAAGCTTACCAAGGGATATTCTAAAAAGGAACAACTTATAATCATCTAAGAATCAGCATCAAACATGCATAATACATACGGGTATACATACATAAACATTGTAAAATCGTTTAAATACATTTTCAGCCCCAAAGAGAGTTTAAAACAGGTAAAACCGGGGTCTAGAAACTCACCTGGTGCAACTTTGGGTGTATCTTCCTTCTAACCCGTATGCAAATGAGCTCTAACACCTGGAAACCCACCAAACACACACACGAACACACACACAAACACATAAGCACATAACCGAGACAAAACCCATCATAAACACTTAAAACCCATGAATTCTTACCTTGAATTCAGCCTCTTCTTCTTCTTCAAACCGAGAGTTTTTTGCTCTCTCTCCTTCTAGAACCGATGAAATGGTGATGTGAAAAGAGGGTGGGCGGCCATGCCCACCTTTACACCAACTTCTTTGTACTTTTGTCCCATTTTATATCTTTAACCCCTCAACTTGGGTTTATTGATGTTTCCTTCTTTTATTTACTTTAATAGAATAAGCGGGTGTTACATGTCATGAATAAGAAAAGAATTTAGTCGAGAGGGTAATGATCTTGTTGGTTCAATTGATGATAGATGAAGATTTGGGAAGTAGTGATGAGTAGAAGCCCTCTATCAATTGTGATTATTGAAGTCCAGAAGGTTGATTTCGTCTAGGTAGTAGGTTCGATGGTTATGGTGATCGAACACAATGTTTGTGTGTTCTATATATGAAATTGTGGTTACAAATAATTCGAATGGGTTGATTAGAAGCTGTAAACTTGATTAAATAGGTTGAATTTGATCGGTTTCATATCGAATGGATTAAGCTTTGATTCGGGTGTTTCGGGTTTGATTCGACTATAATTACATGGTGTTACTAGCAATGGTTGATATGCTTGAATTCATAATTGTCTCATGAACGTTTTTGGTCAATTAATTCGATTAATTGTGTTAGTGATCGAGGCGTAACTGTTTGAAATTTGAATGTGATGTTCGATTTCGATTGAAAGCTTTAAACAAGTAAATCAAACGATTCGAAACAAGTACTAGGTTCGAAATTGATTCAAGAGAGTTATAGTGTTGTTTAATTGCATAAAAGTCAAGTCTTTTGGGTGCTTGGTGGTTGCCGGAGACGTTGGTCGGAGTTTGGCCTGTCACAGGGAAAACGACGGGAAGGGGGCTGAGTATTTAATTCATTTTCCACTTTGGTCCCTGAGGTTTACCATGTTAACAATTCATGCACAAAAGCTTTTAATTTAAGTTTTAAAATTTCCATTTATGACCCGAACTTAATATAACCTTAACTTCATTTAAATAATAATTTCATTCATTTTATAAAATATTTATCAAACCTAATAAATGTTAATAAGATAAATTTCCATTTAGTTATTTATTGTAAAATAAGTAATAAATTTCTATATATTTATATATATATATAATAAATTATTTATAAATCCATAAATTATTACAAGTTGTTTAGATGATTAATAAATGAATATTTAAATAAAATAATTCATAATATAAATCCCATATTTAATGCATTTGATCCATAAAAATTATTATAATAATTTAATGACGGAAGTTCAAAATGGGTTCGGGTTTGGGTTTAAACTTTGAAAATGGCGGATGTTACAGTCTCCCTTACTTTAAAAAATTTGTCCCAAAATTTAATCACAAGAAGACTGATTTCAAAATATGAGGAGACTTGAATTTCATTTCGTATTCTCTAATGAACGCTTGGGAACGTTTAAATTCAATAAGTTTGATTATGGTGTTTTGCTACGCTTAAGTTTGTTTAATTTTATAATTCATGATTTCATGTGTTTCTTGACAAACTGTGTAAGATCATTGATTTAGAATTTCAGCTGACAAACTTTTGCATTTCAAACCATGCAAATTGATTAGAAATGTTTTGTCACGAGTGAAGCACCAAGCATAAGATTATTACGAGAGTCTATTTGACAAACACGAGAAATATTTTAAAGACACTTTGGATGAGATGTGAATTCGTAGTAGTTTCCCAAGCAAATAACTTCGACATGGTGTTTAGATGATCGATTCTTGTTTACTATGCCATTGTTCTTGTTAGGACCGTTTTCATACGGAGTACTAACGGATTCTGCGTGAGACCAGATCAAATAGTGCGGAATCATATTTGATTGGCGATCCAATCAGTGAGAACGATAACCCGATCGATCTAACGATGTAACAAATGTTAAGATTGAGTAGATATCGATCAAGAACGAACTATGAAGTTGGATTGGGTGTTCTGGACGCTCTGGACGGATAGGGTTTATGTATATTCGAAGTCTCTCTCCAAGTGTTGTGTTTTTCCACGATTAAGTGGTATTTATAGGTTTGCAGCTACCATTCGTACGACTGAACCATTCGCATGGTTCAGTCGTGCGACTCACTCATGCGATTGAGTCATACGCATGACTGAAGGTTCAGTCGTGCGACTGAGTCAATCTTATGCCTCAATTATATGACTGATTTAGTCTCCTGGTTCTGTTGTGCGACTAGTTTATTAGTATGATTCATTCATGCGTATGGTCCATTAGCATGAATAATCACCTGACTATGTTGAACACATTTCCCAATCATTATTGACTTAGAATTGTGTACAACAATCTCAAACCTATATATGAAGTTCATACATATGACTTATACTTAACACAATAATAATATGAAATAATCAAAGATAAATAAACATCAAGACATATATCATATTCATTTCATCATCACATTACACATATGTAAGACATGAAAGACTTTTACATTTAAGCACATAACTACGAACATCATGTATCTACAGTTATTTCAAAGTTACAATAGTTTAAAGTTGATACGAGAATCTTGTTTGTTAAGGTTAAAGGTACAGTTCATAATATGAGTATCATTGTAATGAGTTTTTAGAATAAGTGTGATTTTAAGGGGAAGACATTTTGAAAGATTATTTTACTTATATATAATTAATAATTGATTAAGTAATGGTTGAGTATAAAATATGAAAAGTAATAATTAATCTAAAAATTAATTATTTAAATCTGATCAAAATAATTAATTGGATAATAACTATTTAATTGACTTAAAAGTATTTAAGTTTGATTTATAATGTTTTTAAACTTTTGAGTAATTCTTATAGAGGTTTCATAATATTAAAACCTTTCAAAAATAAAAAACTAGGAAATTATATGATTTAGATTTTTTTAGGAATTAAATAAATATTTTAAAAATAGTTTTTATAAATATTTAAAATTCTTAATAAATCATATTTTTTATAACATTTGAATCTCATAAAAAATTAACAAAGTTCTATATTATTAAACTATTTTTTTAAAATAGCAGATATATTGTTACAATTTTTCTAAAATTAAATTAATAGTTTCTAAATTAAATTTAAGTGTCAACATAATTTTTATGTCAATTTAATAGAATAATAATAATTTTTGTGATTTATTTATAAAAAAAGGTTTAAAAATGGTTTGAGGGTGTCCGAGGTCGAACCCAGGACCCCTGCTACATAAGTACAAGGTGTCGACCAGTGGGCTAAGGCCTTGTTTCCTGTTAAGATTTGTAAATAATATTTTAAAACCATGTTTTAAAAATTTCCAAATCCATATGAACCCTAGTTTGATTTGCATCAAATTGAACATCCAATTGATGTAGTTAACGAAATCAAACATAGGGCTTTGATTCCTTAAGTAAAACCGAGTATGATGGTGTGCTTAGCTTACTTGATTAAAGTCAAATTGATGATATTCTATTGTAGGACAGGTCACGACTAAGAACAGAATTTGGTCGAGAAAGTAATGATCATGTTGATTCAATTGATGATATATGAAGATTTAGGAAGCAGTGATGAGTAGATACCCTCAATAAATTGCGATTATTGAAGTCCAGAAGGTTGATTTCGGCTAGGTAGCAGGTGCGATGGTTATGGTGATCGAACACAATGTTTGTGTGTTCTATATATGAAATTGAGGTTACAAATAATTCAAGTGGGCTGATTATGAAATTGTGTTCAATATATGAAATTGCGGTTACAAATAAATCCATAAATTATTATAAGTTGTTTAGATGATTAATAAATGAATATTTAAATAAAATAATTCAAAATATAAATCGCATATTAAATGCATTTGATCCATAAAAATTATTAAAATAATTTAATAATGAAAGTTCAAAATGAGTTTGGGTTTGGGTTTAAACTTTGAAATGGCGGATGTTACATGTTTGACTATGAAATTGAGGGTGGGAAGGGGTGTTGCAAAATACTCTTGAGTCTATTTATTTATGTTCAAACATATTCTATTGATGGGTTTATACTATTTCTTGTGTATTGTGTGTTAATTCGGATTGGATCTTGGGCTTATAAGCAATTTTGTAAAAATCGCTAAATGCTTGTCGGGTGATGAAGTACCAACTAAGGATTAATACAGATTAATCGGTTTGGAAATTTTATATTTATATTTTTATAAATATATATGTAGTTAAGATTAGTATACTTCAAACCTAAATAATTTAAAATAAAATTAACAATCAAGTATTTCAAAGATCAAATAGTTCAAACCATAATTGTTCAAATACTTGAAAGATCAAATAGTTTAACATTGAGTAAATGGGTCAAATTTATAAGTTAATATAAAGGTCGGTCGTAGGTGGAGGTCGACTTTTAGGAGTTGGTCGATGTGTTGTTAATGTCGGCTAGGTTTAGAATTGAGGAAATGGGTTAGAATTGTAAGTTGAAAAGCACAAATATTTGCGTTGACCAATTTTGATCGCCTAGGAAACTTGCTCTAACTACTATGATTACGATAGATTTCTCTAGATTACTACCGATTAGTGCCGATTATTGCTGATTATTGCTGATTATTGCTGCCAAGGACCGATTACGCATTTTTTGTACCGATTAGTTGAAATCGACAAAGTAATTGATGACTACCTATTAATCCCCAATTAATCGGCGATCTAGGCCGCTTTTACAACACTACTTACAAGTATTCAGTATATTTTGCTTGTCAGCTCTTTCTCTGCCCATTTTCTCTCTAGTTGAAGCGTATGTCGTAGAGTTGAGACAAGTACCCGTATGAGTCTTGGATCCTATATGAAAGGTGAGAGACTGCTTATTTGATCACAACTCAATTCTTCACGCTATTACTTTGGTATTCTCTCTCTTTATCATTGTTTTGATCTTAGGTTTAAGGTTTCACCATTTTGCTAAAACATGCTTGTTTTTACACTTATATTGTTCTGATCATCGCATTGATAATTTGATATTGTCTTCTTTCTGTTTATGATAGCACTCTATGTATCCATGACATACTCATTGTGTTCTATGTTTGGTTTGTGTATTTTTAGGTCTTAGTTATGATTATATTGAGATTATCTGGTTGTGACACTACATGTCACAAATCTAAAGAAACATAAAAACAAACGTTAATGTCATACATAGGAACAAAAAGACCATATGGTAATTTTACACGTACTACTCTTGCACATCTCTTGCATGATTGTGACAACACGTCTCTTGTTGACTAGAACCATATCCACAAATGAAATCTAGGAAGAAGTTGCAACCTAGTCACATTGTCGTTACATTTGTGTCGCCCACCGTATTTATATCTCCATCTCGTAACAATTGTGTAATACTAATTGACAACATGATCCTAATGGTAACATATAATTTTAAAGGAGAGATGACCCTTCTTATGTGTCGTGGATACTATCTAAAAATGTTAGACATATGTTGTTAAGACTAAGAGGATAAAGAAATAAACAATGAGTTGGGAGAGAACCAACGAAATCAAATTTTAATTTATTGTAACAACTAGGTTAGTATCCGTGTATTACACGGGTTGAATAAATAAATTTATAAATAATTAGTAATAAAAATTTTTGAATTATAAAATCAATGTATGAAGATAAATTATGATTATAATTGCATATGAATAACTATTTCAAATAAATAAACAATAGATAGGTTATAGACAGATAGATATATAGATAAATAGATTGGGGTGATCAAAATCCGGGTCCAACCTTTCAGAACCGGCAAAACCGATAAGACTGAACCGGTTAGAACCGGTTACTATACAAGCGGGTAGGTTCTCGGTTCTAAGAATTGTATGTTTGTGGTTCCGGGTCGGGTCGATTGCAGAGCCGTATAAAAACCGATAAGAACCGTGAAACCGACTTCACCATAGAAAAAGAAATCTTAGTAGGATTTTTCATCTTCATCAACCTAAAAAATCTTTTTCCATTACATAAGATAGAGTTACAGGCGACCATCTTCATCACCAACGTTCATCTTCATCTATGTGTATCTTCATCCTCACCAAGTTCATCTTCATCATCACGTATTACCTTAGTGAATCCGTATTTCCTTGGCTGCATTCAAACAACATCCAATTTAACCAGTTATTCAATCTTCATCCGTATGGTTATAATCAGTTACATAAGTCAACAAAATTTTAATAATAACAATGACTCACCATTAAAGAAAAGTTAATATGATATCTTTGGGACTTAACCATTTCGATCTATTAATAGCCATCTATCCTTTGCGTGAAACAAGAGTTTAATAAATCAGTTCTTGAGAACCGTCACTGCTCGGAACTGATACACCGATTGCTAAACCGAACCGTTTATAATTTGTAAGGTCTGGTCCCGGTTATGCAATTCAACCCTTCTCGGTTCCGGTTCCGGTTCGGGTTTTGCGGTCCCGGTTTGGGTTTTGCGGTTCCGGGTCGGTTAAAACCGGTTGATCACCCCTATAAATAGATAGTCTAGTTAAACAAATTATAGTTAGTAATAAACACGAAAAGTTACAGTATGATATTTTAATATAAGATATGTATAAAATTATATATACGTACTTGTTTAAGAGATAAAACAATTATACTATTTTTAAATCTTTTATCTAAATAGTTTCATTTTTAAATATTTGTTTTAAGATTTTATTATAAAAAATTATTGTTTATAAAAATCTTGTTTATTAAAAACTCAATTTCCAATTATTCTGGTTGATTTATTAAAACTACTTTTAGAAAATTCCATATTTTTTTATAATAATTTTAAAAAAGAACTAATTTAAAATATTTTGTTTCAAAAGGTTCATTGTTTTAGAAAATATATAAATTTAAATTTTCTTAATAAAATTTATTTTAAAAAACATAGTTTGATTTTTAAAAAATGTAGATGAGAGAGAAAAATATGTCAATTGATCAAATTAGTTTTTATGAAAAAAAAGAAATTGTTTGAGTTTTTAAATTACTTTAATACCATTTTGGAAGAAAATAAAATAAGGATGTTAGAAAAATGACAAGTGTCAAAAAGATAGTTTAAAAATATAACAAGTGACAAAAAAATCTTGTTTATTAATATCTATAGATTAATTGAAAACCAATATAAATAGAGAGAACTATGTTAGTTGATTCTTATACTTTCTCATATAAACACACAAACACACACACACACATATATATATATATAATTCTCATTTAGCCGGTATATTCCCTCAAAAACATTTCATATATATTATTAATTAAATTTATTAATTAATTAAATCTTTGTAATTTCTGACATGTACATGACCCAAATAGAAACAAATATGATGGATTTAGGGTCCGATCCACAGAAGTTGTGAAAAGCCCAACGGCCCATACAAGCTAACCTATATCTGATATAAAACGTCAATTGACGTTCGAAAACCCTAAATCGTCAAGAAGCTCATTCCTCCCTGCGGCAGCCCCCTTCGTGTTCGAAGATGAAGGTAAGCATCTCTCTAACCCTAATTTCATCTAACGCATCATCATCTGTTCTTAATTTCGTACTTTAATTTGTGATTCATGCAGTTCAACATTGCAAATCCCACCACTGGATGCCAGAAGAAGCTCGAAATTGACGATGACCAGAAGCTGTAAGTGCTCGTTTTTTGTTCCGAATTCAGTTTCATACTTGCAATCTGTTTAGCCATAGTGCACTGTATACTGTTTAATCAATAACTTTATCTGTTTGCTAGATTTTTTGTGTGGTTGAATGTGTGATCTCGTTTTTGTTTTGTTTTCTGCTTCTGTTAGTCGGTTTTTTGCAACTTGTTAAAGCTTTAGATGTAGATATCCTATTAGTTTTTAATCTGTCTTTGATCTTAATCATTGATCTGATATGTCATGCCTAACAAATAAAAGATAGTATATTCAACAGTTGGAAATTTCGATTTGTTGATTAAAGCTAAGTAGCCTCTTTTTTGCAATTAGTTTGTTTTACACCAAAATGAGCTTATGAAGTTTATGAGGTGACACTGTTTTTCTAGATGTAGGTTTGTTATGTGTTGTTGGTCATGTTTCTGTTCAGTTTGTTTGATCTTACAAATTTTTGGTTTTAGAACACAACTAAAAGTTTGTCAACTGTTATCTTGAATAATGTATACAGTCGAGCTTTTTTTTGACAAGAGATCTCTCAGGAGTCAGTGGAGATGCACTTGGAGAGGTAGTATTTTTATCACCATTGTTTCATCAATATTTCTCACTTGAAAGTTTTTTTTATTTAAGACAGCTTTAAGATACTAATTTTGAGTTTAATTAACAGGAATTCAAGGGCTATGTGTTCAAGATCATGGGAGGATGTGACAAGCAAGGTTTTCCAATGAAGCAGGGAGTGTTGACTCCAGGACGTGTTCGTCTTTTACTCGTTCGAGGTCTGTTGCCCAAGCTTTTTAATCTGATTTGTTGTACTTGAGTGCTTGACAATTCTACATTTATAGTAATTATTTTTTAATTTATTTGTTTCACAGGAACTCCTTGTTTCAGAGGATTTGGAAGGCGTAATGGTGAACGTAGAAGGAAATCTGTCCGAGGATGCATTGTCAGCCAGGATCTTTCCGTCTTGAACTTGGTCATAGTCAAGAAGGGCGATAATGACCTTCCTGGATTAACTGATGTTGAGAAACCAAGAATGAGAGGTCCCAAGAGAGCTTCAAAGATTCGCAAGCTGTTCAACCTCTCTAAAGAAGATGATGTTAGGAAGTATGTGAACACCTACCGTCGCACTTTCACAAACAAAGCTGGTTAGTCTATAATCTTATTACATGTTTGTCATACTGATTGGGTTTGGGGTGGTTGTTTGGATTAATGGGTTGATTTGAAATATGTTTGCAGGAAAGGAAGTGAGCAAGGCTCCCAAGATTCAAAGGCTGGTGACACCATTGACTCTGCAAAGGAAGAGGGCTAGAATTGCTGACAAGAAGAAGAGAATTGCAAAGGCTAAAGCAGAGGCTGCGGAGTACCAGAAGCTTCTTGCTTCAAGGTTGAAGGAGCAAAGGGAAAGGCGGAGCGAGAGCTTGGCGAAGAAAAGGTCCAGGCTTTCTGCTGCTTCTAAGCCGTCCATCGCTGCTTAGGGTTCTGAGGTATCTACTCTGTTTTTGGCTGTCATTCTTGATGTTGCTTATAATTGACGTTAGTTTTGTTACTTTTTTATTTTTGTTATGAGTTCATTTGACTGATTATGTCATACTTGAAGTTTTTGAGATTATGGTTCTTATTTTGTGCACTATTTTTTAATTCACATTCCAGTAGATATTTGAGGTTCTGTTTTATGTCCTATTGCACAATGAATCGTTACTTTTTAAACTAGAAAGTGTTTTGTTTCTGGTTAATTAGTGGTTTCCATCTTTCTTTGCAACCGATCTTCATAAAAGTGTTTAGGACATCTTGATGGCATTTTATCTTCCGCCTTCATTGTCATCTTATCACCCCCACTCTCATTCGTTTAAACCGACCATCCTTTTCAAGCCCTTTTTTGTTCCTTTTGCTTAATTTTGTAATTCACTCATCACCAGGTTCCATTCAACCGCACAAGTGCTGTCTTCAATCTGGCAATTTCTAGTATTGGGATTTGTTACTGGTTTCTTTCAACTGATTTTTTAAAACTATTTGGTAACGGGTTGACCGGCCAATGCATAGAAAAAGTTTAACATTTGGAAACAACTAGAAAACCATTATTTTTAACATTTTCTTGTGGTTGTTATTCTTATTTATTCTCGTAAGTTGATACAAATAGTTAAGGTATTCTAGAACTTTATAAACACAAATGCTTACGAACTCTAAAAAACGATTGATAGCAAGCTCAAGTGACCAGTGTTGTGTTGGCGTGGGTGTTTTCTTAGCTGAAGTGGCCAATGTTTTAATGGTGTGGGTGTTTTCTTAAGTGTACAATGACCATCCATGTTGTGGATATTATCAACAAATAACAAAACATTGCAGTTTGGTGTAAAACAATCTGGCTTGTGGTCAAGCAAAAATGTCAAATAGAGGCACTTCAAAAGTCGACATCTAACAAGGTGTGTGAGATGATGGCTACCTTTGATAACCCACACTTGACACTTGACTAACAATATGAAAAGACGCTAAAACTGGTTAACCGGTTGTTTTTGAAATTTTAGAACTGATGTTAACTTAACTACCAATATTTGGTATTCTCCCATGGTTCACCTAATTCATACCTTTGTCTTACAGTAACTACCAATATTTGGTATTCAACATGCATTTTAAGATTTTTGAATATTTTTTACACTAAAGTAAAATTTTATTTTATTTTAGAGATGTAGTTTACAAAATTACAACACAAATTTTCAAATCTTTTAATAAAAACCTAAAATAATACAAATATCATTAGAAAATTAAAATATTTCATGAAATGTGGTTTTTTCATTGTTTGTCGTTGTTTATTTGGTAATGCAAGGCGGACTAAATGATTGTTTGGTAGCCTCTTAGGCTACCAAACATTTAGTGCGTTTGATTTTGTTAAAAGGGGTCATCTTAACCATTAAATAATTAAAACATGTTTGAGTCAATATATAGGCATTTATACTCTTTTGTCCTACTCATAGTCTATTACTTGTTAAGGACTTGTTTAGAGGTTATCAAACAACTTTAAAATTTCTCAAGTTGCACAATTAAAGAAGTTTTTAAAAATATGTTAAATGATGTTTTTTTAAAGCAGTAAACAAAGGTATACAATATATAAACTTCGTGTCACGAAATGAATTTCATCTTTTTAGGCTCGAGTCGAGACATACCTACCTAGT